>VZDJ01007753.1:21200695-21838330 GCA_008694505.1 Cyanoderma ruficeps | reverse complement strand
GCCCTGCCCTGCCCATCCCAGCCCTGCCCTGCCCTGCCCTGCCCCCCTCTCATTGGCATTCCAAATTTTTAAAATGTCTTTAAACATTTGTAGATAGCCTACATGCAGCCTGACAATTCCATGAAGTCTCATTATAATAATTTATGAGAATCATAGAATAACAGTGTTATTTTTATTGGAAGCAACTTTAAAGACCATCTAGTTCCAACTCCCCTATCATGGGTAGGACACAAGATAGGCAGGGAAGGGATACAAGATGTTGTTCTTAAAAAACAGACAAAAAAATCTAAATGTTTGGCATTACGAAAGGTGATATAATCTGAAGGTAAAATACAACTGGTCTCTTTCCTCAGCTGGGAAATGTTTGTATTCAGAATAAATTTAAACTATTTTTCCTCCAGCTTTTCAACATCAGTCTCCCTCCATGCAGCACAGCATGCAGCTATGCAGTACCTAGATTATTTTCTTTAATTGTGAATGTGAAAAATAAACTTAGCATTACATCACCAATATTAGTTTGCAGTAATTTTTGCAAACATGTCTACAAACAGGTCTTCAAAAAGAGCACTGCATGAATGCAGGTTATATTGCATTTATTCACATTAAACAATTAGAAAGTGAGCATTAAATTGACAGTAATGTAGAAATGTGTTTATTTATAAGGCTTAATAGCTGCAGTACCATATCAATACTTTGTACAGGGACAGCACCTCTTAACAAGGAGTATTTTCAAAAACGTTAATGAGCTAAATGTTAGGGTCACATGGAACTAAATTTTTCTCTTTATAATGATAGCCTGAGCTAAGGAAATAGATGCATTTAACCTCACAGTTACTTCATGAACAGTGGGAGCAGAATACAGTCAAATAGGAGCTGTTAATAGCAATGTTTATAGATATGCGGTAATTCAATTTGGTTTGTACTTATAGAATATGTTTACATTTCACATGCAGATATAATTGTTCTTCTCTTCACTATCCTTTCATGTCAGTAGGTCTAATATAATCAAAAACCAAAATATCTATTCATCATGATTTAGTAAATTACACCAGCTCTTCCTATTTAAATCTGGACTTTGAATTTCTTAAAAAAAAAAAAAAATTGCAGCTACTGTCTGATGTCTATTTGGAAGCTAGCCCAAATTGCAGCAATAGGCATACATAGCAAAATATTTAATTTAATCATTCATTAGTCTAATATGTATGTTCCCCCTCTGATCCTGCAAATTTCTAATGAGGCAGTTGAACATCCTCAATTTTTGTTCCTCTGGGATTTTTTCATCTGTCAAGAGAGTTCTGCCCAACTATATCCAAAAAATTATGAAAATGAAATTCAAGTATCTCAGCTTATAAAAGCTATAATAAAATAAATGCCACGTTCTTCATTATGTTAAACCAATTAAATCTAATTTCTCTTCTGTTTCCATACATAAGCAACAGCTGTACATGCCATCCATTGGTAATTAATTGCTTCCAACTGCCTGCCACTGAGATTGGTATTTCTTTAAATCAGTGACACAGCACACCACCAGCCTCCAAGTACAGCAGAGCACATCAGATCATGCAACATGTCTGCCATATAATAAGGCATATGTTTCTGCATGTACAGAAGGGGGGGAGCACATGCTCCTGCGGTCAGTGCCCTGGACTAGAGAGTGACCACTGACACCACGGGGCTTGGCACACAAACTGTCCGTGGGTCATCCCCAGGTTTGCCCCTCTGGCCTGACAGGTAAGATGTACAGTCCCTTTGCACAGTGGCCCTGCTGCCAAACACAGCCTCCTCCAACCAGCAGGGAGACATAGCTTTGGAAAAGCGGCTTGCCATCAGAGAAGGACCAACACAGGTTTCACCAACTTTTAGTGGTAGCTGAATTTCCTTAAAAATTGGGGTGAATTGTGAAAGGGAGACTGGAAGTAGTATCCCAAATGTGCCCTATAAACCTCTTGCTCCTTCAATAGATAAAGTAAATTATTTTCTTTCGGAAGAGGACATGTAGCCGAAGAGCCTACAACTATAACCGGGTTGTTATAGAAATGAGTTTATGTGACCCAGAGACAGCAAGGTAGCCATGTAGCTTACAGTTAGTAATATATTACATTTTTATTCTTTTTTTTTTCTGTTTGAAAAGTTTCTCATAAAGATTTCATGTGACAAGAGATTTTTTCCATCTCCATTAGGAAAAAATAAAGATATTTGAGGAGGAGGGTGGGTGGAAGCCGGAAAAAGCTTTTATTGTTTACACTTGAAGTTCAAAAGAAGTAGTGTGTGTGCCAAGCCTTTGTAAAAGCAAACAATAAACAAACGTTTTTTGGTGAAAAGTGAAAGAAAATGCAAGGATTTAAAAAAGGTACATTGGTTTTTCAGGTTTAAGCTATTGAATAAAGGTTTTACTTTCTTTGTTCTGACGTGGTTTTCTTTATTTGGATTGTCAAGTTTTGTGTTCTGTATGTATGGATATGAGTCCAACTTTTAAAACTGCATGCATATAAAAGAGAGAAGAGCAGACCTGGTGTCCAGTGTACTTCATATACTCTGATCTGAAGTAGAAGAGAAAAAAACTAATGCCTCTGTAACTACACAAATGTAAAACTTGGGTAAATGAAAACCAAACTAGACATTAATATAATCAAGACATGTTAAAAACATTAAAAGACCCATAACCAAAATACCCCAGTGTTCTGCCTCTGAAAGTACCATGGTGATGTTACAGACAACACACCAGCCCACAGCTTTCTACAGTCATTTCCCCTCACGCTCTCCCAGTCAGCAGAACTGCTGCATTAAGGGGTATCAGAAGGCTGATGCCTGCTTAGTCTGGGTAAGATTCATTCGTGGACCTTTTGCTTTTCTAATTCCTTTCTGAACCTGCTCACATTGTTTGTCCTTCACAGCCTTCTGTAGAAGTCTCTAAAGTGATTCAGACTCTGCATAAAGAAGTATTTTCTTTTGTTTGTTCTTTAGATGACTTGTACAGAATTCAGTGAGTGGTCCTTGCCCTCATACTGTGTGGAACTTATTTACCAGTTCCACAGCTGGATAATCTACTTGGTAATAAACCACAATTCTCCCCAGATCTCTCCAATCCCAGGTTTTTTATCCTCCTTATAAGCAGCTGATCTATCTGCTTGATTATTTTAATTGCCTCCAATGTTCATCGTTCAATTTCACAGCATCTCTTGAGACACACAGCACCAAAATAGTGGGCGCACACACATTTTTATACAGCAGCAAAATTATGTGCTCTATCTTGTCTGAAGAAAACTTTTCTGATGATGTCCTGCATTTTGTTGATTTCGCTTAATACTGCACACTGAGCCTGTGACCTCAGAGACTTGCCAGGGATGACTCCAAGACACTTTTCCCAATTGTTGGGTGGTAATTCTGAATTCAGCATCATGAGGCACAGCTCAGATTATTCTTCCCTGATGCATTGCTTTAGATTTTTGTACACTGGATTTCATTTGACATATTACTTCCCTGCTCAGTTTCGCCACCTTCCTTCTGAGCTCTGAAGTTGCCAATGACTTCTGACCACACAGAATAGCCTCATGTTATCCTTAGACTTGGAGATTTCACTGTGCACTCTCTTCTGCAGGTCCTTGATGAAAATGTTTAATAAAACCAGTGTCAGTGTCTATCCCTCAGGGACCTTACTCCTGAAAATGAAATATCCATTCTGTAAAACAACCAATGAGCTCTACTCTTTGCTTTCTATTCTTTAACCAGTTTGCAATCCATAAAAGACACCCTCTCAACGGCTAGGGTGACTGGGTTTCTTTACTAACCCTGTCAAAGGCTCTTAGAAAATCCAAATATTTTACGCCTCCTGTATCCTCCTAATCCATATGCCTACTGACAGGACTCCAGCAGGTTAGAGAGGCAGTATTTCCTGCTGTAGAAGTCATGCTGCTTCTAGACAGTTTCTATCTGTGTGCTCCGTGATCTTAGTCTTTATTTCAGAGTCTACCTTCTTACCAGCAATAGAAGAATACGAGCACAGCTCATGATGCCTGAAAGGCTAAATGAAAGATCTGTACATATTTTTTTTTGTAAATCATGTCATGCACATGCTTTTTGTAATATGTCTGTGGAATACAGCTTTTTAATATCATAAGCATTATTTATCATTACAAATTCATTAACAATGGAAGTTTTCTACTTGCCAGTTTTCATACCCTGCTGCAGAATCATTAATTATTCAATAAACTCTGAGGAAGGAGTCAGAATAAAAAGGTATGGACATAGAAAGGGTTTGGTTGCACAATATGCTTCCCCCTTACACTCCAGGTCTTTTCCAGAACTCTGCACTCTGTCTGGCAATTGGAAATATGCCTTCTTTGTGGATAACAAACCCTGGCACCTCTCACTTGTTTTAGAGAAATTCATCCTAGCATGTTGGTGTTAGTCAATAGCTTTAGCCACTTTATCCCAGTTCTTCTTTAATAAGAATACATCTAAAGTATTTCTATAAAAATGATACTCATAAGATAGTATTCCCGCCACAGATGTTTTTGCCTTCACACCAAGTTCAGTGTTTCACCTTTCGTACAATCAATTAAAAGAATGCCTGACCTTCACTGCTCAAGGCTCTAAAATACTGGTCTTCTCAAAACTGCATTTAAACCAAAGAACAGGATCAATATTTTGGTATTTTACATGTGTCTATTATGAATATATTAAATAAACTGCATATGCACAATAAAAATATACTCACTCCCTATAAATTCTGTTCTGTGTATACATCTAAACCACAGCAATTTAGTTATTTACTGGGTACTACAAGAGCTATAAAATGCCACTTTCTAAGAACACAACTGAGGCTTAAGTCAGCATTTTTATGATATCATCTGTACTGGGAAAACATTAAAGGCTCAATATTTAATAAACATAATAAACATCCCCATGAAACAAATTGTTCATAAACTACCTGTTTAATTTTTCAGGGCTCCTGAACCACATATTTTCTTATTAGTTGTGAGCCTGCTGGGTTGCAGGATAGATAGGGCCTGTCAGGGATAGAATATAATGTAGCGGTTTTATGAATTATTTCTGTGAGGAAAAGCCTATTACAGCTGACAAGAGGATGATGATATTAGCCCATCATCATTCAGATGGCACCACCCTTCCCCCTTTCATCCATCAGACCTCTTGTATGGAGGCTGAAAGCCATGGAGTCTTTGCATAGCCAACACAAAGACAAATACTGCTCTTTTTCTGCGTCCATGAAACATTTAGTATTTCATTTTGAATCATGGCAGATGACAGTAACAAATGGCCTAATGAATCTCCCTTATTGTCCCTTGTGAATCTGAAGATGAGCTAAAAGTAAAATCTCTGTTTCTTTTTTTGGACATGCTCGTTTGGGATTGAAAGGTTTTCACTGCATTCTAAATAGCATTCCTCAGTAACTGAAAATTAGACCAATAAACCAACAAGCAACTTGCAAACCACACAGCTCTACCACTGCAGACCGTTCTTCACCCATACCTTACCAATATTAATTTTGGGAAAGTGTTTCAATCACCTTTGCCACAATTACTTAAGTCAATATACAAATGTTAATAAAAGATAATGAAAAACCAAGAATAAAATGACATAATGAAGTTCTGTATTAGACAACAATAGAAATACATCAGTGGGCATCATGAATTCTAGACCAATTTTACCACCTTTTCATCTTATTCAGAAGAAAATACACTTACAGTGCCCACACTTTCCCACAAGAATGTATTTAAATTTGTTAGATCAAATGATCTTTGTTTGCCCATGCAGGGCATTTTACAGGTAGAAATTAATAATGTGTCTAGAAATAGTTCAATGAGCACTGTGTGATAAAGACCTTACTCTCCTTGATCCAGCTGTTACATGAGCTTTTCTTTCAGCTGTGTAGGTGACGGTTGCATCTACCCCACTCCTGTAACTGTCTTTGGCACAAGCTGGTCCCTGACCTGGGTTACTCTGGGCTGCAGGATGCCCCCCAGGCACTCTTGACATTCACCCCAGCACCACTGGGTCCCACACCTTGTGTCAGCCACGGTGGCCCCACTGTGCCAGAACAGTGTGGACATGTGCCTTTAATCCCTGTCTGCCTCTGACTCCAAGTCAGAAATAGAAATGTGAGTGCAGCTCCTCAGTGTGCTTTGGTCAATATTCAGCAGACACCTGGATAAACAAGCACAGAGGGAGCTGCAGCAAGCCCACCAATCTGTCTGATGGGGAGACTAAAACAACAGACTGCACCTATCCTAAAGCATAGGCAGGAAAATTTATTCTCATTATTCTCATTTATTCTTTATTCTGTCTCCAACATGTTCTGATGTTCTGTAGGTTCATATATGACATGACTGCCGTTGTTGAGGTGTAGCCTCTATGCTCAGCCTTACAAAGTCGTACAATTATGTATATAAAGATTAAAAAATCGTGTTTCCTTCCCTTACCTGAATAACTCTTCCCTTCAATTTATATCACTTTTTTTTCCCCTTTAAACTGGTTTCATCTATCCCAACATATTGTGATTCATTGAGCTTCAGTCTTCAATAACATCTCCCCCGATTGCCTCTCATGCAACACTCAAGCTTTCCTTCAGCAAAGCACAAGAGAGAGAAATGGCAGGAGTTCCTTTTAATTTATTATGAAAAGTTGTGAAAGTCCTTCAGCATCAAATGCTTATTTTGTTTTGTCAGGAAACCTAACCAAAATGGCTTGCTTTAGGTAGGAAACTTTTTGCACAGCTTTGTTTGTATGTACTGTAGGCACATGTGCATTTTTGACATGACAGATCATAATGGCTCTTTCAGAGCCATTACAGTTACCAAGTAAATCCTTCTTAGTTCAAGTACATGTAATTGATTCGCATAGACTGTAATAGCTCCAAAACCAAGGCAATACCCTTACCAAACATAAAAGCAGTGGCAGGACTAATACATAATAGCAGTCAGGTTTTACCACCATAGTACTAGAAAATGATGAAGTGCTAACAACATGGCTTTTTTATTTGCTGATTTTTGGCACAAAAAAAGGGTAATAATTTCATAATATTACAGTGGTATCATTCCTGCATAGTCCTGGTAAACCCATAAATCCTCAAATATCACAGTAGTCATCTCAGCCTCCATATGGAACAAAAACTAAGGGGTTGTCCATTCAAATTCTTTGCATACAAATATTCCACTACAGCCTAGTCGACCAACTGCCTGAATAAGTTTGGTTTTGTTTGGTTTGGTTTTCTTTCTTGTAAATTATGGATGTGGAATAAAAGTCCTCTTCTGCACTCAGAAAGCTGTGGATTTGTATTGCTCATGGAGGAAGCGTGCAAAACCCTTTCCCAAGCAGCTGGGTGAGTAGTGGTAATGCAGAGCAGGCATTACATTTTTTTTAATGTAATTGTCTGCTCTTCAGCATGTCTGATAGATTCAATAAACAGCTTGGCAACATACATCCCTGCCTTCCTACTGCATAAGGATATTCAAAAGGTTAATGTCTTGCTCATGAACATAGATGACCAATGACCCTAAAAGGAAGGAGAGCACCAAATGATATATTGAAAAGAAGGGCCATTTTCTTTCACACAGCGAAAATAGGTAAAATACAATAAGAGCCTCTTCCTTCCCTCTCTTTTTTTAAAATGATTTTGAAGAAAAGACCAGTTTTTAATTTTTTTTTGTTCTGAAAAAGTTTATATTACAATAGGAAAAGGTGCTGTAAACTTCAAGAAGCTAATGTACCCTGTCTAAAGAAGTCTCAGAGGAGATCATAGAAATTTCACGATTCCCATATGTTAATAATATCTTTGAATATAAAATCCAAATTAAAAACTGGAGCTGAATAAAATACTTTTGTTAAAAGTAACATTTTGAAATGCTGTCAGTAACTATCATAAATATTTGAGAAGTTAATATTTTAATCTTCAACTATAGCTCTGAAAACACTTTTAGTGACAGACAGTGCTTCATTAATAGAGTTCTGTATGTCTAATTGCTTTAGGCAAAGTGGGTTGCATTATTTTGACACATGACATGCAATTAGTACATGGTCACACGGCTAAAGGAAGATTTTACACCTTTTTTCCTTCTACATTCAGAGTGGATAATTAGCATATTTTTTCTGCTTAGAATAATCATCAGAGCCTTAGATCAGAAATTGCCTAATGAGGTAAAATTCCAGTTGTTGACATTAATACATGTGACATTTTTTTCAGTTGTAAAAGTAAACCTACTGCTGCTATTTCATTTACTCTTTCCAGTGTATTCTTAAGATTTAGCTATGGGGGGTTTCTTGCATCAAGCCATTGAATAATCATATTTTCAACAGAGAGAGGGATGAATGAGGTTTTTATATTTTAGTATATTTACTTGATAGTGGTACTTTAAGGAGATTAAATTTGGCTATAACCTACAGCTGCTGTAGGTAGATTGCAGTTGTGTTAACAAAAAAAGCAAACCAGAATCACAATATACAGGTTTCTTCCTTATGAATATCTTTGATATATTATATATAAATATATATATATACAGAAAATGTGAACTCATTTTGCTCAGCTATAAGACCCACTCTATAGGCTGCATGCAACATTCCCATGATGAAAGTCTGTCTTTTTGCATAAAACCATATTTTGATTACCTTTTGTAGAAAAAAATAATGAAGATTCATTGCAGATAAGCTGATCTAGCACAATACACTCAACCTACAAAAAATGTTTTCCTAAAGGAGAGATTTTGAAAATTTTTAAAAAGATTATTTTAGGTTCTTTAAGTAGATTTTTTCCCTTTGCATTTAGCATAATTGCATATAATCAACTTTTATGTTAAATTTCTAAACATCATAATAGTTAACAACAAAGGAAGTGGTTTGAATTCTTGTTTCTTTGTTCCTTATTTAGGTAAAATTCCCTCTGAAAAATTTGCACATGTGTGGGATCTGCAACTGAGCCAGAATTTCTGGATCTGAGTTCTGCTATTATCTCTGAGTGTACAACATACACAGAGATTTTTCAGAACTACATTAGAGACTTAATGCTGCCTATAACAAAGGGCAGATTTAAGAACAAGTTTTTAACTTATAATATCTTGCTATTTAATTAAATACGTAGAAGAATCACAAACCACGCTCCTGCCTTATTTCATATATATCTACCAGATTTGAAACAGTTGTAGGGTTAACAATCTAACATTGACAAGGGAGAAGGCACACAAACAAAAAAGGCACAGGCATTTACCTTTTTTCCATTAATTGGAAGGCAAACGCGTAAACAAGCTTGTTAATCCCAGAGGAAGTGTGAGTTTATAGGGTGACCTGACTACATCGTAGATATCACAGGAGACCAGGATGTCCATCCTGCTTCAAATATACTCTTTTTTTTTTCCTTTCATGTTTTATTACGAATTTAATTGCAAGTGAACAGTACTAAGGTAATAATAATCTTTTCCTTCAGCATAGATATCCCTGGCATACTTTTCCTATTACTGTTTACCTTGATGGTAACGATTTCTTTAAGATCACTTCTTTTATTACAAATTTCTACTTCTCTCTTCATGTGTAGCAGTCATATTGATTTTACATCTTTTTCCATAATCAACAGCTGCTGCTTTAAGAATTCCTTTCAGTGCTAACTCACCTGGTAAGACCTCATGAAAAAAACTCTAAAAATAAAATTAAAAAAAAGAATGTAAGAACCTGTGCTTCAGATCACGTGTGTGATGCGAACCACTTCCACTGAATGGAACAGAACAAGGCAAAACAATAAGGCATTAAAATATGCTAGCAACTGACTGGGAACAAAATAAAGCAAGTTTCCTCTTTCACTAGCCTCAATTTCACTTCTTAACTCATTTACAATGAATAATGTAGAAGTCTATGAAAAACAGGATAGAAGAGGAATCCAAAGTCTGTTGGTGGCTACTGAATGTCATGCTGATAGTGAAATGTCCACCTCCAACTCCCTGCTCCTGTAGCAGCCAGATGCTTGGACGATACATTCCCAGAAGACAAACCTCATACATATACTTACTTTTACTGTTCTCTTGTCTTCTTCTGGTCATTATCAGATGGGCAAGATGGGGTAGATATTCTAAAGCAGCCTGACTCTTCTATAGCGTTCATTAAATGGTGTATTGACATGGTTTAGAGATAAATTTTCAGGAATCTTAAATAGAACTGATAAGCTGTTATGTATGATCATTTTTACTCTGAACAGTGGCATGTAGCATTATTTTATTAATATATTTTATGCTATGCCATAAGATGAACATGCATCCCTGATGTACAGGTAGGATTGTCTGGAGCTCAGAGAGCTCATGTTACAGATGGATATGTGTAGTGCTGGCTATTCCATGTACATCCCACTGAATTTTGGAATTACATTGTGCTGCTCTCTAAAAGCCTGCAGCTTCTGATAAGAAAAAAAAGCTTTTCTTATTTACACTTGTGATGAGATTGTGATAGAGGAGTACAGTGGAAAGATGCAGTCATTTAGCAGCAAGTTAACGAGAAACCAAATGTCCACAGATTATGTTAGACTGCCATAATCTACCACATCACAGTAAATCAATGAAGATCTAATTGGCAAACAGAAGTATGCAGGAAATCAGAAACTGGAGAGGGCATCTTTGACATTTTTGTTTAAGCATATGCTCACTGATCTTATTAATTTTCTAGAAGCTTGAGAGACTAAATAAAAGAGAATAAAAATTCACAGATTAAACCCAGATGTAGAAAGATCCTCACAACTAAAGAAATACTGCTACAAATTCTCAGAATAGCCTGAAGCCAAACTGAATGCATACCAACAGGATTTGTTTCAACATGGCCAACATGGAAAAAAAAAGGCTCAACATGTTTTAGATGGTTGCATTGGGTTTGTGCTGCAAGCTTTTGATAGCATGGGAGCTACAGTGGTGAGAAGCTGCCAGAAGCTTCCCTATATCCAACAGAGCAAATTCCAGGCAGCTCCAGGACTGACCCAATGCTGACTAATGCTGAGACAGTCAGCAGTGGTAGCAACACCTCTGTGATAACAATTTAAGAAGGAAAAACAAAATTATTACACAAAAGTAGCTGAGTCTAGAGAATAGAGGCGTGAGAATATGTGAAAGAAACAACTCTGCAGACACAAGGTCAGTGGAGAAGAGGGCAGGAGGTTTCCCAGGGGCTAGAGTTGAGATTCCCCTGCAGCCCGTGGTGAACACCATGGGAGAGGCAGCTATGCCCCTGTAGCACATGGAGGTCCACAGGGATGTGGAGATCCACCTGCAGCCCTGAAGGAGACCCACACTGCAGCAGGGGGATGCCTGAGAGGAGGCTGTGAACCTGTGGAAGCCTGTGATGGAGCAGGCTCCTGGCAGGGACCTGCAGACCTGTGGAGACAGAAGCCCACACTGGAGCAGGATTGGCTAGTAGGACTTGTGACCCCGTGGGGACCCATACTGGAGCAAAGTTTGTTCACTGGTTTGTGAACAAATGTAGCTCATGGGGAGGATGCACATTAGAGAATTTTGTGGAGAACAGTCTTCTGTGGGAGGGACCCCACACTGGAACAGGGGAAAGAAGCAACAGCAGAAAAACCATGATGAACTCATTGTAATCCTCATTCCCCATCTCCCTGCATGGCTGTGGGGGAGGAGATGGATAATCAGGAATAAAGTTAAGCCCAGGAAGGAGGGAGGGGTGAGGAGAAGGTGCTTTTAAAATTTGTTTCACTTCTCATTCTCCTACTCTGATTTTGATTGTTGATAAATTCAATTAATTTCTCCAAGCTGAGTCTGTTGTACCCATGATGGTAATCACTGAGTGATCTCTCCCTGCCCTTATCTCAACTCGTGAACCTTTTGTCATATTTTCTCTCCCTTGTCCAGTTGAGGAGGGGAGTGTCAGAGAGGCATTAGTAGGCACCTGGCATCCAGCCAGAGCCAAGCCACCACAATGGTATTCATCTAGGACCATGATATAAATAGTAGATTTCTTTTTGACTGTCGATCCTGATCTATTATTTCCTCATTTTCCTATTTTTATCACTGGTACCAGCTGGTAGATATTTGAAATTAAACCTGAACAAATAATTGGATGTTTTGGTTCACTGACACATCTGAAAAACTGGAAGTGGGGGAAGGGACTGATCGTTTTAGACTGATTAGGAAGGATTATTTGTTTGATTTTGGTTCTTAGCCACAGAACAATGAGGAAAAAAAACCCTGCTTCTGATAACATAAAATGATTATTTCATTTCCAGGTTGTGGAAATTTTAATTTTATAAATACTGACTTCAATGAAAGTAATAGATTTTTTTAAAAAAAAACCTTGAAGTTATTTTTTTCTTTCATTTTGATGCTGGCTGAAACTGTTCACCCAATTAGGCATCATTTTAACAAGCATTTTTATCAACATATTTTTTTTTAATTTATTGAATGCAATATATGATCAAAAATGTTTTCCTAGCTCTTCTTGAACTATTTCTGGATCCTGGCTTCCAGAATTTATTAAGTAGGCATCATACAGGAATCATGTTGTGTCTTTCTTGTTCTTCGACTCCCTTAGAGAGTCAGCTCCCTGGAATGCATTAGGGAAGTTATGGAAACTGCCATATTATCTACTTTCTATTCCTTGCCACAGTTCCAGAAGGCATGTAGCAGTAAAGAATCATTGAGACACATGGAAGATATTATACCTACACTATGACCCTTTTGGCTGGCTGTATCTGGCACAAAGAACAGTAGGGCAATGCTGAATCTTAGTTTTTCATAATCACATATAAACACTTCTCAGAAATATGATCAGTTGCACTAGGCAATGTTTAATGTACTTGCATATTTTAGCCTTTTGAGTAGGAAATTAGGTGTGTGGGGAAGTAGTGCAGACGCTTTTCTGATTTTCTAGCTTTGATGAGTTTTTTTCTTTGACATCACCCATTTTAGGGTCACCACATGAATTCTTCCAGAAAAATGCACTCACTTGCTTCCTTGCCTAAAGTTCTTTCAGTAGCAGCTACAGAATTTAATTTCAGGATCTTTTTTCAAAGAGTTCTGAAAGTAAAAGGGATCAAATTTCCCCAACATACAGTGCTTTCTATATATCCAGTCTTAAAAATATTTACAGTTCTAACTAAAAAGGTACAATCCCTATGAAAGGGACTACAATCCCTAAGAAAGGGTCTCTTCCAATATTTTTTGTGTTCCTCTGAGAACTTCCTACGTGCTTGGTAGAGAGAAAATGGAGGACTTGCAGAAAACACTGAATTATACTAAAAGTTTTACTCTCTTGCTTTTTAACCTGTTTACCAGAAAAATTCCTGTAATATCTAATGTAACATGCACATGTCACTGTATTGCCTTCAAGATATCATAATAATTTCTCCTAGATTATGATCTTAATTGTACTCTTCCACAGCTTTGAACATAGTTTTCCTTTATCTTTCACGATGAGAATGCAACTTCCTCCCCAGTGCCTTCTCTGTAATCTGGACAACCTGATTTTGCTATGCCAAATTGTAAAATATTACCAAAATCGATTATTATGAAACAAAGTCAGACTCTGTGAATATATTCACTAGGCGCTATGTGCCTTCAACAATTTTTGATACCTATATCCTATTATATAGCCACACAACAGAAATGGATGCAGGGCCACTAAATGGGCAAGGCTATTTACTGAGAAAAGGCTCCAAAAAAAAGAAAGTTGTATACAAAACTTTGCCTGAATGGCAGTCTCATAGATCAGCCAGAGCTAAAACTTTTCTTGGTTGGAAACTGCAGAGAAGGTTTGCAGGTTTTCATCCCTGCTTTTGGTTTGATAACACTGATTAGGTAGTTGAGACGCATAAAATAAAATGGTTTTATTTGTAATTTTGGAATATCTTTTTCATTTCCTTTGTTATGCAATCCTGCCAGAAATTTCTGTGAAGTAGCTTTTAGGTATTTGTGTGCACACACACACAGATGCCTGCGCTTCCAAGGGAATTTAGAGTTCCTGCAAAATTAAATGCCTCTAAATTCAGAAATACAAGAAGAAAAAACTTGGAGGTCTTTTTAAATTTCTTAGGTCAAGCCTTTAATGAGAATTGGAAGGTGGAACTGGAATGCTTTCATAAAATTTTCAAGGGCCACAACATTTAAGTTATTGTGTTATATAAACAGATGCACTAAATGTAAAGAGGTGTAAAAAGTTGGCCTCCATTTACATTCAACAGAGAACAATGATACATTTAAACATAACAAATGTGTGTCCACCAGCAAAGCAAGTGCCCTTCAGCAGGACACACCAGTGTATTCCAAAAGCAGACAGTAGGTTAATAGGATAAGGGGGACATGGAGACGTGAAAAAACGTGCCCCAGCATAATACCATTAAAAATGTTTATTTTATTTCTATTTTGAGCTACAGTTTTAAAATTCAGTAATACATTCATAATTTCAGTGTGTCTTATTCCATGTTTTGATTCTGATCTGCCACAACTGTTACATGAAATTACGTTACAGTTACTTCAACCAGAAACACAAAAAGGTTATGACTTTCTTGTTTCAAAAGACAGAATTTACAGCTAAAGGGCCGATTCTTCCCTCAAAGAGCTCGTATAACACTAATTAAGGGCAATGAGAATGAAATGCCTCTACTAAGAGGAAAATGTAAAATTTCATTAAAATATTTGTTAGTAATAATGTCAATTATTAAAATTTATAGTCTCAATTTAAGAGAATTAGGTATTTTTGAGAACTTTTTATAATATTACTTTTTAATCTCAATTAAAAAAAATGTGAACCATTTAGAAGTGGTAGAGAAACTAGGATGGAAAAAGTTACATTTAACCCACAAATAAAGGTTAGGAAAGAGTTTTACAGCTATTTTTTCAAATACTATGTCAAAAAATCTATTTTACCATTTATATAGTAAAAGATACCTCATTATGCCACTCATTGATATATATGTATTATTACAGCATATTAAGTCTCAGTGTCTTGGATCTCAAAAAATATTTTTTCATTTTTGCATAATCCAGTATTCATTAATACAATTCATTAGTAGTCCTAGATTGTATTAAACGTTTAAATGCATTCTCAATGCCTAAGTTATGAAGTATTTTGCATTCAGCTTTTAATTTTACTTAAGATGTCATTAGAAGAAATGTAACTGCTTGAAGCAACAAAATTTCAGTTAGTTCAGTTTTAGCTTTTATTTTGTAATGCATAACTTTTTTAAAGGATGGATTTTTAAATATTATGTAATTAGGCGTTTGGAAAGTTTTAGAAATGCAGTGTTTCAGTAAGTAAAAACTTTTCTTATAACCCATATAAATTATTTACTTCAAACATTTGGGAAACTAGCCATAATCATGATGACTATTTAATTAAGGCTTCCGCAGAACTTGACAACAATGCTAATAAAGAAATTGAGGAGATAGAAGTAGTAGATCTTAATTGGAAGAGATGACACTATTTACAAGAATAAATGACGGTAGCTAATCTCACATTCGTAATTATCAGTGATGGGCCTGCTTCAAAGGATGTTATGGTTCTTGTTTTCTTTAGCTGAGTCTCCCAAATATATGTGTTTATTCAGAGTTTACATGTTTATCTGAATTGTAGATGTAGCAATTTTTCATACAGGAAGCAGCTGAGTTGCCTCCTGGACCTCAACACTTCAGTGACACAATCAGAAAAAGCTTTAATATTTGCCACCCAAACAATCTCTCTTCCCCTTTTCATCTTTTGGAGTTGTAAGCACTAGCCTTGCAGTTTCCCAGCAAAGAATGTATTTGATTGTCTGGAGCAAAGGATACCTGGCTGTTTTATAGGAAAACATTGGGCAACCATATCCTCTGACATCATCTGTCTGCACCTCGCCAGGTGGAGCTCCATGCTTCCCCTGAAATACTCTCTCTCTCTCTCTCTCCATTTTACAAACCTGGATGACAAGCCTAATACACAAATAATGGTGCCTTATAGCTCCTGATATCCAGTTATTCCCTCTACAGGAATTCCAAATGAGAACGTAGGTCCAGGAGATGATGTCACTGGGTCAGTATTTTCAACATGAGCTATTTTATTTATACTATCAGATTCAGGAGAAAAGAATCTTCTATGGCTATTTTTTTCTTCATAAAGCACAAACTGTGTTTAAGAAGGTCCTGGAGAGATATATATGTATAATAAAGCAACCAGTACTCACATCTAGACAGTAGCTGAAAAATTCAGTGAAAAGCAGATATCTCAGTATAATTATGTTTCTTTCTATTTCTCAACAAAGAGTTTATGAGATTCTGTGGGTGTTAACTACTCACTGCTGGGCATTTTGGGGTGGCAATTAAGATAATTGAATTGTCATCATTTCCTGTCACATTATGTCACAGATAGATTTTCTTTTAGTTTGTTTGTGGCAGCAGGGAAAAAATATTCTAGAACTGAAAACTTCTTCAACCATTGCTATATGTGGACTACCTCAGGAAAAGTGAATGAAGCAATTTTAATGTTCATAATTTGGAATGTGTACTGTGCTCTCCACACAGTTCATCTGAGAGCTGGACATTGATAAGCAGGTACTGTAAATGAAATCTGAAGAGAATTTTGGGGGCATATTTTCTGCTTGTAAAGGATATGACTCTTCTTTGGATGACCACATTATCTGCAACGAAACATGGCAGTACATCAAGAGCAAACACTTTTAGCTCTCTCTAGTGTCACTGATAATAGTAATAATTGTCTCTGCAAACCTCTGGTGATTTTCTCATTGAAACCTCTTATATCAGGAGAGTTTGTCTTCATTCAGTCACAGTTTTTGATCTTTTTCGTGATGGCCTGCAAAGACCTGGAGGAATAATAGTAATAGTGCTGGTGTTTGATGACTAGTGACACTATCAGTGAACTGTGATAAATCTATTACTAAGCAAGAAGTACCATTCCTGTATCAATTTTTCAGTAATCTTCCACATTGTACATTGCATATACAGAATTTTGATTTGCACTAGGGATGTTTTCTGTATCTCACAAGAAAACCCAGAGCATCTCAGATAATGCTAGGGGAAGATATTGCAGCTGAAATTGAGATACAGTTCCTACCTGGACTAAAATTGGTTTACAACTTATATAAAATCTTGAGAAAAGTTTTTCATGTAAAGAAATACCAAAAGAAAACAAAAAGGCAGAAAAGGTCACACTGTGTTTCTAAATCACTGTAAAAATATTTCCTTAGACTTAGGTCCCCGGTGAATAGTGCGTGAAAGGCTTTGTGAACAATAGTCAAGCAAATAAGTTTTAATCCTAACAAATGTGCCTATCAAGGAGGATAATTTTCAAAATGTTGATGGATCCATTGACACTGCTGTTTCCCTTCCTCATTAGACTGCCTCTTTGGTTCTTAGGAGTCAGCTGGTTTCCATACAAGGAATTGGTATGTCTCCTTCCTGCACATTTTTCTGTGGTTTGCATTAGCGTTTTCTAAACAGCTTATCACATGCTATTTATCATGGGAATGACTTTGATACCTTTGTGTGAGATCCACAGAGCCCCTCTTCTGATGATTAAATCATGGTGCCTATTCCATTACATCATATTCATAATGAATTCCTTCATCCATCAATTATTACAGAACTATTCTCATATCATGATGATGATGATATGGACTTTCTGCACCATTCAAAACAGGGCATATAGCAAACAACCCTGCCTTCAATGAGATATGAAAATGAAATTGAAACAGAGAGCAGTCAGCAGCTGTGCTATCTGTGAATGCACTGCCAATAGTTACATCATTGTGAGAAATTACACACTTTCTTCCACCAACAAAAACACTGCATATAGAAGAAACGACAAAAAAAAAAAAAAAAGGTGTAGCATGCATTAGCACTATATTCTTCAGGTATTTCCCTATTCTGAATCAAATCCTTCTGCATTGACAATAGTTATTTCATTGCTTTAGATACAAAACCCAGTCATTCGATGGAAAATAAATTGGCAAAATTAGTTTTACAGAGCTCTAATTCTTTTTGCTCTTCAAGTGCTTTTGTTTAACAGTTCTAACAGATAGAAACAACACAGGGAGGTTTTCACAGAATCGTAGAAATGCTGAATTGACACAGATCTTCAGCAATATCTAGGCCTCTCCTCTACTGTGAGCAAGAATATGTATACAAATGTTTGTCATTTTCCACAATCCTAGCTGACCTATCCTAATTAAATTATTCTTTATGCCAAAACAGTTTTCCTTATATATTTACTGTAAAATTATGCAATTACAGAATAATTTTCTGTCTTTGCAACCTGTACTGGCAGCTCTTGTGTGCCACATGCCATCCCCTAATTCTGCTTGCTGCTCTCTAATGTTTCTACCCCATTTTAAACTTTATTCCATAGGCCTAACCCTGTGCTACTAAAAATTGGACACATAATTCCAGTTGCAAAATTTTTTGTGCTTTGCAGAGAATAATAATTACTTCTGGTCATAAATGCAGCACTTTTATTAGTACATGACAGGATGATATTTGGGTTTGGTTTTTTGGGTTTTGTTTTGGTTTGTTGTTGTAATTAGTGTTGCTTTTTGATTTTTTTTCCAAAATATCATTATTTGTTTTTCAGCTTGGATCCGGTTTCATTATTCCTTCTAGTTTTCTCAGAATTTTTTATTTATGCAGTTAGGTGGGGGTAGGGGGGAAACCTCCCCTTAGTATTTTGCTGTTATTTGTGCTGAATTTTATTTTACTGCCTTCAGATCCTTCTTGCAGTTTATCAAGGTCTCTTTGGATCCTAGCCATATTCCCCAGAATACTCAAATCCACCTTGACTCAATGCCATTTTCAAATTCCACAAACACAGTTTCAATTCAGTTACCCAAATCGTTAATCAAGATTCAAACACCTGGATAATGGGAGAGATAGTCCCCTTTTTCTACAGATTAAGTGGAATATTATGGAGAATCACACCATGGTGCACATTGGAGTTCTGTTTTGCTTCAGTATGCTTTGAAAACTGATTTACACTAACATATTCTGTGGTCAGTCTGTCTTGATTGATGCAGCATCCTACAGCGAGCATTCCTTGTCCAGGAGCCCTGTAACTGTGCTTCATGCCTAAGGGGTTAAGCTTAATGGCACAACTATGTTGAGTCCAGCACCACTGCATCCATTAAAAACAGTATCTATATTTTAGTAGCTGATAGCAACAGACATAATACTTGTCATTGATTTTATAGGTTGAGTTTGCATCATAATATATTGACATTGTACTTTTATGTAAGACTTGCTTCAGGGTGTAGCTGCGTTCTACACTGAATAACAGGCTAATAAAAACTGTAGCAGAAACAGCTTTACGACCCTCCATTGACTTGTGTTTTACATTGTATTATCTTATTGCAGACATCTGAATTAAAGGTTAACAAACACTATTTAATGGGTTGTCGGAATGAATGTACAGTACATGAATACATGCCTAGCAATGTCTATCAGTTATCATACTGTACATGCATTGTGAGTTGGAGGAAGACAAGACAGTAAATGGGTGATGGCTCCTGACTGACTCTTTTTAGTAGTATGAAATAGCACATTTTGTTATACTTCCTCCAATTAAGTGCATATCTACCATTAAAGCAATCTGTCATCATTTTAACAATGTCATTAACTTCTACAGTGTCTCACAGATGCTTTGTTCTTCCTTCAAAATTAGCAGCACATACATTTATATAGAAACTTCGAAATGCAAAATAGGGAAAACAAGTTTAAGAAGTCATCATCTGTAAATTATATAAATAATAAAAAATGGTTACAGAGGAAATGAGACTCCTTTAAAAAGAAAAAGTACATAGTACTTAATCTGCAGAAAATGTACAGTAATAAAAATGTACTAACCTATAAAAATATAAATTATTTTTCTCTCTCTGGTAATTATAAGGAAATATGGTTTACCATAATATAAAAATGTACTACCCTATAAAAATATACTAAATTATTTGTCTATCTATAGTAATTATCAGGAAATATGGTTTACAATAGAACAAAAAGTACTAAGCCTGTAAAAATACACTAAATTACACTTCTACTATAGCAATTATTAGAAAATATGGTTTACAACTCATAGAAGTAGCATTTTAAATATAATAAGGTTGTCTACAGAGCTACAGAATCAAAAATGAAATTGATTCTTTCCTATGTTATTCTCAAAAAAGCTAAACTTGCTTGAGTTGGCTCCAGTAAACACAGGAAGAGCTATTAAATAACCCGCTTGGAAATGCATGCTTAAAACAATTGATGGATAAAACACAAACACATTAAAAATATATAAATTAATGGATTATTTCTTTCCTGAAAGTTTCACATTCAAATTAATAGTGATATGTCAGGCTGATGAAGTATCAGCTCTAGAGGCTAGCTTTGTTAGCACAGCACTATATTTTTCTAAATATAGTTAAGCTGTTATCCTTTCAAATGTGATTTCAAACAATATAAATCAAGCATCTTATTTAGTTAAAAACTAAGCCATAGTAAATTCATCCATATTACAATTTTTAATTTCTTTCAACTGAAATGGGGCAATGATACCAAAGACTACTAAAAATATATATTGCATTTTGTCAACAGTCTGCATAACCTATAGAGAATATCAAAGGAAAAACATTTCAAAACATTCAAATCACTTAAGAACATAAATTCTAATTTCAGAAGTGACTTGGACTGGATCTTTGAAAGTATGAAGCCTACAAGTCCATCATAGGTGTTTTAATGGTTTAAAAACTATAATATAGATAAGTTCATAAATATACTAACTCTCTGTGAATTTTCTGTCTCTCACTACTGTCACTTCAAGCAGAAGCATACAGAATCTCAGGTCACCTTTGGTAACTTTCTAAATATTAGCCCTAGTTTCAACAGTGGCTAGTTTTTCAACGCAAGAACCACTTTGTGTTGTTGTCAGCCTCTTTAAGTACTGTCCTCAAAGGGACGATTATTCTTTTATTTTTTAATACAATTTTATGTTGGAATCATAGAAGTCAGGAAACAGGTGTTGTTGCATCACTTCAAATGATTTTTTGTAATATATATAATTTGTTGTTCTCTATAATCTGAGTCTTTCCTATATTCTTCTTGAAAGCTCATAGGAACTCAAGATATTCTAGGTACATCAAAAGCTTATAGTCTCTTATATGAGCCTTCTCTTTTCAAATAATGATATGATAAGAATGTTGTGATTTCTTAATAACAAAGTACAGGTTTCACAGAACATGGAAAGAAATTCACATTTTAAAAGACCATGGGGTACATGTTAGACAGAGATAGATTTCTCATTTTTAATTCAGGGAAGAATAATTGTTTACGTTTTATTTTAATACCTTGGGTGAGGCATTGTTCCCTTATTCAAAAATGCAATTGTAGTGATTTCTTACCATTTCATTTCAAGCATTAAAAATAAGAAAACCATCAGCTAAAAGGAGGTATTAGAGAAGTTCGTAAATACTGGGGATATGGGGATCTTCTAGTTCTATCTTAACAGAAGTAACCGATCAGTCGTGGATATGAGAGTTACCTAGGTCAATACTGAAAATCTTGTACCATTTCCGGTGTGTGCGAGGTCCTCTGGAGAGGAGAAAAAGAGTGAGAATCTTTTGCTTTCAGTGTTTCAATTTCTGCATAATAAAATGGATACCCAACTACGTACTCTTCTCCACAGAAGCTAAGGGAAACAGAATGGCCTTGTCATTATCTTGACATAGGCCCAGAAAATTCAAGGGGATGTGCCAGTAATTCTACAAGAGCCTATTCCTTGGCTTTCATCCAGCTTGATCCTACAGAAGTTTTGACACCAGTCCAGCAAGACAGAAGGCCTGAGTCAGTTCTCCAGAGAGGTCTGTGCTTTGACATCACTGCGCTATTCAATATACTGATGAGCTGGTGACTTCAAGGGCACATGACGAAGTCTACCACTTTTAGACACATTAGGCTGGAGACCTCAGAGAAACTTATGCCTTCAAATCAGCATGGCAAGCTAACGTTTCTGACCCAGTCACTTTATTGTTACTCACCATTTGGCAGCAGATGAGAAAGTTACAGATAATAAGCTAGAGACTTCATAATGGTTTTTACTCATTTGAGACTGTTGGTTCTTCTGCCTCAATATCAGTTCAGGGAAGCTGCCAAAAGGACTCTGCCTTGTTTTACCTTCAAACTTGTATGTTTTACCACTGTAGCCTCTCAAATGCTAATTCTTCGCCATGTGGTAAGCAAAGAAGGACCACTGAAAAAGACAGAGCATGAGAATTTTGCCTTCATGTAAGTCTGGTAAAATGGATCTGAAAATTGCAGTCTCAAGGAGAAAAGAAACAGTATTACACATAGGTATTCAGTATCTAGCATCCCTCAGACGTTACCCCAGGTTCCCATTTGTGCTGAGCTATTGACCATATTAATTGAGACAGAGATATTTTGAATGGTCTTTGCAGGAAGCTAGTCAATATGCACATGGCACAAAAGTGCTCAAAATTTCCATTAATGTTTGGCAAAAAATGACACAACCTTGCTTTCAAGTACTTTTTTTTAATTCCTATTTGCCACTTTGAGACAAATTAGATTAGAAAAAAGCTGAGAGGGCATACCTTACCTGGTGACGGAGACTGTATGATGGGAAAAGGGCATGGGAGAAGAAGGAAATGGCTATGTGTTGAAGATCCTGAGAATGATTCAGTGCATGTACATAGTACAAGGTGGCAAGAAGATGGAGTAGCAATAAAAAAGGTGTCAGTCTGTTGGGTAGTCGGATTTGGAATTTCAGTGAGTCCTGAAA
Source organism: Cyanoderma ruficeps (assembly GCA_008694505.1). Classification (NCBI taxonomy): domain Eukaryota; kingdom Metazoa; phylum Chordata; class Aves; order Passeriformes; family Timaliidae; genus Cyanoderma; species Cyanoderma ruficeps. The sequence continues at coordinate 21,815,584 of VZDJ01007753.1, read as the reverse complement.
AATCTCTCAGCATTGTGACTGTCTTTCATCCTGCTGCCTATGCAAGAGGAAGACAGTGTGGCTGTCAGCAAGAGTTCCCTCTTTCCCCATTTCCTAACAACATGAATGCTTCTCAGAGCTGTTGCTTTCCTTTACTGCCTGCTTGACCAAGTTACTTCCTTTTGACTGCATGCATTACTTTCAGGCACCCACACCTCATGGGTGGTATGCCCCCAGCTTTGCATTTGTATTTGTATTTTCTCATAATTTTCACATTACAGGAAGTAGGTACAATGTGAACTCTGGTGTTCTGAGGGAGTGTGGAACAACTTGTCCTCTCTCCCCCCACACTGACTTGGTAATTTAGAATAATGCAGTACCCTGTTTGGTTCTTCATCTGACAGTTTCCATCACTTGAAATAACAACTCTCCTACAATGATTGTTAATTCTGGAAAGAGTACTAATCACGTGCAATCATTTTGTATTATTTCCTTGATGTACACTTTTAACTTCTAGACCTTTCATTCTAACACAATGTCACCTATCAAGATGTACCAGAAATGGAATTTAAAGGAATAGAAGCTCCATACCCTTGCTTGGCTACTCTTCCTCCAGTATTTGACTGTGAAGGATCCATGGCATTGTCTGAGTAGCATTACTGTAGTAGCTTTTGAAAAGTTAGATTAGAGAGCAAAGATCTATCTGCTAATACTAGAATTATTTTTTATCTTTTCTTATTGGCAGTAACTCACTTGTGACAATAGAAAAAAGGTTCCTGTTTCCCAGATGTGTGAAGACAATTACATAATTATAGGAAAATACATGGGGTGAAGTATATTTTTTTCTAATTATTTATTAGGCTATTCATTATATGTATATGGCGCTATGAAGGAATAGGTTTCTATTCATCTTCATAGCCATATGACTGAATTCACCTATAATGCATTAACCTGTTGAGGATATGGGGTGACAGTCAGTACTAAATGATATATGATAAACTTCAGATTACCAGACACCGGGTCCTATTGATTGGCACGTCAAGCATGGCATCTTAAAAAATTAAAGACAATGCAAATTGATATCTTCCTGCAACTTAAGTATCTTCCTGTTGGTATAATTAAACTGAAGCAGCATCTGAAATACATCAAAGAAGTTATAGATTTAAAAGAAATGCCCCGTAAGGATTGTTAAAAACTTTAGAACTTATATCTTGTAGCTTTTTTTCCAAAATTTTAGTGAGTACAGTGAATCAGATGCATTTTTATTTTATGGATTTTTATTGGCCTCTGTTGCTAAATATTTTAAATATTGGGTTAGATATGTTAAAGGCTTCCTTTAGAGAAAGGTTTTTCTGGTGTATGAGTCAAGCTTCTGCTCATACAAAAACCTTTCACAGATTATGGATTTGACTGATTACATGTAGAGGGTAAAAAGGGATAAATGAAGTATAAAGACCTCTTATTTTTATTTTTGCTGAAGGTATTAAAGGAGATACCTACAAACTTTCTTCTCAGGAGCTTCTGGAGAGTGGAGGAGATGCCACAGCCAAGACACTGTAAACAAGGTGTGTAAAAGTTGGGATGGTATGAATATTTGCTTGAAGATTCTGCCTAGTTCTACTTCCCCAGGCAGCTGGTGACAACTTCTTATAGTTAAACCATTCGGCTCCTAAAGTCAACAAAACCCCCCCCCCAGAGAGCACATAAGCATTTTAACACAACTTTATTTTTGTTTCCCTAGGGTATAAGTTTAGTGCTGCACCTCTTCCCACACAGCAACTTATTCAAGCTTCTAATTGTTCTTTACTTTCAAGTCTAAAACCCCCAGTATTGCTGTTAGAAGGAATAAGAGAACAATTGTCTATAAAAAAAATTTAAACGAGGAATATTATGCAGAAGGTACATACTTCATGAAAAAAATTCTAAATCAAAAGCTTACCTGATGTCTTGTACATGCAACTGCAAACATTTGCTCTGGTTGCTTTAGATGAGAAAAATTAGATAAGCAGTCTTCCAGGTACTGTCTGCTTAGCTTACTCTTTACTCATGAAGTGATGTGAAACAAGTTATTAGGAACAAGACTTCTTCTACCACATGGAGGACTGAAAAAAAAAAATCTTCTCCCATATTTACTTTTTACACTCCGGGCAATGACACTTGTTCATTAGCTGAGATAAACAAGCCAGAGTGGCAAAGGCAGATACAAAAACTGTTGAAGTTGAGAAAAATATTTGCTTCAAAGTTTGGTATACTTGAATTCTGTTACCCTTAAAACATCAGCCGTGGTCAATGGTAATAGATGCAATTCAAGTGAGAAAAAATTAAACCAAAGCAGTGAGAGAATAAAGCAGGTCAGAAATAGCTCTAGTTTGATGAAGGAATTGTTCCAGCTACCATAGGAAATTCATGCATAAGACCAAGTAAGTTTCTTAGTTAACAAACCTTATGTCACTGGGAGGACCAAACAGAAGAAACACTTTACTGAAATGACATCTCATATTATGGATCATATTGTATCTCAAAAACAATCTGTGATTATTTAACTATGAAAAGGAGAGAAAAAAAATCACTTCTTCAAAGTTTAAAAAACCACACTCAATATAGTAAACACATAGAAAAAGAATTTGTTAATTCTGGAAAGAGTACTAATCACGTGCAATCATTTTGTATTATTTCCTTGATGTACACTTTTAACTTCTAGACCTTTCATTCTAACACAATGTCACCTATCAAGATGTACCAGAAATGGAATTTAAAGGAATTAATCATAGTACTCAACTATCCTTCCTCTGTCAATAGGAATGACTATGATAAGTAGCAATGTCTCCTCTGAGAAAGAGTTAATTTTAATTAATCAAGACATCTGTCTGGCATTTAATAGAAAAATTGTCTCAAGGATTACTTGTTCTAAAACTCCTTCCTCATAGTCATGAAATTATTCCAGGCCTAGGGCAGTAACAGAAAAGTTTAAGAAGAAACAGAGTAAGTAGAGATGGAACAGGATGGATCAAAAATGAGTATTGAAGATGGGGTCACATTTTCAGGGCTTAATATTGTTTAGATTTATTGTGGAAAAAAAAAGAAAAGACTATTCAAGATGCCATGGAGTAAATGAATAACCACTCCCTTGAACTTGCATGTAAAAGTACGAGTATGTAGCTGACAAAAGAATTGAGGGCTTCATTTACATCAATATAGATTGTAATTTTACAGGTTTTTAACAAGGGTTTTTAAGAACACAAATCTGAATACTTATCTGTAAATGTGCAAAAATTCTGTCTATAAATTAAGAAAAGCATGCTAAATATAAAACTGAAGTTATACTTTCTGAGTTTCTCTTGAGAGTCTCCAAACATTGCAGTTAACACTGGCAGTGATAACTATCTTCATTTAAATGCCTTTGCAGAAGACTGTACAGCAATTATTTTGTGTTTGATTCTTGTGTATCTTTTGGAACAGCATCTTTACCACACTTAATGCAACATTTTTAAAGTAAAGGAACAAGCTGAAACGATGCTGAGGTAACTCTCCAAGACTACAGTATTAAATCAGCTGCTTTCTCCATTTCCTATGAAGTGTTGTAAACTACTCCGTGCTAAACATTATAAAAGGTATTCAGTCACTTAAGTGCTGTTCCACTACATGATAGAGAAACATGAAAAGAAAACCTTTATCAGTCATTGTTTAAAAGCATCTCCTCAAGCATGTGGTCAGTGGAAACCTGCCCAGATGTTAGTTTATCCAGAAACATTTTGAATGCTCTTTCATATGAATGGCACCAAGCCAGCACACCTGCCCCGTGAGGGAAATACACAAGTGTAACTCAGCTAATTAAAGAAAGAGTATGTAAACCGTGTCAAAGAGGGAAAAAGGCAATGCATCTAGCCTAGAGCAATCTGATCCTATAAGGCTTTCCAAGGACTGATGAAGAGGTCATCAAGCTGCTGTGTAAACATACCCTTTCCTTCATTTTATCTACTATGCCACCGATCAGTTGGAATATCACTTCATCCACAAGAAATAGAAATTTCTGGCACTGAGTAGTTAATCCTGGAAAGGGTATTTTAGATTATTTTTGGATTAGTAATAACAGCCATGGTATTTGACAAGCAGACAAAGTGTAGGCTACTCTACTCCCAGGAAGGTTAAAAGCATTTTAATTCATAATTTACTTACTAAAAAAACACTTCCACACCAGATTTATGCTCAGCGTACAAAATGGGCTTGGATAAGAAAACCACCTCCTTGGATACATTCACAGGGCAGAAAACAGAATCCCATCACTCTTGTCCACAGTCCCCACCTTCGTTAGCTGTGGGAGCCCCTGGGTCTACAGCTTCTGTTCTTCCAATCACCCTTTTCTCATGTGTATGTCAGCAGCCAGCTCTAAGGGGCCAGGATGGTGGAGCAAGCGCTGTGGGCAGGAGCAGGCAGGTGGCTGCCAGCTCCATCCCAGCTGGTGGCTTGCATTGTTTTCTCCCTTTGACTGCTACCTTTCAAGCTGAACAGGATTTTCTTTTCCTTTTTAAACTCAAAATTTAGTTTCAATTTTGGTGCTAAAATAAATTCTCAATTTTTGGGTTTTTTTCTTTTCACTTCAGTCCAGTCTTACTCTCCTCTTCTGCACAGTGGCTTAATACCAGTAGCTTTCACACATCATTTTCTAGCCACAAAAAATAACAATTAGTTCAATTCACATGTTGCTATACTTTACTGAGGATCAGATTCAGAAACTGAACTGGAGAATGAGAAAATTTGCAGTTCCCCTTCCTTTACAGTGGACCAGACCAAAAGCCTTGATTAAAGTGCTGTTCATGGTTTATTCAAGAGGTGAGAACCAAATGTTACAGCTGGAGGCTATCTTTTTTTTTACAACAAAACAAATTTAATAAGAGAAAAGTTGTTCACAGGATCTCTCAAGTCTTTTCTAACTGACAAATAACTGATAAAACCAGCCCATAGATTTTTTAAGAGAGTATCATAAATAAAAGTTTCTTGCAAGATGTACCAGTTGGCAAAATCTTCTCTGTGTAATTTTAAAATATATTTTTGGTCTACATGGCTGCTACTAGTTGCCAGCTCTCTTTCAGCTGTATGACAACATTCCACCTCATCCCAGCAGGTATGATGCTGTGCTGTAAGAGGTGCTATGGAAATTGCTGGCGCCTAGGGGACAGGTAAATAAATGCTGCTTTTTTCAGTATGTAACAGTTTTCCCAAGTGGGGAAGCAGTATATAACATCATCTCAGCAAAGCAGGAGACAGTAAGCTACAATGCTGCAAGAATCAGAAGTGGATACTCTCAAAAAATCAAGGTTGATATTCTGAATGCCTTCCCCAGTATTGCTGGAAGAATGGAGTCTAATATATCTTTTCCAATTAAGAATTCTTCTAGAATACTCAGTTACTAGGTATCATATTATTCAAGTGTAATAAACAGCAACTTTCCAAACACTGAAAAATTAATAATGATGCGCATGTAGTATCTGAAAAATCTGGAATGTAGTTTCCAAGTATTACATTTCCACCATAGCAAATTCAATCACCTAAGCTAAAATCAGTAATATTGGTGTAGCCTTGATATTACAGAGAGAGTAAAGATTATAGCGAAAAGTAAAATATTTAATAAACATGGTTGCAAAAAAAAGGCTTTAAGGCAGAGAAGAATCAGAAGGATGGTATCTCCAGCTGAAGGTTCATTTGCTTTCAACAGCCACATTCAATGAGTCTGGTAGAAGAAATAATTTCTTCTTATAAATTGTGTGTCATTAGATTTGAAGCTCTTCAGCAGCTTTTGGCTGCTGAATCCATATTGTTATGTTGCTCTAAACATATCCTAACAATTCTGGGATTTGGATTGTGACATCAAACAGTTATCATCAGAACAAGTATTTAATCTAGAGTGAATGGTGAGTTTAGGTCTATGAGTAACAACTGAGAGGGGGGAAATAAACACAATGAAAATTTTCAGCTTTAAAGTAAATTGGGAAGTATTTCTGATGTTTTAATATCTTAAATATTGCTGTGTCTATTTTCTTCAAAGTATTTTCTGTTTAATAAAAATTTTTTTCATTTGTTAAAAAGCAGAAATTTGCACTTGCCTTTGCTGGCACGTTGCACTTGACCAATACTGAGAAACCATGATTACTACTGGGGTTTATGTGCTTATGGAAGAAGTCAAGAATATAGGAAAAAATATAAGAAGTGATCCAACTATGCCAGTTTGAGAAAAAAGTGGAGCTTTCAAGTTCTTCAGGAATTTTCTGAGGAGAAACTGTGGCTGAAGAGAAATGTTGATGAAGGAGTAAGGATAGAGTGCTTTGGAAGTATGGATGGTGCCAAGGAATGTATCTATGCACAAGGCTCCTTCTGTGAAAAATGTTTAATGATATTGTACCTCTGATTGCACATAACTCTCTGTAGTTCTTCCTCTAAAAGAAATTGATGCTATGAATGTAAGATAGGTCTTAAGAACTTTACTAATCAAATCCAGCATGGCACATTTTTCTGCAATAGATGGAATGACAAGGATTAAATTTTTTTATGTGTTGTTGATAATTTCTTGCGGTAGTCAAGAAGGAGGTAAGAGAGAAAAACAAGTGTGACTGCCAATGTATAACTAGAAACAACTGCATCCAGCTCAGAAGTATGAAAAGGCAAAATAGAGAAATATTTTATTGATAATAGGGAGGGAAAATCAAGTGAGATATTTAGAGGATTATTTAAAACTGTGTGTAATCTGGGAGACTTAGACAGAGGGGGAACTGCCTCAGGTTGGTGCTGATAGACCTCCTTAAAAAGTAAAATCTGATAGGTGTTATGTATAACCATAATGCATCAACCCTATTTACTTCTTGGAAAATATCAAATTATGGTAATCCCATATCTAAGAAATGAAACAACACAGGTGAATTGTTGCTGAAATCTGGAAGAGATGATTTGGGGCAGTTGATCATGTGGTAGGGGATGGGCTCTGCCTGTCTCCAAGGAGTACCCAGTGCCTGAGCTCATGTCCCCTCCAGATCTCCAACCAGTGCAGAAGGCACAGCCATCCTAACGGAGCGTACTTCTATTCTGAGTTTGACAGCAACATTTCTCTCTCTCCTGGTTGTCTTTTCCATAGGCTGCAGCACTTTAGGAGAGCAGGCGTGATGCTCCTCTGCACAGGCTTCAGCAGTGCCAGCCAGGGAAGCCAGCACCAGAGCTGCCACCCCACCTGCCACAGCAGACCCTGCCTGAATCCCTGCCACGGCTGCCAAACCAGAAGATACGTGTAGAACTGCGTGAAAATTTTCAGTAGCGTGTTTGCATCCCTTGGAAGTGCAGACTTAAACTGGATACCACTATTCACTAACTACTGTGATTTCATAGAATTATAAGATTCTGAAAATTTAAAATAATGCTACTTCTCTAGAAAAGAAAAGTGGGGGGAAAAAGAACCAAAATTTTTTTGGTTTCTATTTCTTAAAAGAAAAACAGGAAAAAATCCAACCTTGAATATACTTTAAAGGATAAAGCAATCTTCATGACTGGAAAACAAAAAGATTTTATTTTGAAGTTGCCTGACTTTCCTGTTGTACCACTGCTTACAAAAGGCTACTGATGTGACTTTGATAGTTTGTAAGGCAATGCACAGTCTTTAGAAAATAAGAGTAATCTGCTTATTGTCTCATATATTTAGACTAACATAAGTCAGTAACGTGAAGGGTATTGTAATATCCAGTTCAGTTATTTTCTAATCTCTGCAGACAGAGTTAGGCAAAAGCCACCTCCCAAAGAGAATAACTTGGGGAAGGCCTCAATTCACTGAACACACACTAAAGGAATTCATTTTTAATTATTACATTATTAGTCATTTATTACATAATTGAGTTTCTTGAAAAGTATCTGAACCGAAATTTTTGTTTGGAGATTCTGGACTATTAATCAAATATTTGATTACAACAAACTGAATTTCTGGGAAAACAGAGAGGATGAATCTTCTCTGTTTGAAAGTTTCATATTTCCCTGTTCAAGCCTTGGATTTAGAGTTCCTCTGAAAATTTGACGTCAGTTGCAGTGATTTATGAATCAAGTGACCTTGCTGTTGGGACAGTTTTTTTCAGTGCTGTTGGGCCTTTGGCATGCCGGAATTAAACATATGACATTTAACTTAATACAAGCTTACTGGAGAAACTATAAGGTAGCACAATCCTAAATATAGCTGGAATTAGTAAAACCTGTGCCCTAGCTTTTAGCTACTAAGGTGCTATTTTGAGGATCACATCAGCGTTACACAACTTCTTTCGTCAGTGCTAGGTATCACAAGACCAAAATGAGCATATAAATGTTAAGAAGTCGTGCTTTTGGGACTGAGAAGCTGTTGTCATGCAAAGCAGAGAAGCACCAATAGGTGCTGTTGTAGGGACAGAAGAAACAAATCTAAGTCGCTTTTCTTAACTTCCGGGGTTCCTTATCCTGGTCATTGTTTACAATGTTAAAATCACGTGATATATGGTGTTGGAAATCTATCTTCCTAGTTGGATTAGCTTTTAGACATGAGGTCCCCAAAGAAGATTCAGAAATTCACAACTTGGAATGCACATCCAGCATCTTAACTGAGGGTGAGCTGGCTTATCCATGGCACAGATCAGACCATCACTTAGAGTGGGATATGGCACAGTGGTGGCAAAGGAGCTTTGTCAGCCTCTGCCTGCTTCCTTCAGCAGCATAGAAAGCTCCCAAAGTGTGGCAAGTAGGGCTGCTGTAGCCATGCTTTGCAATTTCTTCTCCTGCCCTTTGTTCCTGGGTGCTATGGACCCTGGGGATAACTACACAGATTTGAAGGGAGTTGAGGAGAGAGCGTGAGCGTATTTTGTTCTGCATTATTTTCCCTTTCTAGCAAATTTGTCTCAGTGGGAACATATGCTCCTATTTTTTAGAGCTCTGCTCTAATACTTTAAGGGCTGGAATAATTGTTAAGGGGGTTGTTCTGATAGATATTCTAGTAGCAATACTGTATCATGCTCAACAGACCAGCTCAGTGGTCTAAAAGTGTTTTCAGTTCTCTGCATTGCACAATTGCATTTACTCTGAGTAACAATTTAAAAGGTATTGACTGAGTTCACCACCTGAGGTGACATGATATGGAAGGTTGCCACCACTAGCTGATGTAGATTTTATAGCAAACCCCTGCTTCTCAAATGCCGTGTTGTTGTTTAAACTCTGATGACAGTGACAGAAACTGGTAGATTGCCTTCTGGTAATATTTCTATTGGACAACATGACAAGTTGAATTATGCTGTATAACAAGTTCTACATACTACCATAGCTTTTAGAAAATTTTTTTTGTCAGCTAAGAAATTATTGATTGAGTAAAAAAATATTTAAAGTCAGGCAATAAGAAAACTGGTGAAAAGGTTAGGTATAGTGTACTTTCCTAGAAATTGCCCCATAAATTCTTCAGTCATCAACACTAAAACAGTGATACCACCTAAACTTCCTGGTAGTCATCTCTTGCTACAGAACATATGCTTTAGGAAACTCAATTCTGATTGTACAGTAGACAAAACAATAAATTAAATTTCTTGCAGAATTAAAATTACATTAGTGAAGCTTGTTTATGTCCTTCTAAGTTAAAGGAGAACAAAAATTTATTTAATTTGCAGGTAAAATGCAAGAGTCATTTTATATGTCAGGACAGCAAAGTTAAAGGGAAATAGTGTACCTAGAAAAAGCAGTGAGTACTGAGCTTTCAGAGACATAATTGTTACTTCATAAACATCTAGAATAATACTGCAAACAAAAGCCTTGCACAAAACAAGAAAACATGTTTCTAAGCATATGTTTCTAGCATGTTTGTTAAGCTCTGGAGCAGTGTTTCTAGGTTAAATTGTACAGATTAATGGGAACCTGTATGAGTGTGGAGACACATAAAGGTAGCACAGGGGATACAGGGAGAGGAGTTGATTGGCAAGACACGACCCAGTGAGAGGCATAAGAGAGTTTTGTTTGTTCAGACTCGGCATTGAACGCAACAGTTTTCATTCTGCTAAGTACAGACTGCAAGGATGGGAGCTTTCAAGAAACTGGCAGGACAGTTTCATTTAGGAAGTCTCAATTGTGCCTTTTTGTGGGCTGTACTACATACATCTGTGTTACATATTGACACTAATTCTTAATTGTCCTATGGATTCAATTCCTTGGCGACCTTGCAGCTTAGGGCATTCAAGTCTCTCCTAGTTCCTGAAAAAATGTGTTACTGTTTAAAGAAACTCTAGATAATCCCATCTCTCAAAACCTGTCCATTTCCAGATTAATCCTTCATTGCCTAATTTTCTTGCTCTGTGTGGCTTGATAGTGCATTTATGTAAAGATCCTGTTAGCTTCCATGCAAGCAGTGGTTATGCAAGTACTGCTGAACTAATGCTCTGCTGCATTTTAAAGCTTTCCTTGTGCCTGCCACTCCTCTAGGATTCTCAGAGGTTTCTGAAATGGCATGTATACAGAATGTGTGAGCTGTGTGAGCTATGTGAACAGTTCAAGCATAATGTCTCTTCTAGCTTCAGCTGCTTTCAATGTCTAGACATTTATTTAGTTGCATATTCTAGCTGCAGATTTTTTTCTTTAACAATAGGATAATATCAGGCTATTGGTGTAAATACACATGCAATTGTCAGTTAACCTCATGCTATTATTTTCAGAGTGCCTGCGGCACTGTATCAGTACTGTCAGAGGAAAAATGCCACAGAACAAGGTATTCCCACATTCTTTTCCAAGAGCCAAGACACAAAACGGGCTCATTACCAGTACGTGGCTTTTTAGAGTTCAATATTAATATGCCTGCTGCCATCCAAAAAGCCTAGATTATGTGTGCAATTCAATAAAATCTAAACATGTGTTCCTGAAGAGACCAGGTGCTGCCAAAAAAAGAAACATAAAAAGTCTGTGTGCAAAACTGTTCAGAAAGCCTTTGGCCTAGTTTCAGTACAACTTTGATTCAGAAAAATTGCAGCTACTGATGGCAGCTGAAGGTGTTGCCCAAAATTGCTTAAAGTCATTAGGTACTACACCAGTGTACTGCACCTGAGGACTGACGAGAAAAAAAGAAAAAAATAGGTTCCAATTCTACCTTTGCTGCAAACATGCAGAAAGGACTTTTTAAAAATTATCTATGACACTTAACTAATGTAGTTAAATGCATCCCTACTGTACCTCATGAATGAAGATGGCCTTCTGGGTCAATTGCACCACCATCTGTAAATAGTGATGATTGTAGACATTTACCTCACAGGGATATTGTCAGGATACATTAGTTAATGTATGTGTGGTGCCTTAAAAACATTAAATGCTACATGCTGCACAAAAAAAAATCATTAGAATGGTTTAAAAAATTTTAAAAAAATTTAGAGATCTTTTTTTGTATACATGCCTCGATAACAGGGACTTCTCATGTGCCCTAGGAGGGAAGTAATACATATAGGAGTTTAAACACTGTGGGACCATATATCTTGTTATGAAGCCTCAAAAATTCAGTCACAGGACATCTGGAGCCTTGCTGCTTAACATTCTTATAACAAATTTTGAAGTTTAAGTAGACAAGATTGGATACAGGTGGCTATTAGCATATCATATCTATTACCATACCTAATACCTGTTTAAAATGTCATTATGAATTAGTAGTAACTTTATTTCACTGCTGTATGTCCTTATGCTATGGATGGAGTTTTTATATCCTTCAATGTCATGTAAGGTGTAATCACCTCTCATAAAAGGTGCTCCCATTGTAGACATTGACAGACTGTCATAATTATGAGACATATATTTTCATGCTGAGTAATGGTAGTCAAGCTAATTTTTAGCAATTTCAAAGTACAGTAGGCCTTGTGATACTTTATGAAGATAAACCTCTATCATATTTGTGAGATAGGTGAGATAAGAGAGGTCAGAAGTTCTGTGTAAAAAGAAAGATCTTCTGAGGGTCATCTAATACTCTAGTCACTGAACCACTTTGATGAAGTCAGGAAAGTTACACCTGCACGGTAAATGTAGCCCCCTGTATTTATATTTGAATAGGGTGGGCATGTAAAGTCATATTTTATGAAAGTCTGAATAGCCTGTATATTTGTGGAAATCTCCGTATGTATTTTTGTAGGAAGGTATCCAGAAAGTGCACTTACATCTGGATTGTGAGAGGAGCAGTGTAACATATAAAAAGTAGTGCCATCCTTTCTGGGGTAGAGTCGCTTTTGACAAAGTTACAATTCCACATTGGAATTCAGATACTGTGGTGGTTAATTTCCTGTAGGAAGTGTTATTAGGATTGTTCATACAGTTTGAGGGAAGAGATAGTTGTCTAGTTGTTCTGCCAGACATGAAATGATGACTTCCTGAGTAAAGCTGTTCCCTTTCACAGCCATTACTCTGCCCTCCAAAAACATTTCCAAGGTAGGGAAGTCTGATCAATTAACTGGCTTTCAGGGCATTGAAAGTTTCAGCTCAGTAGATTAAGAAAAATAGAGCACAAAATTATCAGCAAGAACCTTTTCATGTGTCCAGCTTTAATTTTTCATGTTTATCTGCTGAGTCCTCACACAAACGCACACAGAAAATGATAAACTGTATGACAATCCACCCTGGTAACGAGCAAGATACACTGAAGATAATAAAGTAAGTAACTTAACAGGTGCCTGAATGCCTGGGCTGGGTCATCTGTTTCTCATTTTAAAAACAGAGGGGGGAAATATCCAATATCCAGTCACATGCATTATTCCCACATTTTGTTGCAATTAGTAAACCTGTTAGGAGGGGAAAGACCAGGTTTGAGGATGCAAAGAACAATTTGAAAACATTTCACGTGTTTGGGAATGCCAGACCATCACATAATTTTCTATTTGTTTTCTCTAATTCCTTTCTGTTGAAATGCTTGACGTCAATGAATTGACGTAATTTGGAATAAGAACCATAATCTGAGGTTCATATAGGCAGTAGAGCCAGAATTTATCATCCCTTTTTGGACAGTGTAGTCTTGTCAAAGATGTAAAGAACAATACTGATATCTTTGTGATACTATTTTTCACTTACCTGTGTTTTTAGTGCTAAAGATCTGGCTGTCAAAAGCAGACAACAAAAGTTTGACAGGTGTGATACTGCCACTCCTGCACCTCAGTGTTGCACTTGGATGCCTAACATGACAGCAAAGGACTTGTGATTTACCCAAGGCTGTTTGCTGCCTGGCTCTGTAGGCACCACGGCCATGTTTTTAAAGGAAATCATGTACCCTTTATGTTTACAAATAGAGGACTCCCATTTTAATGGTCAGGGTGCAATTTGTTCCCTGTTGTTTAAAAATAAAGCTTCTCATTCTCAGGATGAGAAAACTCTCATACCTCTGAGACAACATAACTTTAACTCTGCGAGCCCATTCAACTATGAATAGAAATACCCACCTGTCAGTCAGTCAAGGTAGTTTAAAATACCTGTTCTGCAAAAGCCTATGTGTCATTATAGATTTAGCAGCACGAGCAATGTTCTCTTTGTCAAACAATGAAGCAATATGACTAATTAACACTCACTAGGGAATCTGAAATAATGATCTCTTTCTCTCTCTTGCTAGAGCCAATTACCCCAAATATTCAGATTAGCTACCCACTATTTCTCTGAAAGAAATGTCTTGCTTTCTTTTTCTTTTTAATTTGAGGCATTATGTACCATGTAGCATCATGTTATAGGATGTTATGTCACATCCTGACAGCTTACAACTAGGGATATGCTGAATTTATTGGATAGTTAATACCTTCATGAATTAACAAGATAACCAACTTTTCAGGAAAAGGAAATCTGGGAAATATTTGCAGAAATTCCTTCTATATCTGTAGGGAGAATATACTTGGTTGATTTAATCAGCTGTACTATTTCATCATGGCTTCCCATTAAGAAAATGTTTAAATACATATGTTTATTTATGCAGACATTTAATTAACCTAAATGTATGGTCCGATTTTACAAATGCATACACTACCTATAAACATACATGATGGTTCAGCATGGTAACATAAAACTATCATGTTTGAAAAATCCTTGATCAATTAGGTACTTCCAAGATTATAATTTTGGTCAAAGTTACCAACTTCATAAACAATTAGACCACTTACCAAAGTCAATCATCTTTCTCTTATGTTGTAATTGTACAGCATTGCAACAGCAACTTTCTTAATTTGTATTGAGGAGAGAGGTGTTTGCTTTGTATCCTCTCCCAGGTAAAATGACGAACTAGAAAATTATTTAGACATAGCAGTTCTCAGATTACAACATTTAAACCATGGGTCTTATATAGAAAGCAAAATAGTGTTTGCTCCAAGGGCCACAAGACTTAATTATAATTATTACAGAGATATGTAGTACAATTAATAGAGAAACTTAGATTTCACAAACTAGAATCATAAATAAAGGAATAGAACCCTAAAGCCAGAAAATATTTTAAATATCACTGCTTTCCAGAACTCAATCAGGTCTGAAGAAAGATTTTTTTTGTGAACCAATGGCTGAACATCCTTTACTGTAGGTAGAAAGACTGCATGCTCTGTTTTACAGGAACAAAGCTATTCTGGTTTCTTTTCCCCCCGAAGATGAGAGGTTGGTTGGGTCTGTTGCCTGTGAAGCTTGGTAGTACTAATTGTGGATTACAAGTTGGGTTGAAAGCAAATTGTATGAAGGAATTCAAAATGTTTCTCAGCTGTCCAAAGATTGCTCTGACTACATGGGTGTTTCCAGATATCAATGTTGTCACTGCTACTGAAAATTTCCATTGGGCTGAAGAAAAATCATGAACCACCGAACTGAGAGGAGTGATGGGCATGATGAAATTCTTTGGAACTTATGATGGGAAAAAATGGTCCAAAACTTGTTCTTGTTCCATTTTCCCTTGCACTATGTATTTTTTCTACTAATTGTTTTATGTCACTTGCACAGATAGACTTCTGAGCCAAGAATGATGTGAGTTGTCTTACCTCCAAATTACAGTCATGCTCATTTAATAAGTTGTGTAGTAAAAAATATTTTTTTATATCCCTCTATTGTAAATTTTGTACATTTCCTTTGAAAAGTGTCAGAAAATCAGTAATGGTGTGGTGTTCTCCTTTTTTAGGCAACAGGGTTGAGAAGCAGGTGTCCATCTTTGCAACTCATAAAGTGACTTGTCATTCAGTTTACACTGAAGATTGCTTTGAATTTACTGTTCAGATCTAGCTTTAAAATGATTTTCTCCCATCTATTATGCAACTTGAGGGAAAATGAAACTTGATTCCTAAATCCAGCTTTTTAAAGATTGCATGAACTCGGTGTGACAAGTAAAGGGTTAAAGGGTTTTTTTCCATATTGTAGAAAATTAAAAGGCTGCTACACAAACACATAAATTTATGTTGTAAAAGTTTTGAATTTTTTAAAAGAAAATTCTTAATTTTCAGGGGAAAAAATAGAAAAGCTGTGTGATCTGATGCACAGTTTTCTTTTGTAGATATTTACTTCTGATTAAAGATACTGAGAGTGAAAAACATTCTTATTTCTGCTACTGGTTTAAAAATACCATGCTGCTGATGCTGTCTACTGTATTTAAACTTTACTATCACTTAGTCAGACTGTAAAATCATTCCCTGGGCCAGAGGCTTGTGTAGGTAATATAAGTGGTGCTTGACACTGATACACATGTATATATTCCGAAAAATGCTGTCTGTTTTCTCACTTGTGCATATTACAACATGCAGCAAGCATAATCAGGGCTTGTCAGGCTGACGTGATACGGTGGATTAGCAGAAGTTATCCAGCTAAGGCTTGAGCATTTGTGCACTAACTACAAAAATAGTCTCTGTATCAAGCTTTGAAAAGAACATATGTGGACATTCTTTTATTTCTACTCGTGGCTGACAAAAATAAAACTGGCTGGGACTGACAGAGGTAGTGACATCAAGGTGACATGTGAGGCTGTCAAGTGGGAAGTCAGTTTAAGACTAAAAATACAGGGCAGCTTCCATTGACTTAACTGGAGTGCACACTGTAACTTTAAGCAGGGAGTGTGCTATGTCCCGAGTGTTTGCAAATTAAATCGGGGATAGATAGTACTTTAAAGTTGCTCTGGATGTCAAATTTAGAGCAATTTTAGATAAAACAGCAGAAAGTGTTGTGTCCTTTAAATCTGACTCAAATCTAAGTTGTCTTTGTGATACCCTGCCTCTAATTTACCTTTTAGCATCCCAAAACTGATGGGTCTTAGGGAAGATCATGGAAAATTCATTCTGTCAAATTTTGACTTCTTCACATTTGCCATCCTTCTATGGCTTTCTCACTCAGATAAACTTTTGCCTATCAAAATGCTGAGTCCACTAATGCCATTTGAAGTTGCCTGTTATGTGCAACCGAAAAAAACAAACAGGTTCCACAAACCTGTTATGTGGAACCTAAGCTGCTGGCACTGAGGGGCTGCCACTTGCCACTGGCTTGTGTTGCTGTTTTTCCACAACTTGGATCTTTAGGTGCTTATATAAAGCAACTAGTAGCAGCTTGTCCTATTTAGGGATTTTTGGCTATCATAGTACCAGAAGTTGCAAAATATATATTTTATTACAGATATATAATGATTATGTTCTTTGTCTCCCCTTACTTTCTCAAAAAAAACCCCAAGGTTTCTTAACTGTTTCTTTGGATACTGTGTTTTACAGTAAGCTGTTTGCTGGCTGGCATTGTAAATGGAATACTGATTTGCTGCAGCTTCCATCCCTTACGTGTGCTCCTGCTGCTTTCTTCTTCTATCTTTAGAAACTTCCTTTTTAGATGATGAAAACAGGATAAAAAAACAGAAATGTACTTAGTTTATTCATTCTCTTTCTTCAGGCTGCATCATATGTCCCATATTACAATGACTAAGATGACAAATTTTATGGCATTGAGACTGAAACAAAAATACTTACAGGAATTGGAAATACACTTCTACAAATAATTTTTCATTACCTTTTACACTAAAAGTTCTATAAAAATTCTTGAAGGTTCTTAATATTCAGCAGACTGCAGTTAATGCATCTTTGTTCACAGTTGTGTGGGATTTGGCCTCATGACTACAAACAGAATTAAGTGAGCAGCCTCTGTGTATGGTAACCTGATGAACCACCTCACTGTTTCTGTGATTATTTAAACCACAGAGAAATACTTGGAACTCCATGTAACTACTCAACAGTATTTTTAAGTGACCAAGGTATGTGAATAGAGTTTTCTGCTCCACTTCTGCAAAGCTAAGAGGACAACCATTACTGAATAACCACAGAAATGTTTTCTAAAGTTGTTGGGGAGCTTATTTTACTTAGACTCAGAAGGGCCAAAGAGCGAAAGTTTCTCAGAAACAGCATGTGAAATGTATAGAAATAATAATTCTGAATTTGTTATATGCTGATCTCCAGTTCTTTCTGAACTCAATGTCTTTCTGAACTCTTTTTAAAAGGATAAGCTTTTAGAACCATGACTCATTCAGGTAGAAGTTAATTACTTGTGACTTTTGTGAGCAAGTATGAACAAAGGCGAGTAGAACAGGCACAGTCTTATGCAATTTAGAAAGAACATTTCTACACTTTAGTTTGAAAAGCTGCATTACTAAAATTGTTACTGCCATTGAAGCTTTCCAGTATGATACCACCAAGACTGCAACATTTTCCCTTGATAGCAGCCTAATCACTACCGAATAGGAAATTATTTTTGAAACAGGTGTTTGCTGTCCTTTTCATCTTTTCGTGTTGCTGTGCTTGCTACTAGGGAATTACAGAGTTCAGGTCACACCAACTATGGTTCTGCTATTACAATTGAGAAATAGCTGCTTCTAGCAATGATAATTTTATAAATTACCACTATGGTAAGAAAATACATCAGTGGTCTGCAGTTTATGAATACTTTTCAAATGGCTGAACCTTGTTAAGACAATATCATTTTTCGTTGGCTCTTTTTCAGAGCTGCATCAACTTTCCCAGCACTTCTTTCAGTATCACCTTTGGTTCAGTGTTTGGCTTTCTAGAAAAGCATATCCAATTCTGTACAGTTGCAGTGGTCTGCTAGGAACGTGCTGGAGCCCAGGCTGATGCATGCCTTAAAATTCTATTTTGAAGTGAAAATTATAGTTTTAATTCACTGCCATCCTGCCATGTGAGGCCAACAGACTGCATACATGTGGACCTTTGGAGCTGGAAAGCATACGAGTTAGGAGGATCAGGTGCTCCCACTGCTGGCTCTAGTTGGCACAAAGCAGAGAGGTAACCCAAGAAAATCCACTGCTGATTGCAGCCATTGTTGAATTCAAAGTCCCTGTCTCTGCTAGTCCTGCTGCTGTGATTACGGTGTTTGCTCCTGCAAACATTTTTGGATCTACCTCTGTGGTAGTCTGGGGCAAACTCACCCTGTTGGCTCACATTGTCTGAGCTCTCACTTCTCTTGGTCTTATTATAACATTCGCAGAGGTTGCCAGGTTAATGGGAGTTTTTTCCTTTTTTTCTGTGCAACAATGTAAGATTTCTGATGGAGTTTGTGCTGCATGCTGTCTCCCTGTGGAGTCTCTTTGCTCTTGAAGGTCATACATTCAAATAGTTTAACTGTACTTTGTTTTAGGGGATGAATGCATTTTTTTGGATTATGAATTAATGTATGTTTCAAGACTCAATAAATGTAATGAGATGTTTCAGGGTATGCATCTCTCCCTACCTGGAGAGGTAAGGAAGTTCAGACCACGCTCCTCTAATGGACAACATTAAAAATGTGAGGTCTAGAAGAGAAGGATGGTCACTCTTGCTTAAATATGCATTGGACGTTGGAGGATACAAGAGATCAGTTGTGGAAAAGATACATGCTGGATTCATTCATATGGTTTCTGCTTATGTTCAGAAATATAAAGGTTAATTGTGTGTGGCTTTAATTTTCATTATTTAAGTGCAGTCACATGTTGATCAGTACCACCTCAATAAAAGCATTTTAAAGAAAACTGTGCATGCAGGAGAGATGATGGATGGAGACACAAATAAAGTCCTGCATGATTTCAAGTTTTAAGTGATTTATCTTCCTAAAGGCTGCATACTTAGTGCAGCTAACCACTTCGGTTAGATTGATACAGTTGTTGTTTTAGAGCTTGTCCAAATAGCCTTTTATGTTGCAATCAAGTAATAGATGCAAGATTGACAAGTTACAAAGAAAAGGAGCTTTCAGTCAACAAACAGACTAAAATCCATTATTGTGGTGTGTACACTGTGTCCTGGACCTGTAAACACATCTTCATTGATCCCACAGAAAGATAGAAATATCTTCTCTTGTATAGTTCAATCAAGACCCTTTTCACAGAGGCAAAGTGCAAACAATATTGAAAAAGCAGAAAAAGACTGACATTACAGTCAAACAGTAAATAATGGTTGTGCTCAAGAAGCCTATCTATAACATTTCAAACTGCTGTCAGCTCAGATGAAATGTATAACCTCTCTATTACAACCTTAAGAAAGATCAAAACACAGGTACTGTACATTCCCTTTACTGTCATACCCTTTTTACCAACTGACTAAATCAATAGGAAAAATAATCTTTTTTTTTCCAGTTTTGCATGTTTGTGGGGTATCTAAGATACAAAAACAATCATTGGGAAAAAACTTGCTCGCTGAATTTTTCTTTAATTGTAGTGTCTGACAAAAAGTATTGAAGCATTTTTAGCTCAGTTTCGTGTGGTTTAGCAAAAACATGTAAGACAGATGATCTGGTTAGACATGTTTTTTTTTACTGTTTTGTTTAATATACTTTATCATCTACATTAAGCTTATATTTAAAATTATATGCATAGTCAGAATCTAATTATATAATTAATGAAAGGCATATTCTATTACATTACTTTTATTTGGTCTAGAAACCACACAAAATGAGTTCACAGCAAGTACACCACCCTGGCAAATGACTAGTTTAGCCATCCCTTTCACTCCACATCCCGAAATCCCATTTAAATCCTTATTTGAAACCTTAAGTGGAATTGAAATCTAGCATAAGCTTTAGTGTCTCTCAACAGTGGCAGTGAATTTTATACCCATTGCACCAGGTGGTGCTCATAACTGTAAGGTTCTGCCCACAGATTAAACATAGTCTATAAAAAGATTAATTTGCTATTTAAAGTTAATATTGCTCATCTTGAACTATAATCTAGACAGTGTGAAGGTGGTCCTCACTTTCTTGAGCACTGAGAAGGGGCCTTTATGTAATGAATAATTGCAGCTGCTGGCTAAGGTCACTGGAAATCTGTCCTACAGGAAACTCATGCAAATGCATGGAATTATGATATCTTTTGGAAATATTCTTTTATGAATCAGATTGGAGGGCAATGGCCATTTCTGGCTGACATCTTAGGAGGTACTGCAGGGGACTGTGATTACTGTGCTTTGTTAATCTAGTCCTGTAGAGGGATTGCAGGCAACTTTTCTTCACAAGGTTATGGTAAAAATTTGTTCAGTAATATTTGGTAAGAAAGTAATAATAGTATTTGCTTGGGTGAGGTAGTCTAAATCCACTTGGCAGATGTTACAGAATCACAGAGTGCTTGAGATTGGAGAGGACCTCTGGAGGTCATTTAGTCCAGCCTCCCAACCCAAGCAGGGTCACCTAGAGCTGGACCAGGACCATGTCCAGATGGCTTTTGAATAACTCCAAGATAGAGATACATCCACAATCTCCCTGTGCAGCCATGCCAGTGATCAGGCACCTTCAGAATAAAAAAGCGTTTCCTGATATTTAGGAGGAACATCTTGTTTTTCAGTTTGTGCCCATTTCTCTGGTCATTATAATTTTTCATTATCTTTTATTGCATTGTTGCTTGCTTTCTACCTAGAAACAGTAAGTAGGGGATATCTTACAAGACACGTCCCTTTTTTATGAATTCCTTTTTGTTTCACAACCTCAGTGATGCAACTGCTAAAGGAAATTTCAAATTAACATTGGGGTGAAATCCTGGCTACATTGACATTGAGGGTAATGAGACGGTTGCCAAGGCTGCAGCAGGGCTGAAAATCTTTGAATCACCAGATCCTTCCTGCTTATCCTTTGCTCAACAATATCTGATTTCCTCACAGGACAGGGGATATTGTGACCCTAGATTAAATTTTTAATATATCCAAATATTTAAACTCCTTCCAGTAGGGCAAAAAGAAATAATAATTTTGTATTATTATTGTAACTAAAGATAAAATAGATAATAGTATTTTCATTATGACAATTTGAAGGGTAAAAAATTATAGGCAAATGATAGTGTGTGTTAAATACTGCAGCTGTTTAAAGTGAAGGAGGGTGAGAGTGAGAAATTTACCATTAAACAGCAGAAAGCTGAACAACTAAATGAGTGGATGATTAAATAACAACATCAAGAGTCTTGAGCAAAATTACCTTACCAGGCGTTGTATGAATTACTAGATGTGGTGGTGTGGCCTGTGCCAGAGAGAAGTCAGAGCAGGCTGCTCTTAAGTACTGTGTGTCTAATTAAGCCTGAACTTTGCACTAAAGTTTCCTGTTTCCTGTTTATTCGTGGGTGGGTTGTAACAGCTCACTCTTCTGTTCATTAGTAACTCTGATTCTTAAATATATTCATTTTCTCCAGCACCTCTCTACTGAAGGCAGTTGAGATGAAGGAGAATTTCCATGAAGTATAATTTCTGCAGTAGCTTGCACAGTAAATCTATGGCTATTAAATTAAGGGAGTTAATAGATCCTGGCAACATTTACCAAAAATTTTTAGGGGAAAATTGAGGTTTTCAATAGCTTGGGGCCTTAAAATAGACTTTGAGGGAAAAAAGAAAACCAAAAAAAGATTTTCAAGGTTAGGACAACTGACAATGCAGCAAACACTTGCCTGCTTATTATGTGATACCTCTGGTAGATATAAGACCAAAATTGAAGACCTTCTTCTAAATTAGTCTGCCTAGGTTGTCTAGATTCCATGTAGGTGCAGCAGTAAAATGAATCTAATTTTTTACGAAACTGAGTTAATTGGAAAAGTTTTGTCCAGCTCAAATATACATCAGGATAGTTAAAGAACTTACCTAGAAAATGGGACCCTAAGATTAATCGAAGACTTGAACCAGTAACTCCCATACCTACACGGATGTAAAGGACACTCTCACTGGTATTTGGAATGTAATGATCTTTCCCTCATTGTTCTCACTTCATTGTGGTTTTGCCTTTATTCCCACAGAAATCCTTCAAAATTTTTTCTTTCTTCTTGTTGTATAGTAGTGTGGAGGGAGAACTATTCAAACCAGAAAAAAGTCTGTCCATATCTCCAGCTATAGATCCAGTTAAGAACCATGTAGCCTAGAAGTGGTATATAATTTTAGAGAGTCATGCTCTGCTTGCTTATTTGTTGCCTTATCCTTCCATAAAAATAAACCAGAGAGGAGACTTTTCAGCCGTGATTGAACACTGGATTAAAATGTCTATAACAGAAGTGATGGAAATCCTAACTGGATATTTAAGATGAAAATAGCTTTAGTTAGCAAGACTTGACCTCCAAAGTGTCAGATGTGAATTATGTGCCCTAAAATATTTCATGTCAAATTCTAAAATCCAAATTTTGAATCAATATCTGCTTGTTTTACAGTTCCATTATTCTTCATTCATGGTAAGGCTGCTATTGTAGGACATGCCAGGGTTAAATGAAAAAAAAAAAAATCTTGATTGAGGCCTAATATCTGTTCAGCAGCAATGTCCTTTATGCTTTAGTTAAGATAGCCTTATTAGAAACTGCTCATTTTTCAATTTCTTTACTTGGCCATTAAAATTAACTGTGTGCTGGAATTAATTTGGTTTCGTAGCACTGATTGAATAACACAAATTTACCATTTTGGATTCTAAAGTGGAAAAAATTGTTCTTAGTTATTTGCTTTTCTTTTTTGGCTAAATACGTATACTGTGTTGAAAAAACTTAATCTGTTTTCATTTTATAGTCTATGTTTAGGGTCCTCCTACCTCCTTCTTTTAGTCTGCTCCTTCGAAAGAACTCTACAGGTAACCTTTCTAGAAAGGCAAAAGAGTATCAGAACAAGCCTGTCTACCATCAGGATATAGAAATATATGTGATGTTTGATTCTACCTCCTCTAGATAGGTCCCCAGGCCTCCACTTTCAAAAAAGTAGTCAGGCATTGGTTTTCCTTTAAAAATAACAAGAATGAAGAAGTTGGCACTTAAAGCAGCAGTGCAGGGAAAACATGTACAGGGAGTAGTGAATGTCTTGGTTCAGTTTCTTAACCTGACACCATTGACAACCAAGAGCCAACAGGTTACTCAGGGAGAGATGGTTGCTCAAAATCAGGGGAGATACTTCAGTTGGTATCAGTGGGATTTATACCTAGGATCTAAAGAAACTATTCTACACCCTAGCTGTGCTGAATGAAGAACAGCTTCTGAGCACTCCCTATTTATCAGTCGTGCCTATACCCCACCAAAGTCAATTCCTCTATTAAAATGCTTAATAGTCTGGCAGTAAAATAGGAATAGGAAAAGTAAAGTTATCAAATAAAGTATTTGCCTATCTATAATGAGGGTATCTGGGATTATTAGGACAATATTTTTAGACTACATTGAAAGAGAATAAAAATTAAATTGGTGAACAACCAGATATATAAGACTGTAGAAATTAGTTCCTGTTTCTTGAGAAACAATTGATTTTCAAGCACTTTGGACTGTTTTCCAAAGAAACACCAAGAAGATCAGTGCAAAGCAGTGATTTGGACACTTGATTTATTTATTTTTTCAAACTGGCTTTGTTTTTGTGCACAGGAAATGTTATTTTTCTAAAACAACATTGAATATTAAACATCTGAGAGTATGTGTTTCCATAGAACGTGTGTATAGCACACACCCCAGAAAACTGTTAAGCATTCAGTTGATGCACTGAGTGTAGAAACACTTATCCTAGGATACCTCTAAAGTAAATGGAGGCAGCAGCCACCCCAAAGTGTAATTCTGTCCATCTGAGATCTGAACTGCCTTTTGGCAGTGTCTCTCAATCTTCATTGACATTATAGAGAGCCTCAGGACAAATGTACATCTAAATCCATCCACCTAACTTAGGTGCTCCAGTTAAACACTGAACGTTAAGTGGCATAAACCTGAGCACAGTGAATTGTGTAAATTCTCACTGATATTTAATTCAGTCCTGTCACAGACCAAGGTCATTATAATAATAAAAGTGAATTACAGTCATTTTTCCATAGACACCCATATCAGATAGCCTCAAGCAGTACTACATATAATAATTAAACAGATACTAACCAAAACAGCATATTCAGTTGGAAAAACAAGCAATGCAATGTATGAATATTGTTGCTGGCATCAAATTTTATGTGCATATTTATTTTTTAATTAAGGGAACAAGAAATACATACAATTTTTAACATGAAGGGGTTTGGGTTTTTTATTACTTCTGGCCTTTCAACATATTATATTTTAAAATCAAATAATAAGAAATTACTTCTAACTCTCTTTCCTACTTTCTGCTATGATTTGTTTTTAATCAGCTAACAATAAACCTTCCTGTATCTCAGCTTTTATTCCGTTTTCTTCAGCAGCCTGTTCTTTATTGTTGTGTGACATAAGCCTAGATAATGGATTTAGGATTTTAACATTGGACCAGTGTTGTAAAATGCACAGTATAGCATGTTCAGCCTCTGGGACAGAGACACCAACTTAAAATAATTGATAAATTATCTCTGCTGGGTGATCCTTGTTTGAGGTACACTCACTGCTGTGTTCTCACAGAGAGGGTGGATAGCTATGAAACAAAGTCCTTGAAAAATTGCCTGGATTTCATATGACACCCAAGAACAATATGACTTCCAACTGCCGGTTATGCAGTAAGAATTTTGTAGCTTGCTTTCTGTAAAAAATATCAATCATTTGTGATTGAAAAATGAATCTGTAAAGTTAACCTACTCTGTCAAATTTGATTTATTCTGAGGTAAACAACATTCCAAGAGGATTTAGTGAGCCTGTGTTTGGCAAAGGGGTATGTTCAGGTTGTGGCACTACATAGATTGAATGTCCAAACATTTAAAAACTCTTTTATCACTGGCCTGAATACAAAAACGACAGCCTTCATTTGGTGACCTTAGAATGTCCCTGCTATTTGTTATGGGCTTTCTGTATTTAGTTCAACCTTCCATCATGCTGGGGTTAAATAAATGACAAGTTGTTATTTTTCTGATTTTTAGATTAATATTGAGCCATTAAGCTATAAACATATTGAGCAAGATCTCAAGCCAGTGTAAATCAGTGTAGCTTCATTGTTTCCAGTGGAGCTTTGCTGAATTGCATCAGCTGAAGAGCTATGCTGTTATTTGGAACAGTGCTGTATCTTGCTTTCATACACAGATTTTGGCTGGAATGTTTAATCTGTAAATCACAATATTGTCACTCTATTTCTTATCCTAAGCTCTGCCTGCTCATTCAAACATGTCTTTACTCTTGCTTACAGCTGTTCTCCCCTTCTCCTTTCCTTCACTTCTGAATATCTGGAAACCAAATATCCATCAGGTAATATACTGATATTTTTGAACAGCAAAATTTTGGAGTGGTATCATTATCTCTGCTCTTATAAATGTGGACCACGCTTAAAGAAAAAAAAAAACCAACAACAAAAAACAAGGGATGAGGTTGATTTCCCCACTATATTTACAATCAAAATGACCATAAGTGTGCACGCAAATGGAGTGTCTGAATGCAAAAGCAGGGAGAGGGGCGTCTGCCTAAAACAGACGGATGGTAATTACTGCAGAAATGTCACAGAGCAATTGCACACAGACCTGTAGCCTCCATTTCAGCTGCATTTAGCCTTTGAACTGCTTCCCTTCTTTTTCAGGCCACAGTACACCCTCTTTCCTGTCTTGAGGAAAACAAGCAGACATGCAGATTCTGTATTATTTCATAGTTTGCTTATATTTGCCACAGGCAGGTGGTTGCTGTTACTGTCAGGAGAAAGGTAGCTAAAGAATTTGCATACAGATACACTTTTCCAAATCTCTAGCACAATGTGTTGCTGCGTTCAGTATCTTCAAGCTTTTAGGTACTGTTTCCAGTTAACCTGGTGTTGCCTAAGATCACACAGAACCCTTTATACTCCAATTGTAGAAAAGTGTATGCCTGGTCTGCTACTCTGAAATTACAGCACTCAAGTCTTTGCCCTTATGGTTTAGGGAGGCAGGGAAGTGGGGTGTTTTTATCTGACGAGTGGCTGTGCTAGCATAAAAGCAGTTCAAAACATTACATCTAGAAATAAAATGGTTTTTGAAAGAACAGATAAGGAAATATGTCAATTACTGTATAATATTTTTTTTTGCTTCATGTAATTGACATCAAACTTTAAAGAGACCAAGTTAAATTATTGCATTTTTGTTCATTTTTGAATCTTTCTACAATTGTGGTACAATATTTTCGATAAATTATATAGGTTTATGTTAATTTTATCAGACTTATAAGTCTGTCTTAATATATAAACCAAATTTTCCTCACAGAGAAACAAGTTGCAAGTTTCTGGTTTATTGTATTCCCTCCTTCCTTCCTTCCTTAACTCCAGTGCAAAACATAGCCTGAACTTTTTGGATACTGTATATGATGAATGTCTAATATAAATCTAAATCTAAATCTAAAAGGAAATATTTATCACCTGCATAACCAGCATTTTTTTTAATGCTGGAGCCTTTCACAATTTAAATACAACTCTAAAATTAAACTGTTTTGAGGAAAGTGGAGGGCATGGCTTTAGCACAGGTATACGCCAGAACAAATACTACATACTCTTGAGTATGTTTCTGTGAACATGAAAGAGTACATGAGATAGATGGGTGCTTATGCATGCAGAATAATAAATATAAAAATCACACATTTATGAACCTTCCTACTTCTACAGCCTTTTTTCAAGACGATCTGGTTGTACATCTGCTCAAGCACTGTTCAATAAGGAATCTGAGATACTATATGGTTTACGTCGTCATCCAATAATGTGACAGTTCTTGGTCTGTGGGCCTGCTGGAAAGGCTCCTTTTAGAAGTTAATTCCCATTAGAAGCAGGTGCCAGACATTTCTGTGCCACCTGTCTGGTTCTCTGTGTGACACACAAACCCACCTTTCTGTTTTCCCAGTCAATGCATTATTTTTTTTTCATCTGGTCTAAATGCTCCACTCCTAGGCAGCATTCTGTGCAGAATGCTGGACAGTTCTCAGTAGTCATTACTGTGCTCCTAAACCCCCCAGGCCACTACAATACTTCAGAGAAAGAAAAATGCTTTTTGAGGAATTTCCATATATCGTAGTTGATCTTCTGTCCATGTGGGTCCCTAAAATGCCTTTATTCATGCAGCACAATACCCGGTGCTTTTGCCTAGAACAGTCATGGATGGGTCTCATGGGTCAGTGTGCTGCCTGGCTCTAGGAGCTGACGCCAGTTTCTTAAAAATATGCTTTGTTTGTACATTACGTTTTTAAAAGTCGCTAACTCCTTTTTTTTTCCTCTTTTTTTTTTAAATTTTGTTCTGCAGAGTGACAAAAAATGTGCTTGCCATTAACATGACAAGCCCCAGGTTTGCCTGTTCAGAGTGTCCTTCATTGTTTAGAAAATACTGCATCTCAATGCACTGTTTATAAAAACTGTAGGATTGGTTATAGGCAGGTGTTGCAAGATGGATCCCCTAAAAGCACACAGCTTGTGACCTATGATACCATTGCTGTTCATATTCCTGGGCCTTTCATATGGGAAAATAAGAACTCAAAAGAGACATCAAAACCCAGTTTCAATGTGACCTGGTTTATACTGCACTATTTCTCAAACAATGAATGGACACCATACTAATGTGTTCTGCCACTAAGCTCCTTTGTTCATTCTCACATGTAAAATTGTGCACAGAAATTCAATTATGGTGTCATTTCCTTTATCTTCTTCAGTGTAGGTGGCTGAGTTGAGCTGAGAGCCTGTCCCATTCCAGGTACAACACATGTTCTACCATCACATGTGGTAATGAGGCCTGTTGAAGCTGTGTTCCTGGGAGCACTAAGGAGCTGGCCAGCCATTTCCCTTGGAAGCCTTTCTGCACAGTCAGGAAGCTCACGACAAGATACTTTTCTGTGGTGACCTCCAGTCCCATTCGGCCACTGTTTTCCAGCATGCAGTGATTTTCTTGTTATGAATATTCATTTCTTGTTCTTCAGTGTATAAGTTTGCATTTCGTTATGCTGACATTTTGCATGGATGGACCCAGAATACTTGACTGCTCACCGTGGCTTTCCTGATCTCTGTGTTACCTGCCACTTTTATCAACCTTGATAGTTTATCTACTGCCATATGGTGGATGCAAATTTTAAATAAGGTCAAGCCTGGTGTCAGTTTCGCATACTAGACACACCCTCATTTTTTGGTAATTCTTTGCTGAAAACCACCTATGGACCTGTCTGCTGGTCAGTTATCAGTCCACTTAACCACACAGCTTACCCTGCCTTAAAATTTACTGATTACTGGACAAAGCTGTTTAGTGGACAAAGTTTATTTGGTTTTATATCTATCTATATCTATATCTATATCTATATCTATATCTATATCTATATCTATCTATATATCAGCAATGTAATATCTGTTCTTCATATTTGTAACACTTGTGTAAATATCTCAGGCCTTGTTTCCTTCTGAAAACAGATTTGTGTCCATTTTTTTCCGAATTTTTATCAAAGTCCTCTGCTAATCACTTCAGAAAACAGTTTCTGATTTCCATTGAATTTTATACACCATATCTATTGGATAAGATACCAAATAAAATTTTAAAAATGTATTTGAGGTCCCAAGTGAAGAAGAAGGATTCTCTGATAATTTAAATTTTAAAAGACACCAGAAAGCACATCTGGAAGAGATGCCCATTTGCTGAACCCAGTGCAGCTGAGGTTTGCACTTTTGTTGAAAGTAGAGTCAACCATAAAGAAATCCATGGAAAAGTGAGTTTCACTGCTTCAGATGGTGGAGAGTTGACTGGGATTTTTGTCACTATTCACAAAAAAAAAAAATATAGACATTCAATAAATTATTGTTTGGAATACCCCAGAGAGAAGGCAAAACAAGTGTTGATATAAGAATGAAGGGTTCTGCAGAAAAATTTTTCAAGTCAGTCTGGGAAGTAGAGACAGTTTGCCCACACTTGGCCCACACTTGACAGACTTAACAGATTTTTTGGCAAAGATATGGGTGGAACCATAGACAAGGGGACAACCTTATTTACAACAAACATAACCATATTCAACTTATGCTGTCTCTAACTACTGTGGTTGATGTTGCAAGTAGGATATTTTTTAGTGCAGTATGAGTGCTATAAAGGCAGAAATACGAAGAAACGACTTATAATTTCATAGTAGACAGAAAATTATTTTGCCCGTAAACCAGATCAGGCCAACTGAAAGAACTGCTCCATATTTGAGGGAAGAAATTAATTAAGAACTGATGAATAATTGTGCCTAAAGAGACTCAGTTGCTTAAAGTAAAAGAAAACTCTGATCCGTTTTAGAGCGCTGTTGCTTAGTTGCTGAGCGTATCTACAAAACACTGTAAGAATCAGAAATGGAATTCAGGTTTCAGTATAAGAAATAACTACAAACTCAAATCTAGAGTCCAGTTATCTAAAATACAGCTGCTACATTGTTTGGTATTATTGAGTTTTTGTGAAAGTTTAGATAATTTATAATTACATTTATCACCTAATCTGTTCAATGCCAGGTTGGATGGGGCTCTGAGCCCGCTGCCTAGTGAAAGGTACCTCTACCCATGGCAGGGGGTTGGAAAAAGATGATCTTTTAGGTCTCTTGCAACCCAAGCCATATTATGATTTTATGATTCTATATATATTCTATATATATTCAGTGAGTTTGTTGTTTTCAACCCAGTCCCTCATGGACAGTAATCGACATCACAAAGCCACCACATATAATTCACCTAATTAACAGCCTTCATCAGAAGGGTTTGACTCAGACTCTATCTGTAGCAGCAGAGGAGCCAAACTGCTTTCACTTCACCCTGCTGCTGCTTTTTTAAAGTGTGGTATACCCTGACTGATGTTGAGGTCAGTGACAAGGCAGACAAATGCTATTACTCTGAATTTGTCCACTTCCCCTTTCTCAGGCTTGAGGCTGGATGTGCAACCTTCCACCCTTACAGACTGTCAATGCACAGACATTGCTGCATTGAGAAATAGGAATTTTTTTTTCTGATTTTTGCGCGTAACCATGAATTTTCACTCCATGCACTGCAGTTGTAAAGCAGAAGTAGAATGCTGACTGCTACCCAAAGGTTGTGGGGTTTATAATTAATAGAATCCTCATTCTTCGTTCACTGCGTCACTGTGTATGTAGGAATGCATAAAGTGCAATAACAGTGCACATTGACAGACCTGCATGTCATAAGCTCTACTAGATGTTTACTACTGGGTATGTCATATCTCAATCTCCCTGCTTCACACATTCTTCATCATCTCATACTGCAGACTGTAAACAGGACTCCAGAGTCTCCTTGCTTGCTTCATGTATCTGGTGCAGGATGTGATGCTGGACAGGAGAGAGCAAATGGCCTGTGTTGTACCCCAGGCCTGTGTTTCTTAGTCATGCCCTGGGCTGACGCAGCATTAAGAGGCATTTCCCGTATATATTTGGGTGTAGTAGCTCTTCTACAATTGCATTAATGTATAGGGCACATCCCTTATGCCCCTCCTCATGGAGCTGTTGTTCATAGCTACCCCTACTCATGTGGCGTGGGGTTCTAACACCTTGGCATATTAGAAAGTTAAAAAGCCCACTTCTGGTTTGTGGAAAACCATAGTTGTGCAATTTCCAAATCAGCACTGTAGAGTAGCTTACTACACTGGAGTGGGAGAAAGCCTCAGGTTTCAACAGGAGTTGGAACAGAAAAGGGAACTCAAAGTGTCTGATGTGCTGCTGAGGGACAGGCTGCGGAGTTACAGCACAGATTACGGGCTCCTGAACATGTCTAATAAAGCTCGGGTTAACACAACTCTGCTTGCTTGTCATGTTACCTTGGGCACTAACAGAACTCATGTGGAGCCCCCAAACCTGCAGGCAGACCTGGAAATGTAACAGTAGATGACAGAGTGCTCACCCCACCACGCTGCTCTGGGGATCCCTGCCAAATGCTAACATGCCTATCAAGGAAGCCATGCTGTAATTTAAATGTTCTTCTCTTCAGGGCTGCTTGGTAAGAGACATGAAGAAGTTAACAGTGTTTTTATCTGAAATCACTTCCATAGAGAGTTTTAGAGGGTAATATAAAGGAAAATGCACATAGCAAGTCATCACCATCATGGATAACCTACAGAGTATTAAAAGTAAACGCCATATTTGCTGGGTATTGATTTTCTCTCTTTTTTCCTCTTTCTGTTCTGTGTTAATACAGTAGAATGGAACACGGGCTTTAAAAGAGTCTACTTTGGTTTAACTTTTATTTCAAAAGGAATTTCTTTTATACTCTTCGGAAACTATGCACATTATGACTTTCAAAGTAGGGTGCTTGCAGCACTGACATGCTGATTGGCTTCAATAGCACCACAGCTCCAGTTTTATTTAGCTCATGGTATTTGTCAGGTTGTAGGCTTTGTAGAGGTTTTTTTGCAGAATGGAGCAAAATGCAAATGGAATGTAAAATGGATGAAAAGTGTGATTTGATCAAAGTAAAAATATTGCTCAAATCTCTGTGTGTGTAAAATAGATGTGGACCGACATCATCTGACTTTTTCCACATATAGAGCTCACCATCACTCTATAGAATATTTACAATACACTCCTTGATCAATATTGTAACAATTACAGAAAATGCATTGTAAATATAGTAGGGAAAGAGGCAACCAGAACATAAATTGAATGGCTTTGTTTACTTGAATAGTCCCTCAGCAAATTGTAGTCCACGAGAAAAAAAAAATCCATAATTTCAAACCATTTTGCACAATTGACAGCCCCAGGAGAGGAAAAGATTAAGGAACAGAAAGATTCCCTACCTTGGTAGTAGAGAAGACTCACTTGTTTTCCCTTTGCTTACCGTCATTAGCTTGGAGCTGCAGACTGTATTATTCAATTATTGTATATATCTGGTAAACTACTTTGAAATGTCGTGACGTTTCAAAGCACTGTACAAACTAGATTTTGTGTTGCACAAGATAGTTGCTTATTGCTGTGGTTACCAAGTTTCTGTGTGGCAGGACCCAATGTTCAGTACTTATAAAAAATTATAGTCTTAGACTGACACTCATTCTCTTGGGTTCATGGTACAAGGTAGGTGGTACTAGTGCATTCCATATGTTCTTGCGAATGGGAATAAGGATCTGAGGCATCCTGATTTTTCTAGTAATAAGAATTTCTAAAATAAATATTCTATAATTTTCTTTATTCTAGTAACAGTTTCTCCTAAAGCAGATCTATATTTTTTAATCAACCCAGGGGTTATCTTTTTTAACATAAAAAATAGGTTCTTTTCTTTCAGATATACTATATTCTTCAACAATTTCTATTTCCAAATCTGTAGAAACAAGTCTAACTATGCCCTAACAGGAAAAGTAAAGGTTACTTGTATAATAGAAAATTACTCTTGAACCTTCTAGATTTTTCTGCTGTTGAAATGTATATACAAGATCATAAAGATTTTTTGGTGAGAATGATCTGAATACTGAATACATCTGAAAATGCAATTAAAATCTAAAACAATTACGAAACTGTTTAAATTCACATGCATTAGGGCCTCTTATTTCCAAGTTTTGACAAATAATAAAAAATACAGAATACTTCAGTGCTTAAAAATTTACATGATTTTCCTTGCTTGTAAGCAGTGCAAAATAAGCATGGAATAAATGTGTGTTGTGTGTCTTAATATACAATGGAAGAGACCACTTAATACCCATTTAGGGGCTACTGGGGTGTAAAGGAGACATGAATGGGAGAGAATGTTATGAATAACTGGATTTGTATGGGGAAAATGAGCGTATGAACCTGCATACCTCTCTGTTGTTCACTGTTCATAACTTGCCAGCCAGTATTATGTCCAAAATATCTGAGTCATCAAAAGGAGATTGCAGAAGAAAAAAGTAACTTGAATGACCAGTCACACTGAAGAATACACTAAGTCAAAATTAACATATTGAAAATAATCTGTAACCAGATATTAATTTAAATTCAAAAATAGCTAATGAGAAATTGGGTAGCATAAATCAGCTGCTCCTTTAAGGCTAATATAGGCTAATAGATCTGTGTTGCACTGTTCATACAGAGTGAATAGCTCAAGCCAAGTCTCCTTTTTACATCCCTTTAATGTTTTCTGGCCTAGACAATTCCATAAGGTAGCCATGTCATGTGATATGTGGCAATGATGCATTATCATAGTATTTCTGTAGCAGTAGCAGACGAAGGCAGCATCCTTACTAGCCCCATAGGATTTTTCTCTTCTTTTGGAGAACCTTGCTGGCTACAGAGCTGTGACCTCAACTTTGAAAAAACAAACAGAAAAGGTCACCATTTTTTCCTGGTGTTGGGTGAATCATGGAGATTCCCTTCATGCCTGAAACATTGCATTCAGCTGAAACAGAGCACCTAAATTAGATGTCTAAAGTAAAGTCTAATGAATCTGGGACAAAATCCCCATATTGTTTTAATATTTTGGAAGAAATTTTTGCACCTGGCAGCCTTTTTTAAATAAAGTCAGATGCACTGGATTCAGAGAGGATACACAAGTTTATAGCAGCTGAGAATGTGGACCTTTGTATGACAAAAATGGAATTAGATTAAGTTCATTATTCTAAATGTCACTTTTATAATAAAAAAAAAGATCTTGACAGTGACTGCATGACAAAACCTGCTATGAAAGGGTAATGAGGGGTAAAAGACAAAGGAAGTCTAAATAAGTCCTTTTACCACAAAACCAGAGAATAATAAGCAGAAATTGTAATGGATGTAGAGGAGAAAGAGAAATCTATATTGGGCAGTTTTTCTCCCTGGAAAAGACTTATTTAATTTAACAGGGATTAAATCCAATAGGTTTCTATGCAGTCTGTGTAGGATTCCTTAAAATTATTGTAGAGGAAAAATACCACTTTAACACGAAATGCCTAAACTGACAATGGTCGCTCATCATTCTGCTAGTTTTGCTTCGCCTGCATGTGGCTACTCTGACTTTTAAAGGTATAATCACAGAGGTGGTCAGAAAATTTATTTCATTACAGATAGCCTTCTTCAGCTAGTTTTCATTTCACTAGAGTGGTTGACATTAGCTAAGAAGTAATAACTTCACTTTTTTTCACAGGGTAGCCACTTAAATAAATATGTTGTGGTTTTGGTAGGCCAGAATGTTCCCCATTACTCTAGGTGATTGTAATTTTTTTTCCTGTTAATGAAGAATGTTCTATCTCCTAGCTGTTATTCTCCACCCCTGCCAGGTGCATTATTGCTTGTTGTTAAGCATCATCTATAGGGGCCTGTGGATAGTGACTGAATAAAATACTTGCAATGATACTCAACGTTAGAGTTTCTCTCACTATTCCATTCCTTAAAAATATTATTAATGAAACCTAAAATAAGCTTTCACACTATTGTGGCAAACAGAGAAAATTGTCATTTTACGTTCCTTGGTAAAAGTGAAGGGTGTTTGTATATGGATATTTATTGAAACATGCCCCAAACTATAGCTTAACAATGCCTGTACATTGTTAAGAGAAAGTGGGGAAACTTAGGTAAGGGGAACATTGTTTTATGTAATTTTTATTTATTATTCCATATAGTTTCCATCATCCTGTGGGAAAGTCAGCTTAGATTAGTGGACTACTAAGTGCCAATGTACAAAAAGGCCAACATGGATTCCCCTCTTGAAAAATAATGGCTCTTATGATGACTTTTTATTTTAAGCCAGATGCTTCAAATCAGGGGCAGTATATTGCTTGTGGTAATGCTTATGGCATGGTTTGCATATAATGTAGATCGAAAAGCCTACCATATAGTTCTGATGAGACCAAGGTACAAAACAGTTTCCCAGAAATGAGAATTAATAGAACAAGCAATAACATCTTAATTTCTACGTGACAGCTAGAGTAACACTTAAAAACATTCTGCATTACAGATAAATACACCGTTCATTTTCACAAATGGAGTCTGTTTCAATTCTCAGCTGTTGGATGATGATTTGACTTGGAGCAAAGGCAGCATAATTGGGTAACAGCTGAAATGTGCTTCATTGTAAAGGGTTGAAAGATCCATTGCTGGATTTTCAGGAGTGTGAATTACAATTCCAATAATATCAGAAGCAACTAATTCTATTCTTTAGAAGTGAGGACATAAAAGAAGTTTTAGGTTTTCTTATTTCAAGCTTTAATTGAGGCCTAGGTTGTAACTCATTTTCATCCCTGAATGGGTGGTAAAAACATACACAGTAGGTAATTCACACTACCTCAAAAACTGTTAGTGCCATAAGAAGACTAATCAGGGTAAGCTTCCAGTAGCAAATTATCAGCTACAAATTAAAACCTTGCCGCCTGTCTGCTAAAAGCAACCTTTTCCCCCCCTACCCCAACATATTTGTCTGATTAGTAACTGTTGGATTACTACAGGAGATGAAGAATAGGGGGTGATCTGAGAAAACCTTCAAAACATTATGTTTCATAAGTGAACAGGGAACAATTTTAAGCTCTTATTTTTGTTTTACTGCCTCATTTATGGCATTTTGAAAATCTACTTTTTTTTTTCAATGCCACACTTGAAAATAAGTCAAGGAAGCAAGATTGATATATTTTTATTTAATTTGTAATTCATCATTCTAGGCTATAAACTAAGGGAAAATGTGCATACATTTGGCAAAGCAGCTGTACTGCTGTGGATATTTATTTAGGAAGTGACCTATCCCATCCTCCATGTGAGTCCTTTGCCCTTTCCAGAGACACATTAAACCAAAAAAGTACTGTCTGTCATTAGGAGCCCTGAATTCCCTGAAATTTTCAGGCAGTCATATTGCCTAGCAGAATTTCATTCCCTTTGAGGTAAATCACTGGATTTGTTTAGTGCCTGAATCTACATTTCTAGTTTTCTGTTGTGCTTGTTGTAGCAATCTGGTTTTAAATTAGATTTGAAGTCAAAAGTAAATATAATTCCTCAGTCCCACCAATAAGGGGATAAAACGTAGCAGAGCAAGAAGTGATCAAGTTACAGATAGCATCTCATGTAATATGAAATATTCTCATTTTGATCTTATATCTCTGAATATCTTTCCTGAAAGCATCTTTTTAAATAAAAAAGGGAAGGGGGGACATTATTATTTAAATGTTCTTTTTGGGGATAATGTCACTATTCTCTTTCCTAGCTCATGAGTTATTTAAAAGTGCTAGAAATATTTGCACTATGTTCCAAGAGAGCAGCTTTTTTGATATTGAGGGACGGGGGATTTTAGAAATCACAGGAGACTTGCTCTCTGCCTCAATCTCTCCACACAGAGTCAATTTACAGTGGTTTGGGGGGTGGTTGGTGTTTTGTTTTGTTGGGGTTTTTTTGGTATGGGCGTTTAAGTTAAAAGCACAATGATCCGTGAAAGAAAGGATTTTCTGCACTCTTTGCAAGCCCCTTTTTTGTGGACTGCTATATACCTCATGTGAACAAACAACTTACAGTCAGAAAATGTCATGAATATCCTTCCCAAATGCCCATTTTATGCTCTGGATTCAGTTTCATAGACCTGAATTCACAAAGTGCTTAAGCCTGCATATAACTCGAAATGGTCTGTTCACTCGTAAGCTTTAGCACAAGGCTGTGTGCTGTGCCTTTCTATAGCTAGCCATTGTGATCCTTTTTGGAATCCAGTGATGTAAGTACCATAGCTCGTAGTTTCTGTGTGTTGGGTGAATTCTTACCAGTGGCCAGTGGGACAGCAATGTAAGCAGATGGAGTACCAGTTTTAGGGAGTGTGTTTTTCATCTGAAGTTAGGTCATATGATAAAATTGTAACCTTTGCCTTTTCTCCATAGCCTATTCAGAAAAGAAGTAGTGATTATTTATATATTTGTCATGCATGGACGCTTTTTGTTATGTATTTTATGTTTTCAAGCGTTTCATGTTGTTACTGATGGGGGAAAAAAATAAAATCAAAAATTCAGGATAAGACATTGTTCTGCGGGTTCCTCTTTGTCTGGGAGCAGGTAGCACAGTGCAATTCCATGACAGTGAAGTATATGGTGTATTTTATCAAGTCAAAGAGTACCTGAGCCAAATTAAATGAATCTGTTATGCTTCTATACTTCCAGATGCTTTTCTTAATTATGCTTCCTAAGTGTTAGGACTTTTCATCAAACTAGTCATCATCTTGCATCAGAGCCTGGGTGAGTCCTAGACAACCAAAGCAAAACACAATACTTTTATTTTTGAGGTTCCTAACTGTTCCTCATATGTGTTAAGATATACATGAATGCTCATTAAATCTACTAAGATAACTGTTTGATGTGTTACTCAATTGATGAAACATAAAACTGTTCTTTAAAAAATCAGCAAAATTGCTCGGAGGAACAACAAATTCATACATCAGCCCATTCTTTCTGTTCTAAAGTGCAATTTACAGGACTGAACTAAAGCAAATGTCATACCTTTAATTTCATAAAAAAAAGTTATGTACAAGTCTATTATTCAAAATAATCACATAACTGGGAAATTCACTGAACAGCTACCTTTCTGCTCAGCAGGGTGCCATTTTATAGACTTTAAAATTCACGAAGTTCAAGCAGCTTTCGTTCTCAATAATACATGTGCTAAATATGTCACATTAAAAGTGCTTTTGGCATGTAAATGATCCGTTTTCACATAGAAATGCTTTTAAAAGAATCTGAGCTCACTTTTTTGGAAATTATAAGTGCATTGAATTTCATTGTCCTACAGAACCATGTAGAGTTGATCGAAGTGAACTACAATGACAAACCAACCCTTGTCAGCCCTTATATTTATGTATCATTTGAGCTGTCAGAAGTATATTTAGTTGCATTTTCTTATACATATTTTCTACTCAGTTCAAAAAAAAAAAATTTTGGTGTAAGGAGGGGCCTGTGGGTTTGCTTTTCTAGGCCTAAGTGCTCACAAGCACTTCTGTATATCAAAAGTTAACATTTCCCTGGAAGACTTGCAACATGTTAAACTGATTACCTAAGCGAGTTAATTTTTTTCTTAGAACTCAGCAGTACTTCCACTACTGCTTTAATGTTGAAAGATAAGGCAAATGTTTTACAGGTGATTTAGGATGCTTATCCTCCAAAGAGAGAATTCGGAATTCTTATGCATAATATGAATAAAGCTGAAAGCATAATCTCTGTCTCTCACTGCTTCATTATCCTGCTGCATACTGAACAAATACTCCATACTCTGTATACTGCAGAGTGAGTTTCTTTCATGATGAGTTGATTGTAGCTATTCCCATTCTCTGTATCTCCATGTAAGGGACCATGATAATGTCAGGCACATCCACCTTTTAAAAATCTTTTGTTCTTTCTTATTAGAATAAGTAAAGCAACTTGAATGCTGTTTGGGAGTTATTATGGTATTATTCTGGTTGCCTATAATACACTACATGGCTCCAGGGTTCTCACAGATAGGTGTTTAAGAAAACAAACTGTCAGAATGTTCACTTCTTATTTTAAACACAGAAGCCAGAATTTGTGAGATGACTCCAAAAAAAAAAAAAAACCACAAAAAAACTAGAAAGATTTGGTTTAAGAGAAAGAGAAGAAAAATAGGAAGGAAACATATGCATCCATAGCTGCAACTCTAAAGTTAAAAGCTTTACCTCTGGGCTGGGTGTAGGATTCCATTTAACTTGCTTTTAACAAGTGAGATATACCTTGATTATATATTAACATATATAGGTGGACATTTCTTGTGTGTAATTCACAGTGCAAATAGACAGAGTAAAAATGGGGAAAAGTGATGTGGCAAAAAGTAAAGGCAAAGTCTAAGTATCTGTGTTTGGTACATTTTAAATTAACATTTTAAATTCATTCTTTTGTGTATTGATAGTATAGTATCAATCTTTTTACCATTTTTGATTTTTGGGTGACACAGGAACTGAAGTATTTTTCTGTCTTAGAGCCAATACAATATGAAGAGGCATTTAGATTTATATTTCTCCTCTTTCTTGGACACATTCCTTGTGTATTATGTTTTATCTAAAATTCATCCTAACTGGGATTATTGATTGAGCCTTTGAACATGGAATAACTGACAGAAAGAGCTTCAAAAGCATTCAAGCTAAATACTCCAGCCCAGTTATGGCTGCCTATGGACTGGTCCTAAGCAGCCATCTGCTCCTGATAGTGCCTTTGCAGAAGCAACTGGCCAAGGCATCCTGAAAGTTGCCTATTTGACTGTGGTGATGTGTTTGCTAGATGTCAGTAGAGGTTTTAAGACTTCAGGGCTCTCAGATTAGCTATTGTAGATTTTTCTTACCAAGCATCAGATTGC
Organism: Cyanoderma ruficeps; assembly: GCA_008694505.1. Classification (NCBI taxonomy): domain Eukaryota; kingdom Metazoa; phylum Chordata; class Aves; order Passeriformes; family Timaliidae; genus Cyanoderma; species Cyanoderma ruficeps. The sequence goes on along the minus strand of VZDJ01007753.1, from coordinate 21,776,091 downwards.
TAGATTTCTAGTGCTTTTGTAATACCCATTTAGTAATGAGGAAAACGGTTGTACTGAAGTGTCAAATATTTGTTTTACCATCTTTTAGCTTTGTGTAATTATTTCAACATCATTCATGACCTTGTCTTACAGGTACTAAGCCACAATAAGACACGTAAAGGACAATAACCTACTTAATCCTGGTTTTCCATCAAAAAATTGCCTAATCAATATTTAAATCCGAGTCTGAAGTGATGGTGTCCACATACTCCTACCTGTTAAAAATAGATAAGCTTCTACTGAAAGAAATACTTTACAATGTCCATTCCAGAAATGAGTTGTGAAGAATGACCTCAGAATATGTCTAAACATGTCCATAACACAAATGTCCTCTAAAATATGCTGAAATATGAAGTATTTTCTTTTAAAATGCTATTTTTGTATGTGAAGTATTTATAAATTCTAGTTCTCAACAGCTATAACTCAATATGGGATGTTCCTTATATCTCATATATAATCTCATACACCCTATGGAAGTGTCATACCAATAAATAATAGGAGTCTACAGACATTTTATTTACTTCTTAGAAATCAATGTAAGAGCTGATAGTCTTTAGTAAAGAACTAGATCTTTTTGTCTACTTTTTAATCCTTTGGTGTAATATTTTTATCAGAAATCCTGATTAATTTTTTTTTAATTTCATGAAAGTAAATAGTTTATAAAAAGATAGATTTTAATTTTAAATAAATTCTATAGAACTTTTTTATAAGGATTTGGTAATCCAACTCAAACTTGGTGCCAGGAAAAAGCACTTTCATATATTTCTGGCTTTATACAGATTCTAACTTTGTATCTGGCATTCAAAGCCATTTATGGGGATTTTTGAATTACTGACATTTTTAGGCCTTTAGATGTTGTGGATGCAACACTGAAAGTACTGATTTACTTTTTAACTTTCTGCGGTATATTTTAATGAAAAAGAAAGTGAATAACATTGCTTAACTTTGAACATAAAAGAAATCTCGGTCTCATTAAGTCAACAGTAATGCTCTCCTTAACTTCAAAGGAGACCATGATTTCATCCAACATATCTAACAGTTCCGTAAAACACACAATGAAAATCACTTACGATATTGGCAGTCAGAGTAGGCATTTTGTATGCATCTCAGTAAAGAAAAGGCACAAGCGTTCTCACTTATTTACTAATGCATGACAGCTAAAAATTAAAAGAGCAGAGGAATTTTTTGAGAGACGTGTTAGAATTCAGGGAATATTAAGTGTGCACCGCATCCATTTTAAATGAGACTTAAAATCTACGCAGTGACATCACAATTATGTTATACTGAGTACTCCCTTATTTGCTGGCTATGAAGTTTGTTGCATGATTTCTAATAGTGGGGGAACAGTGTTCAGGGTGTGTGGGTGAAATACACACACCAGCACAAGCAACCCAATGGGCTCAAACAGAAAACACTTCAGTACAAGTTCCATAAGTGTGCAGTAAATTCAGTCACCTAAGATTAAGTGTTAATGCATATTCTGTTAGTCATTTTCTTATGCTAATGCTAAAGCAAGTCTGAAGGCATACCTTGAAAAAAAACTGCAGGAAAAGAGAAGTTGGACAGATGCATTATAGTGAATTTTAATATGGATATGTGTAATTACTTTAGTGTATAACTTAGCTTACTTAAATTTGAAGTGGGACAAAGGACTTGAGAGGAATAACTTCAAGGCTGAAGGGAAAATGTGTGGAATTTTTTTGTATTGTATAGAAACAAAGAAGAAAACTGACCCAAAAGCTAATGTTCTCTGATGGTATCACAGTCATTGTCAAGAGTAGCTTTCTAATAATGTAGGCATAGTTTGAGGGAATTGATTGAATACAGTGTTGCTGACCTTCTGGAACAAAATTTTATGACTGCTCATGTGTCTGAAAGTCTTAATTGAAGATAAACACCTTCCATTTCATAAGAAAATGTTTCCAAACCTCTGGTGAATTATAGTAGTCTTTATCTGTCAGTATTTTCCAGTCTGAAAACTGTTGTATGTTTGGCTATAACTTGATTTCAGCTGAGTCCTTATACTGGTAATTTTTTCCAACCTTCCCTCTACATAGCAAAAGAGATCCAACACTTCCACATTCCTACCTTAACACCAGAGCAGTCATCCATTTATGAAAGGCTGAAAAGCTTTTTTATTCTCTCCTCGAAGAGCATGACTGATAGCAGGTTTGTAAGAGTGGTGTGGGATGATGATACAGTATATCATCCTCCTGAATCTTACAAAAACTAAAAAATTAAGTGTTACAAATGCTAATGGACAATTTTTTGTCTGGGTCTTTGTCAGCCAGTCTCTGTTCTTCATCCACAGAGCATGTTGATGAGGTTGTCGTCATTACTGCCTTCTCCCCAGGTGTGTTAGCCCATGCTGATTCTTTCTCTGCAGCTCCTCACTTGTGTGTAGCCTGTATGCCCATCTTTAATCTCCTTATCTATATCTACTTCCTTTGTTTTGGGGAGGAATTTTCAGAAATTCTCTTTCTCAGTTATCACAGTTGGTCTGAGCCATGCTCTCTCTTTGGCTTTTTCAGCTGAAGCCAAGCAGGTTGCTTAAACCATTGCTGCATCATCATGAAGTGTGGTTTAAGCTACCATATCTCTGTCTTCACATGGGTAACAAAAAACACTGAGATTCAGTTATTGTGTCAGAGATGGTGAAAGTCAAGAGCAGAGTCCACATTCTTCCTTCTGATGAGTTACTTACCTCTGGCTCAGCTCAGTCTCCACTATGCACTAGTATTTGATGGTCAAATGATTCCCAGGGGCACTTCTAGGACAGATAGAGCATCACTGCAATTAAAGACTTTTAAAGCCTTTTGAATTTTTACAATAAGAATGTAAAAAAAAAGATTCTGATATATATATACACACATATATTTCTCCTGCTGGCATTAAAAGCCAACAAGTCTGCAAAATAGAGCATAAGGAAACAAAAAGGCCACCATTACACATGGGCTCATAATTGATGGTGTATTTCATTTTTCATTGAAGAAAGGGTTGAAAGAGTGACTTATTTCTTAAAATAATAGAACTTACCTTTTCAGGATAAAATGGATTTTCTGATCTTTACAATATGCGTTCAACAATACTGCAGAAAATTGGTGCTTCAATAAATTGTGCTATTGTTTGTGAAGAGTCTTGAATGTGCCTGCGTCATAGAGAAATTCTTTGTAATTCTTTAAGTGACTGTAATAACCCTGGGTTTGGAGAGTTAAGAACTGCTGTGCAGAAAGCCTGCAGCATTCTGTGAAATCACTATTAGGCACAGCAGCTATTCACTTGGACCGCAGCTTCCTCCAGGTTCTCATTTCACACGCTTGGCCACAGGAACAGTAATCTCTGACTGGCATCCAAGAGCACTACTGCAATACAACAACTGCTAGTAACAGTTAGGCAGGGTCTGGCTGTATATTCACAAGTATCAATGGCTTAATTTTGGATGACAGTCATGCTTCCCATTCCCTCATGTTGATACTGCTCCTCTTCTAGATGTTCCTGTCTCCATTGTGAAGGATCACCTGCTCACAACACAAACTACTGCAGCTGAAATACAAGCTTAGCACTCATGGTTTGGGATATTTTAATGTACTCTGATTTGTTTGGCAATTATGGGTGCTCAGTGGGCAGTTGGTTGTTACAGAAAGCATATAGTCATTTCTGAGGGGAAATCACAGTCATTATTGAGATCTGCTAACTGAGGGGCAGGAAAGTCTACACACATGCCATGAAATGAAAAATTTCCTCTCCTGAACTAGGACATGACTGTAGATTAGAACCACCTCACACGTGAGAACTCAGACCAATACTTTCAGGTATAATAGTACCTGACTGTATGTTCCACATTACTTGCACTTGAGGAGTATCATACTTCAGAAATAACAGAATTTGTCAAGCTTGCCATTCTCATTGAATCTGGGTAATTCCCACAGTCAAGAAATTCAGGCTATATTGTCTTTCTGTCTGAAAAACTTTAATGGCATTTGTTTATTAGGAAGCAAAAGTTGCACTCCATCTCAGCAATATCAATTTTAGTAATATTGAGGCTAATCCATATGTATAACATAAGGAAATAATGAGATACCTAATGGGAGCTCAAACACACACTTTAAACGTACAGGTACTTTTGCATTTTAAGATTCGTCATTTTGTTGTTGCAAGGTTTGAAAATATGTTTTGAATAGGCTTTGAGCAAGAGTGTGAAAAATAAGGGATTACCTAATGTTTTTGTTTACTATGCAACTCCTTCCATACACACACATTCAATTATTAAGAGCACTAAACATTTTCTGGTGCTCCTGTTTTGCAGTACAGGCTTTGCCTGTTTTCTGTTTGTTGCTTACAACATAATGACATCTGCTGGAAGAGGTCACTACTAAAAAGGTGTTACCAACTGAGAGAGAAGTTGAAATCCAATCTGGATAAACGTATGTTTGAATCTTTACCAGTTATCACCTAAACGTGTATTTACAGCTAGATAAGTAGGTGAAAACACTATAAAATAATACTACCTAAAATGTATTTTAAAAGTGATATTTAAAATCATAAGAAAAAAAAAAGAAGGCAATCCAGTTCTGAACTTAAAAGGATAGGGATGCATTCCAAAATACAATTATATTGATTTGACTCATCTGGGAATAGAGCTGATCAGTAAAAGCTGTTTTCTTTCATGTGAAACATCTTGGGTTCAACGCAGTACAACTTAAACCAAGGACCTTGCATGATTTCTGGGAATTTCTGTCAGGTCTGGAGCAGGCATTTCTACATTACCTAGAAATTTGGAGCAAAATTAATTAATCAACTATTTGTTATTTTTAGTGCTGTGGCCATTCCCAACTCAATATCTTTTAATGAATTCACATCAGATGACATTCTGTCTGGTTAATGTGTTTGGTTCACAAAGAGTTTGAGACTCCAAAACCACTGTGTTCACCAGGGAGAACCTGTGGTGGTGCAGCCCACATCCCTGATGTGAAGGCTGTCTGGAGTGCCACTGAAGTTACTGTAAAATACCAGTAACTTCCAGGTTTATAGGAAATTGAATAATTAGTCTTAGGCTGAGAAAAAAAAAATCACACAAATCTTGTTTCTCTTGTTTGTTTAATTGTTTTTTTTCTGGATACTTAGGACATAGATATACTTCTTGACTTGCAAAAAAAATGTAGTCTGCTGCTATTTCTTTTGCTCGTTTTCAATCTCATTTTTGACTATAATTTTACCACTCATGTGTAAGAATTGTCCTTTAACATTTAAGTGTCATAGATGTGTTATTTCCCTGCCTAAAATCTCTGAGAGATTAAGGTAAAAAATAATGAGTAAAGGTATAGACTGCCTTTTAGGTACCATCTCAAGATAGAAAATATAGTTGCTCCCTTTATAACAAATATACTACCATAACAGTTCTTCATATGGTTTATTCTCTCTGCCTCTATAAAAATGGCATATTCCCTGTTTCTTTCTTTATGTCAATCTAAAGCAGTGATCTATTCAACTGATAAGTACTGATGTAGGTCTCTAAAACTTCAGTCTCCACACTGAGGTATGCCATGTCCTTTAATCAGGTCAGGTCTAAGCAGTGGACTTCTCTTTTGGTGGTCAGGCAGCCTGTAGTGGACACCAACCACTCACTTGCCTTTGTTGCCTCAATCTCTGATTCTTATCCACAGGCTTTCGACTTGCTCATGTCTGTTCTTCAAGGAGAGCGCTCCACACCCAATCCACCTCTTGATGTAGAGGGAGGTCAATTCCTCTGCCTCTCCTTCCTCTGCTGTCTCTTCTGAACAGCTTGTAACCATCAATAGCCACACTCCTGTCACGGGATTCATCCCACCAAGTTTCAGTAATGGCAAGAAGAGCACAGATTTCCAGTAGCATCTTGGCTTCCAGCTCCTCCTGTTTGCTGCCCATGCTGCGTGCATTGGTTTAAAGGCACCTCAGCTGGGTCGTAGGCCTAGTCACTGTCTTAGAGGAACACACCTTAATTCCTTTGAGATAACTCTCTGGTGTTTCCCTGTCCATTTTTATGTCCTTAGGAGCGCTCGGCTTGTCTCCATAAGACTGTGAATGCATTCCAGAGTGCTTGGCACGATTCAGAGTCAGCAAATGGAAGATGCCCTTCAGTTGGATTATTGATTTTACCCCCAAACTTGACATGCTGCCCCTTGGCTCATCTCTGATGAGTTTGGTTTTATCCCCTTCCCACTTCATACCTAGATTAAAACCTTCTCAATCAGCCCTGACAACTCACAGGCTAAAGTAATTTTACCCCTTTTAAACAGGTGAACTCCATCTGGGTCCAGCATTCCTGGTACTGTACAAACCACACCAAGAGCAAAGGCTCTTTCCTCTTTAAGTCTTCTGACTTCACGTTACCAATAAACATTAGGATAATTTTATGTTAAAGGTTTGAAAAATTCAGTAATATACAAGCAGGATGGATCCACATTCAAATAAAAGAAAGAGTGAATTTAATAGCAGAGCTGCAGATAAAACTTTAGAGGTCAAAAATACACAGAAGAACAATAAACACCACAGTGATACAGGAAACAGTATAATGAACAGAATAAACATTGTACTAGCAGTTGAAGAGTAGTAAACACTGCTGAGATATTAATCAAGAGGGAATGTGGTTTATGGCTGGATTTGCCTTGAGACAGAGTAAGTTATAAACCCATTTGTATAATATATTTTTGTTTTTAATATTTTCACAGCCACCAAAATGAATATTTAATAAAATAATTAAAGACTTACCCTTTTTGATGTGATAAGAAAGTAAGAAACAAAGTCCCATCACTAATAGTTCATTTTTGTGGGAATACTTATCATTATTTTGACACAAAGCCTGAATTATTATTGAAAGCAAATAGAGAAACAAGGTCTCCAAGCTCTTGGATTTTTCTTTTATTGCTGTCATTGTCACTGCATACTCTGTGGCAACGTAACAGTGGATAAATTAAGGCTCACAGAATCAGATAATCTCTAATATTCCTTATGAGAACATCTTTTTCTTTATGAAACTATGTAAAGGATACATTTAATTTCCCGTAGTTCTTATATATAGATATTAGATTCTTTGATGCCCTAGACTTGGAGGGATTTAACTGGCTAAAAAACTAGATGCTTTGATTCTGTACTTCCTTTTCTACTCCTTATCAGTCATTTACAGAAGCTTTTCCCCCAAGGACTTGTTTTTACTTAGGGAGAAATGTACACCCCTAAGGAAAGAANAAAAAAAAAAAAAAAAAAAAAAGGAAAAAAAAAAAAAAAAAGAAAACCAAGAAAAAAAAAACAAAACCTGATACCAAACAGCAAAACAGGACTTTTTCCCTCTTACAGAATTCAGGGACAGGAAGTCTCTGAAACAATGCTCAAATAATACTGACCCTCAGCAGCATACACACAGCTGGCTGTATTTAAAGAGCTGCAGGAAATGAATCAGCATCTAACTAAAGCTAGGCATTTCCAAAGGCCAGAGAATGAAAAGTCTTTCCATAGTGGAAGTTATCACTATGAAGGTCGGGTAGCAGAACATTCTGTAAACTGGCCTTCATCCTTTTACTTTAGGAACCACCTAAATTATTTTTAAGCCACTTAGAGATGCCACAAAATCCTTTGTGAGCAAATGGTCTAAATATATTGCAGAAATGAAGCCAGGTCATCTAAAGAAATTGCTGGTGTGAGATGAGAGTTATGCAGATTTTACACACCAAATGAAGAAGGAAGCAACAGAAAATTAACACCACTTGGAGCTAAGAAAATACTGTTTTAATAGGCAATCCAGATTCTACATATGTACTTCATAAATGACACGGACACTTGACCTCCAGTCTAGAGGTTTACCCTTCAAAACACAGGACATAACTTTCATCAGAGCTTATCCTCCCTTTCCTAACTGGGCAGTAAAGTTGCCAAAAAGATAATTCCATGTTTGTGATTTTGTTTCACAGCTCCTTAAAACCCTCTAAAGTTAGTGGAAGAAATAGCCAGTGTTTGAGACAAGAAGAGTCTTTTCTCTTTTTAATTTCAGAAAAAGTCACCTTAAATTCGTGGTTGTTTGTATTACAAAAATAAACATGCCAGTACACATTTGGAACTCCATATGACTATTTTCTTCCCAATAAGACAGTATGTCCAACGGAGTATAATACTTGACAGTCGTTAGCAAGCAGAGAAGTCCATTTTTCTTTACCAGCAATATCCTTTCACCTCATTATAAAACAAGAGTTGTCATACCAAAATTGAAGGCTTGTCAACAGAGGGGGGAAAATCATTTTTAATTACTGTGTGGATAAAGCTTCAGGATGATGAGAAATGGGAAAATGTGATAACTGAAAGAATTATAGGCAATTCTTGAATTAAATCTTGTATTTTTAGTTGTTAGTTTTCTGTGTGTTCCTATATAAAGAACGATCAAAAAATGCATTGCTTAGTGCATGGACAGGATAGATTCTTATAGAGTACTCCCATGTATGTTCCAGGCCTAAAACAAGTTCTGTATTAAGTACTCTTAGATTCTGGACTTCAGCAAAGATTTAAGAATCAATTAGTAGCAAAAGTCATTAAACAGAAAAGAGATCCCCAATTTTGATTAAAAATCAAACTAATAATAATAAACTATTTCCTTTTAATATACAGTTTGAATATTGGAACTGTAGTCTGTAAGCTTAGGCAGGTCCTTAGATGATCTGATAAGATATACAATATAGAATAAAATAAGTATTAATATCAGGTAAAGTTATAAGAGGGGAAAAGCTGTTGAAAGATAATTGATTTTAATTTCTTTTTTTTCTGATAAAAGTGTGTTTACCAAATGGAACATTGTTTTTCCTTTTGTCTTTTAAGGAAAAATGATTCAGCATTACTAGAGTACCTACTAATTGAAGAAATTAAGATTCGTAATTAACAACAGTGTACTTAAAGCAGCCGAAGTACAAAATTGCCATTAGTTTCTCAATATCAACATCCACATTTTATTATGTTTCATTAGTACTTTATCTTAGTCAGCTCACTGTTCCTTCTTCAGAGAAGTCTATAGCATAAACTAAATGGGCCACATTAATATGCAATTTCCACCTGAGACAGTGCAACTGCAGTATAGATAGTCATGGCTGGGTGCATTTTCACTAGTAGCTGCTGGGCATAATTTAATCCTTCTTAATAATTTTATAGATATAACCTTTTACTCAATTGCTCACTCTGTTACATTAATTATTAGTAAGTGAAAATATAATTTAAACATAGGTCAATAATCTATGATACAGTTTTTAAAATATTTCTTCCTTCAGGAGCCCTATGTAATAACAATAACAAGATTTTTACAATATTTTGGTGTATGGCTTAGCAATAAATGTTACAATGTGAATGAAGAAGAAATACTAAGTGGGATATATAGAGGAAAATCAAGTTAGTTTTCTAAGTACTGAATTTGTCATGGAAGCCTGAGACCTATGCATATAATAAGATAATACATTAAGGAAAAATGGTATATCAAAGTTCTCAAAACTTTAACAACAGATTGTTTTAACATTTGAATTAACATGTTTCTAAAATTCAGGTTTTACAGTGCTGAGATATCCCTGCTGCACATTGCATGCAGAAACACAGCCCTCCTCCAGATAAGAAAGGCTTTTATTGTATTGAAGGCTGTGTCGACACTTCTGTAACTATTTTCACCTGCTTGCATTGGAGAGCCTGGGCCTTTAAACTCCACAACACCAAGGAACTGGAGGCCTGTGGTGGCTATTTTTAGGCTTTGTCCTGTTTGTTGCATTTTCCCTTTTATTAGCTTGTAAGACACTTATAGCTTTTGGCTTTTCTGTTTATTAGTTTTGCTTTCATTTCTTAGTTCAGGAGATCTGACAGTCTTTCTTATGGGCTCAAAACATTTTACTTCATTTCTTAGAGCACAGAAGACTTGAGGAACAGTGAAGAACAATATTTTCAAACATAGCCTGTAAGTTTGGATATTGAGTTAAGAAAATATCTAAACAGAGAGATGTTATACCTGATTTTTTCATAGGCATTTATCCAATCCAGCTTAAGGTTATTAGGAACAGGTAGGTAGCTTGTATGTCTGAACAGAAATACCATCTTGAAACCAGAAATGAAACATTAGGGAGAATTTAAGAAAAATTCTGCCATTTTATTTGAGGAGGTTCCAATACTTTTACTAATTTGAAATCGGTATATGTATTTCATCTAATTAGTATTTCATGTCAGAAACATGAGAGTGATCAGAATCCAGGTCTCTTCCAAGGGAAAAACACTCATCCCATTCTCCATGAGAAGAGGGAAGGAAAACTAGGTCTTGTACTTCCCAGCCTCCAGCCACCAAGATCTTAAAAATGAGGCATTACTCCCTCTTTCCTGTGCATACATTAAGAGAATCAGATGTGTAAAAGCAAGCCAGGCTAAGTCAAAGTGTAAGAAAACTTATGGAATAAAATCCTTTTGGGAGTTCAGTCAGAGAGAAGCATTGATTTCTGAATCTGAGCTGGGCTTTCATGAATAAAATCATTATGATTCAAGACCACCTAAATATGCAGATGTGAAACTGGCATCCAGGTTCTGATTTTAGGATCCTTCAGCAATGACTTCTATTATACTTTTCCATTAGCAGGGCTTTGGGGGACCATGCCTTAGACACATATCAGTCAGTCAAATTTGCGTCCTTGTTTCTTTGAGGTTCTTAAGCTTAGAGCAGAAACAGCCAAAGGTTCTGCTAAAATGAGGCATGCTCAGTAAACAGTCACTAAAAAACCTGAGAAAATATATTATAAAGATTAGTTAATGCAACTCTTCATTTAAAGCGGTGAGTGGGGAAGTTCAGCTATTTTGCAGACATAGAGAAGTTTATAGAGAAAGGATAATTTTCTTTGGTAAGAAAATTCCTTCTTTGTGCTTGTTCTGGACATTTTAAGTGGAAAATAGCTTCACACCTGCTAGGCCTGCTGTGCTTGTCTTTGGGTCAGGAATAGTCTCTGCTGTTGGAGAAAATATACTGCTTGGAAATGTGGGTGTATGGATGGATGATGAGAGCTATTGAAGCCTTTATTAGCTAAGAACTTGCAGGAAGGGAAAGTCAAGGAAAATACAAAATAACTAATTCAGAATATCTAGTGAAAGTAAACATTTCTTCTTGCTGAAAATACGCTGCTTGAGTGTTTTAAAGCCAAAACTGAGACTCGGTAAGAAGCAGATAGCAGCTCAGAAGCTTTGCCTCTGGTAATTACATGCACCAGTTTGTCAATATGTGTATATTCCTTAATTTGTGTTTCCATCTATTAAATACATCTGTTGAATTAAATAATATTTAATCTGCTAATTATCTCTTTTATCCTTTTGTAACTAATTCTGTTTTCTCTTTAAGGTGAGGTTTGTAGCTGTGAAAATGATTCAGTAGCTTCATTTTTGGTGAGTCTCCATTCCTGTGTCTCATTCACTTGATTGTTTTCTTTCTATGATCACATTTGTAAGGTACTTTAAAAATTGTAATTACTCTTTACAACACTCCTTCAAAGGAAATAAAATTACAGAGAAATAGATGTATTCATATTAAGTGTTTCAAGGCCAAGAGGACTCAACCAGCACCATCAACTGAATGAAAATTTGACTGCAAAACAAATTATAAAGTAAATAAATAAAGTAAATAAATACCTGCTTCAAGTCCATGAGAAGAACACAGTCATAGGATAGGATGCTGAAATGTTTGCAATGAAGGCAAAGCGCAAAGTAAAATGAGTCATCTTCATCAATACAAGCACCATTCACTGTCATGTCTTTAGATAAGGGCTAACTGCAATGCTTCCTGATCAGAACAAAGGTTTGCATGATTTAGTTGTGTGGCATAAAGGTGTTGGTCTCTTTGCTGCTGACAGGGAAGGTGCTCAAGTGGTGACCTGACAGATAAATCCTTTCTGATAAGAGAGTGGAAGAGAAAACCCTTTTCTGTGTGATTTTTACCAGCTGATATGCCAAAAACAAAGGGGTTTTTTTGGTATCATTGTGCAATTCCTATTTTGTTGAGGTTTAATCTTAAAACTATAGTCAGGGTGGTACATAATGTAATTTCAAGCATGAGGACGATGAAATATTCTGAGTATTGTTCTAAGATACCTGGCAAAATTGCACTGATTTCCAATGATGACTTGTTAAAAGTAAATTTAATCTTGAGATCTTCTGAAGACATCTTTGGGCTGTATAGAGCAGAAAGCTGGGCTCTCTTCTGTATGGAACCTGGTCTGTAGGCAGCATCAGATACTTGGGGGCAACACAATCATACGTTACGGATTAAAAGACATACACCTAATCAAAGGGGGTAAAGGTAAAAGATTCCCAGCTGTGCAGTCACAAGCTTGATTTAATCACGTGACCCTTCTGGGCATTCCTTTTATAACCTCACCAGAGTTGAACTATGGTGTCACTTGCACAGGCTTGAGATTTTTACTGGGCCAAATGGGATTTTTATAATTTGGTATGTTTTTTCAGTATATTTTTGTGAGTTTATAAGTGATACACACACCGATATTATGTACAAAACCTTTGCATCTATGTAAGCAGTGACTCCTTAGGGAGAGATTACTGGTTGCTATGCTTGAAAGATGAAATTCCTCTATTTTCTGTAGAAGAAAACCCAAGTCTCTAAGGACATAATCTCTGTGCTATGGGAAATTAAAACTTGTGTTTACTCTGACTTACCTTCCACTGGAGTTCAGGAGACACCACCTTGCCACACAATTCTGTTGCCCTGAATCTCATGCTCTTTTTTAAACAGATCAGTTTAGTAAAATAAGTAGCTACCAAGTACTGCTCATCATTTTTCTATTTTAACTGCACCTCGAGGTTGAATGATAGCCCATACTGATATGTGTCTTAATATTCTAGAAAAAATTCAGATGCAGTCAGTGTAAAGGACAGCCTTCATGACCTTTATTACCCTTGATAAAGGCCATCAAGGATGTTCTTTATTGGATAATCCTTGAGTTTTGCATATATATCAAGCAAAAAGAAGTGCAGCGTTTGAAGCAAGATATTTGTGCATATCTTTGTGCACTAGAAAAGAGATAAAAGAAATTAGATACACAACATGTATCCAAATTATGAAGTGCAACCTAACCAATAATGCAGTTTGAATTTTTTACTATTGTTATTTTATTAGGGTATTTTCTCAAATAGTTTAGTATTGTGAAATACTAAATAGTTTAATATTGTACTTGTTCAAAATTGTCGCTATTCACACAGACAGATACCATCTTTTGCCTGTGGACTAAATAAGCATTCAACAATGTTTTGGTAATATTTTTATTCCAAATTAAACAAACTTTAAAAACTTTTTTCCAACATCTAACCTAAACCTTCCCTGACTCAGGTTCATGCCATTTCCTCAAGTCTTGCCACTGGTCAGGAGACTGAAGAGATTGGTACCTGCCCCTGCTCTTCCCCTCATGAGGAAGCTGCAGCTGCAATGAGGTCTCCCCTCAGTCCCCTCTTCTCCAGGCTGAACAGACCAACTGACCTCAGCTGCTCCTCACAAGGCTTATAAGGACAAGATAGCAGTGAAATCACAAAGTTTTGCCTATGAAGCAGTATTTCCCTCGCATTTTACTTTGTGAATATTTAGCTCCAGGGCAACTGTATCTTGACTTCTCAGATCGGAATCCGCTTTACTGGATTTGTATAAAGACTCTTCATTAATGCTGCACATGAAAAACTAGAGTGTGATGTTTTTAAAAAGAGAAATCATTATTGCTCTATAAGAGAATGGTCTGTAAACAGATTTGTTCTTTTACACCTGTGCAATTTTTCAAATGTGTTTTATTGACTCAGCTGTTTAAACTTTTCTGTTGCTCTCTCCACCTTTGTAGTTGGATCTTTGGCCTATAACCAACTATTTATTTATCTACATAAAAGACTACAGAATAAATATTCCTAAACCACAATGAAGTTTTACTCACATTACTATTTTATTGCAAATATGTAAACATTTTATATAGAAATTAAAATTCTATATGGAGTTCAAATAGAATTCTTTAGGATTTTATCTTAAAGGAGATTTCCACTTTAGTTGTGCACTTCTTTAAATAGTTATTTCTAATAAGGTAATATCTTCTTCTGCAATATTTGCAACAGATATACTGGCATAGCCAGCCTATCTGCAGTCATAGATATATGAATGTTACTTCCAAGAGAATATGGTTTGTTAGCCAACTATAAGCAGCTTTTAGAAGAATTTAGCTGCATATTGGCATTTAATATTCATCAAGTTACTGAAAATTTTAGTAAGTGTTGTTTCCTTTTCATGCAGTTTGAATAGCATTTTCATGATCAAAGTTTTACCAACGAGAACTTAGGGGGATGATTTGTCTTTTTGTCTCTCAGTAAGGAAAACCCATGAAATATAATTACCTGGGTTTACATAACACAAGGTGCAGTTGCTTACACTAATATGAGAGAAATTAATCTTTTCAAGCTCTTCAGAACAGTGAAAATATTTGGTTCAATTCTCTGAAAATTTCATGTTAGATTAAAATCGGTGTTTTGAAGAAATGCAAGACACATTCTTACCTTTCTACTAATAAATATATTAATTGCTGTTAAAAAGATACAAAAGTTTTAGAACTTTGGTAATACTCAAGTGTCAACTAAAGCACCTTGCAATTCCTTTCCAACACACTTTTATATCTAAGTAAAGCCAAAAATATTTGATGCCCTGTCCCCAAATGTTTATGCGATCTACACACACAGTGGACATCTGGTTTTCTTACTGACACCTATATAATTGGTTTGCTTTGTCTAAAAAGCAAGGAAAACATTTGCAATGAAAAATCATTGGATATGCTGTGAGCCATATAGTCATTGAAGCATTGTGGAGAAGTCATTTGGCTACAACTCTCACTCAAAACAGGGCTGAGGGCAGCATTAAATTGGGTAAACTACGTCATTGCCTGGTGAATCTGGATAATCTCCACAGTCTCTCCAGGCTGAGACACTATGGTGAGCCCAGGAGGGCATCCCCAAGATAGTTAGGGCCTAGAGATTGCGTTCTCTTAGGAGTGAGAGAGAGAGCTGTGTCTGTTGGTGAAGAAAGACTGTCTAAGAAGCACTCTACAACCACTTGAAGGGGTGTTACAAACATCACAGTATCAGATGCCTCTTAGTAGGGACAGGTGATGCAACACTAGGCAGCATCCTTAGGGAGGTTCAGTTTAGGAAACTACTTGGTCATTAGGAAATTGATGAAGAAAATTACTCAAAAAATATTGAAAATTTAATTGTATTAGTTTAATATTGCATTTTAAATTTGTTTCAGGTTTTATTTAATCCTCTGGTCTTAACATTTTATGCTGTTTCTCTGCAATGAAATTAATTTCTGTTGTTGCTTCTTTGAAAATTCAAATTAACTTTATGATGGAGTGCTTGAATCCACCAAGCATAATGGATATATCTGAATGCACTTATGGGTGATGAAAAATAACATAAGTCTTCAAATTATCTTCAAATTTTAAATCCAGTTTCTATTAATATAAACCATGTTTCCTCCATAAAATATATCTTTGAAAGTAGGCTAAGAATTATCCTGGAGATTGTAGGGAGTCAACACCATTTGCATTTGCAATACCATTTTTATGTAGTGACTCTTCAGGTTATTGCTATATGGAGAGTTATAGAACTCTCTGAACAACACTGTTCCCATTTCTGGTGAATGGTAATTAACCTTCAGGTTATGAACTCATACAAAATATGTTAAGGTTATTGTTATTCAAATAAAATACCAAAGCACAATAAAGTTTCAGGGGAAAGGATCTAAGTTCACTGTGGACAAAAAATATATTTTATTCTTTTTTCTGAGCTTTCGTATTGTAACCTGGTTTAGACTTCAGCAGTTTATTTGTTCATATACAGGGACAGAGAGTGAATTAATGTGTGAAAAAGCAGGAGCGTGAGGATAGGGTTTTTGCAGGTATTCTGTACTGGATTCACCTCTGTGCTGTTAAACTGATTCATTCTTCCACAAAAGGGAATGATAATGACTCCCTTATTATGTATGCAGAGACAAATGAATGCATCCATAGCATTTACACATTTGAGGTGGAACCAGAATGTGCACAGAAACTTGTGCATTTTTTTCCCTACAGTGTGACCACTGGCTTGTTTACCAGTGGTCCCAAGCCACCTCTGCTTTCCTTCTGCGATTTTCTGCCCTTGGTGTGCAATGCTAACCACATGGACACTATGTGACACATTTTAAGGGTTGTTGTAAACTCTGAGCTATTTCTGCAACAAATCATCACAAAACTGTGCAGCACAGAAGATTTTTTTTTGATTGAGATAAATGCCTTTAAACTTCTACTTAAACTGCCTCATGAAGTATGAACTTCTGACATTAAATATAACCTGGTGATAAGAGAACTTCGTTAATTTACATTATCAAGTATATGAAATTTGAAATCAGTAAGTTAATTAACTAAATTTGTTGAGTTAACCCATCACTTGCTGGGTACAATAAAATGTCACTTATGGTTGGTTTAGAAGATTTTTATCAAAAGAGATGAGCATTGCTGGTTTTATTTATTTTTTATTTTATCTTACTTCTGATCTCTCATAGACACATCATGCTGGGGTTCCAAGTATTCTGCAAGTCACTTTCAGTATCCAGATCCTGGTTCCAAAGGCTTGCAATCAAGAAAGGGGAGGAAGAGAAGGGAAGAGAGAGGAAGGGCAATCATAGACGACAAAGTTATATGTGGGTCCTCTAGCAGAATCAGGATAGAAACAGGGAGAATCATGCCCTGCGAGATACACTTTTTCCCTTTATGAAACAAAGGTGACATATGAACATACTGTTGAGGTCACCCTTTGTTCTCTTCCTTCTGTCTCCTTATGTTCACATTTCCCTTTTTTGTCTCACCCTCTATTTTTCAGCTTGGCCATCTTTGACATCATCTTGTCTTCTATTCATTTTCCCTGCTCCCATGTACACATCAAGTCTAATTTGTTTGCAGTCATCCAAAGAACCAGTGTTCTACTCAGATATTATCCAGAGACCCGTAAGCTCCTGCAGACCTTGCCAGCTCCAGAACTCAATGAAATACAGGGCCTTCAGCACAGGTCTGCACTGGGGGCAGTGCAGGGATAGCAGGATTGATTAGCCCGGGAGCAGGACTACATTAACGCTGCCATTTTGGTTTTGTGAGCTGGGCTATGGGCGCTGTGCAGAGGTCCACTCTGGCATCTAATGTACTAGATTGATTAAAGCAAATCTCATGATTCTTATTCATTTGTAGTGCAGTGTCATGAAGATAGATGCTTTGGAAGCATTCTGAATGGAATCAGATTTTTTTTTTAGGTAATTAGAGTTTAGAGAAACAAACATCACTTTTTCTGTATTTCCACACTTACAAATTCATTTCTAAGAGTGAAATCCAGCCACCCTTATTGTGCTCAGTATATTTCCCAAGTAAGAACAGAAATGTGATGAGTGCTGTATTAAAGAAGCCGAGATCATCAGAAGAACTCTGAAACACAGAGAAAGGACAGAGAAATTCTGCTGTTCTCTGAGAAGGGTGTCATGGAAAATCCCAGGTGGCACTTAGAAAGCAAGAGTCCATTTTGCTGTTCTTTGAGTTCTTATTTCTGAGTATTTCTGCAGCTTACAAATTAACTTCCCTGCTTCACCTATATCTGGGGGGTTTTGTGCACAGCACTGATAATATAAAGAAGTAAGAAGCCTTGTTGACAGCCTATGAAGAGAATTAGTGCCCATCTCTTCAGAAGTCTTGCAACTGGTTTGGACTAATTGCAAATTCAGTTAGATAAGAAGTCAGGTGTTACTCATTCCTCGGCATTTTATTTCCCTTCTCCCTTCACCAGAATAGGGCAGCTGAAGTTTTATTTCAAATACAGAAAATTGGTAAATAGCATAGGTTATGTTGGAAAGAATGAAGCCCAGGGAAAGAAGTGTCTGTGAATCTCTGAAGGAACTCATTATTTAGAGGATTTGTCATACTAAAAAGTATTGAAAAAGAGGTCTGCCTGGATCTTTTGTTATGTGGGACATCTTTAGAATTTGGAAAAGAAGTTTAAATTCAGACAGCAGTACATCATTGCAAATACTGTGATATATAAATATTTATTTATCATTTGCTAAATGTTATCATATTTCGGTGACATTTCTTATTAGGCTCAGTTAAAATGCTCACATAAAATCAAGACAGTAGATTTTTATTTTACTGGTGAGAGGTAAGGAGAAAAAATACATCAGAAAGAAAAAGAAGTTTTCAGACTAGTTTTGCACCCTATAAAACTGGGAGATTGGAGACTGAAATCAGCTACAAAATCACTATTAAGTACCTACCGGGCAATAAGGTTATTTTTTGTCTCTTGTGGAAGTATCCTGAAGATTTTCTGTCCACACTATTGGCTCATAGAGTTAGGATTGAGAATGGTGTTGCAATTAATTGTGGGGTTTTTAAGCTTTGTGCTTCTTTTGTTTTGGCTTGTAAGGAATACAGTTGCAACTAGGCCTTTTTCCTACAAATTTATAGTCTGTGAATTGTAGTTGCTCTAAATGTACCTAAAGTTAGTGTTAGCCTAAAGATTTTTCTTCAGGCATGTTAAATCAAGAGCTCCACAGTTAAAGCAAATAGACATTGTTGGTAGCAGAACGTGCATGTAAAGACAAAGTTGTTTGTCACAGCCTAATCAGCTCTTGTGGGTGACATTCCTGACAATATTGCTGCAGGTTAAGTAGTTTTAGTGCTACCTTTCCCTTGATATCTTCTGTGAGAAATTTTTGTTGATCTTTGGAAGTTCACCTGCTGCATATGACTTCGACGTGTTACCAAATTTTTTCTCTTCCTTCATCCTGTTTTTTTTTTGAGTCAAACATTCAGACATACATAGTTCTACAAGCATTCTACCAAATACTTGGGGTTTTTTGCATAAAAATAATGTTTTGCTCAGTGCAATCAGGATTTCCATAGATAAAATGGGTAAAATTCATGTATGTAAGGGTTTAGGTAACTAACATTTGGCTGTTAACTCTTTACATTGTTTTGCACCAGATTTGAGTCATTAAAATATTCAGGAAAAATTCACTGTCCAAAACCACCCATATAATACACAGTCCTTTTTTCAAACACCTGATGAGTGTTTGGCTTATTTATCGTGTTCTGAGTTCAGCATTGCTTGTACTGCCACACCACCCATGTGTACCATTGTTTGGAATGTTTTTAGGGAGTGGCAGCACCATGCAGTTGCCTTTGCTGGCTGTTGAATAGGCTAAACTTGTTAAATAAAGAAATAAATTAGAAAAACCGTGTGGATTGTTTTCACCGTGTTTTCTCTTTTTGCTTCTGCTACAGCTTTCCAAATTTTATGACCTTTAAAACAAGATGTAGGTGTAAATTCCTGTTTACATGCTCCCACCAAGGGTCCAATAATCCCTTGTTGACAATGAATGCGCGTTCTTGACTATCCCAGTGTGAATGTGAATATTAGGCTATGCTAAAAATAGTGTAATGAATCAACTGCAACCGCTTTTAACAGTTACCAGATAGAATCAGCTAACTTAAGCAAGGACTTCTGGAGAGCAGGTCAGTGAACACGCCTTGAATGGCTAGGTAGTAAAAAACTATGAAGTATCAAAATAGTGTTTACATTTTTCATCTTTCCTTCTTTTTGGAGATGTATTCTCATGCTAAGACAAAAGAAGTTATCCAAAATGGGATTGGGAAAATATAATTGTTACAAATATATCTGGAGCAATTACTTTAGTATTATGTTACAATCCAATAAGTTTCTTTCTTCAAATAAGTTTCACATTATTCTGTTGGTTATTCATGTACCTCTACTATCATCAGTGTAAGGCAAATAAACCTATCTGTTTACACAGTGGCTCATCAATAGAATAATGACAGAGAGGAGGAACTTCTAATTGCAGAGATCCAGGCAGGAATATCCATATGAGTTCTGAATTGTTCTGCAACTCCACCCAGTCTGGTGATGGACTGTGTTCTATTTCATATGCCTCTCTGTATGTTTGTGTCACTGCAGCTGAACACAAGTTCTCTACAGGTTCTGAAGAATACACTTGAAATTTCTGATCCCATGTAAACTAGGTAATCTAGTGGGCAGCACCATCATTGCGGCAGCCTTCTCCAGCTGCATGTGAGAAGATGCCTCTGATAAAATTCCTGCCAGTTAATTCCACATTTCATGATTTAGGAGCTGACTTTTGAGAAGGACTCAGAAGCAGCATGAGCAGGCACAGCTAGGCTGACCATAGGCCTTTGCAACTTTCTGTTTTGAAATGACAAAATTCAACTTTACACAACAAAATAAATTAGGCCAATTAGAAGAAAGAAGAAATTAAAACAATCACTGATTGTTATAATAATACTTTTACGTTTCTTTTCTGTTGAGAGAATGACTCTTCTTCTGCAGCCAAATGGGGAGAGAGGATTTGCCCTTCAAGTCAACCAAAAGTCTATTGCTTTAATTCCTCATTGCTGCCTTTTTTTGGCCTTCAGCATCAGTCACAGTGTTTACCAGTCAAAGTCCCAACCCATACACCAAATATCAATTCAAGAGCTACTTAATCTATGGAAAAGTAACTGAGACTGTCTTTGTATTTGACTGAAGCACTGTGGGGAACTAAGAACTGGATTGACAAATTAGACAAAAGATATTACTAATCCTATTCACTGTATACTGTTTAATATGTATGAAGAGGATTTATAACCAGTTCCCGAAGAGTTACTTTATCATTGGTTTCATTTGTAAAGGGAAAAAAGTACAACTATTTTGCAGGAGACTTTTCCCCTGCGTTTTGCTTCCAGAGTTTGCTTACCTATATCCTGTCTTCTGTTGACAAAAAATCACTTGCTAGGGAGCTAGGGTAGTTTGTTGATCTTCTGAGTATCTTAGTAGGGCTCTTATAGCAACATCTAGTATTACACTTTTAAAATTTTATTCATCTGCCCAAATGCCAGCTTACTCACATGATCTCAAAATAAAAGAGATTTTGAGAGTGTTAAGTAAGCACAGGCAAAATGAAAACAGACTTCAGCAGTATGTGGTTTGGTCAAATAGTGAGGAGCTGTAAGAACTTATATTTACGAACTAAACATCCAAATACCAGGAAAAAAAAAGAGCAGATGTTTTTAGATGCATGAACTTAAGAATGATTTTGTAAAGAAGAAAATGCAATCAGGAGATATGACCTGCTTGGTTTAGCTCATTTCTGGGCTTATCTTGTGGTCGTTGGACTAGCAAAACAGACATTGAAGTAATTCAGAGCTGCTTAAAAAATGAGTCAAAATTTTTGTTCTGATCCAAAGCCAATTGAAGAAAACAGAGAGGTGGGGTTTTTTATTATTATTTTAATGATTTTGTTCATGGTCTGCATTTTATAAATACACACAAGAAAAAAAGGCATGTTTCTATGGGTGAATCTTACTCTTAAAAATCAAAGTCTCAGTGAAAGTCAGTGGGACCTAAGTTTCTGAATAATTTTGAACCTTTAATATGAGGAAACCCACTATCCAATTCTACCTGAAATGCTTAGAACTGCTTTTGTCATTACAGATTCAAGCAAAATTTAAATTGGTACCTGCCACAAAGTTCAGCCAGATGTATTAGAGTCATTAATGCAAACACATTATTCATAAAATATGTAGGGTTTTTTTTCCTTGCCCAAATCAATTAAACCAGAAATAATCTAGTTCCTAGCAAGCAACCCCTACTTGCTTTATTGCATTGAGAATTAGTGTTATATACACTGTTGCCAAAACAGTCCACTGTTCTGTGTACTTCACTGAGGCATTTCTCTAAATATCAGCAGAACATTAAATTTCAATACCAAATTTTCTTGGAGCTGCTGTATTTTGCTGAGGGAGCACCTCTATCTGACAATATACAAATGAAAGAACATGGATTGTCTCGATGCTACTGTGAGTCAGCTCCAGAAACGAGAAGACGACTCTCCTTTTGTCTTGTGAATAGCTTAGGTAAGCAAGGCACATCATCCTTTCATTATGAAGGACTGAGAAATACTGAAAGTTTTTGTCCAACTGGGGTCTCTGTATACACACTTACATCCTTCATTGTTGTGGTTCCAAGACATGTGATAGCATTCTAAGTTTCTTTTGTTTTCCTGATAACATTTTTATTGCAAAGTTTTTATTATTTTTCTCTCCCTTTTCTGTTTTTTTTTTCTTCAGCTATTTCTTTTTAGATAATCTATCTGAATGAAGTGAAGAATTAAACTATATAATACAGCCTTATTATAGGCAGAAAAAAATGAAGATGATCTGATGAGATAAATTGCTGAAGGTTAATAGCTTTTTAAAAATCAATCTTCCTTACAAAGGAAAAGGGTAAATGGCTTAGTGGATGAAGCCTTGGCCTCTCACCTTTCTGACCATAGTTCAAGTCTAAACTGCGAGGGTCCTGAGTTACATGCTTTATTGGGCTGAGATCAGTCTCTAGTGGGCAGGAGTCTGCATTACAAGATTCATGGGTGTATTTTTCCATACAGGCAGTAGCAGCACGTGAAGCTGATACAGACTGCTGTATAATCTCCCTAAGCAGTGAGGCTGATGGACCGAAGTTGGTGTCACCCTGCACAAAGCATGAGGACATTCCAGCTGGACATCCTCTGAGCTGTCTACGTGTCCTGCCCTGGCTGTGGAGTCCAGAGCACCTCACAGCTTTTTATCAGCAATAAATATAATGGTCTCCACTTAACAAACAAAAATTAGGTGACTTTTTAAATAATAATTAACGGATTACTAGAGAGCTTTAATAATCATAATTGATCATTTTTCATATCAAGTTCAGGCAAAGAAATAATTTATCTCAACTGTTATTCATAAGGAAGGCAAAAATTCAGAGAACAAAATAATTGAAGTGTCAATTAGGAAGTTTAAGTAAAAGTGGAGAAATTAAAAAAAACCCAACATTTCTAGCATAATTTATTAGCATGTTAATCAAGTTTTAATCAGATATTAGTCTGATAATTTATGTATTCCCATCAGTCATGTGCATGAAATGACTACTAAATAAGCTTCTTTCTGATTTAGTTTTAATAATATGTTTTAATAGAAAAACACACTGCATTCTGAGCAGCAAAATGAGCAATCCAGACTGTCTACTGAATAAACATATGAGGCACACACATAAAAAGAGCTTTCAGTTAGGGAAGCTGTTGCAAGCGTGATTTTTGTAAGCAAAGATATGCTCCCTTGAGGCCCAACTAAAAGCAGAATTTCTTAATCTTGTGGGAAATTTTATTTTCTAAGCCAAAACAATGTAGGAAATGCTTGTTATTTAAATGTGAAAGGAAAGTGTTTTGGTTCACCTGTTTGGCCTCTGCAGCAAGATACACAGAGACTTGTGTGAAAGTATTCAGCTGTGGGTCTGTGTATTGTGAATGTTTATTTGAATGAGCTTAAAATCAGATATATAAAATGTGTTTTCTTGCTACTGAAAACACTGGGCGTGCTTGTAGGGATTAATAATTAATATGCAAATACAATTTGAAAGTAGTCTGTATGCTAAGACTTAGGGCTTGATTCTATGTTAAAATGTGCATACATTCATGACACTCCCACACTCATCCTAGTGCTTTTTTAATGATTATTGCTCACTTTTAATTCAAAACACCTGCAAGTCCCTTTGTTTTGATCAAAGCACTTTTTCTCCCTTGAGACTGATGGATGGCTTTGTAATTTGTGAGGTAATATGTTAAAGGTCAGGAGTTAATATGTCCTATGGAACTTGCTCTTCGACTTGCCTTCATCTCCCAAATAGGCTTATTTTTCTGTGTATCTGGAACCCTTGTTCATATATACACTAAATGTATGTGTGCTCACACTTAGGCATGTGTTTATGTGTGCATCTCAGCCTGTACACATATATATAAATGCACGGAGTAACCTTTAAGAAAATTTTATGTAATACTTCCCTTTGTAACAACCTTTTGCTGTTTGTACCAAGTATTATTCTTCTTCTTTTTAAAATTAAAATACCCACAAAACATGCATTTACTTTCAGCTATAGAGAATGCTAATAATGCTTTTAGAATGGTCTTTAAAAAGTCTAATTATATCATTTAAAAATGGAGAGACCAAAGGGCAAGCTAAATTCTCCTAACATAAATCAGACTTTTTTATTTCAATGACTTTAAAAACCTCAAATGCAGTAATTTTAATAGCAATGAAAGAATGAATAAGTCATAACTCCGCCTGATCACATAACTGTCTATAACTGTTATTAAATGCTCCAAAATAAGTGAACTCATTATGTTTCTGCACTGCTTTTAGCTAATCTAAGATTCTGCTCACTTAATCATGCAGAAAAGGCTTTAGCACAGTTTTAGACCCTCAGCAAGGTCACTTCAATGCCTTTTTTTTTTTTCTGTTCTGCACTGATCATTTAAGAACAGCACTTTGACCCGAAACTGATGATCTCTCATATAAGCTTGAATGCTTAACCCCGAAAGGGCTGTGTTTCAGATGTACAGTTGCACAGCCTATTGTCATATTTGCTGCAAACTGAGCCAGACTCCCTTTTCAGGGAAGGAGGAAATGCCAATCAGAATTTGTAGATGTTTTGTGCATGATGAAAGTACATTTTATGATACCTTCAGAGACTTGGAGTGATTTTTAAAACACATGCTCCTGCTATGGACTTTTAATGAGTTTTAATTGACTCTAGAAGTATGGCAATTGCATGCTGTTTTTTACTATATGTTTCTCTCAGACAATATATAAATCTTCTCTCAGAGAATATATAAATCTTATATGTAGAATTTTCCCATAAATATAATTCATTTAGGTATGATAACACATTAAGACAACTCTTGTCTACAGTGAAACTGTAAACTTATCCAAAAGCTAGGGAACAAATGTCCCTTCTTTTCTTCATGGTGCCTATGCTACAAAGCAGAATGCATTTTAATGTCAATAAAGTGTCTTCAGGAATCAGGAGTAGAGGTGAAGTCCTACACCACTGTAGCTGATGCAAAAACTCTTTTATTGATTCAGTGGCAGCGGGCTTGGGCTTTGAATCACAAATGAAGGCCGTAATTCTCAAATGCTAGTAAACGTGCTGAGCTTTACTCATCTGGTTTGTGCTGTTGGCATCAGCAGCATGATTTCACATGAGTAAAGTTGTAGAAAACTTAATCCCACAGGCATTTATTTCCTGATGTGCACTTTCCTTTCTCTCCTCATCTGGGCACACAGTCAGAAGGAGGAATAATGCAGCCATAGCACATATGCAGTGTTTAGCAGGCCTGTTATAAAGATAATTATCATCCAGCAACACTATCTTCTCTACACATGGTGAACAAAGTTGTCCTTTATGGTCCTAAAAGGTCTTTTCAAATACTCTCTTTTTCTTCATCTTTTTCTTTATTATATTTTAAAGACAAAATGTGATTAGCGTGGATGAGAAAACATTCATGTATGTCCCCCACACCTTTTCTGAGTCTTAGCAATACAAAACCTATTTTTTATTACATTTAATTACTAGTGAGAATAAGAATGAAAGAAAATAAATCACAAGGACGGCATTCAAATTGTCCAGTGCAGCTTTTCCAGCTATCATGGAAGAGTTGTAGTGGTGCTTACCTGCAAAGGACTGGTCCTTACCAATCACTGGTCACACACACTTGGCTGTGAAATTAAATTTTCTTCTTTTCTACAGATATAAAACATACTCTGTGATTGTATAATTTCTGGCCATTCCATGCTACTTGAGGTTAGAGTCATAAAATCTACACTGTAAGTCTATTATGGTTCTTCTCCAGAGACAGAGTTTGTGGGAAGAAGCCCTCCCTGCTCTGGGCCCTGCAGTGGGGAATGGGAGCAGTGTGCAAAGGCATTTATACCTCATGGCTGTGCATTTGTTCCTCAGACTACTTGAAGGATAGCAAGGATGTGTAAAATGGTGTCATCACTCCCTCAGATGTGAGATGATGGGTACATTTACAAAGGAGGTGTGCTTTTCAGCTGTATGGAACATAGTTTTCCCTGTACTGCCATAAATCCAATGGCTCTCACTGCTCCTCTGGGCCTTGCATTGGCCATGCCTATTTGGGAGACACAAGTGATTGTTTAGAAGTAGTCTGTGGTGTTAAACCATAAACTTTTCAAGTCACAGACTGTTCAGTGTTTATACTGTATCTAAGCACAACTGGTCCCATGCCTACAGGCACTACTGCCATGCAGCTGATGCAAAGGCAATATAGTAATTCCCAGTGTTACGATGTACTTTGGTGTATAATAAATTAGTATTGTTGTATTTTCTGGGAAGACCAGCATAAGAATTACATTATGAATATTCTACAACAGAGTAGCAGGTTCACAAAAGCAAAAAAACCCTGAACAAAACCACAAAAATACCCCACCAAACCAAATAAATAATGTAATAACCCTTCAACTGAATATAGAATAATAAAATAATATTATATTTTAATATTGTTTGCTTGAAGACAATTAATATTTAATTAAAATGTAAATTTTGGTTCATGCTATTTAGATAAATGCTTGAGCCTTGAATTGGTGCTCCCTTTCTCATTTTAGATAAGAAAGTGTACAAACAAAGGTTTGAGGGAGACAATATGCCTCAAGAAGAGAAAGGAATTTGCCCAGTTTCCATTGGAGAGGTGTTGTAGTCAGAAACCCATTTTTCTGCTGCTTTTGTCATGTCCATTCAGGAATTTCAGAAAATGTGTTTGGTAAATTGTGTAACCAGGGGTTTTCAGGGCCCTTTGCTGCTGTTGCGCCCTGTCCCACATTCTGTCTGTGAAATAAGGCCACTGAAGCACTCAAACAAGTCAGATTCATACTGCCCCATTCTGCATATGATAAATTATTGTGACACCATGGGAGAGCCACTGGGCAGTGCCACAGAATCATCGCTGCAAGGAAAATGTCTTCTATTTTTCAAGTCTGTGCTCTCATCTACACAGTCTAGATTTACGCTGGGAAAACATAATCCAGCTGCTTAGAAGCAAGAAAAGACACATCTTGGACTGAATAAATAAAGTCTAAATATTACTACTAGAATGGCAAATGAAGAGATTTTCTACAGGCAAGCACAAAGCAAAATCCCATTCTAAGCATTTCAGAATATAAGCAGTATCTGCATCCAAATCAGAATTGCATAAATGTGATGCTCATTCTTAATTCACTATATCTAAATCCCAAAATCGGATGAGTGTGTGAGTGTGTATGTGTGTGTGCATGTGTGTGTGTGTATGTGTGTGTGTGTGTGTGTGTGATGTTAACAGGGGAGGAGGAACTCTACCACATTTCATTTCTGTATTTTGCCTCTTGAGTCCACCTGAGATTTAGGATATGCTTTAGGGCCAGCCAATAAGCAGTTCTGCTAGCAAAATTACCACATGCACGTGGTCGTGATTTAGGAGCACATAGCATTATTTATGCATAATTGCATAAGTGCTGTGTATTAGCAATCATGTTTATAACCCCCAATGTTTAGCACATTTTAGCATGAATTATTATGCATGCGAAATACTGTGAAGTTGTTTTAAAATATTATAAAGTATTTCCTCCTAATAAACATGTTTGCAAATATCCAGACTGGCCTGTGAATTAAAGCAGGGTAAGAGGCATGAATCTGTATTTATTAAAGTCAATATGATTCCAAAAGGAATCACATCAAATTCTAAAACCTTTTTTTTTTCTCCCCTGAAGGACTGACCAACTATGGAACTGAAACTGATTAAACCAAAATTATCATGAAATAAAAATATCTAGCCATGCAAATTCTGACACTAGTTAGCCACTTATAACATTTTTCCTGCTAATTTCATTCCTGGTGTTAGTGCACCAGACCTGAATAAACTGTGTATAGTGTTATAGAACAGAGGCTATGCAGGATTTTTAAATGCTACTTTCCATTTTTGTCTTTTAGCCGTAATTCTTTTTATTTACTATTCCTATCCAGATATTTTTCATGCTATACTGGAGCATAAAGAGTTATAGTTTGAAGGCTTTATTAGCCATAGTGAATCTTATTTACCATGCAAATTTTAATTTTAGAAAGCACACTTTTTTCACATCTGCCAACAGAATAGAACTCAGACATCCGTTTTTGCAAATATTTTGTGTGAATTGCAAGGAAATTTGTGTTGATTCAAGGTTTTTCTGAGGGAATCACTAAAACTACATTAAATGGATTTCTTCACTGTAGTTCATGCTTTGTTTCTGAATGACAGCAAAACCATCTCTGGATCTCATGTGTTGAGTGTAAACCTATCATGAAAATAAAGAAACGGTTTAGGGCCCCTGATAAACAGCTGTGTTAAATTATTTCATGTTTGTAGTATTTTGTAACTTGGAGGCTCTTCATCAGGATGAGAAGTCTATATGCTGACACACATTCCAAATTCCTGAGGGAAGTGGCTGATGTTTTTCTCGAGCCTCTGTCCATCATGCCTGAAAAGTCATGGTGATAAGGCCAAGTTCCTGGTGACTGGAAAGAGGAAATCATTGCTTCCATTTTTAAAATGGAGAGAAAGGGAGAACTGGGGAATTGCACATGAATGAGCGTCATTTCACTGCCTGGGAAGATTATGGAGTAGGTCCTCCTAGAAGATATGCTGAGGCACATAAAAGAAGGACATGATCCATGGCATCCAGCACAGCTTTACTAAGGGCAAATTGTGCATGACCAATCTGCTGGCCTTCTGTGATGGAGTGACAGCAATGATCATCACAAGGGAAGACTGAAAGATGTCATTTATCTAAACTCCTGTAATGCCTTGCATATAATCCCACATGACATTTTTATCTCTAAATTGGAAAGACATGGATTTGACAGATGGACCATCCACTGCATAAGGCTGGATGGATGCAAGTAGAGAGCTGTGGTCAATGTCTCTATGTTCAGGTGGAAGCCAGTGGCAAGTGGGACCCCTCAGGGCTCTCTCTCAGGACTGCTACTCTTCAATATCTTCATCAACAACACAGACAGTGAGATCAAGTGTACCCCGAGCAAATTTGCAGGTGACACGAAACCAAGTAGTGCAGTTGATACAACAGAAAACAGGATGCCATCCAGAGGGACCTGGACAAACTTGAGAAGTGGACCCATGAGAACATCATGAAGTTCAACAAGTCTAAGTGCAAGGTCCTGCATCTGGTTTGGAGAAATCCAGATGTGAGTATAGACTGGAAGAAGTCAATGAGAGCAGCCATGCAGAGGAGTTGGGGTTCTCATGGATGAAAAGCTGGACATGAGCCGACTGTGTGCACTCCCAGCCCAGAAGGCAAACAGCATCCTGGGCTACACCAAAAGGTGAGCAGCCAGCAGTTTGAGGGAGGTGATTTTCCCTCTCTCCTCTGCCTTTGTGAGACCCTACCTGGAGTGCTGCATCCAGCCCTGGGCTTCTCAACACAAGGACATGGACCTATTGGAATGAGTGCAGAGGAAGGCCACAAAGATTATCAGAGGGGTGAGGGGTGGAGCATTTCTTTTACTAATACAGGCTGAGAGAGCTGGGGTTGTGCAGTCTGGAGAAGTGAAGGCTGCAGGGAGACCTCATTGCAACCTTAAGGGGGCTGATAAAAATGAGAGAGAGGGATTTTTTGGTACAAGCAGATGGTCATAGGACAAGGGCAATGCTTTTAAGCTGAAGGAGGGCAGATTAGATGTTAGGAAGAAATTTTTTACTCTGAGGGAAATGAGGAACTGGAACAGGTTGCCCAGAGAAGCTGTGTATGCCATATCCCTGGAAGTGTTTGAGGCCAGGTTGAATGAGGCCCTGAGCAACCTGATTTAGTGGATGGCATTCCTGCCAATGGAAGGGAGGTGGAAACTAGATGATATTTAATGTCCCTCTCTACCTAAGCCATTCTAGCATTCTCTGACACAACCTGCTCTCATATATAGAGACACACAATATAAAAGTCACCTAGCATGAATGTATCTGAAAAATCAGTCAAATGATCAAGAAAGAAAAAAGAAATGTTGCTTCCATGGTGCCCTGGAGATTGCTAGATGTGTCTTCATTCTATCAGCTTCAGTTAAAGGGAGGAAAATTCTTAGAGGTACCTGGTGGGAGAAGCCATTACTCTTTGTACTTAGATTAAAAAATCTAAAAATTAAAAAAATTAAAAATTAAAGAGTAGGCTGTATGCTTAAAAAGCAAATAAAAATGTTAGTTTTTCTAGACAGCAGTATTTTGATGAATTCTTATTAATTAAGTTAATTGTATCTTAATTATTGATAAATCTATCAACCTCCTACAAATATTTCTTTCAAAATCACACGTATGCACTATGATGGTACATTAAAGGAGTATTGAAAATAACCTACTCAAATTATGTGAAATATTTCTTCCAAAACCTGAAATGAAATTCTGAAATGAGAAGAAATCTTAATTTTTGCTTTTTTCTAATGATGTGTTCCTGGTCAGGGAGGAGAGGAGACCCAGCTGGCCTTTCTTTAGTGTGTCTCCTATGGACAGTGATTGCTCCTATGCTGAGATTATCTCAGCTGGTTCAGAGCATAGTGTTAACAATGCCAAGGTTGTGGCATGGATTCCCACATTGGCCATTCTCTTATGAGCTAGACTTGATTATCCTTGGAGGTCCTTTCCAACCCAGAATATTCTGTGATTCTATATTCTTATCCTGACTGGTCCTTTCACCAGTCAACAGTCTAAAAAGGGATTTGGAGATCACTCCATAGAGTCAAGATGCTGTAGTACCTAGAAACAAGTTTGTACTGCTCAGACAGCATAAAACTTCTCAAGTTGGCTTAGCATCACCCTGAGGTCACTTTTGGGCTGATGAACGTTTAATCAGAATTAAATGAGCTCATTTGTTACCTCCTTGCCTAAATGCCACTATAAGCAGCACAGCCAAGATGAGCTACCAGGCAAACCAAGGAAGAGAAGAGCGCATCTCGATAGTTCTAGCCAGTGGAAAACAGCTTTTAGATTGCTTTAATCTGTATTTTGGACTGCACAAATATGAGTGTGGCTTCAATTCTGGAGATATTTGAAGGTCACTAGTCACTAGTCATCACTAGTCCATTTTCAACTAATGACTTTTCGTATTCTGAAAGGAAGAGAGAGATTTCCGGTGCTAACTCTGCATCTGTAAGAAAAAGGATGAATGAATTCTGCCCTTAAGCAGCAAGCAGTCCTTATACAACAAAGGTATGGGTGGTAGTTTTAGATCTGGTAAATAGAGGGAAAATATTTTGATTGCATGCAGCTAGCATGGCATTCTTTTCCCCCCACACTTTGAAAAAAGAGGGAGTAGAAGAAGCCTCTTATCTTCTTCAAGCCCATCTTGAACATCATCAAATATCCTTGAAACAACTGGCTGATCATAGAGGACATAAGGGAAAAAAGAATTATTGCTACAAGTCTCTGACCAATGATGATGTCAAATCCATAACTTTATAGAATTCAGGATGAGTACTGGAGAAAAAGCAAGCCTGGAGGGTTTTCTATGTTTAATTTCAAAGCAGACTGAATTTTCTAGCTTCCAGTCATTTTATTGAGCTTCCACTTACATTTCTGTATTTTGGTAAAACAGAAGTTATTCAAGTACTTGCAATCACAAGAGTGTGAAGAGACCTAAGATCAATGTAGATTAAAGCTTATGTGAAATTTATGAAGACTCATTGACCCAAAGTCCAGGTCCTCAGTTTTGAAGCTTACTAAGGATCTTCACTGAAATGTCTCACACTACAGATCATAGTAATTTTTCTTCACTAGTGTAAACACCATTATAATTTTTTCAGATATCTTCTATTTTTATCCACATCATTAGTGTGTCAGAAGAAAAGGCAATATAGGGTTTAGCTTGTCCATAGGTAGATGATGATCCATTGAACAAGCATGTTGTTAAGTCAGGTCATTTACTGCTTTTCGGGAAGGAGTGGGACCTTTCCTATCCCACACCACCATTAAACTAACCATAGACTAAACATATTGATAAAGCCCTTCACTCACCAGGAAAACGTGTTAGGCTACTTGAAATATTATAGGTGAAGGTATTGCTGTAATCCTCAACATCTCATCACCAATCAGTCCCCATATTCCTTGACAATTCAGCTAACTGCAGGTGAAAAAATAGTTTAATGTCCTCTCTTCTGCCGATCTTTATTTGACTTTCCCCATTTGTTCAAGAATCACCACTGGAGAAAATTTTCATAAAGGGATTTTATGACAATATTACCAAGTATTGAAATGAGCCCATCTGTATGATCCTGTTTCTGGTCTCTGATAATTTGTAATGAATTTATCTTACAGAAAACCTTAATTGATCTTCTGGGATGTGTTTATTTACTTCAGTTCTTGAATATATTTGCTTATTTGGATGAATTTACCACAGTAGACAGAAGAAGCAATTTACTTCTCAAATGCATTGAGAAGTAATTGATTTTTTTTTCTTTTTATGGATAAGTGTGATTTCTAACTCAAAAACATTTCCACAGACATAAAATATTTTCAGAGGTCTATTTTACTTCACAGCAAATGCATTTACCTCTGCTGGTGTGGTCACAGTGTTACCAGACTTTAATTTAGGCCATGTAGTGGAAAGTAGACTCGATCATATTCAAGAGGAAAACAGACACTTCCAAAATATCCCAGGTCAACAAGGACAGCAATGTCCTGTCTCCTGGAAATATTCCCCCCCTGCCATGTTCAAGAATGGTCACAGTTGATGTCAGTACAAGTTATAACATGGTTAAAAAAAATAATGCATTCTACTACAATAAAGTGTGCTTTTTTAAAAATCAAAAAAATCTTATTTTATTGTTTTATAGGCAGCTATTCTGTTAGAAAAAGTGACCAACAGGGCATCATACAGCCCATGCTGTGAACCAGATTCACAGAATATTATTTTATGTGTGCCTTGCAGACAAAGTGTTAATCTAAGGAGCAGTTTTCTCACAGGTGTTATGCTTTCAAGAAAAAGGGGGTATCAAAAGATTCTTGAGAGGATTTTTATTTCTTGCTTCCCTACTAACTGATTTTTAGCAAAGCATGGTGTTTTTCAGATATACACAACAAAAAGCATGCATAGGAATTCTCTTTAATTGGCAGAAACTAGTTGTTTCTCTATACATACCTTTTAGCAAATAAATCAGCTATTTTTAGCAACAGTTGGAAATGTAAAACTCTCTCCTTTTCTTCCTCTCCCCCCACCTCTGTCGCAGGAGAAAGGCCAGTTTCCTTTACACAGCCATTGCCTGTTAAATTCACTCATTCTGATAGGCTTGGCTAGTGTCCTTAGACATAATATCTTAATGTACATATGTTTTTAAGCAATGACTTGCCTATCTTAATAACATCACTAACTCAATTTGTCCTTAATATATGGAGACCAAATACCAATGTAATAGAAAGTGGAATTAAAAACAAGGTGCCAGGACTATGTTCCACTGTTGTCTTTAAGGCAGTCCTGGTTTTGTCATACTTTCTCCATCTTTCTCCCCTCCCCACCTCACCAGAATTGTCAGCTGTTTTAGAACAGTGTAAGTAGTCCCTTTTTGAGATACTAATGACCTTTTCTTGATTTTGAAACTTACCAGGAGTTAAGCAACTCGTGGATGCACATGTGCATCTGCTCATAAGTTCAGTTTTCTGCAGCGAAATGCATTGTAATTTTATGCAGTGTTTAATCATTATTCCTATTTTGCAAGAATATCAATAAAATGTGTTGCAATGTTTAAATAAAAGACATTCTCAACCAAATGATCATAGAAAGCATGTTTAAAAAGGTGTCAGCTTACATTTATACAAGTGATAGGAGCAATCCACACCAACTAGATGCAAACCACACAGATGGCTAGCAAGTTAGAATATTTACAAACGCCTTGGATATTTTAGCATTCGCACTCTTTCTACCTGCCACAGCAAATCTGAACTAGATTTTCCAGCTGCTGTCAGATCCAAATGCAAGAGTGTCCTTCATTACAAGCACCCCTACCAGGAATCCTTGGCAGTATATGTCTATCTTCCCTGTGTATTCTCTCCCCTGTAGCTTGCAATTAGTTGATAGAGTATAAAAAGGACTGCAGAATGATAGAAGTGCAGATGCTTTGCCTTGCCTGGTGGAGTATGAGGGTTTTTAGAGGCAAGTTGGATGTCAAAAATGGAGACAACCCCTCCCTTTTTTAAAGGAACCAAAAACATTCAGGAAACTGTGCATGTTCAGCTTCAGGCATGTAATTATGTAATAGACTACAGTGATGAGTAACAGTTTGTATTTCGGTGTGGCAGAGGTAGTGTAATATAATGTTTGAAAACATGATTTTCTCAGTCCCATCCTAAATCACCACCTTCCCTTACACTGCTTTGCTGATGAGGCAGTGTTTTCTCTCTACTTTAAGTACTCATTATAACAACTTAAAGAATAACACCTAAATTAGGCCTGTCATAGTTCTTTATAGCCATAGCATCCTGATGGTATATATCAGTGCCTTAACAGCTGATAACAGTTTGGGTTCCAAGAGGAGCCTTATTTTCAACCAAAACAAGTTTGTTGACTTCACTGCTTTTGTAAACAATTCCTCCAACAACAACTTTACTTCTGACACATATCATCATAACCTTTTGCTGTTGGCAAACTATCATTTAATGAAACATCGGGAAACATACTATAACATTCATCTAAATGAATCTCTCATGCCTAAATGGGTAATATTGAAACATAAATATTTTTGCATTTGGGAGACTTTCCCTTGAGAAAACCATACATAAAATGGAAGCTCTATGAGTAATGAGTGACAGTTTCTTAAAAGTTAATATTTTCTTTAATCTATTTCCATAACAGGAGCAGAGAAGAAAATACAGTGCTAAGCATAAGGTGTGCTTTTGGGATTAGAGAAACAATCTCTGCTTGTATGTATATCTCAGACCACAGGGAACAATATGCACACCACAAACATATTTTTATTTCATTTAATCAAATATAGAGGTGTCTTAAATATTTTTCCATGTTATTAAAAGGATTGAGGATTCCTTACATTTTCTTTTTTCTTTTTTCTTTTTTTTTAATAAAGAAAAGTAAAACTGCCCTTAATGCTGGACTAGACTCTGTGATTGTCATATAAGGTAATGAAACCATTAAATGCACAGTATTAAGAAGAGACAAGATGCAATTAGCCAAGAAATTACTCTGATCTCAGTGACATTTTCAAAAAATCATAATACAATATACATTGCAGGACATGATTGACAGTCTAATCCAGTTTTGATGGAACATAGTCCACATACTGAAAGTAAAGCAGTACATGGCTAGATAAAGCTCACAGCTGTGAATCCCTGATATGTCCTTACGGTCTTGTCACCCAGGAAATTCCTCAGGTTTAAAAGATGATGAAAGTATCGACCATTAATGACAGGATCATCTCCTACCCTGAAATAAAATGTACTAATCCCTTTTGCTAGGTCTATGAATTCCTAATATAAATTATATAAACTGTAGTAATTCATCTCTGTTAGCACAGTTGTGTTTGGAAATTGTACAGCAGTCTTTGCCCTATTTGAAATGCCAGATGAAAGCAAGACATGTTCGTTTAAGCTGCAGCATAAAGTAATTTAACACGGGGGACAGAATAACTTCTGGATAATGAGCAGTATATATGTAAAAGAAGGAAGTTCTGAAGTTCTAAAGTGGCCTGATGGATTTATGCCTGATCTTAGAAAGAGGCCAAAAACGTAAATATAAGAAGTATGGTTAAATGCAGGTGCTTTGTTAGACATTTGTAAGATGATTTAATGATTGAGTCATACAGAATACATCCTCTAACTTCAAAGAGACATACAATGGTCATTTATGTCTTACAAATAATTTGGATGGTAACCTATCCATCATTTTAAAATAACTAATGTGGATCATACTGGATTATACAGCAAGGGGGAAAAAATAAAAAATTAATCTGAAGTGACATTTACAAACACATTTGAATTTCTGTAATCCATTTTTGATAGTACATGGGCTGCACACGTCTATCAAGCTGGATTTGCAATCATGTGCTCATGTGTCATTGACACCTATAGCACTGGCTAGACAAACAGTCATTGATGAAGTCAGATAGTTAACCATCTAAAGGGCAGTCAAGGCATCTGCAAATATTACAAAGCACAAGGGTAGATCTTGGATACTTTTCACGTAAGTTATGACAGTACAGAAATGCAAGGTTATTAAAAGAAATATCTGGGATCCAGGGATGTAAAGTAAAATTCTTCAATAATAGTGTTTACTAGTTTTGAGAGTAAAGCCAGACAGAATATTGCTAATGAATAATATTTTCAAAAACCCATACTTGTTCTAGAGGCAATTTTTCAAAAGGATTCCATGTCTGGTAGCCTTTCAGCATTGTGCCTCTGACAAAAATCTACAGTAGAAATCATTGCACTGCACATGCACACAAAGCAGAGTCCAAAGCTATTAAGGGCTCTGAAAATACTTTAGGAAGCAGAACATGAGAGAGTCAATTCTTTTATGTCTGGCTAACCTTGCTTTTGCCAGTTATGTTCAGAATCATTGCAGGGAGATCAAAAGCTAACACTACACTTGAGTTTCCACAACTTGTGGGATTAAAGATATCCCACAGGTATGATGGACTACAACTGATTCAAACTCTTCAAATTTCAGCAGGTTTCAGCATAGCTTGAAATATGAACCAAACTAAAACTGATCACACGCCATTCTCAAATCACCTCAGAGAACCCAAAAAAACCCTCCAAAAAGCAGCAGAAACCTATTTGTAATTTGAAATGTTCAAATAAAAATTCAATAGATAATGTCAGACCAAAAACCAGAATTCAACTTTGAACATCTACCCAAGCTTACATACAGAGAGATGACTAATGGATTATGCCACTTTGTGAGTCAGACCTAGAGAAATACTGCATTTCCATCCTGAGGATTTGATTTATTCAAGCTGGGTAGTACTAGAGATGAATACAACTGGGTTTGTAAGTAGCTTATATTAAATTCAGGGATTTGTTTGGGGTTTTTTTAAAGTTTACTAAAAGCTGCAATCTAATGCTAAATTCTATTGAAAAGATGTTTGAGCCCCAAATAGCCTCTGGATAATTTTCATTTGTCTATGTTCTATTTATAACATTCAACACAGACATATTTTTTTATTATCTTACCTATCAAGACCTTGAACATTTGAAAATACTATTGACATAAAGCAGAATTAGAAAGCACAAAATACAGCATTTAATGACAAGATTTTATTGCAGTAGTATACATACAAGAATACACTTTAGATTGCTATCATAACTAATATATTACAATGCTGATAAGAAAATGGCAGAAAAAGAATGCTTCATACATTAGCAGTTTGGAACTAGGAATGTGATGATTATCTTTGATTTCTCTAAATTAGGTAGTAATCAAGGGCCGTCAGCAGCTCCTAGGAGGACCTCTGCACACCACAGCATCTGATCCTAGTCCAGAAACACTGCAAGGTAGAAAAGCGTATTATAAAGCAGGGCTGCTTATACTGCTCACAATTTCTTCCATAAGTCAGCCATGAATTACTTCTTAAAACTCAGCAAGGCTTCCTCAGGGAAGATTTTTCTGTTTCTGTTCTGAGTCAGATACTGTGCAATCTTTGCTCACTGTTATAAATTAGCTGTGAATGTGTCTTGCCTACACACAGCTTCATGTCAGTAGGTTCTGTCTTTCCCCTTTTTTAAGATGAACAAAAATTGAAGTGTGTTTCATTCCAAATCAAGGAAAAATGAAAGAACACCTGTATTTCAAGGTCTAGTTTTCTCTTGTGATATGGGTTTTCCCAAGTAGAGAGGCAGAGGAATGAAAAAGAATGTCTTGTGGGTTTGTATAGTAGGTGCTTTTATGTTCAACAACAGTACAATTGTATTCTTTGTTTTTAAGTATAACTGTCTTTATTTCAGGTAAATGAAGATTATCGGCCCAAATTGTTTCAAATTGTTTTTGATTACCTATGCTATAATCTTTAGATGAACAGATATTCAGAGCTGCCTTTTTCTTTTCCCATGTGCACAATGTGATCATGGTTTTCTATTTTTATTACTACTTAGAGAATATAATAAAAGAGGATAACTTTGATTTTAACTGTTTTAAAAGTAAACAAATATGTTGAGCTTTTTAAAAATAACAAATATATTGACATTTTTGGATGTTTTCCTAGTTTTCAGTACTTTCCCATTTATATTCAATTTTTAGGCAATCAGCTTCAATTCTGGCATAGTAATTTATTAAAGAATCCAGATTCCTTTGAGAAAAATCAAAACTGATGATGCCAGCAGACTCAACATGAGAGTATAATGCAAATGCAGTTAGTTTGCTGCATGAGCCTTTAAAGGGAGAGAAGAGGAAGATGCTGTGAAAAAACAGTATTTTAGTGTGTGATGTGCTAATTGTGCTAACTTTGTTTTTTCATATTCTTCTTGGTAATCTTAGATTTTTAATATGTATGATACTATATGTTGTGATAAATCCTAAAGTTCTTTTAAATATACACACTGAAAGTTAAATGATTGAATGTGTAATTCCAGCATCAGCTACACTATATATCCTTTTTATATTTTTCTGCTTTTATTAGTCTTGTAGGATCAGTTCTTATTTCTGCAGCATAATCACAACAGCCATGAGTTTGTAAGTAGTTTTTATAAGACCTAAATTTCAGATATTAATAGTCTGACAATAAAGAAAACTATAGGTGTTGCTACCATCAGTGGTGAAGTAAGCGAATTTGCTCTAAGGCTAAATAAAGCATAATGAGAAATGTTGTTTATACTCAATTCAGAAGGTAATGCCCAGGGTTTCCATTTGGTCCAAACTCCTAAGTAACTCCTAATGCTATTTTTTTGCCTAAAAAATAATTATGTATTTACTGTGTTACTGTGAACCACCAGTGCTGTTACATATACTACTACAGACTTGTTGATGTGATTTTTAAGGTGGGAAAAAGACTAGTGATGGTCTGTAGCCAAACCTAGATAATAATAATTCTCAGGGTATAGCGCCTGACATTTTCAAAGCTCTGTATAGTCATATGAAAAGCATTAGAAAAATATGAAAAGAATAAATCACTCTCAGTCTAAAAGGATTCCGTGTGCTTCTACAATTAATAGAGCATAGTGCAAGACCTGAACGCTGTGTTTGGAGGACACGTGTGTGCGGGGGGAAACCTTGCTCACTTAAAGGCAACGTTAAATATTTTTCAAGATTTGAAATCACTTTTTGGCACATCTGTTATGGCTAATTAATTGCTTTAATTTGCTTTAAGTTGTGTACTTGAAGATGAATAGTGCACGATAACAAGGCTAGGCTTTGTGAGGAAGACCTTTGGTAGTCTATACAGTGTGCTGCCTCATTACAGAGCTAGTTATCTGCGGGAAGTCTGACATTGAAAGGTACTACACGTCCCAAAACACCCTCCTTTAACTGTGATGATTGTAGTTTCTTCCTAAAAGTGATGATTAGGAGAGAGAAAAACAAAACTGAAAGCTGTATGAATATTTCATGTAAATGTAAGCAGGCACTTACTGGACGCAGACCTTGATTGATGCCAGAGTGCCTCTAAATGCCTCGACATTGAGGGGTTTAGACTTCCCTTTCCACAATGACTGCTTCAAGAGCTGCAGCTAATAGGGCAATATAGCTGTATTTCACTGAAGAGCTCTTTATTACTGGCTGATATTAAACAAGACCACAAGCCTTAAGTTTGAGTAAGTGAATCTAGACGCAAGAGCTAGTGGGTATCTAAATGAGAGAAGGTAGTTAAGGTTTCTTCTGTCTCTGTCTTCCTACTCTGTAGCTCAATTGCCTGCATCAGTTTTAAATTCCTTCCTATGAAGAAGTGAATAAGCAACATATGAGGAATCAGCCATAAATTGTTTTAGAGTACCTCTGTTCACCAAAGCACCAAATGGAAATGTCTAAACAATTTCTTACAAGGAGGCAAGTGTTTTTCAAATATATTGAAAGAAATATAATCATTCAGATTAAAAAACTTGGAATTTAAAAATTTTCTCAACAAGGATTTTAAAATTTTGTTGAAACATTGAACAAAGAGAAAAATACTGATTCTTTCAAGGACTGGTTTATTTTTTGCCTTCATAGGGACACAAATATTTGTGCATGTGCTGTGTAAGAGCCCAATTCCCTCATACTTTTGAAGTGGCCTCTTGAAAAGAAAGCGGCCTTTTTAAATGGAATAGTAATGTATGCAAATAGTTTAGAAGCTGAAATCAGTGTTGTAAAGGAATAGTCTTTCAAAATCAGTCAAATGAAGGAACCATATTTTGAAAGTTGACAGTGAGATGTTTCATGATGAGTGTGAGAGGATGATCATAATGTGTGTTTACAATGTTTTCTTAATAGACAAATCATCCTTTGCGAAAAGCTCTGTGACTACCATACAATTTAATCAGGATTATAAACTAAACTGTTCAAATACTTTTTGTTCCAGCCTGATTCATAAAACTTCTTATTTCTAGGTCTGATGCATTTAGGCAGAAATTTTAATCGATATTCTAGTAAAGGAAAAAGAATGATTCCTCACCAGGAAACATCCATCCTTCTGTTTTGCACATTAAAAGGCACTTCTGTTTATACCACCCATCTCAAATCCAGTACATCATCAACAGGAGGACTGTGGGACCACATTTTCATCTCCCACAAAGGTTCCCTCAGGTGCATAAAGGACTAAATTGGCCCTTCCCAGGCATCCATGCAGGAGTGTGTTCTTAAAGCTCGATTCTGCCAGTAAGTTTGTTCCTCAGGTGGTTTGAGAAAAGAAACAGCTAAGCTGATTTTGGCCAGTAGTATCACAAAAACTTGAGTAAGTGTTCCATAGAGGATTTTTCACCTAATTGCTAGCTATACCACCAGAAGAAAAGTGGATTTTATTTTAATTTTTTTTTTCTTTTTTTAATCATTACAGCAGATCATTTCCTTTGTGCTAGATTTGGGCATTTTTCACTTAACTTGTGTTTTGACATGAGATGTCCAGTAGCTAAAAATAAAATAGAATTCAAATTATATTTTAAATTCCTTTTTTGTTGTGGCACACTGTAAAAATATAAAGCAAAAATTAAATGGTTAGGGTTTCTTCTAAAGGAATGTGCTGGACCTTGGCTGTTTATAGGATATTAAATTACATCTAAACAGAGATTTTTAGCTGCCTTCATCATATTGATCACCTCTAGTCATGATTTCTTCTGAAATAAAGGACCTGCATTCATTTCTGTTGAAGTAAGCAGGTCTGGCTCTTGGTCTAGCAGCAACTGGCTTAGTTATACTGGCTAGTATATTTTCCAAATTATCACATATTTGCCTCTTACTTGAGGAGTTTCTGCATTACCTAAAGCAGAATGTGAAGAGAAGTGAAAGGTATCTCTACAGTAAAATTGTAGGAGATGCTACATGACAGCCACTGCAATGTGATTTCTATTTTACAATAGTACTTTTTAATTGCTGATAGTTATGTACCAGTTAGCAAGGTTCTGAGCACTTTCCAGCTGTGAGTCCTTATGTGCCTGCTCAGGCCCACATCTGATTTTGTGTGTTACTGAGCTGACCATATATTTTAAGAACACTAAACCCCATATGCCCACTTATGCCCATATAAAAATGTCATACAACACTGATTTTAAACTTGTGCAGGTGGATCATGACCACAGAGTGAACTAACAGAGCAAAAGCGAGCCTTGGTAATGTTACAGCCTGATTGTTTCTAAGGAGGTGTAGTGTGCCAGTATTTTTCATGCACTAGTGAGAGGCAAGACAAGACCAGGAATACAAAGCTGCATGGGAGGACTTAAAAAACAACAAGTTA
Organism: Cyanoderma ruficeps; assembly: GCA_008694505.1. Taxonomy (NCBI): domain Eukaryota; kingdom Metazoa; phylum Chordata; class Aves; order Passeriformes; family Timaliidae; genus Cyanoderma; species Cyanoderma ruficeps. The sequence continues at coordinate 21,734,208 of VZDJ01007753.1, read as the reverse complement.
GTGAATACTAGATCACTTTGTTATTAAAAATAAACACAGCTTTAATCTTAACATTTCATAATCAGTCATGCATCTGACTTTAATAATTGTAAACTCAGACTCACATCTTTGTGCACTAAAACTAAGGCTCTAATTATCTACAAACACAGCCTGTTCCCATGTGTCTTCAGCAAATGAGTGAAGTCACTCCTGCTACCTGCTGGAACGACAGGTATATGGTTATTCAGGCAGGAGCAGTAGAATTTTGATGCCACTCTTAGATATTTATGAAAAGAGATGCATTGAATTTTATCTCAGTAGATCAATTTTCAGGACAGAGTTCCTAACAGTGTATTCATAGGCTGGGTACAAAACCAATTTTATCTGCTTCACTGGTGTGTGAACTGTATAAGGAAAGACATCTCTTTACTCTCTGATAGCTTATCTTCCCTGGTGACCATTTATGCGTGCTCTTGTAAATATACATATTTTACAGAAAAAGCTCTTTAAACTATCCTTCGAGATGACCTTGAAATAGAAGCATTTGAATCTTCCAGGAAATTAACAGCAAAGTCTCTTTTGATAATGACTGGTAGGGTGGGAAATGCCACTCAAAGCAGAAGTAATAATCAGTGCTGCAAGCTATTTAATAGTACAGGTCTATGACAGAATAAGATTTACAAGGAAACACACAAAAAGAAAAATAAATCTACTCTTCCATCACTGAAAATTTCTCAGGAACTGATAGATTTTTCAAAAATAATGGTTTGGCAAAGTGGGGCTACTGTTTAAAAATATTTAAAGTAAACAACAGGGAAAATAACCAGTGGGATATTTTTGTCCTGCACATAAATACTAACTAAACTTAGTTTTATGAATTGAGAAAATAATGACACTTATCCATGTGATATACTGAAAGCATGAAAATATTTATGATGGCAACATAAGGAATTTCTTATTATATCTTAGTGAGTAGTTCATTATCTTTATTTCATTCCCTTTTTTTCCACTTTTTTTTCTCGCTTTTCCACCAAGCAAAGCTTTTTTGTGGATGAATCCCTCCAATTAAAATTACAGGTTCATAAATTGTAAATATGTATGTGGAGTGAACATTGATATCACCTTGCTTATATCCACTGCCCTGACGTATAAATAAATCCATATATTCTCTTTTTATCTATACATAAACAGAGTTATAACTCCATGCTCAAATTCCCTCACACAGATGCACACTATAAAAATACTCTTCTCTATAAATGTCTTCAGGCATATGCACTTTTGTCCCTAACAAATGTATGCTTTCCATGTGCACGTGCACGTTTCACAGAGCACACTTCCCTGTGTTCCTCGCCAGCCCACATCAAATGCCTCTAGTTGCTTTTTCTCATGCTGTCTCTTCAAAGATGCCTATATAAAAATCCTCTCATTTCTCTATGTCTATAGCTTGTACTATTCATAGAAATATTCACTTTCTGTACGCAAGCACACACAATCCTTGCAGCATTCATTATGTACATGAGCAATCTTTTGTAGTAGCAGCTTGGTTATCCATGGACTCATGTTAAAATTTTATAGGTAGAACTTTGAAACACACCTCTACCATACAAGAACTTACCTTTAACTCCACTAACAGTGTCAAAATAACTCATAAACAGTTTAGCAAATGCACAGAGAAGAAACTAAAAGGTAATTTACACAACAATAACTCAGTTACTGTTGTTTTGAATTTTCGAATTGACAGTATTACTGCAAATTTTACTCGTTATTAACATTTTTGAAAATATGAGAAATCAAAGACAGGTTGAGCAGTAACTTTGGGACAGGCATCCAGAGAGGAACATAGAAATACTGCTTGAAGTTGTGGGAGAGATAAAACTTGGACTGGAACTTGAACTTGCAAAAGATGCCAGGAATAACAAAGACGGCATTAGTACATGAGCTGCAAGCTGAAGTACAAGATGTGGGTCCACAGCTGAACAAGTTAGTATAAGCTGACAGGCCAATTAAATATGATACAGAAAAAGCTGAAATACTAAACGCTTTCTGTGCTTTGGTGTTCAAGGGTAAAGTTAGCCCCCAAGTGTCAGCGCCAAGAAGCAACAACAAAGCAAACAGTGAGCTAGTGAGTGAAGAGAGTTAAGAGCTAGCTACATCTTTTAAACATATGGAAGTTTATGGGACCTGATGGGATGGGTCTGAGAGTGCTCAGAAAGTTGACCAAAAGCACAGCAAAGTCCCTCTGTTTCACCTTTGAAAGGTCATGGAGAACTGGTAAAGTTCTCAATGATTGGAAAAGCACAAATACAAAGCCACCTCCCAGAAAGGAGATCCGAGAAACAACAAAGGAGTCAGCTTCAAGGCACTCCCAGGACACATTGTGAAATACGCCCTCATAGAAGCTGTTGCCATAAACATGATGGGCAAGAAAATTGGGAAGACACAACATGGGCTGGTCAGTGGCAAATGATTGATCAGCTGATTGCCATCACTGATGAAGTAACTTGCTCAGTGGATGAGGACAGAGAAGAGATTGCCATCTGACTTCGTTTCAGCAATACAATTGATGCAGCTGGAAGTAAAATCCATGAGTTTGTCTCAGATATGCCATCACTGATATATTACATCTACTTAAACAATTTGTTAAACTTTTCTAAATGTTTTCTTTTTTATTTTTTTTTTAATGGAAAGCTGTGGATTTTTCATGCTATTCGTGAATATATATACTAACAAATTTACTAATCAGAAAAGAAATATTGTGGGAAGAACACCAGATGCTTTTGTTTGTTTTTATCAAAAGAGCTAGCTATTAGTCAGGTGATGATATTTTTCTTTTTAGTGAAAAACACTGATGTATCTAAGGTAGAGTTGACGGGAATCCATCAGATTTAATTACGATTTGGTTGGGAAGGCTTCTTTAGATGGGGTAAGACACAACAATTAATAATAACCAATAATCCAGTTATTTGAGGAGTAAGGGACTCATATACAAGTTCTTTTGCCAAATCAGTCAGAACAGACTTTTACTTCAATGCGTGCACCAAATACATGTACAATTGTTTAACTCAGAAATAATAAGATTGTGTTTCAGCTGTTTCTAACTACAATAACTCCACATGAAAGGTAGTGATAGCTCCTTCTCAAAGGCAAAAAGCAGCCCTGCTGCCAAAAAGGGCACTAAGAGATAGTGAGTTTAGGCTGTGATATCTGTGCTGCTCTGACTCTTGTTCAATTACAAATGCCCCTTTCTACTGATCACGCTTCTCTCCAAAATGCTTGTTAAATCTTCTTTCTTGCTTACTTTCCATAAACATCACTGTTTTTCAAACTTCTGAAGTCAAATCCTCACTTTGGCTATTTCAGTGACAAAGCTCATTGACCTCCAGTGAAGACCAGATTTCAGCTCCATTAGGTCTAATGGTTGTACACTGGGTTCTATAAGCATAAGAAATGTTTTGATGCTGACCTCAGACTAGGCTTAGACTGTGTAAAGTAAGCGTAGAATTTCAGTCAGCTTAACTTAAAACCCTTAAGAGGTAACCATTGGAGCTACATTCAAACAAAGGTAGAGTGTCTCTAGATGTAGCCAGAGTGTATGAGGTATTTTGCCTCTAGAACTAAATTCTGAAACAGTTCATATTTATATTAATTATGAAAGCTCATATTTTTAAAGCCTGAATCCTTTGTGACATTCAGAAAATTATTAAGTTTGCATAACTAAAAGCAATGAACATCACTCTAAAATATAAAAAAAAATATTGCTTTTTGACATCTCCATTTTGAGATGGCATCAACAAATATTCAGGTATAAGGCAGAACAGGTTTCCTTCATTAACAGTTGCATGGATTGTCATAGACTAACTGTCATTGCTATGTTATTTGGAAATTTGTTTTTAATCCAGCAGCACCATATTGTTAATGATTGAAACATCTACCAGCGGCATCTTTTCTAACAGCAGAGAAATGCCATGAAATTGATTTTAATTAGCCTTTGGAAAAAAAGAAATTATGTAGAATTCAAAATCCATTGTTCAAGTCATATGCCAGCCAAGCTGTGTAAGAGGTTTATGCAGCTAACAGGACATTAGGGACCCATGTTTGTGTTCAGAAAGGTACTAACCATTTAATAGAAAAATGTAAGGGATATGTTCACTTACAGCATATCTATCTAGGTAGTGATTTAATTATGATTATAATTGTAACCAAGAAGCAGACAAAAGCAGAGGCCAAATTCTGTTTTCCAGAGCAAAGTTCAAAAGGACTGTAGGGAATTTTTTCAGAGATGAAGAACATTTATCTGCATCATATGTTAAATATGCCTACATCACTGCCTGTGAGCATTCTACAAAAACATGGTTGAGATATTCTTAAAATCAGGTCCATTCTCTGCTGAAAAATAAAAATCGGAAAGCAAATTGTTGACTGATATATCATGCCAGATCCAGAAACCAAAGCCAGATGCTTTATGTATTTTAATTTTTTTTTAGTAGCCTATGAGGAAAATGAGCAAATCTCCATACAAATGCTTTTTTTTTGGCTAAATTACATGCATTTTTAGGTACTGAAATGTTGACATTAAAAGCTGAATAGACATTGACTTTTCTTGCTGATCTACAGGTATATGGATAATCTAACCACAAGGAGTACAACACTGAGAATTCTGACATAGACAACTGAGCTTAAATAATTTTAAGTTTCCAAGTGAAGATTTCAAAAAACTTCTTTTAAAAACACAAGACAGTGCAACTGTTTAAATGAAGAAAATGTTCTGAATTGCAATAGGAGAGCCAACTTAATAAGATTTCAATGACATTGAAATGTCATTGTTATTTAGGAGAATACTGAAACACCTATTAAATTTATTGCATTTAAGTTTTAACAATTGTTTCCACTTCTGATGGTTCAGAAACTCGGATCCCAGTATTTTTTCTGAGTATTTTGCTACAGGGTCTTGCTGGAACTATGAAAGATTTGCTTTGGATAACCAAAGCTGTCTGAGTTCAAGATTTATTATGTTTATTAACCATAGTTAATGATAAACAAATGTCAAAGTCAATTATGCAGGAATTCTGTCTTGTGATCCGGTTAAAAAAAATTTAGCCTACTTCAAAAGAAAATGAATGGGGAAAAAGGTTAGACAAGGACAGAAGACCAGTAAAAAATAGAAGGTCCAGATAGAGGTTAAAATCATCACCCAATATCATGAAGATCCAAGTATTTAAAGATGGTATTTCCTTCTGATCTAGAAGGCCAATTACATGTTGGGGCTATTAAAAGCAGTCTTAAAAGTCAAGTTTTGAACATCCCCAAGGATGGGACTTGCTGAACCTCTCTGTACAACCTGTTTCAGTGCTTCACTTCTCTTACTGAGGGTTTATATTATTTTCCCGTAATATCCAATTTGAATTCGTCTTGCTGCTGCTTCCAATTGCTGTGATTCATCTTTGTATGCACACCTCTCTCCTCTGAGAAGAGACTTTCTTCCTTTTCTCCATAACTCCCCATAAGGTACAAAAGACTGCAAACAGAAGGCAGTCAGCCTCTCAATTGCAAGCCAAGTAAAGTTGCCTCAGCTTCTACGCACATTCGTACAAATCATACAGAAGTGTGTACATATCACACACCCCAGTCTCATACCTGTCCTGGTGGCATTCTGCTGGGCTCTCTCCAGTTTCTCACTCTCAAGGGAACAGAACAGGACACTGCACTCCAGGTTCAGTTTCACGGATGTCAGGCAGAAGGGAATTACCATTTCTCTTTGGCCTGCCGACTACATTCTTGCCAACAGAAGCCTGTCAGTGGCTAGTGGCATTGCCTCAAGGGCGTGTGCCTGTTTCATGACCAGGTTGTTGTCCATCACAGCCCACACACTACTTCTGCATTGCTAGTTAGTCTGCAACATATACTAGTGGATAGGATTATTGCATTTGAGGAAGAATTCTGTATTCTTCATCTTTTTACGACTGGAAAAGGTTTCAGTAAGGACTTCCTTAATATGCCCAATTTTTTTCTTGGAAGACTCCTATAATATCCTTGAACTAAGACAGCATTGTGGAGCCATTTAGTCTTAGCACCTAAAAATATTCAGAACAAGTATGTCTCTGCTCTTTCTACAAACTTTGACACAAATGGTCTTTCTATCGTTTTGATATTTTATTTAGTAAAGCCTTGGGAGGGATGTAACAGAATATCCGATTTTAGAATAACTAGTATTTTTTTGCTTTTTTTATTGCTAAGGCTGCCTTCTTACAAAAACATTTAATCCAATATTCCAACCAAGGATAGCCCCTTTAAATGAACACAGACAGGCAGCTGCTGTCTTAAAATGCGAGTTTTAAAACCATCTGCTATCAGTGACATCTGCCCATGTTCCAATTGGTAAATGCTCTTCCTTTTTTTAAACAATGATGCTGATTTTTATCACCTATTGCAAAAATATCATACAAGCCTGGCACTATTAGAAGAGTTTCCCATTCATTTCTATTGCAAGCCCACAGGAACCCGTGGATAATGTCACCGTTTGGCAGCTGGCTTTGCATATTTACATATATATGGATAGATGGATTTTCTTTTCAGTGTTAATTTGAAAAGGAATTTAGAGTACTGACACACAGAACTTTGGTAGTAGTTTAATTTAAATTGTTGAAGCAAAATAAAATAGCAATCTATCAAGCCAGTCCTCTTAGGCAGATTTCTCCTTAAAGCAAAAATGACCATCTCACTAAGTCAATAAATCAGGTCTTATTCCAGCCTGTGCATTCTCTTTGGAAGCAGTCCTGTTGCACAGATGAAACTGAGGCCCCCTTTGGACATAAAGCTTCTCCTGAAACCTAGGGAAATACTTCACCAGTGTTGCACAGTGCTGCAAGATAAGGCAAAATGAATTTCCATCAGAAGGCTTATATCAATATGACTTCTGTTTGCAGAAGAATTTTAGTCCAAAAATGTTAGCATCAAGAACCACATAAACACTGAGAAGAGGAAGCAATGTTCTCAAATACTGTAGATCAGAGCATATCCATAATCATTATGAATGGAGGGGGAATGAGAAGCAAAAAGCAACAAAGAACCTAGTATATTTATTTTGATTGTGTCGGTAGTCATGGTCCTACTCAATTTTACCTTAGGAAATAGATGAAAAATTAAACTGTACAAATGAGTATTTCACACAACAAAGATGATCAAAAGCTATGATCTATGCCAAGATCTGTTCAAGCTGCTTGTGAAAACCCTTAAGAAGGTGACTTACTGCCTACCTCATATTTTCAAGATTCAGCTTTCCAACTTGCTCTACCTTTCTAAGGACTCCTTAAAAATCTTTGTTCTGTTCATTAATTTTCAAATTAAATTTAAAATCCAATAAATCATTTCCATTTCTCCTCAGTATGTTTTTACCTCATATTGCAAATTCTGTAGCCAGAGGTGAGAAGAGTGTGCAAACATTTTCAAAAAAGAAATGGGTTCTGCCTAAATTTAAACCTTTAAAGGAACCTTGAGTATTTTAGATTATGTAACAAATAACAGTTTTTACTTTGTTATTTTTTACTATGTATTGTTTACTATGTCAAAGGCAAATTATGAACAAGTCCTGAAAAGCAAAATTCATAGCAGGAAAGATGAAAGACTCCTGAGTGGGAGAGGTACTAATGGCCTCTACAGTAAAGCAGCAGCAAGAAACTTAATTCAAGAGAGCTTTTCACAAATCTTTTAATATTTCTTTTTCTTTATCATAGTATAATACCTGGCTTGACAACAGAAATGTTAACATTTAGGGCTCTATTCTTCAAAACGTCATGCTCTATTAACACTGTTTTTCTCTGGGATTTACCCTGTCAAATAAGGAATCACCAAGGAGTGAGGTCTATGGTTGTCTTATCACTAAATCCCTCTTCTCAATGATGCACAAATGACTAAATACTCTGGGTGCCATTTCAAGACAGAAAGTTAAAACAGGTCAGTTTCAGGCTAGGGTAGTAGGAAAGCTTTTCCTGTGCATGCCAGGTGTTTTCTATGCAAAACAAACACAAAACTCTCAGGTGTTTAAAAATAAGAAAGTACGTAAGTCATAAGTGCATGAGGGCAGCTCTTCCTGCTGTCATCTTGTTTAAAGCCATTTGACTACGTGCAATTGTACACGACAAAGCTCCTCACACAGACACGCTTGTTTTACCTGTAGCCCTGATGTGCATTAACATTGGTGTTCTTTCAGTCCTCTCCAGGATGTGCAGCTAGGCTTTGCTAGGGTTCTCCCCTATGCAGTGGTGCAAAGCGTGCCTCACACCCAGGAAAGGAAGAGATGAGGCTCCTGAGTGGATCACTGCTGAGGCCCCAGTATTGCCCTGTGGACTCCCACACAGCTGCACTGCCTCTGCATTTACACACAGTTACAGACCCTGACTGCATGCACTGTGAGGTGGACACAGCAACTGGCTGTGAGACCCTACTCTTCAGGAGTATTTGCATACTAGCAGAGTGAGCAGCGGGGTTAGGCACCGTATGTGCCGGCCTTTGAAAGGGAGACTATTTTTGCTGGCAAGTTGAAAGAATTTTACCTTTTTTCAGGCTCTGCACTTCCAGCATTTGAACTGGCAGCTCGGGATGAGAACCTGATCCACATAGCCTGTGGAGGAAAAAATCACAGCAGAAGACAAATTAGGGGGAGCTTATTAAAGATGCAGATTTGTTTTATAGAGTGCTGAGCAAATACTGGGTTTGCAAAATGAAGTTGGAAGTTTTACTTTTATTATCATTTGACTGAATCGTATGGAAGCATGTTTGGACAGAGGCTCTTGTGCTTCCTCCAATAATTATCAGATGCTAGGAAAAATGGGAAACATGGATGTGAACCTGTGGGGGAAACCTTTGTGTGAGCAGCTCCATGCAAAGATAACTTTCTTCAAGATAGGGACATAATTATGAACACTATCCACTTAAAAGTTACTCCCTTTCCATTTCAATCCTTTAATTTTCTGTTCTTCAGAATATTCCTTCTCCTTAAAATATTTCTTTGGCCAGAATCTAGGATTCAATAGTTACATGGAGGCTTTGAAGATTAATTTTTGGACACTTAATTTCCCCTACAAAATAGTGGCAAGAATCTCTTTCTTATATCACTTTTATACTGGAAAAATGCTGAGCAACAGTCAAATAAAGTGCCTCCTGTTTTGTGTAAGTAAGAAGCAAATTGGACCAGCTATTTAGATGCAAAGGTACATCTTAAAGAGAATATATTGAAATAAATGGAAAGATTCTTAATAAGGGAAGAGAGGTTGCACTTAATAGAAAGAGAGCATATAGAGACCCTGACTGTGGCTAATGTGCATAAAAAATTCAGCCTGTCAGATCCTCACTTTTCTAATTCAGTAATCTAAATAATTTATTTGACATTTTAGCTCAAGATGACCTTTCTTGGGAAAAAATTACTGTTTTAAACTTTTAGCAAGTGCAACCACTGCAGAGGAATGCTGTTGAAGTCTGCATTTTCCCAAATGAGTAAAGGTTAATCTTGTACAGCTCAAACACATTTTTGACCCTTTTAAACAAGTTCACTAAAGTCATTTAATTTTTTTAATATAATTTCAATTATAATGCAATATTTGTGTTAAACGAGATTCCTCCCCTCCTTCCCTCTTTTTTTCTGTTGCTCAGAAGCCATTACCCATGTGTTCTGATGGATTTAGGCAAAGGGCTTGTTTTGAATGACTAAAGGTGCCATTCTACCAAATGTTACTTATAAAGAAAGTTCTATAAATCAAGTGAAAATACATGGTAGATTAATAGGTGAGTAGGTTAAAACAGCCACTAGTAATAGCAAAAAAATGACTGTCCAGAGGTTCACAGTTCCCAGATTGGTCACTTGACTCGAGTAATCAGCCTCAGAGCTATGCCACCAAAAATGATCATGTCTGTCTGTCCCTGGATTCTCTTCCTCTTACTAAACAATCCTATATTTTGCAGAGGGCATTTCAATGGTTCCACCAAAGGACATTTAGTGTAATTTTACTTCGCTATTTCTGATAATTTATCTAACTTTCCGACAGGTCACTAAAAAAATCTTTCAATGTAAGGATTAATATACCCCCAATTGTACATAATAAAGGCTATAATTCTCTCAGGGCATTCAGGTGACTTTATAGGGGTACATTATTTATTGTCGAAAATGTGAATTTGCTAGAATAGCTGAAATATCACAAAGGTTTCAGAGTCTGTGTGAAATCTGCAGTGCAGCTGTCAGCTATGAGGACCTAAGTAACCAGCTATCAAAGAAATGGATGACCAGCCATACTTAAGCCTCTCAGGAGATAAAAATGCAGGGGTTAGTGGTGTGTTCAAATTAGATCTTTTTCCCCCACGTTATTTTCCTCCCCTAATTTGCATCATTGGTGTGGTTTCAGATCATCATATTACTCATATTGGTGTGCAACTGGAGTAATTTCAGTGTAGTCAGTATGAAGCTAGTGAAAGTTTGATGTCAGAGGAGAAGCAGTACACTCATCTCTGCTGTGATATTCTCTCCTCGTGTCTCACTGATGCCAGTTAGTGCTTTCTTTCCTGACATAACAGTGGGGGTTTGATCTGATACGCCCGCACATACCAGTCAAAAACTGCTACAAAAACAGGGAGCTGAATGATCAGTGAGGCTTATGTTCCTAAGGCATTTTGGCAGTTTTAAAATCCAATGTAAATGTATTCTGCCTCTTACAGGCTTTCAGTATTATTAACTCTTAATTAACAGTACTGGGATTATCTATCTTGCAGATAGTGTTAGAATTGCAGATGCAACTTAGTTTGCAGGAGTTTATGATGTCAGGTGGGATCCTACAGGGAAGACTCTGTATCACTTCCAGGGACAGCCTGTCACTAGGAGTGGTGTGGCTGTTCTCATATCTCGTACACATGGATAAACCTAGTGAACCCTTCAACCTTTGGTTCCATGCTAAAGCATGGAAATCCAGCCTACATTGCTCTTCCACACATTCCAGTGGCAGGAAACACCAGGCAAAGCCACCACAAGGGTGAGTTTATTATAGCTCTGGCTAATTCATGAACAGTTAGAACACTGCATATGCATCTGTTGCAGTTGCTCCATGAACCAGGAATATGGAGACTGGGTTTACATGGGAGCTAGCCATATAAACTTAAGGCATGCTCACTGGCTGCTTTAAGGCACTTGAGTTTACAGAGGGCAAGCTACAGTTACAGATAGGCAGCATTTTATGCATTGCTTTTATTTCTCTGTCTCACACGCAGCTCTCAGCCTTCTCAAGCAGATGACCAGAGAGCACAGCTCTGTGCAATGGAACACTACGGGGCTGTAGTTTGTACAATTCATATAGTGTTACATTGCATCATATTTGTGAGATGTGGATGGTTTGCAGTTTATCAAAATGTAAAATGTCATGGAAAAGGAGGAATAGTAAAATTCACAGCTATTAGGCAGTGATCACTCTGCTGTTAAACTTCTCCAAGAAAAAAAATCTTCCATTTCACAGTTTTATTCAGTGCCATTCAGTCTGAAAACTGTTAAAAAGGGACTGATTTGAGTAAATTATTTTGGTCTAATAGGATTAAATTGAGAATTCAAAATTAAACATTTATTACTAACAGGAGAAAATGTTTTGAGGACTTTACTGAGTAAGTCTAATGAAAGAGAACAGTAAGCAGTAAACTGCATACACTGCCACATGAATTTCAGTGTTCAGCATGATTGTAAAGTGCATGAAAGAGTACTGGTACACTGGTTTTGGGAAAAGGAGAGTCGTGCCAAAGCTGACCTGAAGGTGATGTCATTGATTACTAGTTGCTAGTCCTGGCTACTTGTTCTGTTAATCTTGTGTCTTTTGCTAATCTTCTGTTAAGTTCTGTGTCTTCCTTTTTACATGTAGAAATAATTTGTATTATTTCCTAAACCAGTGGGTAGTATTAGATTGTATTAGAAGTCTCGTTAAGACTTTAAGTGTCCATAAATGAACAGTAAGTCTCAGACAAGGTTTAAGTTTGAAGCTATTTGTTCTTTAATTTTAGAAATGTGTTTTTCGCCCATGATTGAAGTATGAAGCCACCGTAGCTCTCTGTTCAGAGAATACCTTGATAAGAGCAGGACTACTCATTTTTTTTTCTCTAAGCTCTGACAGGGTTTTTTGTTGTGTAAATTGCTATCCTGGAGTCCATAGGCTGAGATCTGAATGATTTCTGAGGACGTTGGGTCTGGATCTAAATTAGCAAAAATTAAATGCTTGTTCCTCTCATTACCCGTTCTCTATAACATCTAGATTTTCTGTGTTGTAAACCTGTTGCTGTTTCATACAGTACCAAGGCTCTGGGAATGACTTAATGAGAAAATGATAATGAAATTATGTTTAAATCTCCTTCCTTGTTTCCATCCTCATTATGCAAATTACACGTCTTAGAACTGTCTACTTATCACTTATAAGTTTGGCTAGTTCTCACATGACTTTTCTAAACATCTTTTTCCAAATTGATTTTCTTTACCCCTATTTATTTCCTATGCATTTGTGATGACCATGAGTTAAGTAAAAATGTCTTAGGGGCGTAGTGGTGATGTTTATTCTGAACTTCTTTAATAGATATCTCGGTAGTCTTCACAAGGAAATACATGGAGAAAAAATACCAAGATATATAAGGACTGGTCCGCAGTGCTTTTGGATACTGATGCGGATCTTGGTATTCCTGTATCCAAATCATTTAGCTGTGTAACCAAGTTGTGTTGAGGAAGATGGCATTATTCAGCACGTTTATTTTCAACACACAATGAAAATATGGAATTTTCAACTGACCAACCATTAGTTTCCATGCAGTGTTGGGACTCCTGCCTTCCTTAGAGGAGATTAAAAAAATGCAGATAAGGCCACATGTCAATTGAAAAAACAATAGCAAAATATTACCACTTGGTACATGAACTCACAAGAAGGAAGCCAACAAGTCTATTCTGCCCCACTGCACAAGAGGGAAGGATGTAGTCCTGGTTTGTGACAGGGAAACCATGTATTTCTGAATATCCATTAAAATCTCTATTGTCCTTTAGGTGTAGGCCAGAGATACGACCTTACATTTGAGGGCAGTATAGTGCTCAAAGGTTTGGCATGAAGGACGGTTAGAAGCACAATAGATTGTTATCTGCTGCTCCCCAAATCATTTGGTTAAGGTCAAGAAGCTGCTAGTAAACACATAGTATGATTTCCTAAAAAGGCATCTCATTCTTTATCCCACTGAATGGCACCGTGACACATAAAGGTCAGCCTTAGTGACCATTAAATGAGCAGCTGCTTAAGACTGAAAAGCAAAACTGGTTTCCAGATGCAGCTGGGAAAAGGCTGTAACCAAGAACTCTGAACATTCCTGATGTCTAGGAAACAGAGGGGCCTTAATCAGATCCTGGATCCCAATAGTGTGGTTTGAGCTACACATTGTAAGTCTACATTGTATGTTTCAAACAGTTTATCAGGTTAATACTGTACAGTATTAAAAATGCTATTCTGCGTTAAAATGGTCATAAAAGTGATAGGAGTCTGAAAATTGTATCGGATGCAGGCTTGTCATATGACTGTATCTCCTATAATGTGAAAATTCAACAAAAGAATGTACTATTCAACTTTCAGACACTGTGTTATTTTTATGAAACTATAATAAAACTAATTCGTGCCTCAAATTACTAGAATATTCATAAGTAACATATTTGTGGAGTACAATAAGGAAATTCTTGCATTTGTGCTTCTCATCGGTAAAGAGCATTGTCATAACATCTCTGCTTGGTTAGACGGGCACTGCTGGTGTAAAATCTGAGTTGTTTCACACAGTTGAAATTTAAGTAGTTATCCTAACTTATCTCATTTAGGAAGCTTGCAGCTGAAGTTGAAAGAGAAGAGTTAATTAAAAGTACCCAACTTATAATTTCCACCAGAGTTTCAGAGTAAGGACTCATGTCTTTACCGTGCAATATTAACAGCCATCCAACACCCTGCAAAACCAGATGCCTAAAATTTATTTAACTGCTGGGGGTTTTAGTCTAAAGATGATCTAAATACCCACTAAAGGTAACCGTCATTAGTTAAAACTTTTGCCTCTCTGATACAGACAAGTCTATATATATGTCACTAAGAAACAGGAATTCTTAACATTTGCTGTTTCTGATCTGTGTAGGATGAGTGTAGTTGGTACATTTTTGTTATGATCATCACAACTTGAGACTGTGAGGCAAAAACCATTAACCTCAAACCTTGCCTGAAAGTTATTTACAAGATACTTATACCTCTACACACTGTGGAAGTATCAAAACTCAATTTTTTAATCAGAAGGCTGAGTTGCACTGCTGTGCATGAAAAAATTAGTCTGGATTTGAACATTTTAAATGGAATTACCTAAAGTGTGAGAGATGGAATGAATGATGATCTATATAAAATAAACAGAGAATGTGCAGATAACTAGAGAAAGGAATTTACAGTCTCTTATACCTACAGCAGGTTTAATTTCAGTCCATAGTGGTAGCAATATCAAGTTATTATAAACTGCTGACTTCCTGGAAACCTGAGTGAAATAAATCTGGCGACCTCTGTCCAGTTTACACTGCCAAAAAAAATGTTCCTTTTTCACGGAACTCACACCAATTTCAGATACTCATTCGCATCCTTCTTGGAAATCTCCTTGTGTCACAGACTGGAAAGAGCTGAACTGTCTAATAATACATGAAAGTGCATCCTCCTTTTCTATCCACCTTGTTAAGAGTCTGTCTGTGAAAAGTAAAAGAAATTTTTCTCCTCAGAGATATTAATCTGACCCTTTTCCTCAGCTTTCAGGAGCTTTTTTGTACACTAAGTACATATCAGTCCCCATGTTCAAACAGATGCTCTGCCTGGAAATGTTTCATTCTTTCCTGGGAATTATCTTCTCATTATTTCCCTGTCATCATTACTCCTCCTTTCTTATTTAATGCAAGAATGTGGTGGGACATATGGGTTCATATGAAGTTAATCTTAAGATTGAAGTAAACTTTTGGCTTGAAATTCTCTTCCAAGAAGAGAAACACAAGAAATAATACCTTCACTTAGGCTCAGATGTCTGCTCGGGCTTTTTGCAGCTGTAATAAATCATTCACTAATTTACTTGCAATCAGACAATCTGATCTGCTATTTGATGGGTAGCCCAGTAGGTAAAGAAGACCACAGAGAAAAAGCACTGTATTCAAACTTGTTACAACAGGTCAGGAACCAAAAATGAGTATGATCACGTGATTTCTATTAAATTGAAAAAGCTAGCAGTCCATTGTGCTGTACTTTCCAAAATTTCTAAAAACCCCTTAGGATGCACACATTAAAATATCTGCTACCTACAGCTGATGTTAGCATTTCTTCTCGGCAGTTTATTGAGTGAGAAAGGAAATCCAGCAGGGTGAAAATTTGTAGACAGGCTCAGTGATTGCTAAGGGATTAAAAACCCCCAAAAATACAGATGCAGACATTGGCACACACCCTCCCAGTAGCTCCATTTCCTTTCCCCTTTTTTGGTTCGTTTGTTTTAACTCCCCTGTCTTTTCTTATATGGCTACTTGATTTGATTTGAGAGATGGAATTGCCTTCCAAGAAGCCAATGTTTTTAAGCAAGAGTTGCATCAAACCAAGAACATTTCTGAAAAAGCTTCCTTAGACAAGTTTTTCAGGTCCTCCCAAAAACTCGCCTATGAAGTAGTGCATGCTTACACTGCATTTTCTCTGAAAAAAACCAACAGGAAAAGCATATGGCAAAAGCAACCGACCAACCAAAGCTTTGACACACATTTGGAGATGATGGTTTTCACCTGACGACAATAGAAAGTGTTTTTAGACTGAAGGCATTCATCCTATTCTCTGTTGTTCAGAAAGAAAGAGTAATATTTCTGGTCCACCCTGCAAGCTGCTTCTCCTCTGCATGGCACTCCTCCTCCTACACCAAAACCCCCCTCTCCTGCCAGTCACACTTTGCTTAAAAACAATTCGCTGTGGTTTGCTGTTTTATTTTATTTTTTCAGACAGAAAATGTACTGTTGCTCTGTACATGTTTTCTTGCTGTCATACTTTGCAGACGATTTTCTTCCTATTTTCAGAGGGTTGAATCTGCCTTTGGTCACACTATTTGCTCCTCTATGGTCACCTCTGAGAAGATTAACCCTTTCATTAAAAAAGCTTGGCCAGGGTCAAACTACCGCCTGGCTCTGGACTCTTACATCCCTTTGATCTCCCAGCTATGGAGAAATTATTAGCAAATTCTAAGCCTTCCCATGTGATTTGTTTTTGTAAATTTGTAGAAATTATTCCTAATCCTATTACGTGGCCGAGGGCAAACCTGCATTAAATATATGAGACTTTTTGTTATGTGGCAGATGGATAATAAAGGAATGCTGAATGCAGCCCATTCCAAGTTATGGGAATCTGGACACTTCATCAGCATTCACTTAATCCTCTGCCATGGCCTACGCCTTTGATGAATGCTCTCATTTATGACCACTGATGCCACTCACTTAATTTCAGAGAAGAAAAATAATACCTAGCTGTTAATGTGAATATTTGAGTTTATAGCTGTACAATGAATAATTGTGACATTATCAAGGGAACATCTTCTTATACATTATTCACTTGTATAGACCACATTAACCAGAGAGAGGAAACTTTCAGTTTTGCATCTTCCATCTTCTTTGGAAGGTAGACATCATGCAGACAAAAGTCAGTGTCTTAACCCAAATTCTATCTGACAGTCCGTATCAGCCCTCACTATATTTTGTTCATTGTGGTGCCAATCTCCTATCTCACCAATGACATTTTTTCAAAGAAAGAGTGGATTTCCTAGAGACTCTACCCCATGCAACTTCCATGGCTTTTTATTGAATAGGAAAATGTATCCCTCCTTTTTTGCTTTAATACTGTTGCCATGTAGCATGTCTGTAAATTTAAGCTGAAAATTAAGACAGCACACAGTTTTTGTTTGTACTTTCTAAAAATATGTGTCCCGTATTAATAATGTTCTTTTTGTGCATTTTAAAAATAAAACTAAAGCTGATAAAACCCCCTAAATTCATAAAATGAAATCTTTAGACTTTCTCATTCTTCAGCTTACAGCTTTCACATTCAGAACCACAAATATTAAGGACTGTAAAATATATTAATTCATTTTGTAGTGATCTGTGTTTTCCTGAGGTTGGTGGGTTTTTTAAGGACATTTATAATACATCTGATCTCCCTTCAAATTTCCTTATATCACTGGAGAGAAAACGTGTTACAATCCTAATGTAAATATTATTTTTAATTGGAAATGCTTCCATGTTTTAAAGTGTATTTATTTACTTTTTTGAGTGTATAGCAGAATTTAAGAGTAGGAGTTTGCTATGTTTTTATCCTGCTTTTCTGCAAGTGTGGTAATTTTAGTTGGTATTTAATGGTGCTAAAATTCTAAAAGTAGAACCCTGCTGTCCCTTTTAGTTTGCATGTATAAAATTCAGAGGTAAATTGAAGTTCTGGTTAATCATCAGTGTGAGAAATGTTTCTAGATATAGTAAACTGTAATAAAAAAAACCAGCTAAACATCTTTTCCTGGTGGGAGTTTTCACACACTAACTAATTTGCTTGAATCAACTAGAATATTCAACGGGAATAAAAATGTGTAGTTTATTTATTTATAGTACGTTTATTGATCACTACTTTAAAATGTAGTGTAGCAGCCTAACAGGACTGACTGCTCCAAAATGAATATTCATAGGGGTCCCATGTGGAGTAGCTGCTTCACTTATCCTCTTCCCTACTGTCACCTTCTTTAACACACACGCTGTACAAGGCCCATGTAAGATTTCGCACACATGTTTTATTTCGTATGTACCGAGGTGCTGTCAGAACAGAGAGCACTGTCAAAGTGGAGGGTTTTATTTGGAAAAGGGATTGTAATACCTTGTGCAATGTGTCCATATCATTTTAAAGATCCACGGTCTGATTTTTAAGGTAGAAAGAAATGCAACATGTTCTGAGACTGTAAAATGATACAATGATGAAAGATTACAACTTAATTGAGTTCATGGAGAACAAGGTATGGCCTTAATTTAACATCACAATGGGTTGAACTAAATTCTCACCTTCTTGCACCTCTACACTGATTTCAGATGTGTTTGTTTCCCTCTCCCCCCAAGAACCACTAATCTAAACATTTCTGCAAAGTCACAGTATTATTTCTAAAATATTCTGCTTCCTCTTAGCCCAAGTTTTTGGTAAAAAAATAAAGTAAGGCATAGATTTCCACAAGTAGAAACAAGAATATCCAAGCCTATTAACAGTGGGTCAAATCTTCCAACTCGTGTTTTGATGAAAATCTCTGTAATTCCAGTCAGATATTTTACTTGACATAAATAGCCCAAAAATTGAACTCTTCCATAAAATTACAGTATAAAACATAATAAAAATTTTATTGAAGTACATCTAAATTGAAACACAGAAATGGCAAAAAATACACACGAATGGACTTTAAAGGTGGTGGGTAAATATATATTAATAGTTACTTAGATGTTTTGATTCATTCTTGCTATAAGTAATGGCCAAGTAAGACAATGAAGATTGGATCAAATTTTGGAATTTTTTCAGAATATATGGGATTTGAGAACTAAAGTCACCATGTATTTTCCTCACCAGCATGATGTCAATGGAAACATGTAACATTTACCTGTGGTAGGGCCAACCTCTCTGGCAATAAATGTCAAAAAAACATCCTTTATTACTATAATAAGAATATAAAAGCTTCATTATGTATGATGCATGATCAGTATCTGGGGATTACTTGCTATAGCAGTTAAGGCTCTACTGAACAGCCAGACAATGGTCAAACACCCTGTTTGCTATTAAGTATTACTCTAAGATTACTATTACAGATTACTCTAAAATCACACTGCTAAACCTAAAATGTATAAACCATCCTCCATAAACTATACACTGGAGGTGATTATAAAAAAAAACAGAGGCAATATAAATATTTTTGTTGTTGTTAGTCCCTATTATTCAGGCTGGCAGCTAGAACATTTTATTTTTCAGAAAGTGTGGGGAGGTGTTTACATTCTTTTTTACAAGCTGGCTGATACAGACTGGAAGGTTGTCCATTGAGGTTTTTCTTATGATTTTCATAAGGGTCTCTTTGAAGATTTTAAGTGAGTCTAAACAAAGCCCTCACTGAATGTAATATTACTGTAAACCAGTGTGTTCTTTTCATATCTGGAATGAGAAGGTAATGAAAGCATGCTGATGTCAAGGCTCCAATCTTGCAGTCAGAGGAGCTTTCTTCAGTATAAAGCATAAGTAAGAAAGAGAAGCTACAGAACCAAGAGAAATCTCACCAGCCAGGGTACTGGCTGTTTACTACTGGGCACTGAAAGCAAAGTGAAAATGGCCTCCTGCCCACCTCTGTAGGTTTTATGATCACAGAGCAATCCTCCAAGCCCAAAGGCTGAAACAACTGTTCTTACTGGAAAAGCAGACACACTTGTGGATTCTTTCCCATGAGTCTGCTTTCCAGTGTGATTGTCTTTGAAGCATATAGCCTTTATCATGTGCAATAAATTATACTTTGCTGTAATATTGCCTTGCTAAAATATGCTAAGAAAGCTTTGAGCAATATTTACAAATAGTTTAAGTGTCATGACAATACACCCACTACTCAGGCTTCCATCGATTTTATTGTAATAAGAGTTGTAATAAAGGATACCACTTTTAAGTATTATGAAAGTATTCTGTATTAAGAAAGATAATTGGGAGAAAAATCCCTAAAACTTATATCAAAATAATTTTGCTAATTCTACAATCACAGCTGTCACAAAAAAGTAACCGCAACCTCTTATCCAAGAGGAATTATCTGGTTCTGTGCTGTTACTGCTTGTCTTTCTTTCTGTCCCATATAAGTAGTTAATTTACTCAAAAAGATCAAAGCTTAGCTACTGCCACAATTTTAAAAAAAAATCAAAAAACAAAACCAAGACAGGCTGCTATAAATAAATTTATGTTATGCTATGGAAAAGAACAACAGCCTTACTTTCCCATTCAGGATACAGTTCCATCCTGTACAGCAAGTGTTAAATTCTGCTGCCTGTTACATGAATGTAAAGCTGGTGTAATTCCTCTGCCACAGAAAGAAGCCATTCAAATTAACATCAGTTCAAAAGATGGAAGATCCAGACCTTCCCCCAAGCATTTGAAAGTCACTCCAATATATTTATTAATGAACACTTCTATCGCGTCCAACTTTATGTTTTTAAAACCTTCCTTAGAGAAACTAAGAAAGGCATTTGAAAACCAGCTAGGTATTTTTTTCCCTATCCACCTTTATTTTTATTTGCTCTTTTTAATGGAGTGTTTAATATGCCTGCTACACTTGTCAGTAACAAGAGTCTGTTTCAACCTACCGTCATCAACGAGTGATATGGGGTGAATTTTGCTTAGTTTTCTTCTAGCAGGTTACTATAGCTGTCAATCCACACCATTTAGGTCTTGACAGAAACATAATCATGTTATATGGGTATATACAGAATGAGTAGTTAAAGTATATTAGAAAGCATATACACTGAAGTGGGTCATTATTTTCAGTCTAAGAAAGCAAGGCACTGGCTGAAGGCTTGGTGTTATTTGGTTAACCAAAAGGAAATATGGTGTAATCTAGAGAACTCATGCTCCACCTTCCACACATTTTGTCTACTTTTCTACTATAACAGATCTATGGATGCAGTGACTTCTTGAACCCTTTCTCTAAAGCCAAGGGTAGTGAAAAGAAAAGCCTAACCACTCTGGCCATGCCTGTGTCAGCTTCTCAAGTCTGACACTACCAATATGCATTATATTCTAGCTGTATTTTTAGCATAGCAACTGAGGATAATATCTTAGGTGAAATCTAAATTATTTTACCCCCGTCAAAATTCTTTCAAAGACCAATATTAATTTCATTTTAATAGCAATGTTTAGATTGGCTGCCCTCCTACAATTACACTGATACATCTGTGGAGATTATTATTTTTTTCTTTTCTGGAAAAAGCAAGCAAACAAAAGTTTTGTTTTACCAATTAGGTGTACAAGTAGGTTTACTTGCAGCTAGCATAACTTTCAGAAGGAAATAGCCCCTGCATTTAATAAGCAGCAGACAAGAATTGTCCAGTAAATTCCAGGGCAGAGTGTTTGCTCAGATGAGCTACAAAGCAAGCTGTGATGGAAGGGAACTTGTAGGTCCCTGTCTAGTATTAAATTTTCAGTCTTGATGTGATTGTATTATTTTATCTCTGTGAATTTAGCACATTTGATATATGGTTATAGCCCAATAAATGTAACAATAAATATCACATTTGTATTCAATTTCAGAGGTCTCCTTCCCTCCCTCACACCAGCAGCAATGGGTGTGATCTTATAAGGCTCTGACTGTAAATAATCTGGTTAAATACAAGGTTACTGATGCACTGACAATATAGAGAGTCATGGAGACTGTGGTAAAATTCAAGCCCCCAGATGTATCTCCTTGCCTCAGTCAAAGCAGACGTATTTGATTCTGAAAAAGCAATGCATAATCTATTTTTGTTTGTTCAATAAAGGAACTGTATATTTACCATATCTTTAGGGATTACTTTTTATTGTTTTCAAGGAAATTATTTCAATGCTTACAAATTGTTGGATGGCATTCCCTTGTACATTTTTAAATATGAGATGCAGGGAAAAAATTTCTTGTTCTAATCTTTTTATTTAGAATAGAAAATCTATGTGTAATCTAGGAGATGAAATATGATATCTTTATTAAAGAGGAACATTCTAGCTCTATTGCACTTACAGGTCTGCCAGTATATCCATTAAGGAATCCATTTTTCAGACTTTTAACACTTGTCTATATTCATACTGGAGAGAAACTTGGCACTCAGGCTTATAGCCCAGGAGCAATTTGTGCTGCTATTTACAAATGTCTCTTGGTATTCATTTAAAAAAATGTTTTTCTATTAAATGCCTGAAAACCATTTGGTTATTTAAAATGCAAATGGGAACAATATTAAAAAGAATACTGCTAACTGCCCTAAGAGTCCCATGCTGTAGTCTGATAATACTTCTGCCATATGAAGTTTATCATATTAAACCATTTTAGAATGAGTTGAAAGGTAGGAGATGTGGCATTTTTTGACATTATAGAGCTTATATGCCCACAAAAGAGCTGCTTCTCTTTACCATTTATCTAATACATATTTTAAAAACTGTGTATGCATTCATTTGCACATTATAATGATCCAAAGATCCTCATAACTCACAGAATCACAGAATCATTAGGTTGGAGGAGACCTTCAAGATCATCAAGTCCAACCCACCACCTCAACTAAACCATGGCACCGAGTACCACATCCAGTCTTTTTTTAAACACATCCAAGGATGGTGACTCCGCCACCTCCCTGGGCAAACCATTCCAATACTTTGTCACTCTTTCTGTAACAAACTTTTTCCTAATACCCAATTTCCCTTGGTGCAGCTTGTGTCCTCCCATTCTGTCAGTTGCTGCCTGGAGAAAGAGACCAACCCCACCTGGCTACAGCCACCTTTCAGGGAGTTGTAGAGAGTGATAAGGTCGCCTCTGAGCCTCCCTTTCTCCAGGCTAACAACTTTTATTGAAAAAGGCAAAACAATGACCTATGAATTTATATAATACTCTGGTTTATTTCAGTACTGATCCTATTAATATCTGACATCATAGCATAATGCAGTTTATATTGGTTATTTTAGGTTATTTCTTAATTAATTCTAAATATTCAAAATATTAAAATTTAAAACAACAACAATAATAATAATTCTACCTAGTTATGCCATTTTATGAAGGAAAATGTGGTTGATCCAAGCTAGCAAAACCAACTAAATCACAACGCATGTTCCAGTCCTACTGTCTGTATGTAAATTGACAGGGATTTAATTCAAATGTACCTTTGCTTCTATGTTTATAAATTTTCATTTTAATTTGCTCTTCAGATAGAAGTCCTGTTCTTCTGAAGTTAAAATGACTATTACCATTTTATTGTCTGGACCCTGCTTTTGCCAAGAAAAGCTGTACCAGGTGATCCTTGAGACCCCCTTCTGAGCTGGTATTCCATGATTCCATGATTTGTTCTGAAAAAAATCTGGAAAAAAATCTTTATCCTCTTAAGTTACCAGATGAAAGTTAAGAGCGCTGATGACTTTGTACTGTTTTATATCAACTGAGAGATTATTCTGCGATCATAATAAATACACGTAAAGTTCTTAAATCATTTGAGAAATTTTGGAAGCATAGAATCTATAAACTATTGATATCAAACCTCATCATAAATAAAGTTCTATTCCCACTTCCTCATTTAAATCCTTTTTTTTTACAATAAATAAACTTTAAATTATAAATAGAATTTTAATAACTTCTTATCAGATTGGGGTTCTTAATTTTATGTAAACTACTGTATTGTGATCTGAAGGCACTGAAGAAAATATTACAAAGAAATGAAATCCAAAGTCAAGTGGTCTCTTTAGCTGCAGGTCACTTCAGATTTTAAAGGTTTAGAAAAGGCCCATCAAGTTCCATTTAGACTTCAGGAATAATTCCTTAAAGCATTTCTGTAAACAAAATGATTCATAGCATAGTTTTTTTTGTTCAATTTTGTAGTTGCTGTTCCTCAGTCAAGAAAAGTGTATAGGGCTTTTTTTTCAAGACTGTACTTTTCACTTCTACAAACCTCATTTTTAGTCTTGGGTTCTGAAAAATCAGAGGCTATTTAGAATACAATGAAGAATAAAAATGTAATCAATTGTAAGAAGTATTTCTGTGAAGTCTGAACAAAGTGGGAATCAGAATTGCAGCCCCAAGTATTTAAATAAGCTATTACAAAAGGAGTGCTAGGAACCATTATATTCCATGATTTCTTGTGAATAATAGAAATGCTCTCTATCAAGTATTTTTACTTAAATGGAATAAATGTTTGAGAGAGATGGTGTTCATCCATTGTAACCTTTCATGCCACTACTGTTGGTATTGTTATAACTTCATCTATTAAAAACATGCTTAGAAGCTATTAAAAATACTCTAAAACCTAGAAAGAAGTGTAGTTTTAACCACCATACATTAGTATCTCCATCTTTTGGTAGTGTGTCATTTATGCTTTAATGACATCAGTGTAGAATTTCAGCATTCTTACACTAGAAATGCCTGTCATATACAAACAACATTATGGCACTTTCTGTATAATACGCCTATAGTAGCGCTATTATTTAATGGTGTGCTTTTATATTGCTGAAGTTTTAAAGGATAAATGTGCCTACACTGTATACTAGTGCTGGGGCTAGTACCTAGGATTGCTTGTTGTTAATGAGGTGACCAGACCTTCACCTCTAGTTATGATGGTCCAGTATCACCGAGACAGAACAAAGAGTCACATTTATGACTTTAGTAAGAGCAGAAGCAATCTCTGAGACCCAATTTATCAAACCTCCTCTTTATGTCTGGAGCTGTTTACTGATGGAACACAATCAGGTGCTGTAAGAATTTCGCTGAACAGGGCTGGGTTTGCCCAATTTTCTTTTAGAAGCAAAGAGCTGTTCACCATCGAGCTTACTTCCAGCAGGCATCCCCACTCCTCTCACCATATTCCAAGGAACAACCAAATTGAGTATTTTCTTGAGCTTTTATAGTTAAATTTAGGAAGACTGTCCTATATAAACACACCGTGGTCAAATTTGCTGCTTAGACCCAGGTGAGAATCTGACTTAAGTGGGGATCAACCAAGAAACAAAGAGAGGAAAAGTGTTTGTTTCCAGGCATATGGAGCCATGCATGCTACTGCTGTTTCCATGCAGCAGCACTACATGAAATAAAAGTAACATTGCTTGTAAGGGCACAGTTTATTGGATTTGGTGAGATCTGCTATCCCAAACACATCTGCTTCTTGTTCATGCAATATGAGCAATGTTTATGAATTCATGAAGAAATATTTCTTAGAGTGTTCTGTAAGACTGAAATATCTGCAATGGCTTTCTGGATGGAAAAATGGCCAGTAAAAAGATTATTTGTGTGTGCTTAATTAGTGAACAAGGAAAAAATATACATTTTCTTTTTGTAGTACTGATCATTTAATTTAGAATATTATTTTCTGATCTAAGATACAGTTTTATGAAAGTGGGTTTTTTATACTGCATTACACACTTATAATGTTTTTTAAATTTTTTTTGATTTGTGTTCTCTTTCATATTCTGTACACTCACAGTTTGTATATTTTTTCAAAAAGTGAATTTACTCACTGAAATAGCAAAGTGGATTTTCTGATAAAACATGAGATATCTTGTCTATGTACACATAACCTGTACATATCCTATTCAAAAAGTAAAAACTCTAACAAAATCTTGCCAAGAGAATCTTTACCATTAAAATCTCTACTACATGTATAATATATTAAATACAAAATATGCTTGAATTTAAATTGACTGGATGTGTGAGAAGTCTTTGGGCTATGGTGAAATTTGAGAAATGAGGGATAGGTGAATATATCCCATCACAAGAGAATGTATCCTTTAATAATGACATCAGTTTCACAATCTACTAATGTAGTTCAAGTGCGGTAGGTTATTTAACTCCAATGATCCAAGCTTTCAAATCCAGTTAAATATCTCCTTGGCTTTCTTTTGGGAATGACATGGCACGGTCTTGGGAAAATGGAGCCCTTTTAATTCTGCTGACCTCTGTCACTGTTCGTATCCACACCACATCCAGGTCAGTGCTGGCAACTGCTGCAGGAGTCCTTGTCACGGTGTTGGTTATACAAATACCTGGTCCCAACCCAGGCCTGCAGCCCATCTGCCTAGTACTACAGACTTCCATTCTTAAAAGAACGTCTTAAAGCTGTTGCTGTAGCTTGACATTAAACCTTACTCAGTTTAAATAAGGAGTATTAATTGGGATATATTTTCACCGATTCTAGGGTAATTTATTCTCATAAATGAGAGGATGATAGTTCACTAGTTAGCATGCAGAAAAACTCTTTTATTCACTTAGATTAATTAATATAATGTGATAAAAGTGCAAGTCTGCCACTGTAAGAAATAATTTTATACGCATTTGGAAGAAGATGCTGGTTGTTCAGAGCAAGCAGACGCTTTAGCTGAGATGCTGGGATTCTGATCCCATGACACTTACGAATAATTACTAACTACACATGCAATAGAAGCAGTAGCAATTTTGGTACATTTAAACCCCCACTTTACCTGCAAACTTGCTGGTCTTTAAGCTGAGGCAGGTGGGGTAATCAGGTGAATAGAAGCCCTTCAGCTAATGGGTGTTGTCCAACACACACCTATGTGTGTATTTGGAAAAGGAAGTCCGTTTTGTTTTGCTGCTGAGGCAGCCACAAAATGTCAAGATAATCTTAATTTATCCATTAAAAATGTAGGCCCATATTTAAGAGTCATCAGCAATAAAGGAAAATATACTGAATCATTTCAAGTGCATGCTAATCATTTAATGTAATAAATGGAGCAACTCTAATTATCTCCCGAGGAAATGATTTCACACTAAAACAATGGAAATGAAGAGGTTACTTTGGGAGCATTATACACAGTTGAAAATTACTCATCTGAATCTAGAGGATATTTCAAATAAATAGAAAGGATTGCTTATGCCTTTTCAGTAATCATTTAGTGCTATGAGAGAAAGAGTAAATGATGGCAAAGATATTTAGTAATTTGCACTCAGGCAGTGAGGCTTTCACAGGTATCGTTATACAACCAACCTCTGTTCCTTTTCACTGAGACACCGGTTAACATGAGATCAATGCCATAACTACAGGTTCAGAATGTAGTTGAAGGGTGAACAAGAGAAGCAATATATTTGTCTTTTATATTTTTTAATTAGAGTCTGCATTAGAATTTGTAGATCTGAAATTGATTATATCCATGAGCCTTTCCCTTGGGGTCTCTGTGACTCTTTATTTTTAAAGGGATAAATAAAAATATTTATGATTTTTATCCCCAAACTAAATCCCATGAAAGCTTATTTCGGAAATTCAGCACATTTTTAGATAAGAAAAAATAAAAAGCAAACTTTTGAATAAGGCGTAAAAATTTCTCAGGGAGTGGGGTTAAAATTGAGTTTAATGATTCAGTCCATTCCCTCCAAGGGAACTGATTTCACTGCAAGCTAAAATGTTTTGTTAAATTATGTACTTCAGTTGCTTGGGTGTTATGTCTCTCTTGGAGAAGCACATGAAATGAGCACTATCCTCCTAGGCATTTTAAAAACACATCCACATTAAATAGAATATATATACAGTGGTTGAGCATAGAGTCTTTTTAAACTAGATAACAAAATGATTTTGACTTGTTTTAAAATCTTTTTTTCCTTAAATGGCTCTAAAGTTAAGACTAAAAGATAGATAATGTGGACTGAAAAATTTTCCCCTTGCTTTCAGTTTCATGGAGAATAGCACATTACAGGTACTTCCCTTTGTGCAAGAATCACATCAAATGCCAGTAAAAATACATCTGTTTTGGCTACATATTTAACTGCATGCTTTCCAGAACCATCAATTTGTCTTTATTAATACATCAAGTGCAGTTTGTTTAAAATGTTTGTCCATTCCACTGCTGTGCTACTACAGATATTATTACCTTATACTTACTACTAAAATTGGATAAGATAGAAGGGAATACAGCTTTTCTCCATAGTGAGGGATATGACCTAGTTCAAGACAAATTAGTGCACAGTGATTCTAGAAGCATAAATAGACAACTGCAACTTTTTGAAGGTCTGCATTTATTCTGAAGCTGACAAGAGTATTTCACAGGAGACTAGACAATTGTTTTTTTAACATAAGATTACTGTTCATCATGTACAAGAAAACAATTGTTATCAGGTATGAACTTAATTGGAATCAACTGTAGCAGTCTTTACAGGAATTTACTGAAATATCTGCCATTCAGAGCTGGCTTACCATAATATTCTCTATGGAATAGTTGACCACAGGATTCTCATTCACAAACAGCCAGGTTAAACAGTTAAATGCTAGCAAATCCTGCATAGCCCTGTGGGAAATTTCACTTTAATCCCGAACTTATAGGAGGACAATCAAAGCCCAAAGCCTGGGTAACAAATCTGATCCTCTGTTGCAATCTGTGTCCTCATGGGAAGAAGAGAGATGCTCCCTGTACAAGCCTGAGATGGATAAATACCTAAATGATGAGATAGATGGGGAATGCAGAAGAAGCGTCTGGCTTCAGCCATTCGCTTCCAATTTCACATTACATTGTGAAAGGCAATTCTTGTGCAGCTTGGGAACAGCCAGTCCTGATTACTATAAGTTGAAGTGTGGCTTAAGGAATGATTAATGACAGTGTCAGGAGAAAACAAAGCACAATGAGAGTTATCTCTAATCCACCTGCTTGCAGATGCTATACTAAGGGAATGAAAATGGCCCCGGCGAGCCCTGATAATAAAAAAATCAAAATAGAAAGGTGCAAAGCTGTAGATATGTATTAATCTGATATATAAAAACTAGGTCTTAGCTTGAATAAAGCATTAGGCATGAATGGAGCCCCATAGGTGATAGATATTAGAGCATAGTGGACTTCACATTGTCTGTATTTTTTAAATCAAACAGAACTGTTCCCTTCAGTATTGCCTTTGACATTAATAGGTTGGTATTTGAAAAGTCACAGTTCACTAGATGAGCAGGCTTGTGAGTTCAAGCTCATTAAACAAAACCCCTTTTTGTTGCTCAAAGAAAAGTGACACCATACCACCACCTTGTGGCTTGTTGATGCAGAAGCCCACGGAGGAGAGAGCCGCCTTCCCAGTTCCACAGATGAAGCACAGTTAAAATACCCCCTTTATTTTCGAAAGGCAAAAAGCTCGCAAGCTCCTTCAGCAAGCACACAATACCGCTGAAAGGCCGCCTGGCCAATTCAAAGGGTTTTCGGCCAGTTTTCCAGGTTTTTGCAGTGATTCAAGACGGGGGCTCTTGCAAAAGGAAGGGCAGTCGCTTATCACAGCTATGACTGAATATGCACGTTATGGTGGTTTTTTCAACTTGATTGCTGCTACTCAGCTTCTCTCCCTTCCTGGCCTATCCGTCTTCCTAAACTTCGCATCCGCTGGGAAATCTTGCACAAGCTGCGTAGTGAGCTGAGACCTGGGAAGATTCACAGCACAGAGCAGTGAGACAGCCTGGCGCAGTGCTCAGCACTCGGTGGTGTTCATCAGACAGGGCACGTCCCTCCAGATGTGCACCACTGACAGCCTGCACTCTGATATAAATTCCAGCATTCACATGTGAACAACTCGCTTTGCAGGTTTCATCTACTGAAAAGTAGATTTTGCATCATTCTAGGGAGAACGCGGCTGGATCTTTTCGTGAGGTAGAACTGTTAAAATTCTAGGCACACCATAAGGTTTCCTAAAACACTGAAGCTACCCAGGAATCTAAACATTTTTACTCTTGTTCGGGCACATGTTCTTCCTATGTCACTAAGGATACTTTGAAAATTTTAACCATCATCATGTTAGTCAGGAATATAAACTGTAACAGAATACTTCCTGAGGCCTGCTTCTCTGCCAGATTTAAAGGTATTGCCTCTTGTCAACAGGGAGGGAATTATTTGGCCTCACTGAGTTCAGAAACAAAAGTCTCATTGATTTAAATGAGTCATGATTTCAATCCCAATGGGTTTTGCCCCTCCTTTTTCTTAATATGACCAGCAACAAGTTAAATGTTAATTTATATTTCATGGAAGTATTTTAATATTGAAAAATCTAATGAAGATTTAGCACTTGGCTTTTAATGAGGCTGACATAACTGTTGAAAGAAAGCAAATACATTATTTTAATTGATATTAATTCATAAGTGCTCCTGATTTATATATTAAACAAAAAAGAAAGCGTCTTGTCATAGACTACAATTTATTGTGTATTCAGCCATCATTTACTCAGAATCTTCTCTTTTTTTTTTTTCCCTCATGTGAAGAGTGTGATGGAAGCTGCCATGTAGAATTGTACAGCTGCTGCATATGCTATAAGTACTGTGATCACATCACCCTTATTTTCTGATGACGCTCCTCAAGTCAATTCTATCCATGTGTCTTTGTCTCCACCTGACATCTCCTGCTATCATAATAATCATGCTGTATGGTTTGAAGCTTAAAGCTTTTGTATACTGTATTTTCTTAATAATGCCAGGGAGCCAGGCAGTTTCTGTTCTATAAAGATACATTGCTATAGGCAGCAAAAGGTCTCAGTTGAAAATTTTTTGATCAAGAATTGACACCAACAAAAATCAAGGGTTTTCAGCTAAAGTCCATTTTATTATTGGGGGGGCGGGGGGAGAAGAAAATATTTGGATATATGTTTGGGTCCTGATGTCCTTTTCAGGCACTAGGGTCTCAAGGTGTTTATTCAAGCTAAGGTTTGGAGTGGAACAAAGCAGAGGTTATGAATGGATTGGAGGTGGGTTTACCTGTGTAACAGCGCAGATCAGGGGAATAATTTAGCCAAGAGAAAGTAGTGTTACAACTACAATGCTTTATACAATCATGAAGGATGTTTAGTGAAAATTTGAAAAGTAATGTGTCAGTGTCATTAGGCAGACATTTTACCATGAAGATGTGATAGCTTGAAGCTAAATACAAAAAGGATTTAAGGGTTAATTTGTGCACTCATGTCCAGTATTGAAAAAATGAAGTTACCACTGTCAAATGCTTGTCTGAGATGCTTTTATACCAGTCTCATTCTCTATTTTCCTCTTCCTTGCAATCAGATGTTTCATTCCCTCCAACACCATCCTCCCTTCCCATGACATTAGTTTCTCTCTTAATCCTGAGCAGCCTTTGGGAACCTGAAAGGTTTCCTTTAAAAGATTGCACTGAGCTTTCAAATGTCTCCTCAGAAGCATGCTACCTTTGGATGAAATTCTGGTCTTGATGCATACTCTATTTTAGGTCTGTCTTCCTGCTTTCTTTACAATGTGTGCACCCAGGGATTTTCAAGCACGATTCTGTTCTCAATGCAGAGTTCCTGAAAAACATTGAATCCTCGCATAGCACCCTGTAAGATCTGAAAGCAGTCGCAATCTCAGAGGAGATTTACAGACTATCACAAAATGTATTTTAACAGAAGCTGAGAACACTCTTACATACTGTTAAAGGCAAGGGGTGAGAAAAGGTAGAGGATCAGATCAAACTCCTTAAGAGAGGGTTCAGATTGGTTTTGAACACCTGACGGAGATTTAAACTCGCTCTTTCCAAGCTGTTTTTGTGCAAACAGATTCATCTTTGAGTTGCTAGGAATGATGTCTTCTTTTATTCAGAAAGCTCCCTAACCAGTTATTTCAAAAAAATTTACGTGAGTGTTTTTTCTGGCCAAAACTCATTCCACTCTCCAAAGTCAGAAACAAGCCAAAAGCAAGAATGAATAATTTACAAAGGGCAGCTGGACTTTGCTTCTTGCAAAATCAAACTAGTCTTGTCTCCGATCCTCTTTTAAATACAAAGCTAAGCCCTGCAGGTCATAACTATTTCTACACTGGGTTTGCATATCTGCCTAAATTCCCCACCTTCTACTGCATGCGTACCTTGGGTAAGGTATTCTTTTTCCTCTCATTTCCTATCCCTAAATTATGTAGTGCTATTTGTGACAATATGCTTGAAGACTAGGTGAATATTGAGTGTACCCTGCAGAGAAGACTTGAATTAGCACCCGGTGTGGAATTTAAAACTAAGTATGTTAAAATAAAGCTACACTCACTTCTTGTAAAGCAAAGTAGCATCCAAATTACTTTCTTGTGTATAATTATGGAGTGTGCATACAGGTTCTGTAATTTAATAGTAACTCATGCTCACTGATGTCACCATCACAGGGGGCATTCTGAGGCAGGACATGATATGGTACCTCACCTTTCTTTAAAAATCCTGGCAGCTGTTGTGAGGAAATGTCAAGATCCCTATCTAAATTGCATTATCCTATCTAAACATCTAGGATTGTTTTAAAAATTACTTCAATATATTTCCACTTTACCACGCAGTGACTTTTAAGCCATCTCCTTTGGCATATGCTAACGCGCAGCAAAGTAAAGATTTCTTCTTAGAATTAGGCTCGACAATGTAATCTCAAGTCCAGTTGTATTTACCTTAATTAACAATAATTCTAGTCCTTTGGACACTGCTCCTGCTGTGACCGCATAAAACAACAATAATGGAGCCACACAAACATTTGGAAACAGAATCATTCCTCTGTGTTCAGTAGGTGCTGAAACTCAGTAAATTTCAATTCTAATTGGAGTGCTAGTTCTTTGTAGTTTGAGGTTGCATGTGTGAGCATTCTTGACAAAGTATATTCTACTGCAGTAGAGCCTTTAGAATTATTTTGCAAGAATCCCAACACCAACACCTGGTCCATATGCAGTTGAAAATAGACTGAATGTCTTGGCTAAATATGTGACTTTCTCTAGCAGTACATCTACAACATGGACAGCAATCATGAACGAAGTGTCAGTATAAGGGCTGGCATATTCCTCAAGAGAATCACCTACACCAGTGTAAACACATTTATGCTGATAACTTAGTCCATGTTGTAGCCTTTTGTTTGTTCAGGACATTTAAAAAAAGCTATGTTTTTAAGGAATGAATTGAGGTGTGCAGTCTGGAAAAGAAAAGAAATAGAGCATAAAATGAGGGTAGCTCAGATGCATTTAGCATCTGCAAACAAACATCAGCATTCACTCAGATAAATAGATTTCTATGTGATGTTCCTTCTTTCTCTCTTTGTTAATCATGAAGCTTTTTTCCTTCCTTTTTTTTTTTTTTTCTAAAGCTAGTGGTAGATCTGCTCCTGGCAGTATGTTATGTTCAACCATTAGTTTATTTTTTAAGACTAAGAAGAGATATTTCTACATTATAAATTATTTATAAACATAAGAACAAAGGGAGGCTGTCAGGGCTGCTGGTACTTTGAGAAAACAGGGGGAAAAAAAGACGATGAATTTATGAAGAATACAATTTTACGAAGGAAGGAGGAGGGAGAAAGCAACTACTAATTATTAACATTCATCTGCAGACAAATCCTGAAAGAATAGGATTAGAGGGATACATTTACATCTGTCTGTCACAAAAAGAATTCTCATTAAAGGTTTACTAGACTGTCACAAAACTTCTAATGTTAAACTTGAGGGTCTCATGGGGGAGAGGAATATCTCACTTTCGGCCCATCCAATGAATGGATGATATTAAAACAAACAAAAAATTAAAAAGCAAATAAAAACACTTGCATTTTTAGTAAGAGCTCCAGCTGAATATGCTTAGGTGACACAAAAGTTGATATGCCATGGAAAAAGTTTTACATGTCAGAACAAGTTTCAGTAGTTTCTATTTACACAGCCATGTGTACTTTGAGACATGATATGACTGCCACAGCAATCACTTTGTGAATAGCATTCATCATCTGGACGCTTCTTTTCATCTATAAAAAGAAATCTGCAATAGGTTTCTTTGACAATTCAAGATGCTGAGCCACAGTTTCTTTGCTTTAAAGAAACAGACATTAAGGTTAAATACATTAAAAGTGCACAAAAATAAACACACTGTGTACGTACAATATGTTGACAATAGCAAACTTCAATCTACTGTAGTTTTTGATCAAAGAACTGAATCTGTGAAAAGAAATCCTGAATCTAGCTAAAGCTGTCATTTTATTTTTCATAGCAAACTAATTTATATTGAGCACACATCACTGGGGAAAAATCTAGAACAGTTTTCTATTACTTGAACCATTGTATGTGGCTGTATTAGTAGGGTGTTCAGACAGCTACTCTTACGATCACAAATATATTTTACTGGAACAGTATTCTAGTTAATTTGATTGTGGTTTATGAGCTGGTTTAATTAACATATGCAATGGCTTACAAGGGAGAAAGTTTTCATCTTGAGCATTTTCTTAGAGGTAATCAAAATTAGCAAAGAAAAACATTAAAAATTCCTCTAGATCTGTCCCTTGCCATGAAAGCATGATACTCTTCAGTGTGTCAAACCAAAGCCAGGTTAAACCTTTGAGATACAGCCATTACAGTTAGTATTTCTTTTCAGATTTTGGCTCAGATTCAAAGGAAACTTAGAACTCTAATCTCTGAATTTCTACACATTTATTTTTCTAAGTGCAGAGCGGAGGATATCCCCCAACATGTATTTTCAAACCTGATTGGTGATTATTAGTGACTACCTTTACAAGAAAGAATTGAGAGAGCATGAAAAGGCCTGATTTTCAGAGGCTAGTTCCAAGGTCTGCTGAAGTTTCAGCTCTCTAGGTCTCTCAGCTTGGGTGCCCAAAACAGATGCATCCAAATGTAGGCCCATATGTTTGAGCATGTTGCACCACTATATATGCACTCCCTGGCACTGTTGAAAAGCATACATTCCCTGCAACCCTCCTACACTCCTCCCTCTGTTCTGCTCCATTTAGGTCTGTGCACACAATCTAGATTTCAGGTAACCCAAATGGAAAAGTTCTTTTTGTTCCTGTAGCTGAAAAATTAGACGGTCAAGTCTGGAGCCTACAGGGTAGGCCACCTTTCAGTATGTGAATCCCCTGAGCATGCCATAGCAACTTACCTACAAAGGATACTGTCACGGAAAGGAAATGCAAAAATCCTTGAAAAACAGGAGTTGTATAAGCAGTAATAATAAGATATTTTATTCTGAATTTATCTAGATGAACTAATAACATGATATTTTACTGTAAAATTATCTATTTCTAAATTTTCCTAGTTTCATAGCTTCCTCCACTGACTGTAACAGTATAATCCACCTGAGCTGTAAAAGTTACAAAGCAGAACTATCACTACTTTAGGAAATACCTTTATACATCCTCAAATGACTTTTTAAAAATAAACTGAAAAACATACAGTGGTGTCCAGAAGACAAACTCTTAAGCTACAGAAAAAAAATCCAAAACAAAACAGTAAAAATGCTCCAAGAAATATGAAATTAGAAAGGTCAAAACCAATTGGATTTTATTTCCCGTTTCTAATAGCATATCTTCCAGATTGCTCTTCTTTATGTTCTTTTTGGAGTTCTTGCTTGATATTTTGGGGCAAATAACTCTGGTGTAATTAAATAAATATTTAAGGGATACAATTTTTTCTTTCTTGCATTGCCTGTCATGCAGTCAATTATCACTAATCACATTCCAAAGAACAGAAAATATGTATAATCATTTAACAGAGGATTAAGTTTTCCATTTTTACAGTCGGATATCTCCTTTCCCTTACTCATTAAAGCAGGCATTGGAAGGAAATTAGAGAAGTAAATGATGAGACATTTAAATATCTACACTAAACTACAGTTGAGTACTTACTGTGCATAATTTCTAAGATATATACTAATTTG
The DNA here is from genome assembly GCA_008694505.1 of Cyanoderma ruficeps. NCBI lineage: Eukaryota > Metazoa > Chordata > Aves > Passeriformes > Timaliidae > Cyanoderma > Cyanoderma ruficeps. The sequence continues at coordinate 21,698,830 of VZDJ01007753.1, read as the reverse complement.
TACATATTAAAGGCAAGTGGAAAATAAATCCTTGGGGGTTTTATTTTAATTTTAGCCTTTGAATTAAGTTTTTTTTTTATTTTTGCATCTGAGATTAACATCTCAGCAAAAGATAACTACATGCAATACCTTTACAATACCTTTACAATAGACCAGAATTGGTGAAAAGCTACTTATAAGTGAGGATTTCTGTTAAATGCAAATTCTTCTAATTAATATAGATATAATTTTAAAAATACATTCTTGTACCTTGGTAATATTTGCTATTGTATGTTGTTGCGAATAAAATTGCTGCATTTCAAACATTTTTGTTATGACTTATAGAACTTTATTATTCAAGTGTTCCTAATTTTAGAAAATAGGAAAATATGTAGCATAGACAGGTAGGTAAAAAGATAATTGCAGAAACTCATCAAACACACAACTCTCAGAGGACAATTACTGAATCATATCAAAGTTTGATATGTGCCTAAAGCCTGTGCCTAATTCCTCCTCTGAAATGAGCCCTTTCTATCTCTGTGCAATGCACCTCTAGAATTTCCTTTCTGTTTGCTAACTCAAACTTGTGGGCACATCACACAGCCTTTCATGTTTAAGCCTGACTCCACAGCAGCACTAACTGCAATTACACGTGGATCTGCTGCCTCCAGACTGTCCACTCCTCTCTGCTAGGAAGATTCTGCACAGCTGTGATGCACAGTCATCTTTTCTGTATCCTGGCACCAATTATCTCTAGTGAATTCTATTGCAATTTTCGTAAACTGCATGTTTGCCCTTCTTGTTCTATGATTTACATTGTTTTTTGTGGATATGTGAATATAATAGAAATGTTGTTTTTCCTTAAAAGTAGCTGCATGAATTTTGGAGGTTATATTTCATTGTATAGCAACAGACTTTATATTTCTGCTTAGTATGCTGTAAAGTGGGAGAAGATTTCTAAAATATTGTTGGAAAGTAATCCAAATTCCGGCAGATTTCCTGGGCTTTATACAGAAAGCCTTAGGTGCCCTCTTTTGGTATACTGCAGGAATTTCAGGCAGGCNAAAAAAAAAAAAAAAAAAAAAAAAAAAAAAAAAAAAAAAAAAAAAAAAAAAAAAAAAAAAAAAAAAAAAAACCAAACAAACAAACAAAAAAACCAAACAAACAAAAAACCAACCGAAAAACAAAAACAACCACAAATTATTGGGGAACTACAAACCTTCACCTATAGGGCTCCTGTGTTGAATGCTATACAAATGGAATTTGCCCACAAAAAAAAGAAATTGTATTTCATATAGTTATATAAACCTATTATATGCTTTGCTTCAGTATTCCTGTTGTATGTACAACCATGCTTTGACATTAAATTCTCAAAACGTTGGGCTTTGACTGTGATGCCTCAAGAACTATTTATACTTAAAGGCAGTATACTTGGAATGCAGTGCACAGAGAAAGAAGAACTCTAGTTCAGAGAATACTGTCTCCTGAACCGAACATTGTGGTTATATCACACTGTCTCTATGGCTTTCAGTGGCATGGATACTCAGGTTACACTAGCTAAGTTCTAGTTCCAACATCTACAATGCAGTAAAAGGTCAAATTCATTTCTTTTATACTTTATATACAGTTACAAATGTAGAGATTGTACAAATTTAGCTGACATGTCTGTCTTGGGCCATCTTGCTTTATGTAATATTCTATCCAGGTGACTGTCTAGATTAGTGATACTTTAATCTGTGCAAATTTCCTTTGTACTGGTTCTCTTTGCTTTTAGTTTGAGTCTTTAATCTGTTAAAACAATTCTTAAAAACAAAAGAATATACCTTCTCAACTCCTCTTCCTCTATAACACTTCCTATTATGATAATTTGAGATAAATTCAGAGTAATTCCTAGCAGTTAACTCCAAATTTGTGCTGAGTGTGAATCTCAGATGCAGCTAACAAAGTAGTTAATTTCAGTTTTAAGTAATGTATAAGTAATGTTTTATATCAAATTCAATAAGAAAATCAGTGAAAATTGCTGATTTAGAGAACATCAGTAGGGCAGTTGTCTTTTCTTTAAATTTTACTCTTCAGCTAAAGGAACACTGTCACTGCAGGAAAGAACAGGTGCACTGAAAGTACATGCTCAACAAAAATAGCAAGAAACATGAGTTTTGTACTGGGCCTTAGACATTCTTTACAGACAGTCGTATATTCTTCTACAGAAGTCAATTTCTGTTTCTTCGATCACATCAGCACTGATGCAGAGGTAGATGATTCAGCCTTAGCAGATGGTCCCATGGAGTAGCAATTTCTGTTCTTGTGAGGGATGTTTGAATCAGAAATCCTTTTCAAACAGGTATGAACATTCTAGTAGGAAGTGAATATGGCTCACACAACATCTGTTTGCACCCCTTCCTCATAAAAGAAATGGTCTTTGTATCTGCTTATTGCTGTTGGTATTATCTCTAAAAGCATGAGCCACAATTTTAGCTAGAACTAGCTGAACAACAGTTGAATATGAATGACTATAACTTCACAGACGTACATCAGTACTAGCTTTATGTGCAGACTGAGGGCAATAGGGCACATTGTCGCATCAATTTTTAATCAGGATTCTCCAATTAAATCAATGGAAGGTACTGTTTAAAAGTCAATAATACAGTAAAGCTTGGTACTTGGCTCAAATCGACAGATTTAGAGGATAGCAAAATTCAGGATGACTGTAACATAAATAATGGAAGTTGCTTTCAAGTGCTCTCAATCATTTAGCTCATTCTAAAATGCAAAGTTACAAACTGCACATCAGATGATGCAGATAGACTCCATTTGTAAATACATTTCTTATAATGTGGGATGTAATATATTATTCATAATATAATGAAGACCCAGGTAGTATGGAGCAAAAAAAGGCAGAGTTTTGTAAGCAGGTAGGAGACAGAGGAGTCATTTGTAATATGGTTAGCTAAGCAAGAAGTATGATATGAGACTATATGATATGATACAATATGATATATGATAAGATGATACGATATACTGTATTCTCAACAGAGTTGGGCCCTTAAAAATTACAATAACAGATAATTTGTCTGCAGACCAAGAGCAGCATGTTTCAGCCACTAACTGTAAAGAAAAAACAAAGAAAAAAAAAAAGGTCACGAGTTTTAGTGTGTCTAACATAAATTAAATTATTAAGCATACATGCTTTCATTGTGTGTTTCTTTCATTTAGTCATTCAGGATTGTAATCCCATTTCCCATTAGTTCTTTTCAAAGGACAACTTTCTGTGAGGAAGAGCATGAAGTTGTTCAGAAGAATCTGTATTTATCTATAAATTGCTACCCTGAAATGACAAATAATCCAGAATTGACAACTTAAAGCTAGGTGGACCAGATACGTTTCCTTCTATATTTCAGAAAGCGCAAAATTCTTGATAGCTACCAATTCAGAATCAGAGACCCAACTCATTTGATCCCACAGATAGACATACATTGCAAATTTTCCTGAGTGTCTGCAAAAATGACAAGGGTTGGGGGTCAAATCTGCTGATTTTGTGAAGACTGGTAAAACTCATGTTCACTCTTTCAGAAATGGTATTAGTTTTATCTACACTGGTTCATGTTCTCAAAAGACTGAGTCATGACTAGTACAGTGTTTAGCTGCAACAGCCTTACTTCTTGTCTTTTGTGATTAATTTAGCAGTGCTGGCTACTGCAAAAATTCAAAAGTCTTGACGAGTCACTAAATCATCAATTACCTTTACACTGTATTTGGAGGGTTATTTATCTTCTTGTTCAAAGTTTTAAGAGTTCATATTCTCAATCTCTTTTAACAAATGTGAGGCCTAAAAAATTTTTGTTGGAGTGAATGAAAGGCAAGAATCTCATATAAGTCACAATTTCCAGAATCAGAACTTTTAATAAAACAATAAAGTGAAATTTTGATTTTGGTGGAGTCCAGTAGGATTTTGACATTAATGCCTCACTGGACAACATCACCCATCAGAATTGTGAGGAATTTACAAAACTGGAAAAAATTAGAGAAGATACAAGTTTGGGGTTAAAGGAAGGAATTAGTTGCTGTTCTCTGTGGTTTCAATGACTCGGTCGTCTGCATTGAAGCATGGGGTTCTTGGGGTCCGCTGATGTGTTTCAGTGAAGTACTAATGAAGACCAGAATTCTCACCTGGTGTAAATTCTAAAGAGAGCAATAGATTTACTTAGAGGTGAGCGTGGTTTTGAGAGTGAGTATGTATTTGTTATATAGCATTAGCATGGAAAAATCATTTGCCTTCTATTGAAAAATTTGTAGTCAGGCAAGAGAATGATGGTACCAAAATACCTGACTTCAGGGTTCATCCAAGGGGGACTACAGGTTTTACACATCCTAACAAAGGATACTGCAGTTTCTGCAACTGGGATTATAAAGAATATGACAACAAGAAAGAAGGAGGGACACTTAAGAGAAGACAGAAGGACTCAATACTCTGGATTTGTTCTTTTTATCTCATGATGATAAGACAGCAAGAGAAAATTGTACTTTGTATTTTATGGAGTCAAGAAAGGGAACAGTGCAATACAAACTAAGAAGGAAAATTATGGAAGAAAGCATCAGTGACATTTACATCCCACTGTCTCTATCAGGGTTGATGGTACTATAATGCAACGTTCCTTTGTGACTCTATCATGGATCAGAGCTTCAGAGATCCCCAGTACTTAGCAGTACCATCTCAATATTCCGAGTTTAGATTTTACATGGTCAACAGAAACCATGCATCCAAAGCTTTTCTGATGTCATACTGCCCCTACACCTTTACCAGTCTATCTTACATTCTTTATATTATTTTATATATCCTACATCTCTCTTAGTCCCTGGTCCTTCCACATTTGACTTCTAGTTTTTCCTGTCCATGGATTTCTGAGCCTCCAATTCATCCTGCAGGCCTTCCTCATTCTTCCAACTCTAACTCTCTAATCTAGTCTGGCCAAAATCCATTTGCAATGAGATGCAAGGTTATTCTGTGGAATCAGAATGTTTTTTGCAGGGGGATCATAAAGACATGAGGTGTACCTATCAGAAGTCCATCTCTAGAAAACTATGTTGTGGCTAGGAATGAAGAATTCTTAGAAAATACAGATGTGTGGTAGTTCTGGTTAAGAAATTATGGTTTTGCTACAAAGCCATCTTTTCAGCAAAGATTTAATAATTTTAGTCCCTTCATATATCCCTATAGTACATTAGTACAGTGATTCCAATACTCTTGGTCAATAATGAGTATTGCTTCACCTTCAAACCTCAATATCAATTCTGCTTTCCAGACCCCACAGCAGTCATGATTCATTCCCATCACTATGATGTCATTTCAGATCAAAACCACTAGAGTCATAGCCAACCTCCTAGTGGTTTGGCTTTTGGTAAAATGTGAGAAACCCACATTCTGGGATTTGAATTAAGGGTAGAAGAGTTTTGAACTCTCATACAGTAGATTAGAGATTCCAGCCACTGGGAAGGCTGTTACAGGTTTCCTTGATATGAGGAAATTTCTTGAAATCTCAAACATTTTAACAGGCTGAGAAAATTGTTTTCCACTCAGTTCTAATTAGATCATAGGCTCAATGGAAATTGTAATAATTTTTGACTTTGAAAAATGTGATGTCTCATTGGTTTGAACAGTTAATCAATGATTGAATTCACTCAATAGAAGTTTACTTAAGAAACCAGAAAACAGATGTTATGTCTCATTCATTTTGCTGTATGGGCTCAGAAAGGTAATTACTACCATGACTTGGAAATCCTGATCTTTGACAACTGAATTAAGTTCCTGTGAGTATATACTGTGCGTGATGAAAAGTCCAGGAGTTGTGAGTTACACATTCAGGAGCTGACCTAAGGGAGCATTTCAAGATTTTTGAGATTCCTACAGGGGTCAAAGATTATTCCCAGCTCTAGCCAGTTAGGTACTTCTTGTGAAAATAAAATTTAAAAACCAAAACAAAACAAAACAACAACAAAAAACCCACCCTTTTGCATAGAACCAAAGTGGAGATGCTGTAAAAATTATGAGAAAAACACCCATGTGGTGTTAAGATAAATTACCAAAGATATTTCTGGATCTTTAACTGTCTTTATAATAACTTTCTGCTTGTACAGTCAGTAATTTTATTTTCAAAATATGAGATTGGAATTTACAGTAGACATTCATGTGTGAACACAAAAAAGTATAAAAATACTAAAAATAATTATTTCTATAAATAAACTCTTTTCCTCAGCACATCTTATGACAAATGGTGTTAATGCAATATAAGTCAGGAAAGGTCTTCCAGGAGAAGCGAAAAGGAAATCTTGTTTAGAAGTGAACTTCCTTTGTTACATATCTGAATTTAACAGAAAAGTGACTAATCTGATGTCTTTAAAAAAAATCAATGTTTATTAATGTCGATGTGAAAGAAATCTTTTGTCAGTCTAGAAACTGGTCTTTGCTTTATTTGTATCTTTAAAAGTTATTGAAAGGTTATTATTAGTAGGGTTTTTTTTTAATATACCAGTTAAATTCAGGTCCTGCTTGACAAATCCAATGATGTATGGGACTCAGTAGCTGCTATGATTCTGTTCCTTTCATGAGAACTTTTGAAAGTGGTTTGAAAAGAGGGGGAAACTGTATTTTTAGCACTCCAGTGAGTAGATCAATTGGGTAAGAAATTGCTTTTACACAGTAGGTTTTTAAAGCCTAAATGTGATCTAAGCCATAATATTAGTTAAAAGATTTTCATTTGTATTGGAAGGAATTCAGAATCCAGTAACTTAGAATGACTTCCCGATTAAGCACTAAGTTTTCATTAAGTCAGCTGCCACTTAATCTTGTTTATAGAGACAGTCTTCTGATCCTTTTGGAATGTCAAGTAAAAGAACATTGTCCAGAGTCTTAAGTTATTCTGAGATGACTAGACTCAAAGAATTACATCATGATATTTGGCAAATCCTGTGACCTTCTTAACTCTTTCATTGCTTTGGGATACTTTATTTTCCTCCAGAAAAGTACATGTAGCTCACTCACTCAGTGAAATACCACTTCATTTATGAATATGGCACAGACAGAATTATACCACGAGATAAATGACCTTTGTCAACCCTCCAAAGAAGAATTTGCTTTTAGAGAGAAAATTCATATAGACTTTATCATGTGGTGAAATACCTCTGTGTGAGGATAGTAAGCCAGGAAAGGCTGTTGTACATCAAATGGTCTGAAACTGCTCTTCAGTTCCTCTGCGGACACTTCATTGTTTTATTTTGTTCCCTTGATGAAGATAAAAAAAATTAAATGCTGACAATATCTTGCTAAAAATATTCAGTCCAGAGTCTAGGCAAAAAGTTGTCCAAAATGTTAATGTTGGCCAACATCACCATTACATTGAAATAGTACAGCAAGAGAATGTAAAAAGGAGATGTGCTTTTTGTCACGTCTGATATCTTATATGTCATTAAAACATAAAGAACCTTGCAATAGAATGAAACAAAAAATATATCATCTATCTGATGAATATTCTTTTTCCTTATTAGTGCATTGATCTTTACTATATAAGGTGATACAAGAATTTAGGTGATAGTCCAGTCCTTTCACAGATTTTGTCTTAATTTTCTTTAGTATCTCTATACTTGAACCACAGATTTCTGTAAATATTCAGTGTTTTCTATCCATACCATTTTACTTAGGAGTTAGTGATCAAAGTGATACATAACTGAGTGGCTGTGCTGAAACACACCTGATTGAGACAGTTCCAGTCAGGTCTTGCAAAGATGGTCTTGCAGAATCTTAAAACAAATCTTGTAATCTTGCAAAGATGGTCTTGCAGAATCTTAAAACAAATCTTGTAATTAAAAGTTAATGGTACAGACATTGTAAGGAAAGTGTCTGCAAAGTGAATGCTATTTTTTAAAAAGGAATGACCTTTTACTGCTAAAGAAGCCACGCTGCAGGGATGGTGATTTCTGCAGTGATCTATCTGTGCTGCTTCTCTTCGTGAAAGCTCAGATTTGGAATGTTAAAGAGGTTCATGTGGTGATTTTTGTGTTTTAACTGGCATTTGCGGCAGATAAAGTAACTGGAGAAACTTGAAAGAGAGAGAAAAAAAATCCCACCTAATTCCTTCCAGCCCAGGGAACATTCAATAAATTAAAAGGCTAAGAACCAGGAGCTGTTACCCTAGTGCTTTATAAAAACTTTTGCTAATGATTTGATACATTCAGCACCTGCCTTTGTGCCATACAACGCTGAAAGCTTTTGCACAACTCAAGTAACCTCATTCCCTTTGCCATCACAGTAAATGCACTCTTCCTGCAACCCACACTGATACAATCAATCAGTAGAAGAGTGATAGTCTCTTCATTATTATCTCATATTGCATGTTGCGTGTCCCTCAGATCTATCAAATCACTTGTGTGAGGATTCCCTAATATGCCAGGAACCCGTTTGGTAACTTGTTCTAAGGGGAACAACAGGTGCTCTAGCACAAGAGTGCCCGCTTAGCAGATCTGAGGACACAGATAATCAGGTGAGAATGGTCATTTCTTTTTCCAGCAGAGAACATGTTACAAGCTCCTCTGTCATTGTCATAAAGTCCAGGCTACACAAGAAGTGTAACTGATATCAATTCCACAACAAAAAAACTGTCTCTTTAACTCAAACATCAGGGGTTGTCATTTAGAGATGCCTAGCTCAGGCACCACAGGTGAACCAAATATGAGCACTTCCAACATTTAGCTGCGCTGTCTGTACACTAAACTTCAACCTGACACAAGCAGAAACCAAAACACTGAACCATTCCACTGCTGTCACCGGTGGAGTGATTGGCATAGCATGGACTTGGCTTTCTGGAAGCTTGCTACTCCTGCAGTCCTCCTCAGCATACCTCAGATTTGTAGGTAAAGCAGAAGAGGTTAACAGTATAAACTTGAGGGGTTTGGACTACGATATATAAAAATTGAGTGAGAGTCTTTAAGTTATCTGAATAACTGGGGTTTAGGTGAGATCATCTGCTTCAGTAATATTATCCAGTACTTTTCAATGGAAAGAACACAAAGAGACACAGACCTAGTAGACAGGAATAACGAGGCAGTACCAAAGACAGAAATTCTCCAGTCACTAATTGATGGGCTGATAACACTCTACCAGATATCACATTAGAAAGAGACAACCTGGATTTTGCAGCTGAGGAGGAGGAGGAAGAAGCAAGATGACCATGAGGATTTGGGATATTTGAGAGGGTCTTCTGAGACTATGTAAATTCATTCAAGAAAGTTTAAGGGAAGATGTCTAGGGAAGAAAAAGGGGTGGAGTAGACCAAAAGGGGTACAAAACGGCACTGCCACACGAAAATTGTTGCTGCTCTGTTAGTCTGTCCTTTAAAAACTATTAAATACTTTTTAAACTATCTCTCAGTTTAGTAGCACTCTGTGCCCTGTGAGTGCATGGGTGCTGTAAGGGCTAAGTGGCAGTTACTGGTGAAACAGACCTTAGAGTGGATTTGGTGACAGCAACTGGAGTCAGAGCAAGGTGTAGGTGCCCCTCACCTCTGCTGCCAGCAGCCAGAGCCAGTGAGAACCTCAGTGCAAGTGTTCAAGAAATGTTTGGAAAGCGGTCTCAGGCACATGGTGTGATTCCTGATGTGCCCTTTTCAGGGCCAGAAGTTAGACTTTGATTATCCTTATGGGTCCCTTCCAACTCAGGATATTCTATGAGTTTATGATTCTAACTTCTGAGATGGGAACCATGTATCCCAAGAGCCAGTTACTGCAGGAAACAGCATGAGTGAAGCAGCTTAGCATCTAGCCTGAAGATTTCTCATCTGCAGAAACTGTAATCAAAACTCCTAGGTTTACAGATGGATACTCTCAAGTATATCTATAGGTATCCTGAATTTGACATGATTTCCTTGGCTTTAGGATCAGAACACAGGATACAAGAAAACTAGAAATCCACAAGAAAAAAATCTTGAAATTTGTAATTGCCACTACAAGATGGAAAATGGAGATTTTTGAAAGGGTTCATCATTTAAGTAAAGTAATATTTTGGGGTATTTAAAGGATCATTTAAAAAGTGCCATTCTAAACTTATTGAATCTTAAAATTATTAAACCTTAAGGCAGAACAAAAAACATTGTATACATATATGTACTGTCTGTAAAGAAAAATATCTTGCTTTCAGAGAGATTAGAGTAATAAAACAATTTAATTCTATCTTTTCTGTAATAATTTAAATAAAAGTTTGGAAATAATATTTATGTTTTAAAAATTATTAGGTATTTAAATATTATATCTCTATTTAATACTTCTGAGTATTGACAAATGAAATATTAACTCAGGAAAATACAGCTGTTTATATCATCACAGTGTTCATTTGAATGCGATCACAATATATGTATCTAGAAGGGTATTAATTAGGCAGCATGTAATAGTTTACAAGTCCTGCTAATATATGGGACTTCTGGGAGCTTTTTCAGATTGCAGCAATTGATTTTGTCACATAGCCAAAAAGTGGAGAGGAGTTGTAATTTTTTTTCTTCTTCCCAAATCATACCTGATAAATCTAGTGATGACCTTTCTTTTCTTACCCCCTGTTCAAATCAAACCTTAATTGCTCTGGCATCAAGGTCAGGCAACTTGGCTAGCTCTGAAAGATATCAGCTGTTTTTCTCATCCTTGCTGAACCTCTTCTAGACAAATTTTGCATTGTTTTTTGTGTCAGTTTTATCGTGGAACATCGTGCTGCCATCTGGAAAGAAAAACACCATGGTACAGGAGCAGCTGGTGAATGAGAATGGCCAAATAAACATTGGCACTCACTCTGCCATTAGGTGAGATAAGAGGATTGAGGCCATGCCAAAAGAGACAGCCCAAACTGCTGCCATTATCCTACGCTGTCCCCTTTCCCCTTATCTCTATTTCAAAACACAGCTATCATTCATTTTAGAGAAGGGAAACTAAACCTATCAGGTGTTGGACATACCCTTCTGAAGCCTGGAAAACAGAGATATCCATGGTGAAAAGCATCTGAGGCATCTTGCAAATTGGCTGAGTGACTGGATACTTTTATTCCCCTGGAAAAATAACAAGAACATTTCATATTTCAGTAATGATTTTTGCCATAGGAGCTCAAAACACTTTAGATGTAAATTAGTTCTGTAGGTACTTTGAGAATCAGTAAGGAGATAATAACTTTATTTTCATAGGCAGGGAAGTTGAGGCACAAAGAAATAAATATCTGATTGATAGATAAGGGTTAAGTATGGAGTTTGTGTTAATGCCAGGAATAAACTATGATTCTAAACTGCTTTGCATTTTTACATAGCAACAGACTAATTTTTCTTCCAGAGACTGGAGGCTAGAGCAGAAATTTAGAGAGACTATGGACATACCTGACCTTAACCTCCAGAAATGCAAAACATAATCACAGAATCATAGAATACCACATTGGAAGGGACCTCAAGAATCATCTAGTCCAACCCTTCTTGGTAAAAGATCTAGACAAGATGGCCAAATGCCTTGCCTAGCCAAGTCTTAAAATGTTGGGGAATCCACCTCTTCTCTTGAGGGATTATTCCAATGGCTTTTTGTTCTTTTATAAACTTTTATAAAAAGTTTTTTTCTTAGGTCCATCAGGATCTCCCCGGGAGCAACTTGTATCCATTACCCCTTGTCTTTTCTGTGTGACACCTTGTACGAAAGAGACTCTCCATCTTCTATGTAGTCACCCTTCTAATACTGGAACACAGTGATGACGTGGCCCCTAAGGCTTCTTTTCTCAAGGCTGAACAAACCCAGTTCCCACACCCATTCCTTATATGGCAGGCTTCCCAGTCCTTGCATCATCTTTGCAGCCCTTCTCTGAACTCTCTCCACCCTGTCTGCAGTGTTTTTGCATAGTGGGAACCAATGGTGCATGCAAGATTTCAGGTGTGGAGGAGAGTGGGATGGTGGCTTCTTTATCTCAGTTGGTGATGCCCTTATTGGTGCAAGCCAGCATCCAGTTGCCTTTCTTTGCTGCAGAAACACACTGTTCACTCACAGTGAGCTTACGGCCCACTAGGAGCTCCAGGTTCCTTCCCACAGAGCTGCTCCCTAGCCCAGTAGATCCCAGGCTGTGCTAAACTCCTGTATTACGTTTTTCCATGCGCAAGATCTTACATTTGTCCTTGTAAAAGTTCTTAAGGCTCTTGCTAGCCCACTCTTTCGGCCTACCCAGTTCTTCTCACAGAGTGGCTCTGTCAGTCAATTCCCCACCCGCCACACAGACCGCTTGTCCAGAACCATAACACATCAGTTTCTCTAGAAGAAGGGTGTGGGAGACCATACCAAAAGCTTTGGAGAAATCCAGGTAGGCAGTGGCCACTGCTTGCCACACATCAGCCAAGCAGGTTACTCTGTTGCAGAATGCAATCAAGTTTGGCAAGCAGGATTTGCCTTTGGTGAACCTGTTGTAAATAACCTATGTGTATTAATTTGTGCCTGAGAAATAAAGGATTTACAGGCAGGAAAAGAGACATTTGTTGAAAGGCACAGGAGAGGGGGGCAGAAGGAGGGAAGATCTGGAGCCATCAGCACTTGAATGAATGTGGCTCGGCTGAACCAGCATGCTTGATGGTCGAAACATCTGCCCATAGACTGAATTGAATCTGCAATGGACATCCTCCTCTCTTTGCCTGAAAACCCACTTAGAACTTGAATATGATCCACAGCAAAACACTCAGACATCTTTGTGTTTCCTCTTAAAAGCCCACTTGGAAAAATAAGAGTCCCAAAAGGGGCCAATGAATACCAACACACAAACAACTGGACAAAGGAAAACCCTGCCTCAGGGAAAATAAAAAGTATAAAAACTGGACCTTGGTGTTGGGACTTTGGGACGAACGAAGGGGAGACACGGTGCGGTAGAGGCCTGTCTCATGTTTCACCCCCAATTCGATTGAATTGTTCTTTATCGTGGCTTTGGTTTTTATCTGTTTCCGTACTCGCTGTAACACGAAAATAAATTTTATTTTTATTATTATGATTTGGTTCACTATATTTATAACAAACCCATTCTGGTTTTCCTAATCACATGCTTCAACTGACTTGGGATAGGACCCAGGAGGATTTGCTCCATAACTTCCCTGAGGACTGAAGTAAGACTGATAGGTATATGACTTCCTGGATCTTTCTTTAATCTCTGATGTAGGGTTGTATTCTTATTTACTTGCTGGAGGGCTGATTTAGTATTTCAGGATTCCCTTACTTTCAGACACACATCAAGGCAGTGGACAGAGGAACTACGTTCAGCTACTCATGACATGAACTATCTATAAGGTAGAAAGGCTGATCTAAGTCTGATTCTTAACTCTTAGACAATGAGCATCAATAAGTTTCTCATTTGAAATCAAAATATGTTAACTCAAACTTGCAGCTTAAGAATCTATTTACGTTTGGTACAGACTGGAACATACAGACATGCAGTCATAAAGAGGGCCTAAAATTGCCTAGAAGATAATAGTTCTGGAAAGTTTTACTTAAAATGACACTTCTTTGTTAATAATTAACATGATTGGTTGTGAGACAAAAGGCTGGACATTTGAAAGTGAGAAATTAAGGATGAATTATTCCTTATCATTATGTCTGTCTTGCTGTATCCAATAAAAACCCAGTTGTCCATGCAAATTTGATTGCCAATAGTCTTTACTCGCTGATGGTTGTTTGGAGGAGAGTTTAGTAATCTCAATACACTTCCCAGTGATAACAGCTGCCTTCTTCACAAAATCCCATATGGTGCTAACTGGCATGCCTGTCAGTCCTAGTAAGGCTAACATCATGGTGTTAGCATTGCCTTTCCTTTGCAAAGAACACCCGTCACTGAGGTACATTAGTGAGGCCTTCTAGGCAAGCAAAAAACAAATTAACCCAAAACACTTGTTCTGACATAACATCTTTCACTATTATAGAAGTATAAGCAAAGGCTGGTCCAATCAAAAATCATGTTTTGCTTTCTTCTGTCTTCTATGCAACTGCAAAAGACCAAACAGCCACAATTCATGAACTTTTAGCAGCAGGAAAAGCCACCATCACCTCTGATCACCTCTGATCTCAGCAGCATCACAAGCCACAAAACATCACAAATTTATATGGATTGGAAGCCAAACCAGTCAGTCATTCCATCAGGGAAACAAAAGAAGCCTTGCTTCCTTCACGGTCTGTACCACTCACATGGAACCTGCCCCCTACTCAGCTCCTTCCACTTCCCATGGTATTTGTTCATGCCCTGCCCTACTGAGCTTCTTCTGAGGGATTCTACTGGCCACACCTATTAATGTTGTTTCAAAGCTCTCTGTAAGTGTGCATTGTTTCCCTTATACTCTCTACAATGGGCTGGGTTTTGCCTGCCTTTCTCTCAGGGATGCACTCCTTTAGGTCTCTTTCCTCTATTGCTCTATTCAGATGCATGACCTTGTGTCATTATGCCTTTACAAAGTTGCTGGAAGAAGAAAACCTTGAAGAATGGTGCAGTGTGTTGTCACACTGGCCACATTTCTTTAAAAAGCTAAACTACTTACCAAACATCAACAGCTTTGGGGGATGTCACAGTCATGGAGAGCAGGCACCCAGCCCCACAAGATATGAACATCAGTGTTTTTAAAGTGACTAACTGTCCTCTTGTACCATCCTTACACCAAAGGACTTGTTCTACATTTGTTATAATCCCAGGACAGCTTCTGTACACCACGGAAAATGCTAATATGTCCAGCTCTTAGCTTTTCCACCAAAAGATTAAAAATAAAAAAAAATGGACATTGAAAGATGCAAAATACAATGAAAGATGCTTTAAGTTAATTTGTTCAAATTTGAAAAAATGCTTTAAATAACTAACTTTACTCTCCCCATCCATTTGCAAAATAACATTAGAGGTATTTTACAATTATCCTACCAAAAATTTCAAATCCAAACTGAAAAACACTTAAAACCTCTACAAACAAACATTAAAAATCAAAAACATACTGGTGATTGAGGCAATGTCATGTTCCAAGAGTAAACTCAAAATTATAGCAGGCTGATTTCTGGTGGGAATTACTCAGATAGTTGCTAGTTACTGTAGTATCTTAAAAACATGTTCATTCCCCACAACAGAAGCCACTTCAGTGGCATGGTTTGCCATGTGGTATGCTCTAGCACCATTAAACAATATAATTACAGATCCTAAAAGTAATTCATTAGTTTAGTATTATGCCTAGATTAATTAGCCTTAATAATGTTAATAATAAGTGTAGTAACTTTGTAATAAATCTTGTCCTAATAGAGTCTAATTCAGCCTTTTTGGTATAATATTAACTTCAGCCTCTTTTAGTAAATGTTTCCATTTTAGTCATACAGACAATGCGATGGTAACTAGCAGTGACCAAGAAAAATTATTTCTAGTTTGGACCCTTAAAAGCTAGTTTACTTGCAGGTTAGCTTCCTTTTTTCACCAGGCTTTCTACTACAGATTTGGAAATTTCAATTTGCGGGAACGCTATGTAGCTTACATGACTGAGCAAACCTTTGAAACTTCCACACTTTGCTATGTTCTCAAGCTTTCCTTTGATTTTAGTGTCTGATTGAACTTAGTAACTCAATGAAAAACAGCACCAAAAATGGTTACTCAACCAAACTCATGTAAAGTTCACGAAAACATGAACACTTCAGAACAAAACTGAACATATTTCTGTTGTGATGAGGGCATCTTCACTGTATGGTATGACAGCACCAGATCACAGGACAAAGGGGAAGTTATAAGGATGCTAAGCTCTTGGACAAATACATCTCTGGACTGTCACGTTTTATAAGACAAAAAAATTAAGACACTAGCAAATGGCATTATCATGTTCTTCAGCTGCAACACCAATCTTCTACTCAGAATCATGGACCTGATGGTTATTTGTGCTTGGCCTACGAGAACTAACAGTGAAATACACTACAAATACATAAAGCACAGTTGCAATGGTTGGAAAGTGTCATGTGGGGCCCAAAGAAAGGTTTCACGTGCAAGACATGGCATTGAATGGGCATCAACAAATACAAAAGAGCACTTAGAAGGCATGAGGTGCTGTGGATGCTATTTGTCTTTGACACTAATGTTCTGGATGATTCCAGGCAAATTGTCATACATCCATGTTTAGTCTTGACATTTGTAACACAACAGTGGTCTCAGCAACAACCCTGATAAAAATGCTGTGGATCAAAACACTTTGAGATAATTTTCTTTTTGCCAATGAAAGCAGTATGCAAGAACTATGTTTTCCTCTTGGTTTTCATGCAAACAATTCAGTGGATCCTATGATAAAATTGTTCTTACAGTCATTCCTGGTGAGGCTGCAGTCTGCCTTTCCCACTAATCGTATGTCAAAAATCCAACAATTAATCCTATGGACAGGTTTTATTAAGAAAGCACTAAACTTAGTTTTAGGTATCTTTAAAGATGCAATGAGAAACAAAAATAAAGAGCCTTCACTGTATAACAGTCTCTCCCAGGCCATATCTTGTCAACCAGTCATCTGGAAAAATAAAAGTTTTAAAAATTCTTACTTTAGGTTCAGTCATGACAGAAGATTCAGAAGCTCCACTATCTCCTTACAGTAACTCAAAGCTGCCTTGCTAATTGTGAGATCAGATAAGTCATCTTGGTGCAAAAAAGCCATTTAAAATTATTTTTTAAAGTGAAGACCTGCAAATACAGCCAGTGTGGAGCCACTGCAATCTGCTTTGCACTGTTCCCTTTTACTTCCTGGAGATACCCTTCATAGAGAGGGAAGGAAGGGATGCATCAGAGGAAAGAAATAATAATTATGGAGAAAAAAGTTAATTTCTGTAAGTAAAATTACTTATTTGTAAAGACCAATAGTAATCTGCCCTTCCACAAGGGTTGAACTGAGGTCTTTGCCTTATCTGGTTGTTTCATCATGAAGGTGCCACAACTGCATTTTCTTGGGTTCCTGCACACTTTATACTATATATTGCACCTATATACTGCCACGGCTTCTGGAACCATCTTGTATAATAGTGTCCAACTTAGTTTACCCACAGTACCTCAGGTACCAGTAGCAGTGTACCTGCAGCAGCCCAAAAATTATTGCGGCCTGCAAAAGTACCCAAACAAACTAGATAGATAAATACACAGAAGTTTTCCTTCAGAAGATGTGCGTATTGCTCATTCTCCTCAGTATCAAGATAGGTAGCTTGGGCTACACGCTCTCAAATACAGGCTTTAAATGGCCATAAAGTATCCTGCCAGTAGGAGTTCATGTGTTATATTCTTTTTGTCCACGAGATGTCGATGTACCCTAAGAATTCTACTGCAAGTAGTTTTGTTTCTTCGTAAGGTAAAGCCTGCCACGGCCGTGATTCTAATTGGGTCTTGCAAATCTCACTGCAAAATTAACAATAACAACAACAATAATAACAACGACGACAGAGATCATTCTGTCCAACAGAAAGAATCCTTGGTAAGAGTGCACAATTTCATGGATTTCTTCTGCCACAAAATCTCCTTCTTGTTCTGGATAGACACCTGAGGGGGGGGAGCAAAATACTTCAGGATGTGGTGGTGAGGAGAGCATACATGCCAGAAGAAGAAGCAAAGTCTGTTAACTTAGGCATTGTGCCTATTATCTTGAACTCCCAAATGAGAGCTGCTCAATATCTGACTTGCTCAGAGTATGGGTGGAATGAATCTATACTTATCAACAGCTGTCCATTTTTACTGATACATTAGAGTATTAAAAAGGATTAGAATTAAATTTATGGAAATTCACATTATTGCCCGTCTTTAAGAAAGCTTTAAATTTGCTGTAATTTATGTGAGCATATAATTGGAATAACATGAATGCATTGAAGTAAAATTAACTAGTTAGGGGATAGAAGCTGTTGCTCCTGATTATAAAGAAATACTGAGCTCTTCAGATGATAGGTATTTGACATATGCAAGTTTTTACTGTGTTTTACTGCCTCGCACTTTTTTAGCATATGCTCCAAATATAGCTGAAGAACAACACATACCCCCCTGATACCTGAAGCCACAGATAAAACCTAGATGGGCTGATGTGGTCCTTACTTGCCCTATTTTAGAGTCAGTTGGGGTGGCACAAAAGGCCTACTTTAGAACAAATTTTGATGTATGTCAGCAAGGCCTAGGAGTGGGGATTGATGTATCTGGAAAAGGAGACGCCAGGGTGGGTACTTCCCTGGCATTTTTCCAGGGAAGAAGCAGCCAGCATTTATGAATGGGTTTCAGTAATGCAACAACTGCTGCCAGTTTGTCAAAAGCCAGGTTTTGCCAAATGCCAGTTCATTTTTTTCCACAGACCTTTAATATTTTCTTTCAAAAGTGTAGGATGGAAAATTAATTGACTGACTCTTTTTTACAACATAGAAGCTAAACTTGTTCTTTTTCACCTATTTTAGAAAAGTATATGGTTGTTTATGGTAAATTTTAAGTAGTGAAAATTACAATTCATGCACTGTTATTTTCTCACATTTTAAGAAGAAGACTGATCCCTTCTTCCTGCATGAATATTTTCTGAAATCAAAAAATTAAAGCAACATAACGTAAGTTCATATCAGTTCTATATAATCTCTTTGGTTTTTAGGTGTCTTTGATGCCTTGATGCCTGTTTTGAGGGATAAATCTGGGGTAAAATTCATTAATATTTTGTTTTCTGATAACCAGCAAAGAAAGATGGGGGGCCTTTTTTACATCTGAAGTAAATTTACCAACTGAAAGGAGATACCAACAAAAGCTTCAAAATTATCTGTATCTTATTGTATAATTACGTTGTCAATTAAGGAGGAAGAGTTAATATAATTTCCTACAACCATAAGGGAGAGAACTACAGCTGGTTGTGATATGTACTAAAATGCATCTTCTTTTCCGGATTTCAAATAAACGGCATCTTCTAGAAAGAGTTCAGCAAAAAGGATGCTCAGGAGACCTGGTGTTCTTGATGCCAGGCTTCTACCTGTGGGGCCTGAGACCCCTTCAGTCAAACATTTAACTGCTCTGTACAAGCTGGTAGCTACAATAAAGGATGAAAGCCCAACTTGTATAAAGGATAATAATAACTTCCAACCCTGCAATGTGTTGTTATTGGCTTTTTTTTTTCCCTGCTCCTTTTACCCATTTGTGTAATATACAGTGCTGCCTATGAACTCATACCCAGCTGCATCTTCCAGGCACTTCGAGGTTGTGCCAAAAGTTGTGCCAAAGCCAAAAGGGGCCTGAAAGTCCAGATGAAGTTCTTTTCTTTTGAGCTGAACTGGTAGAAGATCTGTCTATTAGAACATAAAGGAAAATGAGCTGAGCAAGTGAAACAGAAATCAAACTTATTTTCTTTTGACTGTTTCATAGCATTTAAATCAGCAATACATTGATCTCTCCTAACTAGGAACATGCTTAGATCCAGCTCTGGCAATCTCTGTACCCAATCTCAGGCTCATCTCTTCCTCTTTCCCACTCTTTGTGTCCAGGAATATTTCTGACAAGTCATCACAATAATAAACTATTCCTTTTCTTTTTCTTTCTTTTGTTGTTGTTGTTGTTATTCTTGCTTTCACTACTTTGATAAGTGATGAAATAACAATGTGCTGTCCTTCAAGAAGCTTGCTTCAGTATGAGGTAAGAGGAAATGGGACAGTTAATCTCTCAGAGCTGGGGTTCCAGGCTTTAAGCAAATACAAGCATTTCTGCATTTCTAAAACTCCCTTCACATTTTGATGATGATCATCATCAAGACCACAAGTTTTGGAGGATTATTTTCTTCTTTAAGCGAAAATTGAGTGTCTAAATAGCAGTTTAAAAAATGGCCTTTTTTCCTAATCTCATATAATTATTTTGTTCCTTGTTTCTCAGGTATGTGCCTTCCTCACACCTTTTCAAATAGAAAGGGAGGTGAGGTAGTTTATGATCTTCAAGTGGAAAAATTCTGTGTTCAATGGGGAAGACATCTGACAAGTCGCATAGCAACCCAATGAAATCCCCATTTCAAACAAAGTATAATACACCCAAAATGAGAAGCAGAGTAAAACTACATTTCTGCACCCACTAGCCTATATTTGGCTTCCTCTCAGCAGGAGAGTAATCTTTAAGGAAGTTTTAAAGATGTTATTTTCGTAGGACAGTTAAAGACAAGGATATCTTCAAACTCTTTTTAGACTGCTCCATAGGGTAGAGGTATGCATGATTTCACTTCCTTCCTGCAATTAATCATTAAGACATTTTTTATTTAACAAAAAGACCTTCTATATGCAACTTCTGAATCTGTGGCAATTATAATGGTTATTCATTTCCACTGGACTGGTAAAATAGATCAATAGACAACATTTTGACCTGAGGCTTGTGAGATGCAGACTTTGTGTCTGTACTGTGTGAGACCTCAAACAAATCACTTTGACATAGATATCTTCAAAAATACCTAGGCATACCTACTGACTGTAGTTTATTTCACGTGACTGACAACGTCACTGGATCTTGCAAGGCCAGTTTTTATGACCAGATTAGGGCATAAAAATGTCTAAACAAATGTAGAGTTCTCTATTCCAATAATTGTCTGGATTTGCTATGGCAAATGAAGAGAAATGGGCACTGAGGAGTGTGATTCATCTGTTCTTCAGCAGATGATTCATGCCCTAAAATTGTCTATTACTCTCCATTGACCAGTACGGAACTTCAGTCTTCAGTATAGTCACCTGTATTTGGATAAGAGGCTGTGGGCAGCAGGTCTGAAAGTGTTGCTCCTGGAACACCTGGATAGTCATCTTAAAAGCACAGTGTGTAACCTAACTGCTTTAATTCTGTGGCTTGTTGCAGTCAGCAAGGATGTCAGCAGCTGCCTGAAGATTCATAGATTTACAAGTTAGCTCTGAAGATGTGACTAAAGGGCGATTGTCATGTTCATAGCCACGCTTGGGACCATTCTTACAGAACGTGCAGAATATAGCACTTCTGTGTTTCATTAAAGCATTGAGGAGAAATACCCAAAAGATTGTGAGGAGCTCAGCTACTACAGTGTGGAAGGCCATATAAGGGCCAGCTGAGATAGATAAAGCCTGCTGTTTGGAATTAATGTGGGTTTGTACATCATGATCTTCTCGTAGTATTGCCTGCCAAGTGTACTACAAAAACATTTCAAGTACTGGGGCATTAAGAAAGTCACTCTGGAAGCAGCTAAATTGTTGCCGATCAGATATACATCCTGACAATTAAAATATGTTTTATAGTTTGGGGGTTTCTCTTGTTTGTTTTGTGGGGTTTTTTTTCCAATCACGTCCCCAGCACAGTCTTTTTTCACAAAAAATTTTCAGATTAACAGAAACTGTTCAGCATGTGAATAGTGATCCAGAACCATTATTAAACATCTGTTAAATCGGGCAAGAGCCAGGAAAAACTTCAGCTGGATTACGATTGTTCTTGAGAGAGTTTGCAAGGGAGTGAGAAAGTGCACAGAGCACAGGAGCCAGCCAGAGTCTGTTCACATTTGGTTTCTTTCTCCTCCCCCACCCCTGGAACATTACTGATAGAAGAAAGTAAATGGCTGAGGATCTCATATCCCAAAGGATGTAATACCCTATGGATTGGGTAAGACAACTAACTTGTATCTCCACCCCTCCCATACTTTGCTGTTTTGTGTAGTGCACAGATATAAAGAGTGTTATGGAGAACATAGTAGCTGATGCTTCTGCATGTTTTGACAAAGTGCCCCATTAACATACTCCCCTCTCCAAAGTGGCAGCACTACATTGGCTATCCACTGACCTAGAAACTGCTCTTATCTCTGCAGAAGAAAGCTATTCACATTTAGAATTTTGAGAAGCAAGTTCTGGCAAATCCTTCCTCTGAAATTAAAGATGTTTCTGCCTCCAGCTGTCCATCCCATTTCTCTGCCAGGAGTTACCACAGAGTCAGTAGAGGAGAACATGTGTAGCACTTCCGCTGAAAACGCCCAGTGTCCTAGGATAAACCATTGTGGAAGATAAATGTCAGCTGGCACCATCTAGATGGAGTAGTTAAGATTTAGAGATGGTATTTCTGCTAACTTTGACCCGGGAACTGTAACCCTTGCCTGGGGTAGACAGATACCAGTAATATCTTAACTCTAACACAGCTCCAACAAACTTGAAACTTCAGTAACAGAAACTACGATGAAATCTCCATACACTCATGCCTAGAGCCTTAAATAGTATTTACTTTCATAATGGCACAGTGTCTATCCAAGTGTGAAATCTGAATGAAGCTATTGCAATATAAACTGGAAGCGCATAGCTGTTCATTCAGAGGAGCTGGGGCAGAATGCTATCAGTCTGGCTGAATCTGTTCACATGGAGCTGCCATCTGCTATCACAATGCCATGTTGCCCAATTAAAACAATATGACTGGATTACAGTATTTTGAGTAGTATTATTTGCTAGATTGTCTCTGATTCTAAAAAATCTATCATTCCATTTGACTGCCTCAGCACCTGCTAATTCAGACAGTGTAAAGAAATTGCAAGCTTCTCATTTATTAACTGCATGGCTGTAAGCTACTTCTGAGCCTAAAAATATTTCTGCATTTTAAACTTTTTTTGACTTTGTCCAGTAGTCATTTCTCCATTTTTTGAGGAAGTGTGTATATTTGGCATGGGAAAAATTACTGTAGAGCTTCTGTATACATGGGGCCAGTGGCTACTAAGGATGTAAGTTAATCAAGGTAGATGAAAATCTGTTTTTAAAAAATAAATATTTTTACTTTTAAATAAGAGTTTTAGACGTAACGTTCTTCACTTCTTTCCTAGTTTGTAAATGTCTTTTATTAATACCTTTAAGTGATTATGGCAGAATTTCTGACTTTAAAGAGTTCTACATATAATCTTTTCTGTAGCATGTGGATGAACATGCATTTTGGGGTTAGCTGGGCTTCCATTTTTATGTTTTATTCTGTAAAAAATAAGCAATATCAAATGCAAAACAGATACTATTAACTGAAATCACTGTTTTTAGGAATAAAAACTATTGACAGGAGAATTAATATGATGAGTAAGAGAGTCAGGGAAGCCTATTAATCAAATACACTATTATTTTGGATCTCTGAAGCACATTCGTTTTACTTAAATAAAATGTTCAGTTTGATAACTTCAAAACTTAAACCACTGCTGAACAAAAAGCCTTTCAAAATGTGCTTTATAACTTTACATTTTTCCTTACAAATATTTTTATTTAAGGAAGTTAGAACACGTTGGATTTCAAAGTTGCTCTCTATTCCTGAATGGCACCATGAACAACATAAACCAACTTGAATTCCTACCTGGTTTAAGGACACTTGCTCATCGTAGTGTAGTCTGTGGCTACTGATTGGTCCTTAAAGTACAGCAATAGTCACTCTTGGGCCAAGCACAGGGATGGATCGCATAAAACACCCTCTTCTGGGATTCTGAAGGTGTGTACCATTTCATACATAATGTGTCAATACTGCTGTTGTAATTAATGGAGTTAGCCATGGCATTCACTTTCACAGAAATAAAGTATCATTGAATATCCTGAGTTGGAAGGGACCCTCAAGGATCATCGAGTTCAACTCCTAACCCTGCACAGCATCATCCCCAAGAATCAAACCACTTGTCTGAGAAAATTGTCCAAAAGCTTCTTGGACTCCATCAGGCTTGGGGCTGTGACCCCTCCCTGGGGAGCCTGTTCCAGTGCCCAACCACCCTCTGGGTGAAGAATGTTTTTTCTAATAGCCAAACAAAATCTCCTTTGACACAGCCTCAGACCATTCCCTCAGTCCTGTCACGGGTCATCACAGAGAAGAGATTGGCGTCTGCCTCTCCTCTTCCCCTCACAGGAAGTTGTAACTGCAATGAGGTCTCCTGTCAGTCTCCTTTTCCGCAGGCTGAACAGACCCACTGACCTCAGCTTCTCCTCAATACAGCTGCCCCTCAAGGCCCTTCACCATCTTTGCTTCTCAGCTTGGGGTACTATCTAATAGTTTCATGACTTTCTTATACTGTGTCACCCAAAACTGCCCCCAGCACTTGAGGTGACTCTGTCCCAGAGTAGAGCAAAGAGGACAATCCCCTCCCTTGCCTGGCTGGCCATGCTGTGCCTGATGTACCCCAGGACACACTTGGCCCTCCTGGCTGCCAGGGCACTGCTGACACAAATTCAAACTTTCCATCAAGCAGGACCCCCAAGTTCCTTTCCATGCCAGTGTTTCCCAGCCTCTCATTCCCCAGTCTGTCCACACATCCAGGGTTGCCCCATCCCAGATGCAGAATCCAGCACATTCCCTTGTTGAACTTCATACTATTGGTGATTTCTGAGTCGCCTAATTTGTTGAGGTCTCTCTGTAGGGCCTCCAGGCCTCTGAGGGAGTCAACAGCCCCTCACAGTTTTGCATCATCCATGAATTTGCTTAGTATCACTTCCAGTCCTGTTCCCAGCTCATTAATGAAGATGTTGACAATCACAGGGATGAGGATAGAGCCTTGGGAACCACGCTAGTGACAGGTCACCAGTCTGATGTCACTACCTTCACCCCTTGCACCTGACCTGTGAGCCAGTTGCTCACTCATCATGGGATGTGTTTATCTAGCTGTGTGCTGGACATTTTATCCAACAGGATACTGTGAGAGACAGTATTGAAAGCTTTACTTGAATCTAAAAATATTAGATCAACTGGCTTCCCTTGATCAGCCAGGTGAGTTACCTCGTCATGAAAGGAAATAAGGTTTGATAAAGCAAGACTTTCTTCTCATGAAGCCGTGCTGGCTGTGACCGATGACTGCTTTCAGGTGTTTTTCAATACCTCCCAGAATATCCTTCATAACCTCTTCAGGCACTGAAGTGAGACTGGCAGGTCTGTAGTTTCTGGGCTTCTCATTCTTGCCCTTCTTGAAAATCAGGATGTTTGCCGGTTTCCAGTTAGCTGGGACCTCTCCGAATTCCCAAGATTGCTGAAAAATCATTGAGAAAGGTTTTGCAATGACATCAGCTAGCTCTTTGAGGACTCTTGGATGAACCCCATTAGGCCCCATTGATTTGTAGGGATCTAGCTGGAGCAGCAGATCCCACACAATTTCAATGTTGACTGGGAGTGAATGATTCTTGCAGTTGTGGTCTGCCAACTCTGAGAGCCCCTTGGTCCATCATTCATGTTGAAGACAAATGCAAAGAACGTGTTAAACACCTCTGCCTTGTCCAAGTCTCTGTTTGTGAGGTGACTAGTCTCATCCTGTAATGGGACAATACTATTTTTACGCTGCCTATTCCCATTAATATACTTGAAAAAAACCTCTTTTTATGGTTCCCACAGTTCTGACTAGCTTCAACTTCAACTGAGCTTTGGCCACATTAATTTTCTCCCCACAGTGTCAAGGAGTGAATCTACTCTGCACCCTGCTATACTTCTGCTTTTCTTCTCCATCACATCCAGCGATCCCCAGTGTTACTTATGTGGTTTTATTATTATAGCACTGAGACGGAAAGGAACCAAAGGTTGGTCATGCTCTATTTTCCTTCCTCTGTCAATCAGCACTCCTTCAGACCTGCCACATACACAGGATATGTGAGTCTCACATAAGGACTGAACAAGGAAGAGGGACTGGATAAAATATTCCTCTGCTTCCAGTGCCATGTAGCACCCACTTTGCTCTGAAATCATCCCCAGACAGTTTTGACCTCCAACAGAGTACTAATATGCTCAGATTAGTAAGGCATGAGAAAGATCCCCATTCATAGGGTTTTTTCTAAACCCCACTGACCTTTTATTCAAAACATTTAGGATTAAAATACTCAGTGGTAATACGAACTTTGCGTTCTGAAAGGATTCACATGGTGTCACCAACCACTAGCCTATGACAGTATTTAAGCCTTGTTTACCTATGCTTTATTTTTAGGATGCAACCTTTTTGTGGTTTCTTTCCACTAGTATTTTCCCAGTATCCCATCAGCACAGACCTGCAATTTGGTTTTGAGGATTCTAAACAAAAAAATAAGTAATGAGTCTCTGAATGACAAGTCTGGAGCGAAACCTGAGTCCTGAACTTCATGCCCACTTACAGAGGCTTTGGTTAACTTTTGCCTCAAGGTTTTTTTTTTTAAATTTGTATTTTGTATCCTAGCTTACAACTAGGCCATTGCAACCTAGTGAAAACTAAAGATTCACAGGGTCTTTTAAACCTGTGTGGAAAATGACTCAATATTTTGTAATTACATTTCCCCTTTGCAGAAAAGCACCCTGTATTTGCTCAACCTTTATAAAATCACTTTTAGTTCCAGGAAAGGTTTGACAAAAAGCTGATCTCTAGATCTAGAAACAAGTATAAAGAAAAAAAACAATTGACATGCTTTAATGTGCAGCTTAGTTTTAATTTTAGACCTTGATTGCATTTCATTCAGCCAAAATACATCAGGCATGAAAAGCAGGACTGGCAACACCATTTTCATGACCAACAGACCTCTGGCATCCTGGACACATCTTTTAAGCACACTATCTCTAAGCAAAAATCCCTATTCAAGATAAAGCTTTTCATCTGGCATCTCCTTTGTGGGTCCTGTTTTATTCACTGGTACTCCTAAATATTTTCTGAGACTCTCAGTCTCATTAACTTGAAATGGCTTGGTTGATGATGCTGATTGCAATATTAATCTTTGAAACATAAAAGTGTTTTTGAAAAGTCCATGATCGGCTATCTAGACAAAATTATCACCTGACTTGTCAATAAACATGGATTCAGAAGGTGTCAGTCCAGTCCTTTTTGTCAAAATGGTGAAGCTTTGAATATTTCTTAAGGGCAAATGCAAGTTTGATTTCAGAACACACTTCCCATAATATATGAATAGCTGCTCATAGAGCTGCTAATAAGGGTTACTTATTTATATAGTGAAAAAGAGTGCACCTTTTAATGACTTTCAGTACAGTAAACATGACACAGTAAGTCAAAGTTGAAGAACAGTAAACTTGGCCAGTTTTGGGTTCTGGTCAAACTCTCCTACCCACACATGAGGTAATCTGCCCTGTCACCTACATAAGCTTCCTGGACATCCTGGCATGTGGCAGTGTGCATTTGGTTGTCTGTATTTCTTATGTATCTTCTGGATTGTTCTTATGCTGTTTATGTAGTGGTTTATTCCATGTACCCCTCCTGTTTGTTTTCCCTTGGTCTGCCCCACTTACAGTTACCTGTTAATCATTGTTATGTAACCCCTGCATGTTGTCTGTCACTCCAAGGCCTCCCCCTGCATCTGGAAAGTTCCAGAGAGCGTGATTGGACAGGATCCCAGTTCCTGTCCTACTCCCCTGTGATTTGTTACTGTATGTTCCCTATTTGTTACCCTTATGTTCAGAGCCACTCCCATGTTACTCCCTATTGGTTAATGGCTGAACCCATCCCCCTGTTCCACCCCCACATAAAAGTTATACTTGGGTGCTCCTGGTCTCTCTAGAGGCAAGCGCCCTGAGGTGAGGTCTCCTCAGTCAGGCGTTCCAATAAACTCAGACGGTTGCACCCTCTCCAGAGTCCCCTCTTTGTTTCCTGCCACGGTCTCGCTCCGCTTCCTCGCTAACCAAGACTCCCAGGATTGTGCAGGTGTCTCTGGACACTGAATCATATCTTGCTTGCCATGGTGTCAGGGCTGGCTGGGATGAAGCAGACGCCTGACCACCGTGACACTGGCATTCTGTGAAACACATAGTAGTTGCCTTCTAACCACTTCTGCTCCACAGAGATCATCTACCTTTTCTATGTCCCATTTATGTTTTTTGAATTTTTATCTCAAATCTGCTTTCTCCCATCTAAGCAAAAATATTATGTGTTTGAATTTTCCCCAGAAAATTATCTAAATTCTCAGTCTTCTCATGTCCATAATTTTGTTTCTTCATTAAAAAAAATATTCCAGATTAACTGAAAATGCAAAAACACTGAAGAAAACTATCAGTTGTATGAGGAGGTCAATCTGAACTGCTTCATATACTTCCAAATTATCTATTTGACACCAGTTATGGTTTACAGCATTTTAGAGGTCTGCCTTCTTTTTTTTCATTATCAGAATGGAAAAATGTTTTCATTACAGTGCTATACATGTATTTGAAATCCCTTCGACCTCTTTACTTATTGTCCCCATTAACCATGAGGAGATATAATTGCTTATAATCCATACACAGATATATCAAATGGCATTTCTTTTGTAGTAAATCAAGATAGCACAATCTGCAAAGAAATAGATTTTCAATATCATGCAAAAATGACAAGGATTTTAAAAGGGATTAGAGATTTCAGTAGCTCACGTTCTATGAATTAGACACTATTTTTAAAACGTAAATGATGTCATTGACTCATCACTTTACTGTTACATAATATCTGGCACTTATACAAAACCTATACCTTCCGGATTTAAATGTTAGCAGTGAGAATCTCAGTTTCCTGTTGAAAATAAGGAGCACTGAGTCTGCATGGCTACACAGAAAACTTTAAAACCAAATTACCATTGAAGCCAAAGGACAAAAATCTATTTATTCATCTGCTTTGGAGTGCCATAATAATTAGGCTAATGTCCAGGTATCTGTGAATCCCCATCTTGATTTTCCAGTGATCTGTGACTTCTAAAGGTTCTTCTAGAGAAGGAATCTTTCAGTCTCCGTGGTGGGCAACAGTGGACTTAAGGTTCTTCTACAGTTCCCATTCTCAGCAGTCACATGGGAATTAAATATACTCTTTAGGACTATCATCAAAATCCAAAATTTGGGGCTAGCAAATGATTGGAAAAAAACAGAAGTCATAAACATCTGTCTTAAACCCATAGATTACAATCAAATGCATTGCATATATAGGAAAAAGAAATAGTTTTCTTCTTATTTCAGTTTTTATCCAAATTTGTAATTCTCTCCCAAAGTATGAGATTTTCTCAGTGAAAAGCAATATGGCTCTCGAACAAATCTATCTTAAAACCTCTAAGAAAATTGATACATTGCTACAGTAAATGGAAAACAGTAATAACAGTTTAAAACTGTTTAAAACTACTCAAGTTTCAAATCTTGAAAGTATGCCAACAAGGTCCTCATGTCCTTGAGAATTTTAGGGAAAATCAGGTAGCTTAAGAAAAAGAAATTAAAACTGGTTTTGCTTTTTTAAGCAGCTTTAAAACCTCTGTGAACAATGTTTAGCCTTCTTGTTCTTTGTCAGGCAGTAGCATAACTTTTTTTCCCAGGGCAAGGAAAGCAGCAGTAAAAAAGTTGTTTTGTCTATTTCCCATTTTGAAATCCAAGCTTAGGGCAAGAGCTATATAAGCGTAACATACAATAAGGAACAACAACAAAATCTCTTTTTATTTTAAGAAGAGCTTAATGACAGACATGGGCTTCTACAGTGGCTCTCTGGCAGACCAGTCACTGCTGCCAGTCACTGAGCACAGTGTCAGCAGCACAGGATGACTCATGAGGGAGCTGGAGGAGTGGAGGGAATACACCTAGTGGTGCAGGTCCCTAGTAGGATTTTGGCTGACCCTTGTGAAAAAAGAGCTTTCTAGATGTGTTCATTCTATGTTGGGCAGTTTGGAGTAGGTTTGTGAGGGGGAAGGAGGAACGGAAGCTATAACTGAAGACAAATATAATTTAACTAAGACAAATATAATTTAGCAGTACTAGTAAACAGGGCACTTACAACTCCTATCATCATTCTTCCTCAATGTAGGAGGGAAAAGTAATCCTTGTAGGTGTTTATTTGCATCCCTCTGCAGGCTGTCCTGAGCTGTCCTCTACCTTCCCTTACTGAAACAGCATCAGAGGTCATTCTTAAGCATAATTGCCCTATAATGAAATTAACACCCCAAGTCTAAACCATAATCCATTTTTGGGAGAGATAGAGAAAAGAACAGACAAGGAGAGACAGGAACTGAGACTAAAATTACACTTTCACATGTAGGTACAGACTGACCCCAGCTTAGAGAAAATCATCAATGAGCTAGTTGCTTGTCTCATGTGAAAGTTGGCTCATTAATTAAAGCAGTATCTCCACCCATGACTGCACAAAGTCAAAACAGAGCTGTCCAGCTCAGCAGGTAGGGCGAACTGATCATATCAGCCTATTTCTGTACAGAATCAGGACAGAAGAGAAAGGAGATGCACTAAGTTGAAAAATGGGACTGAAAATGCACTTTTGACCAACAGCACATTCTTCAAAACAGTAACCTCCATATTGAAACTTTATCCACAACTGACCATTGCCACTGCCATCACTTTTCTCATAATAAATTAACAGCAACTGGAAGCACAGCTTCAGAAAATTTCTTTGCAGACTCTAAGCATCTGTGAAACTAGGTTGTCCTTGAATTAGTCATGAATACAAAACTCAGCTGCCATTAGCAAAACCTTAAGGAAAATCATTGTGTAAGTTTTGAGTAAGCCTGGCCCTGTTTAGAGAGTTTTATCAAAACCACATGAAACCATGTGACACTTAATGTCTTTCTTGGTGTTTTGCTCGACTATTGAGTTCATTTAAACCCTGAGTTTAAAAGGGATCACAAGACTTGGAGTCTGCACAAAGTGACTTTTACTGTAGTGAGCCTTGGAGTCAAAATGGGTGAGTCTCATGCTCTAACAAGTTCATTAGTTATGCTGATTCAGTTTGCATACGAACAATCAAAAGCCCCCATGCTATTTCACTGTCAGGAATTGAAGACATATTCATATGTATTTTGCTAGGTACAGCCAGACTTCTGGCACAAGAAACTAGAAAGGAACTAGAAACACAAGGCATGAACTAGCCCAACCTAGTTTAAGGCTGCCTCCATCAGCCTGGTGCCCCACCTAAGCTGGCAAACTTTGACCAAACCCAGCTGGTTTGTACTAAATAAATGTGTCTACTACCCTCAGGCATTTCTTCATCTTTTCCTACCACACTTGCCCCTGGCAAAAGGAAATGAGCTTTTGTGTTTTCCTAGACAAGTCACAAAGACTCTCTTGTCCTAAACTACCTCTGCAAAATGAAAATAATTTTCTTTATCAAAGTGCTTTGAGACCTGTGAGTGAGCAGTGTTACATCACTGAAATATATCTTTAATGATCAGATTATAAAATAAATTTGCAGTGCTGCTAATTGAAACACTGTGTATAATTAGAAGGGCTTTTAAATGTCTGTTTACACTTCAAATGAATATAGAACTTGTATATATTATGAATAGTTCATAGCTAATAAAATTTTTGCTCTTTTCTGTCTTGATGATGCTCTAAATATATGTTTTGACAAAGAAACAAAATTCTCACTAACTGCTCAGATTTTACCCTCTTTCCAGATTTGTATTAACCTTCATACGTAAGGTTTGTTGCTGTTCCTTTTCAGTTTAACTTCCTTGCAGAAACTTTATGGCAATTGAAGCAGTTGCTGTTTTACTAAGACAGTTCAGAGCCATTTCCAGCATCAGAAAGTGACTATGATGACAGATCTTGGGCAAGGCTTGAGTCCAAGATGCCCACCCAGCTGGTACCAGGACACTGCAAGGTCCCTTCATAGAGCCATGCCACCATTCCCCCTGAGGAGAGTCTGTGGCCAAGAAGGCTCCACGTTCCCCAGAGCTGGCCATGACACACCTCCCAGGGAAGGCCCTGCTGTCTCCCCTTCCTCTCTGTGGCCATCCAGCTTGGGTGCCCAGGGGCAGCAGTGAGAGCAGGGCCAGGGATGCGGTGGCAGCACAGTGAGGAGCCTCCACTGCCCGCTCAGCCTCTGGGCAGGCCTGGCCTCAGGCCTCTGCTCTGCTGGCACCTGCACATGAGCTCAGCAGTGCATTCCAGTAGGTGCTTTCACCTTGTTCGCTTATTCTCAGCAGAAAAAAACTCCACAAACCAACATTATTACTTTAGACTTGTCCTGCTTGCCCTTGGGCTAACACCAGAGGTTCCCTCATAGCACCAGTGAGTCCACACCAACATTGTGAGGTGCCATTTCTGGCCCAGATCCGGGGAAACGCTCAGGCACACGCTTCTCTTTGAGACTGGCTGTATGCGAGGCCTGGATTATGCAGCTGCCCCAGGAACACAGCAAGCAAAGCAGTAAAAGGAAAAATGTACATAAAAGTCAGGGCTCTGCAGTTCCCAGTACCGAGCTGGAGAGGCTGGGCTCTGTGGTTGCGTTTTTCAAAAGCTAAAAAGAATAAATCTTCCTGAACATAAAGGACTCAGCACAGTGTGAGCCCCTGGGGGCTCTGAGGCAGCAGTGAGCCTTCATGAGAGGAAATCCAGCTCAGTAAGGGGACTGGCAAGGATATCAGTGTGGGTCTAGGGAGAATAAATTGAAATTCAGCACATCCCTCTGCAGCCCGGCTGTGTGACGCACTGGGGATATTTGGCAGATCCTCCTGTGTTAGCCCCTTTCTCTTCCTGTTGTGGTCTGAATGAATAGCCATTCTGCTTAATTTAACCTATTTTTTCTTAAGTTCGTACTCTGACCATTTACTCTAAAGCTAGGTCTTAGTAGTATTTGTATAACTACAATTTTTCAGTATGTTCCAGCAATGTTGATTCATTTGCGAATTCTTGGCAAGACTTTTATTCAAGAGAAACCCCCAGTGTAATTATAGTTGTACAACATTAATGGGTTTTTTGCCATCATCACAACTTATTTTGCTATTTTGCTCTGGCAATATGAATGTGAAAAGCGATGTTTTGCTATTATAAATTTTATCTGCACCAAGACAAATTATTGCAATAGCTTCATTCATATAGATACAGGCAAGTATTAAAGAGTAGACAAATTGCTAAAAGACTCGTAACGTAATATAACCTCTTCTATATACAAAATCAGTCTAGTAAACAGTTTAGGCTAGCATATCAGTAGAAATCTGTTGCTGAAACCTGTATTGTATATTTTTCCAGCATGGTAACAGAACAGTTCCCAATTACCCATGCTTTACATTGCAATCCTTAACACATTACATTCCATAATGAACAGCATAAGTGCAGTAGCTCTATGCCAGATTCCACTAGCAGGCGCCACCCTAAATAGAATTATAATACCACGAATTAAAAGAAACTTTGGAAGAAGTTAACAGTAAATACTATTCCAGTAAGTGCCTCTCTTTTGTGTCATGTAAATATGTTACTTTTACAGTCTCTTCTTTAATTGAAACATAGGAATGTGACAACATTCAGTGTGACAAATGGCTTCAAGGTATCACATATATAGGAAATCTTGTCAGCATTTTTTTGAATTGTGTGCTTTCGAAACATAGTTTAATATTGTTTTTCTCAGTATTGGTGTGTGTCAATCTCCACATGTCATTTTATTGTCATCTAGTACTTCCTAACTCTGGTTGGGACAGTCTGAATAAAACAAAATTAATGCCTTTCCCCATCTAAATCTGAACCAATCTTTCTGTGGATAAGCCTTATTAACTTAAGCGCTTCCATTTACAGTAGATTTTCTGATTACGATCAAAACCAAAAGTGGAACTTCCAGAAGAAATAATATATTTCAGAGAAATGTCACTATGTCAAGGCACTTTATGAATTAAATAACTCTTATTAATTTTTTAGATATCAAAGTATTACTATTTCTATTACTGGGCCGAAGATGACAAGATTTCAGGAAAACTTTTGCCTGCTTTTGAAGCCCACATATATTCAAATACTCAACAAAAGATAAAGATCAATATATTAGATGCTTATTAAATAATATACTTGGGGGAAAAATTATGTATTTTTCATTTTTGTATAAAAATTAATTCATCAAACACTGTAGCATTGATATTGACAGAATATATATTACGTTTATAATTATCAGAGTGGTCTAGTGTAATTTTTATTTTCTGATTATCCAGACAACTGGAATGCTATCCTCCATATAGAACAAATACACCAAAATACAGCTTTCTAAATACAGCTTTTTATTTTTCTAAAGCTGGCAGTAATTTCTCTGAAAAACATGCTTGCACTACACAGTCTTGTGTCCAATTGGTCAGTTGAAAAATCTTCAAAATCTTATTTTCTTTGCTATGAGGGAAAAAAAAATTATTGACATATTTATAAAATAAAATTTTTATAAATACAATAAGCATTTCACCAGATTTTTTTGCTGAACAATATTGGACTTGCTGTTGTAGCTGGTGAACAAAATCTTAATGCTGTCCCACCAGGAATCTGATGATGTAAAGTACAAAATACTCTTGTTATGGACAAAAATATTAATAATTACTAGATTTCTGTCTCCATTAATACAAAAATCTTCTTCCTAAGGAGTGGAGTAATTTCATGAATTGTTGTAACTATGGTCACATTGTTGTCATATGTAGAGACATATTTTTCAGGATGGGGTGGTGTGGTGTTACTTTTGTTGAGCATTCTCTTGCCAGTTAGTGTCTCTTGCGTTGTTTTTTTTAAGTTATATTTATATTTTTCAAAAACTAAAACAACCAGCCAAACTCACAAGCAAACAAACAAAAATCCCTGTGCTTCTTTTGGCTCTGATTGTCATTTCCTGCCAATACTACACCAGACATTTTAGAACGTTTCATGCCGCCCTATGCTGTCTCCGGGGTTATCCAGGAAGGCACCGGTAAGGTTTTGTCACTAGGTGGAGCTTGAAGCTTCAGTCCTCATGTGCTCCTCTGCCTCATTTCCTGCCTTCAGCAGGGAGTTCCTCAACCTCTCCATCCCGTAGCTAGGCAACTTCAAAACCTTTGGAGGTAAATTTGGTTGTATAATCTGTTGTATGTTATAAGTCTTCCTATTAGAAGTACTTTTTTTTTTTTTTTACATATTGAGTCATGTTTGCTGGGACTGAAGTTGGTTAGTAATCAAAGTGAAAAGAATAAAGACTTTCCACATGTCAGCCTGCAGTGTAACCTCTGCAGCAAATTGCTCCATGTTTGGCTCTTCTAATGCTCTACCAGAAAAAGCAGACTGATTGCAAAGTAAATATGACAGTGCTGCTAACAGAATGCTATTTTATATTATTGTTGGGCTCTGGATGTTAATCATCAAAATCAGTACTCTCATATGCTGGTAGACTGATAGATAAATAGCTGTGTGTCAACACCCAGCAGCCCACAGCTGTGGATTCATCAAATCAACACCAACAGTCCTTATGTCCTAATAGATTTCATGTGCATTAAAAAAATACTTCCCTCATGCTACAAGCTGTGCCAGGTCAGAAAGCTCTTGGAAATATGCAGCCTTACATATGGTAGAGTGACATTTACTCTTCTGGTACCACATGGAGTAGAGGAGGAGCTGCCTCCTCATGCTAGTGGAGTGCTCTGGTGTGGGAATAACTTGACCTCACTAGGGAATCAGGAAATCTCCCCTGATTAGACCCTGAGATTATCTCCACTGGTTAGATCATGATGCTAGTGGTGCCAAGGTCACAGGTTTGATCCGGGTATGGGCCATTCCCTTAAGAGTTGGATTTTAAGAGATCCTTTGGGTCTCTTCCAACTCAGAATACTTTGTGACTACTGCTCTTAATTTGTTACTCTTAGAGGTAGGATGATTTTTCTCATATCTTAGCATTACTGGAAGGATAAGGACACCTTTCAAAAAGAACAAATTGTATTTATGGCAGTAAATAATCTGCTGTGGTAATATTAGGACTTTAACCTAGAAAGTCCTGGCTGCACACTATTGCCAGGGAAGGCTTCTCCAGGCAGGCTCCAGAAGGAGCACATTCAATGCAAAGGACAGCAGGCTGGCAGGCACAGAGCGGAGAACATCCCATGAACAGGGAGATGGTTAGAAACCATTCTCAGATAAAAGTGTGAGCGTTTAACTATTTGTGTCAAAGTTGATACTTTAGCCTAACAAATAGGTTGACCTATTCAGAAAATCTTGACAATAAGTAGGTGTAGAGATAGAAGTGAGAAAGCAGTGGCAGGAATTACCCAGGGTTTATGTAAGCATTTGGGGTCATATTTTTGTACAACAAAAATAATGCAGCAGTCAAGCTTGTAATTAAAAGGTTTTCATCTAATAAAAACTGACCTGAAAGGGAAGCAGCTCAAGTTACCAGGCAACAATTTGCAATGGATCAAGGCAAAACTAGACAGTGCCTATCTCTAGGGAGGAAGCTCTGCTGATCTGGCAACAGATAAATTATTCTCAGTGCTCTTTTATAATCTTTGGCCACTCCCTGTGTCCTGTCAACCATTATTTCAATTAAAGTAAGAAGTGCTTCTTGCATTCAGAGTAAGATGTATGTTCTCCAGAACTTTGAGTCTGTTCTTGAAACATCAATGTTCACATGCTCTTTTCTAAACATGCATTTTTGAAACTTTAAAGAAGTCAGTGTGATTGCAGAGCAAAACTTCACCATGACTAATTTCTCTAAATTACTAGTCATTACAAAATAATGTTAATTTTGCATAACAAATGAGGCCTGTATTGCATAAGTTTGTTCCTTTGGCATATGGTGTACTTACATGCAGGTTTTCCTTTGACATCAAAGACCCATGGATGTCAGTGCTCTCAAGATTGTACTTATCACTTGGACTTTCATCTTTCTGTAATCTCTACACGCAAATTATATCAATGGCAGCCCTGACCATAACAGGACTGCTATTAATTGTGACAAGGACATTGCATATCGAATCATTAAGCAGTCGATGTTCTTACATTTTAAAGAAAAAATATCCTGATTTTTAGGAAACATTTTGATTGTAAAAATCCAAAGGCATCGGTATATTTGAGGGCCTAGAACTCTTCCACTTTGAAAAAGAACAATTACTTTTGAAGTTAGTTGAGGATTATTAACATAGTTGGTCCCTTGTAGAAGTCATATAGTATGTACAGAAAAATTCAGGCACGTTGAATTATGTTTAGAGGGAGTAGATTTTCCTAAGGCTAGTTCTGACTTATAAATAAAGTCAAAAGCTTTTCAAACATTTTTTTTATGACTCCATGGGTTTATCCACTTCTGCTTTCAGCACTTTTCCCAACTCCCTGCAGAAAGATTAGATCATCTTTGCATTTGACCACAGAAGGAGGTATGTATATGTGCTTGACACAAACCTAATACCATCTCTTCCTTCATAACTTGACACTTGGCAGCTGAAATTCTGTTGTTTCTCAATCCTGTTGAAAAAAAAAATCTTAATGTCATTTATTGCTAAGTGTGTGCCTGAATTGACTGAATGTGTAGTACACTGATTTGAATCAGGTATGAATATAGCTGTACCAGAATGCTGGTCACTAAATTTGGGGACACAACTCTCAGAACCTCACAGTTAAGTATGAAAACATTTATTGTTCAGAGAGTAAATGGAAGTTGATGCATTTTATTCATGCTGCTAATAAAGTCACATTAAATACGTTGAAGAGCTGTCTTAGCAAAGATATGAAAATATCTCTTTGAGAGAGACAGAATTTGATAACATTGCAGTGCATGTGTTTCAGATCTTCCTGGGAGGCTGATGGAGGCACCTCTTCCCTCTAGTCTTGGTCCTCAGATTTTGATTGAGTTCTTTTTGTATAAAATTTGTACACCTCGTGGAGAAAGTAAGGTAAGAACTTCATTTCTTTTGTCCTTTGTAGTCTTTTCCCTATTCTGAGATTTTCTGTAAACTAACACTTTATTGGGAGTGGGACGTCTTTAAGATTAGAAAAGGAGTTTCAGTAGCTCCAGTCTGAAGCCCTAACATTTCTGCTTATTACCCAGATTTCCTCTCATTTCACAGTTATTTCATGTTTGCTAATTTTCCTTTGGAAAAACTGACTACTTTTTTAGTTTAATTAATTGACAAATTTACAAGTTTAGCTCTAGTTCTTACAGTTTCACTTATTGTTTTAATTTTCTCCCTGTTGTTTTACAACCCCTCACATAAAAAATGAGGACAAGAACAAAATGCAAAATTATTTTCTCTTGCTTTGGCCTAGCTTCTCACCATAGTCTTTGTACACTTTCATCTTTTTATCTCTTGTGAAGAACTATGTCTGATATCTGATTGTCTTCCAGTTTCTCCATGGCATCCCATCTTCTTCCCATCCTGTTGCTCCATTTCTCAGTCTTATTTAGTTCTTCATACACAATGTAGTTATATGTATGTTTTCCATCAAAAAAAATGCTTTATTTCCAGTTGCCTGTACAACTGCTTGCTGTCTTTCATCCCCTATTGCTAAGACCAACAAATATTCATGTACTGTATCTAAACAATTGAGGCCTTGTACATTTTCTTCCAGTTCTATGCTAGGTGTTCTCCAATTTCTCGTCATGTTTTGGCATAAGTGCATACTTGCAAGGCATACTTCAGATGCTCTCACCAAACCTTTTAAGAATTCCATTTCTTTTCTCACTTTGGATATTGATTAATGGCAGTCTAATGCATAAGCACAAATTCAGTTAATTTGTTTCATTTGATGCTTTGTACTGATTATCTGCATTTAGTTTACTGCAAACTTATTTCATATGCAAACTAAAATTTCTGTATCTGTAGAGGGTCAGCTCAAGCTCAACATGATCAAACCAGAGTTTATTAGTCCTTCACCAAACTCTTCCTTACTTCATAATTCACCCTGAGGAATATCACATCCTGCCTGTTCAAGCAGTTAGACTGAGCATTTTTTGCCATTCTGACCTCATATAAGTTTTCATATAATTTCAGTGCTTAGGTTTTGTTCATTATTTTTGCATAATTAAAATAATTCTGTCCATTTACACAACAAAGGCCCTTATTCCCATCTTGTTGTATTTCTCTTTTGCTTTCAGCCACCTCTTTCCCATGCTGCTTATTTCAGATGATCACCTACACAGAATGTTTCCGAAAATCATTTCCCTAGTTCAGTATTTAAACATGTCTGAGCTTCTTTACTAACTCAAATAATTTGCATGCAGTTTTCAAGCTCTTTCTAAGTTCTCCTTCACTACCTGAGAATACAGAATTCTGCTGTTAACTGATCCACAACATTTACTTCCATTTGACTAACAGCCATTTTTAGCATTTTTACATTTTTTACTTTATGCTGTTTCTCATACTTGAGAGGAAGTCCCCATGGCCATCCAAATATGGTCATATATGCTAATATATCAACCTTTCAAAACTAGAAAATGTGGGATGTGATTCAGTGGCTGAAACTACCATCTGTCTTGCTGAAGGATATTGTCTCCTTGTTTCACTTACGTTATCTCTTTTTCATCTTTTTGTTCTAAGCTGGAGAAAGGTATTGCTTTGAGTTTGTGTTTGAACAGCATCAAACACAACTGGGATATGATCTTGAACCAGGACTCTTACACATGACACCAATATAAATAAATAGCTGTGGTATTATATTTTTATGCCAGAAAGTAGTCTTAAGCCTAATTCCATGTGCTTGTGGGGAACTATGTGCCATAAATAGACATGTGAAAACTGGAGTTTTAAAAAGAAACGGCTTAGGAAATAGATTTTGTCCTGAGAAATCAAAGGGAGAAGCATTGATTTTGTTTTGTTGTTGTATCTGCATTCTGCATATTTGAAATTGCAAGGCTGCAGAGGAAGTCTAGCTTCCTTTAGATTTCCTGTTATGCTGATATTTCAAAGTGCATAGAGTAGCAGACCTGACCAAGCAAAATACAGTAAGACAAGCCGCTTTCTGGTGATAAACATTACAAGCTTTATCCTTTCCAAGAGAAAAACTATTATGTAGATTGATTTATTGTCTTCTGAAGTTTTTTTTGTATATATTGTTATTAATATTAGCATGATTATTAAGTCATACCATTAAAAGTCAATTTCATGCACCAAATTTTGTATTTATATTGGCAAATGTTAGTTACACAGATCTGATTCTGAATTGAATGAAAACTGACTAGCTCATAGAGACTATAATCAGTAGAATCAATAATTTTGAATAAATCACATACTCAATGAGACACATACGAATTACAGATCAGCAACTATTCATAAAAATCCACGGTAAAATTTCAAGTGGTGAGCATTGTCTAAAGTTGCATGTACAAAGAAAATCTGAGACTGAATATATGCGTATCTGCATATGCTGTTATGGTTTACATAAATCCTTGCTAATGATGTTGTATTTATGAGTAATAAGAATAATCTCAACACTACTTTCCCAGTGTATTTAAGCATGTCATCTTATGTTATAACATGTTAAAGACTTCTATTTTAATGGTTCTAAATATAGAAAATTAATATTTGATTCTTTGGTATGTATGTATTTATCTGTGATTTTGGGGACGTCTAAACTTAGTTTTTCCAGAAAGGGGCAAAAATACAAAGTGCTGATATCATTCTCTTGACTAGTTTCTGTGTCAGAGCTTCCCAAAATACATACCACTTTCACCATAATTTATGTGGTTAGCGTGTTTATTTTGGGAAAACTTTACACTTTTTAGTCACATCTTGCGCCAGTAGGACAACCCTTGGCAAAGACATTTCTTACAGATACTGTGGAACTCTCACAAGCATCATGACAGAGGGGCAGAGGTTATTGTCAATTGCTTTTGAATTGCTCCTCCATCTTCTTTATTCACTGTTTTCCCTAGAACTGAGTGCAGGAGTGAATGAAAGATTGTGGCTTCCTTTTGTCTGTGACTCAGAAGCGCAGCTAGTGTTTAGCTGTCGAATTTCTCTCATATTCACTGCTTTTTTATAAAATATTTTCAAATGGTAAATTTTGAAAATATATAAACAAATGAAATCATGCCCAGAAATTACCAAGCTCCACAATGTTAGGCATAGCAACCTTTAATGATTCCAGGATAGACAACTTGGTAAAAAATAATAGCTGGTTTGGATGTTTCAGAAATAGAACGAGTTTGTAGATCATTACTCAGTCAGAAAAGTTGAAAGCAGGACGGATGCTGTGAAAATAAAGAACACATGTATTCATCATTTTAATGTTTTTATTATGGTGAAAGAAGTTGGTGTCACCATTATTCCTGTATGGGAAGACAATTTAGTTAAGATTTTAGAGGAAACATTTTAAATCCACAAGAATTAATGTAAATATTATGTGGGATATTTCTAACAAGATTTTCAGTACCTTAGGTGAGTTATAGCCAAAAACAAGAATTTAACAATTGTGCATCTTCCTCCATATAGAAATCTGGAAAAAAATTTTCAACTTCCTACCACTTGGCATTCAAATTTATGAGATTCTTGCAAGCATGAATAAAGTTAAATTTTTCTTTTCTGTCAATGAAAGACAAAATGCTTACTCATTAATCAGTATAAGAAATTTTTCCAAGATTGTCTCAAGAGCTTATCAAACTTTTAAGGTTTGACAATGGTAACTAATTCTCAAATGTTTTGTCTAAAGTCAGATGATTTCTAGAAACCAGAACATATTTATCAGAAATCTTTTTCAGTTTTTCCATTCCGCGAATTTTCACTATCACTGGCTAAAAGCACAAGAAGATCACATGTCCTAGTGTACATATGAGTTATTGATTTGGTTGGTGTTTCAACCAGGGAAGCTTCTGTCTGCTAGACCTTTGCTTTTACCAGGAGATCATATGGCACAGTCTGTTTAACAAGGAGTTCTCACACTATAGGAATCTTCTCATATGAGGAACAACTGTAAAAAAATAAACAGAGATTCCTTAGCCTAAATGCCATCTGAAGAACCATCTACATTTTTGGTTATCCCAGAAAATTCATTCAAGTTCCTTGTTTACATTATGATGACCTCCCTATGATTTACAATTATCATAGCAAGTTTGGAAAGAGATGAAAATGGGATAAAATTTATAATTAATAAAAATTAAATTAAGTAATAAAAATGAATCTTGTGGTGAAGTGAGAAATATGTCTAAAGTATATTAGATTAACTGTATTTGGTTTTTCCATTATATGAATTTATTGTAGAAATACAGTGATGATGGGAGACGCGTACCAATATTCCCCATACAGTGATATTAGACCAGCCTATGAATATAGATTTTACTACACTAGCCTTGTAATATTTTCATGTTATTTCCTGAAAATATATCAGTGGACTAGCCCCTTTTGTCAGGATTACAAGTACTCTAATCAAAGGGCAAACGTAATAACACAGTATGTAAAGTATGACTGGCACACTTAAATTTCATTCAGTCTATAACCACTACTGCTGCTACAGGTTGGAGGGGAGGGATTAGAATGAGGATCACTAACTGTGTGTCCTTGACATTAAGTAAGGAAAATGGCTCCCTATTCAGGAATGTTAGCAGGCACTAAAGATCTTGAATGAAAACCGATCTTTTCTTAAGCCAAATTGAAAGCTTGTTTTAAGCAAGCAATGGAGGATAGAAAGACTAAAGTACTACCATGTGATTAGAACAGACAGGGTGAAAGAGTTGGTTTCTTTTCCTGTTCAGTTCATCCTGCATAACTCTAATTCTGTTGGATATTCATCATCTCATCACTCGCTTGATAATTGGTGGATTAATTTCTTCCAAGATGTTGATTATTTTATATATATGCCCACATTTATGGTGAAATTTAATAACCCTACTAGTGTCACCAGTAATTGGTTTCTTTGCAGACTGCTTTAACCTAAAGCGGAGAGTTTATCCAGGATTGTTCACCCTCACTGGCACCTTCCATGTTTGACACATGTAAAAATTGCTTTTGACAAATGATCCAAAATAATTCTGTTGGTAACATTTGAGAGGAGAAACATTTTACTGGAATCTGAAAGATTTTGCTTACTGTGTGCTCAGTGTTCGTGAAAGCAAGGACAAATTGACAAAGAAGGGTATCTCAGAGTCTTTCAAAATATCAAAGTCTTATTGGTACAAAGATGGCTTTACAGTTTTCATATGTGTGACTGCATAAACTGGACCCTCCAAGCAAAAGAAGAGAAACAGATGGTCTATTCTGAGATGTGAAATTGCAACCACATTGTGAGGATATTTGGAACAAACACATAAGAAATAATATTTTATTCAACTACACAATTTTATACATTAAGATATCAGTAATGTTTTAAAAAAGCACACACTTAAGCTAATTCAAGGCTAGAAGAGGTGGAGAGAAGATCCTACATCTCCATGTTTGACTTGAACAAGAAACATCGCTGCATCTTTGAGAGTACAGATGTTTATTCTATTTTATTTTGAGTACAAAGATCATGAGGCTAGAAAAATACACAGAATATTTGTGGCATCTCTGTTAGAAAACCAGCTGTGTGTGGTAATAAAGATGCAGCCAAAAAAAAAGTTGAATAAAGAACAAAGAGATGGGAGACAGAATCACTAGCTAGATTGCCTATATACCAGAGTAAAGAATAAATGCCAAGTTAGGATAGGGACCACTAGAATAACCAGGCACAAATAGAGGCCTATTATGATAGGCCATCTATCACTGTAATTAATATGTTCTAACCAGTTTTTGAGTAATAGTAGGCCTTCTTGACCAAGCTGATTGTTATCAGATGGCCTTCAAGATAGTGCTTTTAGCAGCATGTAATAGATTTGCCAAAAGATTGGCTGTGACTCCTTTGTAAATATGTTTAAATGCCACCCTGCAAAAGACTCAGTGGTTTACACAAGCTGTCTGCCAAATTGCAACTCTTCTTTCTACCTTATACATTCTGAATATTTGGAGATTCATAGACAATCCAAAGAAAAGATTCAGACTGGAAACGTACACCATGCCACTGTCATGTTCCTACTCTTGATTTAAGCAAATCGGTTGACATACTGGTAGAAAAGGTTCTGGATACCAAAGATGAAAAAATAATATGGATTTTGCATAGAAATTCAGCTCATAACATATTTCTAGCATTACACTAACCAAGA
The DNA here is from genome assembly GCA_008694505.1 of Cyanoderma ruficeps. Taxonomy (NCBI): domain Eukaryota; kingdom Metazoa; phylum Chordata; class Aves; order Passeriformes; family Timaliidae; genus Cyanoderma; species Cyanoderma ruficeps. The sequence continues at coordinate 21,655,145 of VZDJ01007753.1, read as the reverse complement.
GAGAACTGTTATATATTATAATGCAGCCTCCATGAAAATCTCTGACCGTGACCATTTGCTCTTAAAATCAGGCGTTAATGCAGTCTTTCCATATGATGGTATTTTCATAATCCCTGCAAATTATGCCTACTGTGAACAATTCAAGGATTAAAATTAAACAGGTTGTAAAATTTCGTGTTTGAAGAGAAAAACATTTCATTTTTATGACTTTTCACATGAAGCAGCCTTGTTAATATGGGGTGCAGCAGATCAAATTAAAGATGCAGATGAGTAAGGCCAAAACATCTCACACACATTAATTACCTTTATAAACTTCCACAAATGTTCCAATATATTTTCTGCATAAAATAACAGGAAAGTGTCCGGCACTCTTCTCTCCTCTCCTGAAAGGAATCAAACTCTTCTGTGCTTAGAGTAGTTATTAACTGAGCTTGGAATTGGCATCTATACTTGGCATAAAGCTCATGAATTTATGTACATTTAAGCACAAACTTATATGTACACACACATGAAAAAATGGAGGAATGGGACAGGTATTAGAAATTATAATCAGTCTGAAGTGGGACCGTGGCAGTGCAGTACTTTTAAGATTTGTCATAAATCTCCCATTTTCCCTAAAAGGCCTTACTACATTTGATATTAAAATCTTGAGGTAATTTGTTGCCTTAACATTGTTCTGTATTAATAACTGGAACAGTGATCCTTAAAAGCAGAAAATTCTTATTAAAATTGGGTAATTCAGACTATTTCTAAATGTATTCCATCAAACATTATTGCTTTAATAAGCTATTAAAGCAAAAATGTTTGTTGGAATACATTTAGAAATAGTCTCGTTCTATAGGACTTTTTTTGTTATGAATTTATCAGACATATTTGCAAGGGGTGATGAATAAGATTCAGGAGGGCATTTTCTCAGTGTTAGATTGCTCTGGTTAATAACATCTATCCATTGCCAAGGGTTAAATGTAAAACATAGTAAGATAAATCTCTTCATTCAAATCTGAAATCATAATACCATGTTTTCCAAAACCATGGAAATGTAAAAGGTTGGTTTGTATTTTGGATTTTTTTTTCCGCAGGTAGCTTTAGAATAATTACAGATCAGTCTGTAGCAATTTTTGGTTCTGGAAATGCAACATGGTGTCATCAGACTTCTAGTATTCTGGTGGGGGATCAAGATCTTAGGCTGACTGTAGCTGTTTCAATGAATGCGGAGAGATTATTTACCATTTAGATTGCTCTGGTTCAAGCCACTGCCAGTATGTTTATAACAGAGCAGAACTTTTACCTTGAGTATTATATCTTCGTGAACTGAAATACAAGGGCTCTCTTGAAGACCTGACTAATTTTTTTTGTGCTGCCTAATAGGCTAACATTGCCTTTTTTACTCTGACACAAGGTTTAAGTGCAAGTTCGAGTGATTCACAGTGTCTTTCTGCACCCTGAATTACCTCTGTGTAAAATGATGATGATAGTTCATTTCACCCACACATTACTTAAACTCCAGAATGTTATAGACAGGACAGTATTATCAGAGTTTTCAACAAAATTGCACTACTTCTTTTTTCCAGTATAACTAATAGGTCATTCTTTTAAATAGATTAATTAAATAAATGAATGAAAGTAGAATGCATCCTATCTAACTTTAGAAATCTAAATTTAGGCATTGAGTCTAAGGAAGTTATCTTCATTTCTCTCATAAATGAAGAAAGGTTTAGACTCCCAAAGGTTGATTTGTCCTATCCTAAGATAAGTGTCTAGCATAGGTGGAATGAATCGCCATCTCTCCCTTTCCCTGTCCCTACCATGAGCAGAGGCAGCTTGTTGACTACATGTGTACCTCTTCACAGTTTAATGTAGTTGAAAGAACTGCATTTCTTGAGTATAATTTTTAAAAATACCATGATTAATCTTTCTCAGAGTCATTTGTAGTAAATATAAACCCAAAGAAGAGATTCACCAGCTTCAAGTTCCAGATAATACATGGTTAACATTTAAGTGTATCAAGTGTTGACATGAGAAATGTGTATTGCTTTGTGGAAATGGGATAAAATTATTTGAGGGACAATGTTAACTACGATGGATATCTGAGTTTAGACCCACTTTACCTTCACTTGTGTTTTTGAAGAACAGAGTTCAATCCAGCCAAGTACATTTTAGCCTTTCATTTCTTTTTAGATTCATTTAGAACTCATGAAACTATTAGCATAACTGAAAATTTCCACCTACTATAATCACTGTGTTAGTCAATAAATTAAGGTTATAAAAATTAGTTGATGCATCCACCTGAGATACAAAATTTGGAGCTGCATTTTCAAGATGTCTGCTGGCAGGATTTCTAATAATTTTGGCTGCATTGTTGCCCAGTGGCAATTTTGACATTAACAGCAAGTATCATGCTAAAAATTTTTTTGCGTTATAAGAAATAAAGAACTAAAATATTTTTATTGTTAACTGCTCAAAAACTATAAATGCATAGTACCATATTATCCCATCATAAATGCATATTCAGTATACTAGAGGAGAGTTTACAGCATTTGGTGTGCTGAGTGTATGAACATTTACATTTTCAGCACTGATACGTTGGTGAGCATAGTTTTAAGCTCATACTTTTTTGTATATCTCAGTCTGTTACTAAAACATAGAAATGTATTTCTTTGAAAGGAATGGACAGTTGCATTTCTAAGCTTCAGGCTTCTGTTGGATACTGAAAATGCATTCACCTACCACAATATTGAAATTCATTTTTGCTTGAGTTATCCGGCCATAACTTGTGTATATCACTGCAAATATTGCCTGCAAATTCTAATTTGAGCTCTTGTGTAAGTGCATCATGAAATAGAGTTTGTTGCTTAGTGATAATTAAGTGGAATTAGTTTCATATCTGCTGATAATAGCTAATAAAAGTATACATTTAGTCAGTTGTCAGACTTCTACAGACATACTGAAATCATGGCCAATGACTGCCATTTCTAGAAGATATATAATAGCTCCTGTTGCCCAGACTCTAACGTATAGACCCTGCTCCCTTTGCATGAACATTTCTTTGACCTATAAAAGATGTAAAAAATGTATAGTTCAAAACCTAAAGAAAACAAAACAAAACAAAGTTTCAAGAAGAAATGACCCCCCTGTGAAAAACACCCTGACAAAATGTAAAGGCCATACAGTCCAGTCAGTGCCCTCTGACTCTGAAGACATCATACTGGTTTCTGAGTGTGAGCCTTGCCTGGTCTGACTCTTTCTCATAGACTAAGACCTTTCATTGTCAAGACAGCACAAAAGCATTACAGAATCACAGAATATTCTCAGTTGGAATGGACTACAAAGATTATCAAGTCCAACTTTTAAGTGAATGGCCTGTACAGGGTTCTAACCCACACCTAAGGAGTTCTTAGCACCATGATCTAAGTGTGATTTACATTTAATTTCAAACATGGGAGCATGTGCAGCATAGATAGCAAAAGCTTGTGCATGAGGATTTTGAATCCCTCAAAACTGGTTTTAGTTAGCTTAAAGCACATTACATAGAAACTTACTTCCTGTGTACAGAACTGTCATGTACTCTGTGTTTATATTCTTTTTCCATTCTTTAAATAATTATTTGGTGAGGCTTCACACCACTTCTGGGTTTTTTGATCTGCTGCTGCATTCCTGAAGCAAATCTGATGTGAGGTCTTGCATCTCTTTTTCCAGTAAATACAAACACAGCCCATGTTCCATGGCTTACTGTACCTTTAAACAGTACTAAATGCCAAACAAATGCTTCATATTATCCACATGTGTCATGAACACTCCTCCTTCTCTGATCCAGACTCATTCCATCAAGAATACAAAAAGCATGGGAGACTTTTAATGAAGCTGCTCTACTCTTTCTCTGTTTATGCTGGCTTTGATCACTCTTTTTTATTAATTCATTTATTTTTAGAATCAGGTAGAGGATTGGTAGTGGATGCCAGTAATTCCCTAATGTCCAAGTCAATGCTTTGAAAAGCAATTATCATGTTTTCAAGTGAATTGCTGTCTGCTGTGAATATGCTGTTTCCTCTCCTCACGTGAGATTGTTTGGCCATCTGTTGCTTTTGATTTATCCTTTTTCAACTCTTTAATGCTGTGAAAACATATTTATGGAAAGCTTATTCATCAACATGTTTTTCAGTACATGTTTCAGTATGTGTTTCAGTATATGTTTCAGTATGTGTTTCCCTTGCACCATCAACAATGTGCTCCTCCAAATTCAGATTTCAGCTTGCAGCAAATAATTTTTGTTCATAAATTTTATCTGTTGAGTTTTATGTGGTACTTTTTTTTGCAGCTTGTTTTTCTAAGAGTTAAATTGATGCTATCACTTACAGATTATCAAAAAGGGTGATGGGGAGGAGGGGTGTTCTTCATACAAACAGTTAATGGTGTACAGTACTGTCTCTGTATTGAGAATGTTCACTGTCTTCTCCCATGTTATTTTTGTTCTCTTCATCTTGGTGTACAAAACCATAATAAGAATCTAACCATCAGTTTCTTTGGTGTGGCTTTTTGTATTTGTGCATTTCCACAGTGTACTGTGCTTAACTATCTCCCCATGAGTCCTTCCCTTCCTCCCAGAAAAAACTTTTAATCTCAATTGCTGTTGAACTGGTTGTAGCCTTTCTTTGTGTGTGTCTAGCCTGAAGTATGCTCCAAAGCTTACCCAACAATCCTGGTCCTGCAGCTATTCAGATCAAAGGCTGGAATGTGCTGAGGTTTCTAGCCTATATAAGGAAACCAAAGTATGAAAAAAATGGAAAGAGGAAGGAAGGTTTATTGTTGTTGAACTCATATTTATGAACCGAGTCATGAATTTTACATGTCTTTTGTGGCCGTGTATCTGCTAACCCCCCCTTTGCTGTTCAGCTTAATAATCATGACAAAAATTACGTATATTTTATGCTCTTCAAAAATATAATGAGACTACCATTAGGAGAATGAATACTAGGAAATTTATATTATGGGATCAAGTTACCATTGGGAACCTTGGAAAAGCTATATACAGGTTTACTTATAAGAAGTCTTCCATAAACTATGCTATTAATTCTATCTCTTTCAATATTACTAAATTGCCTGCCCAATTCCTGAACCATGTGAGATTTATAAGTTCAGTGCTCTAGTGTATTTTCTCACATTTTTACTCCATCCAAATCTCACTTTCCAAAGGATGTTTGCTGATCAATGGAACAAAGGTAACATTTCCTTTTATGAAAAAATTGAATAGGTGGGTATTTATCACTTTTGAGTCACAGGTATATATTTCTAGAAATAATTAAATGGCATAAAATTGTATTCTAAATTTAAGGTTTGCATTCTTGCAGTGGTATTCAATAAATATATGTATTTTTAATTTGTGAAGAGCAGCACCTTTATAAAACTCTGGCATAAGCCATTGAGAATGGATTGTTATATTGTGCAGAGATTCAAATTATGCAATGTATACTAGTAAAAACTGAGTCAGTTAATGAAGCAAGCATCCTTCAGTTCCTTGGTTCAAAGTAATTCCTGAACAGCATGTCATAAAAAACTGTTCTGGATGCAAAAGTAGACCAGTTAAAAGACCTAACGTAACAAGGAATACAGATTTCTTGGGATGATGAAATGTGAAGCAGTAAGTTGTGCCTAATCAAAGTCACCAAACAAGCAACCTGGGAATATTAGAATACAAAAATATTCAATAGACATGGGGAGTTAGTTGTAAAAAAAATGCTGTCTTGAAACCCTCAAAGAGGCAATAAGGTAATGCTAAGGTACTGGTTTGTACAAATCTAGATTGTCCATGATTAGCTTCAATTTCAGACCATAGTATCTTCCTTTCATTAGAACAGGGGGCCAGTTCTTTATGCATACAGGCAGTAATTTAATTGTGTAAATTACAATTAAAGTAAAAAGTGTACTCACAGAAGAAACTGATGACTTTGGTCTTAATCCCTGACAATGGAAAGTTTCTCTATTTATTATTACTATTCATCTTTAATTTATAGGAGGGTGTATTTACAGGAGAATGCTAACCCAACTACCAAATTGTAAGCCATGTCCAAAAACATTCTTTTCAACTGAAGAAAAAAAAAAGTGTGATTTGTAAATCTAATACAAAGATGGGAGAGATGTTATTATTCTGGGTAGCTGTCCTGGAATATTAAAAAAAAAAAAATCTGATTTTAAATAATCCTGTAAGGTTCAATGAAGCATGGATTGTGACCACCAGAGAGGCTATTGAGAAAAATTTCTGGTGTCAGTAGTTAAGATTATTCACACCTGGTAGTTGTGCAGTATATTTCTATCCCCTTCATACAGTTTAAAAAGAATCTGAATACTCTGAGCTGTTCTTTAAATGTATCAGGTTATGTCTTCCTGAAACAATCAAACAAAAAAACACCCAAATGTAGAAAGTACATAAATTCAGATTCAGCCTGGACAGAAAATAGTATCTTGTTCACCAATATCTTGATCCCAAGGGCTGACCCTACGAGAGGATGTGTTATGTGTATTGGTCGGATGCTGTAATTACAAACTGCAGCAGCATCCCAAGAGGCAATGATAGGTTTCCACGTGGCTGTTGCTTCAACATTACAAGTTTTGAGATGTGTTCTCTTAAAATAGGAGACGGTGGAGGGAAGAAGTTCACAGTTGCTTAAGTAGGATTTTAAGCAGGCAGCCTCCAAATCAGGTTGCTATAGCTGTAGATCAGGATATCATACTGTTAAAATTAATGACTTTACCAATATCTTGAATGTTATTCTTGGATGCGTAGTGATCTTAAAATATGGTCTGTATTGTGATCTTCTGTGCTATTGTAGATTTGACTGTACAGGATATTTCTCATGGTGAGGGAAGGGAGGGGCAAAAGACAAGTGTAGCCAGTTTATACCAGGTTTGACAAAACATTCCTTCTAAAATCTTTTCAAACATCTGACCTGTCTGCTAGGAAATAGAGCAGAAATTCCTTTTTTTCTCTTCACTGTGAATAAGTGCAATGGGAATTTTTAAAAAATAAATTACGTTGCGATTTCTTGATTTAGATTATGACTATTAAAAACAAACTTTCCTTTTCTCTTGAAAGTGTCATAATTCCTTTGGAATAGACAGCTGTGCAATGAAACTATTTTAGCTGAAGGACATGAGACATTCAGAGCTTAATAATTTACTTCCAAGACTCAGGCCTTATGATCATAACTAATACTTCAAATTGTTCATTCTTCCTCAAAGTATTTGAAAATTCTTGTCATTGTAAACAATATGACAACTTTCCTTGGTTAAAGTTCACAGCAGCTAAACTCCTACTCAATCAAAGTTTCCCTTAAGTTATTAAGCTGCAGTTTTAAACATATATTGCAGCAAGAACTGCATTACATAATGTCTCTCTCAGTCTTACAAGTGTAATTATGAGACAACACCTATTCAAAATATGAGACAGGAAATTTTGGGGTTTTTTTCTCTGACAATAAAGTAGACTGGAGAGAGAAGTCCTAAAGTTTGTCATCCCTAGTTACTAATTTAGCATCAAGAAAGATGGTGGTTTAATTAGAAGCAGCACTTTTCCTTTGATAAACAGATGTTCCCTTTATTTAACTGTTGCCCGCAAAGGTAGCCCAAATAGGTTTGTTTTTTTTTTTCTTTGTTACAGAATAGTAATTTCCAGCTCTTGGTCATTGTGTTACTACAATCAAAACATTCCCAATTAATATGTATTGCCATAAATTTATTAATTCATCCCTGTATGTCTCCATAATTTCCATAAAGCACTGCAGCTAAGAAGCTGAGCCTCTCTGTCAAAGCTGTATGAGTAACAGTCCAATAAAGCCACACCTAGTTGTCAGTGGACCAGGATTTGGGTAAACATGGGCCAACCCAGCACTCATGTGTCTGATGACTTGGTAAACAATGAAGCATTCAGAATTTTAGGGTCCTACCTACTGAGTGAATATGACCCCACCTTGCTATTATTGCTGTAACAGCAAGGTAAACAAAAACTCAACACACAATTCAAGAGAGCTGCCATTGAACCTACTTGTAAATAATTCTGTGCAATTGCTCGATAGGTTGCTAAGCAAATAAAGGCTTGGCTTTGTTCTACTTTTCTAGCCTCTAGGTAAATAACAAGGGTAGAAAAGCACCCACAAGTTAATAAGCAAATAAAGCTTTTAACTTTTCAAAAATTATCTGTCTTAGATACTGTAGCAGATGTTATCTTGAATGTGTTACTGATTGCACCAGTTTATGAAAAATGCTTTGTTTTATTCTATGAGATTATATTTTATCTTTATGTATCTTCAAGAGCTACAAACGTTTAACTTTTAATTTAGGTTGAAAGAATGACTAGATGTACTCTTAGAAATGGATATTTATAATTTCTTTATTTTTTCATTTCAGTTCAGCTGCTATTATGTAGCTCAGGACATTAATACTTCCTAGGGATGGGTATGAACAAATGTCCTTAAACTGTAGTTGGTTGATCACTTCCTCAGAGGATTTGCTTCAACATACTTGCATGATTGCTGTGTTCCAGATTTTCGAGGCTCGGCATCTAGCACAGCAGTTATGTTTGAATAAGCTCTCTTTTCAATTACAGCTTTAAGGCTTCACAAAACCTCATTGGAAATGCTGCCATCCCAGGTTCAAATTCTTCATTCACATTCACTGACAATGCTGGTATCTAGTGGGCAGAAAGCTTTCCTCTCAAGCATTCCATCCACCCCTAACTAAGAGCATTCATTGTAATAGTATTTCCTGAAGGTACATAATAGTATAGTTTTGGTTATTTTGTGCTCATGAACAGTTAAATATTTTTGACCTGATGTTTTCAGCAGCTGAGCACCTCCTTGAAGATGATGAATGACATTGCTTTGATCAACATGCTACTTAAAGGTTGCAAAGATGAACTGCTCCTGTAGTTGTGCATGCTCTCATGAAATACTTAGGCCATGCCAGGGAATATAAGAGGTTCTTACTTTGACTTTATTTCCCTGAAAAAACACACATCTGGAGCCTGTGAGTGAGCAGTTACAAATGAAGAGTTCTATCTATCCTACATCCTGTATTTATTTACACCAATGGGACTTCTTGTTTAAAAAGGGCTCATAACAGAAGCATTTCCAAAATTAAATTGTAAGATTTTCCGCATGACTGTAAGGGTTTTTCTTTCATGAGTTCTCTTAACTAAAAGTATTAGAAAAGAAATCATACAGGCTGTAGGAACCACTATGAGTCAAAAAAACTACAGGGAGCCTTAGAACTATAATACACACATTAGCATCGAGCAAATCACAGCTATATGGTAAGCAAACCAATGATCACAATAGCAAATAGCTCTGCTACTGCAAACAAACTGCCCTTTCATTACATAAAATTGGATAGAAAAGCAAATTAGGCCACAAGTAGTAGCATAATTCAGTTGTAATATATGATATAGTTCTTGCTTCACATTTGCTATACAGCTCTAGTTTCTCTAAGAAGACTATCCTAAAGCCTAATTTTAAAAAAAAGTTGATATTTAATATATATATAGATATTTTATACCTTTATATAAGCTTTGAATATAAGCAAGGTCCGAATGGAAGCAATTAAGGAAAAAAGCTCTTAAAGTTGTTTTTCTAAAATTAATTATGAAAACAGAATAGAGAGTAGTCTATTAATAGGCTGATTCCCACTAGACAGTAGCCAAAGAAGGAGACTCCCTTCCTCTAGTTAGAAAAGATAATATCACATCTCATAGCTTGCTGGCAGTTTACCCTACATGGAAGAACTCAGTCTATGGTCATTTTAAAATGGCCTTTCTTAAAAAGACAGGGATATTGGCCCAGAAAAATACTGAAAAAAGTGCACAACTCAAGGGCTGAACTATCTACCTTTACAACTGGTACATACTAAAGAGCTTGTTTAGCAAACAGATCAGTCCTGAGTGCATTGCAGTTCTACTGCATTTTATGGCTTAGGTGAATGTAGGGATTTACAGGTGCTTTGCAGCCACTGTATGATTTTTGTCTTTAATTTACCAGCAAGCCTTGGTTCTGTTTTGGAAGGTAACCAACTTGTAAAATGTTCAACCTATAATAGGCCCATCTAGGCCATATTTTAGCTTCACTTTATGATTTTGGCTTCTTTGGCTTTTAGAGGCAGGAAAATATTGCTCGATAGGAAGGGTTATTTTTTGGTTGCCAGAATTCCTTTGCAGTTTTAATGGAAAGAAGCAGAACTTTTTGGGGGGAGCCAACATCTCATTTCCATTCCGCTCTCATACAGCCACTGTTGTATCTGCAGGGCCTGCAGAATGTAACTGCTGCGACAGGGCGAACAAAGGCGCCATTCAGCGTGGAGAGCAGCTTCCCTTCCGCACTGCTCTGGCCGCGGCGAGCTTGGCTGGAGCACGCTATCTGACCAGCACAGGATTCGCTGCCTGAACAAAACTCCCCAAGGACACCCCTTTGGCATCCTGAATTAGTCCACTGGGATGAACACTTCCTTTTTAGCACTGGCATGAGTGCTGAAAGACAGCTGTGACTCGCTTTTGTTTCCCCACTCTTTACATACAGACGTGTTCTTTGGGATCGTACTGAGGTGATGCGGTGCTGCTCTCAGGGAACTCGAGTCCTGTTTCTGGCTAGCTCGAGCACCGACGCCGCAGTATCGGTACGGTTCGGTATGCTGAGATACTTCCCCGATCCTGTGGGGTCTTGCCTTCGGCAGAAGCGTGAACAATGGCAAGGAAGAAGGGAGGACTCTTGTGAGGAATTTAACTGGAGTTTATTAAATCCTTGTGGGACTTGTACACACGCAGAGCGAGCCCACAAAAGCCGCTTCTTCTCTCTGTACAGCACCTTAAGTATGGGGGTGGGGAAATGGGAAGGGGACAGCTTGGAACCAATCCAGAAGGGGAAGGGAGTGACCCAGAACACAAAGGACAGTCAATAGAACCAATTAATACATTAAGGGGGGGGGGAGAACCGGAGACTCTGCCAATCACTCAACATCTTCACTAGAATCTTCCGGACCTCAGGGTGAGGCTGTAAAGTGATGGACAGGACTCATAACTATGATTGACACTGGACAATCACTCGGGAGAAACCAAGTAGGGTTTAACATGGGGTACATGGGATAAACCGTTGTAAAACAAAGAACAGATGCATACAGAAACTGGTAAACCCCAAAACACACCACAACATTGTACATCACAAAACTATTGCTCACTGGAGCTCAAGTAGCGGGTTCCTCTACCCTACTGTGGTATGGTCGAAAGTTACAGAAGTTGTGTGAGAGGACATTGTTACCAATCTGCTGCCTCTGGAATCCTATTGCAGGGGTCATTTCCTGACTTTTATGTCATTTCAATCCAGTCCCTTGAAAGTTACCACCCCGGTACTTTATAAACTAACTAAATAAATGATGTATTTTCTCATATTCCTAGGTTACATACATAAAAGAAATTAGCTTACTATTTTGCTTAAGAAAATTAATATACAGGCAGTTGCTGATTTAAACAATCAAACTATGCTTAAGTCATAAACTAAATGTCTGAAGTGAGAGGAACACCTTATACATAGTGTTGGTTCATTTTCAGATGTCAAGCTGATGAAAAGTACAAAATAGTTGTTAAAGCTTCATAAAAGGCTTAACACTTTTTAGCAAGAGTGCATACCAATCTTCAGGATATCTGTTTTTTAAAGAGAAAACCAGGTAACAACTTTCATTTTCAAGCCCTAAATTACATAGTACCCATGCTATATTTGCAAGGCAGGCTTTTCTTCATAGATAAAGAACAGATATGGTTGAAAGAGGCTAAGCCACCATGACTATAAACACCATTTCAACACAGAATCACCATAATGAACTGTGTCAGTGCAACATTAAAAAACAGTGATTAAAGGGAAAGAACCAAGCTAAGATTAGTTGATCAACATTATTCCTAATGAAATACCATTGAAGCAATGAAGTTTATATCCTGGATGGATAAGGCAGTCTGAATGTCTGCAGTTTACTTCTGCATGTCATGAACAGATATGGCAGAAATCTTTTCTCAGATAAGCCAGTTTATCTCCAGTGACTTCAGGGATGTACTCTTTATTTAAATCACTATGATCAGTACAATTGAATGTACAGTACAGTTCTAATTTGAGGGATAATGCAAGCAAACCTCTGATTTGTGTAGTATGTTGTGTTTCCTCCTTTCTTTCTCAAAGTAAAACGATTTTATTTATAGCCATCTCCACAAAATGTGGACTTCAGTAACAGTTGAGTCACAAAAGGATTGGTGGTTCAGTTCAGATATACATCCAGAAGTTTTGCAGTTTCCAGGGTTTACCTGATCTTATCCAAACTTCTCCAGTTGGGAAATGAGATGTCAGTTTCCTAAAAACAGTCTGTCTTGTGACTTTAGAGTGCTTCCTTGTTTCATTCAGGTCAGCTGTAGTTCAAGAACAGTATTTTGAACAGTATTTCCGATTTCAGTTCTGGCTGAAACAGAGAAGTGCCAAGATATAACTTTGCAATAGCTTAGAAAAAAATTTTAAGATTTTAGATATGCTCCCTGTTGGTTTGAATTTCATGTTAGTTTTATTCTAGATAGGCTGACCTAGCCCTTTCCACACAACAATGTCCCTAGTTCTTTTACTGACCAAATATATTTTGTCCGGCAGCATTTTTCAAAAACAAAATAATTTGAATTGAGTGTGAAAGCAAGTTGTCACATAATTGCACAGAAAGATCCTTGGACTGTTGGCAAGTATTTTTCCAAGCACTTTTTAACCTATCTCTAAGTTGTTGTATACTTATTCTTAGACTAAATGACATGGATAGATTTATTAGGAGTGTTGTTACTAAAGGAGTGATTTACGCTACAGCAAACAAGGCAGAATGCTGTTATGTCTTACCTGGCAATATTCTCTTATATTAGGAAGTCCTGTAGTTGTGTGAATAAGGATTTTTGAAACAATTGCATCAAGATTTCAGTAAAAAAATTGGAAAATAATCTTGAGCAGTGACATTGCCTAAAACTTCTGACTTTGATTTATTTTTATAGCATTTCTTGTATTCACTGTAGGGAAATAAATGGTTCTCATCTGCAATTGAAATGGGTTGGTCATTTGCATAAACTTGTTTGAGTAATCAGTTTTTAAACCTTAAGAACCAGCTTCCACAAGAATGAAGATAAGGTGCAGAGAAAGCAGTTGAATAAAACAATCCATGGATGTGTGGTATATTTTGCATTATTTCATTGTAATACTCCTGTTTCCTGTATTTTAACATAAACACATACCCAAATGTATTTGGACTTTCTTTCCTGAAATACAATTTTTGCAACATGCACTTCTAAGACACACACCTACACTGCTCTTAAGCAGCAGTCTCTCACACAAGTGTCCAAACAAAATTCATATATTAAACTTTCTGCTAAAAACCTGATGATATGGCAGCCTTACATTTGTAGTCAGTGAGTTCTAGTGGAATTTAATAGAGGCAGTGTTTTCCAGCTATACAAGTGCCTGCAAATTTTGTTGCCTGCAAAGCTGGCTGATTGTTCTGACTTTTTTTTCCTTCTTCACTTATACTTTTGAATGATGAACACAATTTGGTTTAGGTGTTTATACTGAAGAGGTCTATAAAGGAGAATAGAGTTTGAATAACAAAAGAAGAACAAAAAATAGATGGAATTTAAGAAAACAAATGATGCAACCAATATGATGCTACTGTAGTAAAGAATTCTTAAATGGCCTAAGCAGCTGCAAATGGCAAGGAATTAGTCTTCCATATTTCACCAAGGTATAGGGCATAACCTAATGAAAACTTCATCCATTCTGTTTTATTCTCTTCTGACCTTTCAGATTATCTATAAATATATTTAATGCTAGTTGTTTACAAACATTGGGGAAAAAATCTTTTGTTAAATATTAAATAAATGAAGGAGGGCAGTAATCATGGAAATGTAAGCTTTTGCTGTTTTGTCTACTAATTGCTTTTAAAAAATTACTCTAGGACCTTGTACCATAAAAAGGTCTCCAAGTTAGTGACTGATCATCTAACATTTCTTTTTAAAGTGCTGATTAGTCTCAGCTTTTCTATTTTTATATTTCATCAAAATTCTTCTCCATTAAAAGAAAGTTCCTGGCAAATGTCATTTTGGTCACATTAAGCAAAAAGCTGTGAAATAAAACCAACCTTGCATCTTTGTTAGCCTGGTGAAAACTTTTAAAGAGTAGTCAAGAAGCAACTTCTTTTGCGTTTTGTTAATGATAGGTCTGGCCTGCAGAACTATCATGAGGTTTCATATACCTCAGAGCTAGCTGAAAACTTTATATCAAAATGTTTGGGGCATTTTTTTAACCTTATAGAAAACATAGTGTTGTAATAACCTTTTTTTTCACAGGAGAAAAGCCTTTATGTAGAATCCCTTCCCGTTCCCATTAGGAAAATCAAAAATATATTCTTTCCAGTTGACTGAATATGAAACCAAATATTCTGGTTTGCTGAACTAATCTGAAATGTTTCATTTGAAGTCAACACATACTGAAATCAATATCCCTCTGCAGCTCCTTTGCTATACATTCCATATCCATATTCCCTCTTGCAGGCTAGTGTTTCTTGGTCTAACCTCTTTTCCAATGAGATGGATGATGCTTCATCAAAGACACATGACCTCTTTATTACGTGAAAGACTTCAGTTTGGCCATATGAAAATATTTCATTGTGAAAGTGCAGAAATTTATTATTTCCTTATTTCTACTCTGGAATTTTTCAAAATAACACAGCAAAATCAATCGAAGTTTCAGCTCTTGTTTCACTTTGAGATGAAAGGATGTATAACAATATTATTAGTCTCAAACATATGACAGTCTGATTTTCATTCAGCTCAAGCATGATTAGGAAGAATTTCCCATCCTACTCGTACAGACTAAATTACTTCATTCTGTATGCTTTGGTCCCAAGTTTGCTCAAGGATCCCACAGGTTTCCGTGATGTTTCCAGAACCAGAAGAAGACACCATTTTATGTGTTTCCTGCACTAATGCCTGAGTCTGTTCCCACTGAATGGAGTGCATGTTTTGTCACCAACTTCAATGAGAGAGAATCGCCTTAAACGGATATTTATGGGTATAAAAGCAAAGCCACTGGGCATGTGGTTATCTCTCAATAAGCCACATCCTGCTGTGATTTTTTGCTTATACAAATTATAAATGGCCACTTTGTAATAGAATTGAGTTATCCAGATTCATAACAAAAGAACCCTTTAAAGTGGAAGTGCTTTTACTCACTTGTGTTTGAAGTTGCTTGCTAACATGACTTTGATAGGGAGAACGGGTAGATCATTAAAAACCTGTCTTGTTTTAGGGTGTAGTCAGAGAAACAGCATCCACAAGGCTATTCTTTAGCTATCTTGGATGAGGTGTTTAAAAGTAAAACAAAATATAGAATTTCCATCAATCGCAAGCAGTACCTACATGAACTGTTGTTGAGTTGATTTTGGTTTTTTTATTCAAAAAACATAGAAACACAGTAAACATCCCTAGCTTTAAATATTTGGCATCTCACATATAGCTTTTTCCTTTCCATTCTGTTCTGTACCGTCCCGTTCCATTCTGTTCTTGGAAAGCTCTGTGATGATTACCAGAAAAGCTGTCATGAATTTTGTGAAGATTATCTACATAAGTAGTACTACCACTATGGCACTAGTATTGAAAACTTCTCTGAGTGAACTTCTGGGTATAGGATTGAAATTCACATGAGCCCCTACTTTAATGTATCAAAAAGGAATTCTTTCAAAGCACTGCCAGCTTCACTGAAAAGCACTTTATGTTTACCATTATTTGTTCTTGTCAGGTAATTTTCATGTTCTCCTGAGGCAGAACTTACCCAAGAAGTGAAATTCCATTTTGCATATCATTACCATTCCACAGCAGCAAAATGTCATCTTCTCATTCTTCTTTAACACCAAAGAGCTGCATTTCTGACAAGCTGAATTCCCATGGCTAATGTTGTGATTGACTACACCAAGAACAGCAGCCTTATATTATTGGTGTTTATCCGGATGCTTTTGGGTAGTTTACATGACTTAAAGCAGACGCTCCTGTTTTCTTCGTGGAACCCTCGAAGTAAAAATGGAAAGTCATAAGGTTTTCTTTATCCATTCTGTGATAGAATGGTAACCATAAATAAAAGGATACTCACCCACATTAAAAATAAGATCAATGCAATAATATTCTATATTGATTTTCTTGTAATATATTGCTGTATTTATCTCAGATCAAAACACCTCTTACTGAAGTCAACTTAAACCCCCACACTCAGAGACACAAAATTCGTGGAATTTTCCTTTTAAAGGAGAAAGATATTCAAAATTTTGAGCCCAGGTTGACTCTAGCACTATGAAATTTCCGCTAAAAGCTCAAATTAGGGCTATTAAAAATTTTGGACAATTGGTAAAGAAAGCTACCTATCATTTTGTGCCTAGTGGAGCTCTTTTACAATCCCTTCAACACTATCCTTGTTTTCTTTTCTACTCTGCCTTTTTTAAATTGCATAACACTGCTTGATTTCATCATCATGGAGCATCAAATAAAACCTGGATAATATTTTTAGCAGTCATTTTCTTTCTTTTATACTTGTTCTCTGTCTCTTTCTCTGTAAGAAAAACAACCAAAACAATCACAACCAATAAGATAATTCCAATTCTGTTAAGTTGCTGATTTCATGTGTTTTGGAGTCTGCAGAGATTTACACACACATTTCTATGAGTATTTATAGAACACATGGGAGACATTTTTCTTGGTTTCAAAGTTACGCATTTCAGTCTAAAACATGTCTAATTCATGAGAAGACAGAACTCTGAGTTTAATGAAATCAATTTCATGTTACCTAAAGCTTCTCAGTACAAGCCTGCTGAGTCCCCATTTTCAGGGCAACTATGGTTCCACAATTTGTCGGCTAAATCATTCCCACAGAAGCTGCAGTTGTTTCCAGCAGTAGCCAATCCCTGCACCACTAAAATAAAGACTTGAGGAGACAAAAGTATCGCAGATGGTCATTTTGATTCTTGTCCCCACTTGATGAAACAGAGCACAGCTGCACTCATCCAGTGACAATTTCAGCTCAGACATTTATGCTTCTGCAGCATCAATGGGAGTGCACCTTCCCTGATTGTGTCTGTTGGTTGGTAATCAGCCACTATGTGCTGTATGTGATAGAAACCTTGGCTGGGAAGGCTCATGTCAGACTGTGGCAAGCAAGGAGGCAACACACAAGCAGAAACCACAAAAGGAGAACTCAGCTGGAGCCCTGATTTTCAGTTCTGCATTCTTAATACCACGTGTTGTTTGTCCTTAACTCTAAAGTTGCCATGTCAATTGCTTTTGTCTTCTGGTCTTTGTTGTTGGTAATTACTGGATTATACAGGATGAATTATAGAAGCATCTTAAATCTAGTTAAAGTTACTGTTACTGAAGGGGAAAATGCTGGTGTAATTGCAGATCCTGTGCTTGCTGAAGAATCTCATTAGCATTCATTTTGATAACAACAAGGGCTGCACTTGTCCAGTGCAAGTACCTATATTTATTCCTTGCTATGAAAATATCAAATCAGAATTTCCTTTAGCTTACTGTTTGTCCACAGCTTCCAAACTGATTTAGACTGTAAAATTCAGACTTTACAAGTAATTTAAGTCTTTATGCATTTCAGTAGCTGCTTTTGGCAGCCATGTCTATACACTGTTCAGCGTTTACCATAAACTCTGTGCAGAAAAAGTATTTAACAGTTGTAGTGCCGTGTAACATCCTTCAAAACTAAAATATCTGTGACAGATACCCTAACACAGTCAGAATTATTAGTATCAACATTTAATTAAGGATCAAATTTATGAGGCTCTTTTAACAGGACAACTAATTTAACAAGTTGCTGTTACAAGTTGAAGTAATTTACACTTCCTTAATTTGACAGAATTAGACAGAATTTTTTTGAAAATACTTACTACCTGCTCAATTTCTTTTTTATTTTAAAGATTTCCAGCTGTTGTAATTTTAATTTACATATCCATGGTAAGTAAAGTTCACAATTATTTTTTATGCTGGTGCATCAGGGTAGCAGATGTTTTCTCATTTCATAAAGCTTACATGTGTGACTAGATTTAGTTCAGCAGTTCTGTAAGGCCAATTCCATTGAGTTGATTACTTATCTAAATGAAGCATGGCTTTAAAATAATCATGTGCTCTATGGCAACTTAGTGGAAAAAAAATGGGCAATATTTTCACCTAATGGGGTTCAGAGAGTTTCTGTTACCTTTCTGACAACCTTTTGCTTTTATCTTTTACCCAGGAAGGACAGCTTACTTTGTGGAGTCTAATGACCAACCAAGAAAATAATACCTACAGTATTTTTCCCCCATATTCTGTTTAGGGGCAGTTTTAAAAGACACCTGGAAAAAGAAATGTAAGTCTTCAGATAATTTAAAATAATGCAATATTTTTTATATGACTGTGGCATTTGTAAAAGTTGAAACTACATGGGGAATGCTGTATCTTTTATCTAATAAAAAAAGAGGGAGTATATTTTTTCCTATCTGTTTAAAATTAAATGTAGCAGCAAATGCTAGAATCTAAATGGACTTAGATTCATCTGGCTAATGAACTTCCAGTCTCTCAAATTCCTTAAGCAGCTTTAGGACGGGTGAAACTTGGTGGTTTTGCTATGCAGAGATTTTTGAATATTTATTCCTTGCCACATGCAGGAGAGTTAAAATGAACTACAAATATCAGTATTCAGACTGCCATATTCTCAGTGTTTTCCCATGATAGTGGCTCTGGTTCTCCTCAAACTTCCAGCAACCTTGTCTCCCTTTAGAATATGCAGTTAAGACTGTATGTTAAAATTCCGTCTCTGCCCATTAGCACTCCAGAAACATAAGCCTTCTATAAAAGAGATTATCCCATACTTGTTCTTACACAGAAAACAGAAGTTGACTTGCTGTCAGTTTGGGATAATTGTTAGTGACATTATCTAGGACATGGGAGATGGAGAACTAATGTCATTCTCAGCCTGGGGTTTTTTTAATGAATCTCTCTCTCTCCCCTCTGTGTGGCAATCCTGTAGTCATCCATTGACAAAGCAGGGTGGGTGAGATGTGATATTGAGTTACCACAGAACCACCAGGCAGAAAAAACAGGTTACTCTACTCTCACTGTGTAAAACCCAACAAAGTTATTTTACAGCATTGAATTAGCTGAATGTATAAGTAAACAGAGACATAAGTAATTTTGTGACTGCTGTGGCAATGTAATAAAAGCAGTTTAGAATAATTACCTGTTTGTATAATTCCCAGAGAATATTGATATTATTTAGATGTCCAAAGCATCTAGCAGCTTTGTATATTAGGCCTTCATCAATATAACATTACTTATTTAAACACGGTAATTGTTTAGGTATCTTGCTGCATTAAAAGCCGTGTAGCATCTGTTTCCCATCAGACATGGTAGTTAGATGAAGAAAGTATTTTATAAAAACTTAAAAATTTGTTGTCTCTTTATGTATGTGAAATTAGAACAAAATCATCATCCTCAGCTGTAAATGGAAAAGCTTAACAAATTATTTTTTAAGTGGTTTATGCAGCTATGATGGCTGTTTGAAGTTAGGCCCTTCTGACTGAAGAATCAGTGTGTCTTCCTTAGCAGCACAGAATGGTCCTGCAGTTATTTTCATCTGCAGAGGGTTCCTGTATTCAAAATCTCACCCATAATTTTTTATTGTATTTAACATTCTAGAATACACTTCTGCCTAAGCACCTTTCTCAGTAATACTGTCTTGTTCTGCCTGTGCCATATGTGCAGGAGTATGAAAGGATGGTAATACTCCAAACTCTAATATCTAAAGTTATTACAATTCCTGCCATAAATTGGAATATACATAGTCAGAGAACTAAATTTTGTACTGTAGCGGCCCGTGAAATATGATGCAGTGCTGCAGAGTTGTCTTGATTCTTCTTGTACCCTCATGGAGTCCAGCAAATGGAGCACCCGAAGGATTTTTTATTTTTTAAAACAGTTATACCATCCTTAATTTTAGGGGATTACCAGCATTTGTCTACTTTGGTCTGGTCCGAGCAAGAAATCAATGGGACTGCCTATGGAGTACTCTGAATTTTATAACAAAGTGAAATTGTGAGTGAAAAACTGTTACAAATACATGCACATAGAGAATACTGGCCCCTTTCAACTCAGGTTCACAAACAAATCAGCTATCAGACACAGGCACTATGGTTTTATTGAGTTTTGGACAGCTTCTGTACACATCATCATAAGAAATACCATCTTCATCTGTGCAAGATCTTGATGTTATTTGCCTCACATATCTTCAAAACTTACAAACAGAGAAGTACAATAATAAAAAAATAAAAATCTCAGTAGCCAAAAAAGCCATCAAAAAAGTCACTGACAGCTATTTTTTATCAGTCTTATCTGAATCATTGCAACACCTTCAAGCATCAGTCACAGAGCCACACTCCTTTCTCCTCAGTATTGCACAGACATTAACTTAAGACTGCACAAAGTTTCTTCCTGTTTCTCCATCTGATACTAATAATTTGAAGGGGATTTTTTTTCTCTCTTTGTTAGATTCATGTAAACAGATCCCTACTTCCATGAAGTGAGTGAATTTCTCAACAGTAAAATGAATTAGATATAAAAGTTCAAGGCTTCTGTGAGTGTCACCACCAATCTGTGGCACAGAGCACTGCTGCTGTACGTAGGGGGACACAGTAAAATTAGTCCACTTGGGACAGGAAAATCCTGAGAACTCTTTTCTTTCCCCTCTAGTTTCAGCTTCTGTGACCTGATCACACACATATTAGGTTTGGGGGGATTTAAGTTGGTTGTTTTCTTCCTTTGGGCTAATTATTGTGTCAGAAAAGCCTGCCCCAGGCAAGATTCAGTCCAAGTCCTGCCTGTTAGATCCAGGTAACTACTTTGAGAACTAAACTTCAAATTCTACTTTTTTCCAGGTAATAGGTAGGTCAGTTTAATTGGTCTTTGCTTCTCTGCAGTTAAAATGATTCCTGATGGAAACTGGAATTTAAAATAAATCTGGTCTCTGTAGTAGGCTACATCCTAGTGAAGTCATTGTTGGGAGGGAGGAATGGAAGAATATCTAAAATCTCCAGGCCATTTAAATGAGGGGAAAAAATTTAATGGGCTCTGTAAGAAGTTCAATATTGTAATACACTTGTAGGCCTAAAATCGAGATAATTTTCCTAAGTCTGAGAATTTAATTAAATCTGTTGTAGGCTTGAATAAGATATTTCTTGACCCTTATTTTCCTATGGTGGGAGAAAGAAAGAGTGATATTGACTGACCTCACAGGTGAGCATTCAAGATGAATAAATACATGTTTATATTATATTACATGTTCAAGCTTTGAATATGTAAATTGATTTATTAGAATGAGAATAAATAAAAGCCATGCACAATATGTAGTTCTAGAAGTGTATGTACATACAAAGTTACTACTTGTTACATAAAGTATCAGAGTTATTGAAATCTCATATCTTTAAAAAGAAAATTAAGATATTTCAAGCTGGAGCATGACTCAGAAGCCTGTCCTTAAGATCCTTTGTGCTGCCTTAAAGATCCACAAAGCAACAGGGGCGACAGATTTTATATGAGAAGCAGCAAAAATGCTGTCAAAAGCTAACATAAACAAATATAAAATATAGAGAAAAATAAATGTGTTTTGCCATTCTGTATGACTCAGTGATGCATTATGTTTAGTAGTGTCAACCATATGTGTTTAAGGCAAAAATATGATTGTATTTCAGCTGATGCTTTTTCTTTGATTTTACAATATACCTGAATCCTGCACAGCTCTGTATTATTCACTGAGACAAAAGATGACAGCAAATGAATTCAATATATCAATAAATTACAATTCAATAAAATTCTTTCAGTATATTTCCTGCTAAAGATAGTAAGAACAAGACAATCAAGCTCCTTTCTGCTTTCCCTGTTTGTCTCTTTGGCCCTGTTTTAAACACTTCATTTTTTTTCTAATGGGGTTAAAGGAAATCTAGCAGGCAGGGTAGTACCATTTTTACTGTTTTTCTCTGAGTCACTAAGTATCCTGAGAGATGATGGTATCTGAATCTGTCAGCTTGGTCCCCTCCTTGCATCTGACATAGTTTCAGTGTCAGAAACAGGAACAAAGACTTGTTTAAAACAAAAAGAAGCAAGCAGCAGGACCGAAAATTATATATGCATATTAAGAATGTGCACAGCTTGGGAAAATAGTCTCTTCTCCCCTACATTCTCCAGTTCATCCATTTCTTAGAAAATCACAGCTGTTCAAGTTTACAGTGATCTCTTTATAAGTTGGACATTCTGAGATTTATAGAAAGATGACAAATTTGACAAATAGCATTTATAGCAAGATGATACCAGCTACTTTTACAGATTTTGACTTACTGAAAAATAGTGCTGACAGATGTTTCACAGTATACAATCATCGAATATGTTATTAGGGCAGAAGGAGTTATTATTTAATCTATTAGTGGATATTTTTGCTACTACAATGGTTTCTGTATTGCATCTCTGAGATGGCTCTACTGAAATGATAGATATGTGATAGATATGAAGTGTCTAAGCCCTTCCAAAAGAGAATACAAACATTACTGCAACAAATAAAGAAAATTCTCCAGAACTAATGCCATTTAGGAAAGTGGCTTTCAAAAATATTTCTTCAGGAAACAGAACAAAAACAAACAAACAAAAGAAGACAATAAGTAAGAAACAAATAGTCAATAGATTTATTTTTCTTCAAAAGTAGAATACTGTGCCCTGGAATGGTTCTTACAATTTTTTTTTGTTTTCCTGGTATTTGTAAAGCTTTCTTTGATAATTGAAAAGTGAGTTCATATGCTATCACTTCCTACTGATTACAAAGTATTAAAAAAATGTATTTTCTGAGACAAGGTCTTTACAGAAGATTGCTTACAAGACAATTTATTTACTGATTTAAATTCTATAAAGGAGTTATTCCCAATAAAGGTTAGGGAAGTTTTGTAATAAAGCCTGATGACATAGTCAAAATCTTAAAATGAATATACAAACAAAAAAGACAAGGGGATAAAAATTAACTATAAAGGCTTTAAATCTGAACTTTATGATTCAGTGTTTCTCATGCAGTAATTTACTATAACTGAAATGAGGACACTGTGTCCTTACATGACTGATGTTAATTTGGATCTAAAACATAGGACATCCCTCATAATGAAGTATGGGTTTGGGTGTGTCAGATATGTGTGTGGCTTCATTTGAAATTAGCTCCGCAGCTGAACATTGCTGGAAAAGAATATGCTGAAGTTTCTTCCCATACCATAGCAGGGAATGTCACAAATGAGCGACTCATTGCCTGAGCTATATTTTCAGTTTGTGTTGTGTTTGATCATCTTTCTCCTGTGTGGGAAGATGGAATGTCTGGTCTCCTAAGCCAAACTTTATGTGCAGTAGCTGAGACATGGCCAGCTGGAAAGATGAAACAATTGTAAAATATTATCTCTTCCCTTTATTTTTCCAGTGGACCCATGTCAGGCAGCTGGAAAACCTACAGTGAAATTTCATTGACTCTGTGCTCTTCCCCACATGGTCTGTAACACACAGAGTAGGTTCAACTCTACAATACACTATACTGTGCTTCCTATGTTGCTATCAAAGCCCCTAATGTGGCACTTTGGGATATGGTTTAGTGGTGAACAAGACAGTGCTGGGCTACCAGTTGGACTTGATGATCTTAGAGGTCTTTTCCAACCTTAATTTATGATTCTAGAGCTTCTAACGAGGCCGAGATCAGTCTCTTCTCCTAGGTAACAAGCAACAGGACAAGAGGAAGTTGAAGTTATGGGGATGTTTAAATCAGATATTAGGAAAAAAGTCTGCACTGAAAGGGTGGTCATGCATTGGAACAGGATGCCCAGGGAAGTGGTGGAATCACCATCCCTGGAAGTGTTCAAAAGGCATGTGGCACTTGGAGATATGGTTTAATGGTGAATACAGCAGTGTCAGTTTAAGTTGGATTTGATTATCTTAGATGTCTTGTCCAACCTTAACAATTCTATGGTTCTAATGAGAAGACCTCCATTAACCATGCACTTCTGTGACAATCAGTATCTCATCTTTTTTGTTTTTGAAGATGGCCTATTTATGTAATTTCAAACAGAAGCATCCTTGATTTAGTATAAATAACTATACTCTCACATACAGAGAAGACAGCTGGTGCTGTTTCTGGGGGGAGAAAAAGAAAAAAAGATTAATATTTAGGACTTTTTCAGGACCCTTCACAGTAAATGGAAAACATCAAAACTGACATGCTTGCACTTTGGATTTTACAGGCTACATTCTCTCTACTATCTACTTGTATCAGGGTACAAAAGTCACTGAATTGCATGGAATGCAACCTGAGGCAGAATTTCTGTCCAGACCTTTCAACAAACTTTATTTAGCCAGTTTCAGCTCCTGACTAGAGCCCTCACTGCATGGAAGGTACATATGGTTCTTGGGTATTTGTGTGTCTTTCTTGTCTGATGCTTATGTGTTAATTGTTTCAGTAGTAGCTCAATCAAGTCAGTTTCAAGCAAGCCTGCCAAGCCAGAAGATGCAAATGTGGTCATGTCACAATGACACCATGGATTCCCATGTGCTGCACTATCCACAGTGTAGCATGCCAGGGTGTGGAGGACAAGCTCATTTATGTAGCTAATACTAGCTGGTGATAAAATCTTCCTCCTAAAATAATAAAATAAATAAGTGAACATACTGCAGCAATAGAAAGAAATCTGCAGATAATTTGCATGTGAAACAAGAAAGAATACTTCCATTTGCTTGACAGACTACTGTCTGCTTGCTCTAAACTAGCTCACTCCTTTTATTCCTCCCTTTTTTCTTTTCAAGTTATCATACAAGTTGGCTGAATGCTAAATTCTGATATTTATGCAAGTGGACTGAGTACTCGCTATACATCTTTGTGCACTAGAAGCTGAACTTGAACTCCCCTTTTGACTGTTGAAAAGATGTATCGTGTATCTATAGAGAAGGAATAATTATGAGGCTTCCTTGCTATTTATACTTGTTTTCTTGTTTTCCTTTTTTCAGTTTTATGCATCTAGATTGTTGTCACAATCATATTTCTTCTATGTAATAAAAAATATAATAGCACAAAGAGATCTATTTCATATCTCCTTCAACACCTCATCTTACAGCCTTACATGTTTTACATCTTTCAAATACTTTAATTGTTTAGTTCTCATATCCTGTCCTCCCCACTGAGATTTGGTTGATCTCATGTATACACCCATTTCCACTGAACTTCACAAGCACCATAATAGATAGCAGGACAATTTGGAATATGATGATCTTTCTGACTTATTTCATTACCTTCTTTTCCTTGATGATCATTCCAAGAGAGATGCATTTCTTCCTCTGTGCTCACAGACTCATTATTTCTTTGTATGGAGAAGTTGCCTTGTGTGCTCAATCACTTCCTCTCTATGAGAAATTCATTAGACATAGATACAGTCACTCATGGTATTTCTTAAATTCTGTTGAACATGAATTTCTGACAAATGCTACGTGTTCACTCCAAGGCATGATGCAGTGTTAGTCATCTTTATGCATTCATACTAAAAATAGTCAACCCCACAGCCAGCTACCTCTGTGTTAGTGGAAGCCAGCTCTGTGACTGTGGAAGGGTGACTAACTCCTAGAGCAAACGTTCTCCAGAATGCCTCCACTTACTCAGTTTAGCTAGGACATTTCCTCCACTCTCTGCATGATTAATGTTCTAACCATTGTCCTCAACATTAGCTTGGTATTGACAATGGTAATGAGAAACATTTAGTGTGAAACTTTGTTCCAAATTTAAAAGATGCTCTTTAGCAAGTTAAAGGGGATATCTTTATTGTTTGTACTCCCTCATGTTCCATTTTTGCTAAAGCACATAAGATCAAAATATGCCCTAAGGCATCTTACATCACTCCTAAAGTTTAAAAACTGTGTGTTGGCCAATAACTAACAATTGATTGCTGTTAGATTTCACCAGGCATCACAGAAGGGGTCAAACTGATAGAAAATTTTAGTATCTTACAAGAGAATGTGAGAATCTTCCTGGTAGCAGAGAAGAAAAGTGTTACAGACTTCTCTGTTTTGAACAAAGCCAGATCTCTGCAATGCCAAATAATTGTTACAGTTAGCAACAAAGTATACTTCGTCATGCCTCTTATATGTATATGCATGTTTGTATACAGCCACAGACACCTTTGTCTGTGTGTAAAATATTTCAATGTTAATATATACATATTATTGATAAATAAAAGGATATATGGACAAAAACTGACACGTGTCATTTCCAGCTCTTATTTTGGCAAACTACGTTCCAAGTCTGAGTTCTGAACTTAGCGCTATAGGCCACTCTTTAACTGAAACATATTTTCAGAAACCAAGCAAACATATGTCAAAACCAAAGTATTAACACCAGTTAGAAAGAAAACACCAGTTTGAACTTTCATCTGGAACTTAAAGCACTGCTGTGTCCTGTTCTGGCCCTCTTGCTTCAAGACATTGAGCATGTGCTGGAGCATGTCCAGAGAAGGGTAATGAAGCTGGATCTAGAAAGTCCTATGAGGAGCAATTGGGAAAGGTGAGATTGTTTAGCCTGGAGAAAAGGAGACTTAGGGGAGACGTTATTGCTCTCTACAACACCCTGACAGGAGGTTGTAGTGAAGGGGGAGTCAGCCTCTTCTGCCAGGTGACGAGTGAAAGGACAAGACGACATAGTCTCAAACAATGCCAGGGGGGGTTCAGGATGGATATTAGGCAGGTAGAAATCCTTCATGAAAAGGGTTGTCACATATTGGAACAGACTCCCCAGAGAGGTGGTGGAGTCACCATCCCCGGCAGTGTTCAAGAAACAACTGGTCAAGGGCAAGGGAGGGAATTCTGCACTTCTACTCTGCCCTTGTGAGAGTGCAGAATGTCCTACCTACATCCAGCTCTGGGGTCCTCAGCATAAGAAAGATGTGGGCCTGTTGGACAGAGTCCAGGTGAGGGCCATGAATCCGACCAAGGGCCTGGAGCAGCTCTCTGGGCTCAGGGAGGTGGGGTTGCTCAGATGGAGTAGAGAAGACTTCAAGGAGAATTTACAGCACCTTCCACCTAAAGAGGGATTATAAAAAATGGACAGACTTTTTTATACAGGCAGATAATGACAGGACAAGGGTTTTAAACTGAAAGAGGGCAAATTTAGATTAGATGTTAGGAAGAAATTCTTTACTTGGAGGATGGTGAAGCACTGGAACCGGTTGCCTGGAGGGATTATGGGTGCCCCATTTCTGGAAGTGTTTTCTGGCAGGTTGTATGGGGCTCTAAGCAACCAGACATAGTGGGTGGCATCCCTGCTCATGGCAGGGCTCTTGGAATGAAATGATCTTTAAGGGCCCTTCCAACCCAAACCATTGTCTTGTTCAATGATTCTAGGATTCTGCTTGAAATGAAGGCTTGTCTGCTCCCTGAACCTCAGACATTTTCCTTCACTGGACATTTAAACAGAGGTGACAAGAAACTGTGGTTGGTTAATTTTGTTTCAATGTTAGTCATTCTAAAAACAGCTATCTCCACAAGGACCTCAGAAATTAACAATTAATGTTCTTACTGAATGTTAAAAGTAATTATTTTTTATTGTTTCTAAATGTACTTTTTGTCAAGGACACACCACTCTGGACTAGTTTCCTGTCTGCACTTGACACAGCAGAGATCTAGAACAATATTAG
This sequence comes from Cyanoderma ruficeps, assembly GCA_008694505.1. Classification (NCBI taxonomy): domain Eukaryota; kingdom Metazoa; phylum Chordata; class Aves; order Passeriformes; family Timaliidae; genus Cyanoderma; species Cyanoderma ruficeps. The sequence continues at coordinate 21,627,338 of VZDJ01007753.1, read as the reverse complement.
CATGACAAAGAGAAATAACATCAAGGGGCATTATATACAAAACAATACTTGTTTTTACCTCACTGACTGCCCAGACTGTCTTAATAAATAATACCCTGGCTCCCATTCAACTTCCTGCTTGCAGTCCTAAAAATTATGGCAGAGACTGTGTTTCAATGTGTATACTGAAAAAAAGAGATACATGCTCAAGGAAAAAGAAAAAAAAAGAAAAAAGANAAAAAGAAAAAAAAAGAAAAAAGAAAAAAACCCCAGTCTTTAGCTATCTAAACAGAAATAATTTCATTTCTAATCTGGCCTTGGAAAAGAGGTGCAAAAATATCTCTCATCTGGTGTGAGCAACAGTTTTAAAGTAGTATACTCCAGAGGATCGAATTATTCAGGCAGCAGAATGAGAGGCAAAACAAGAGCCAAGGATTTTGAATAAATACTACAGCTGTGGGAAATGAGTTGCAGAAATAAAAGGAGGAGGGACCAGCTAGTTTTGAGGGTAATAAGCATATGAAACCTAAAGGAAACAGAGCAAAACTGAGTCTGATTTATACTCTAAATAGCTTCATTGAGTTCATGAGAGTTCCATAGGCTACTGAATACATAATCTCAGAAATTGGTTGGTATATGATGGCTGTGAATAAGAGAGAGGGAATTCTGCAGAAATACCAGTCCTTTTGTCTTAAGGTTTTTATATTATACTATTTCAGAAACTTGGAAAGTGACAGACTCAGAGTGGTAGCTAGCGCCAACAGTATTGCAAGCAGGTGTTACACAACTCCCCAGCTCCCCCAGCTCGAGTGCTCTGCCTTCATCCACAGTTCCTCTGCTGCTCTCAGTTTGGATCACTCCGTGCTGTTAATTTTGTGATGAGCTGGGTAGTGCTTTTGTTACACATACAGATGTGCAGCACTGACTAGAAACAGATCTCAAGATTGTTTCCACTCTAGGTATCTTGGCCTTTTGTCAGAGCTTTTCTGTTTTTCCATGCTTTTCAGTCCTCTGTGTTTCTAAGGTTAAAAACAAAATGGGCTGAGCCACCCCAAAGTGATTGTCCACTAGGGACTATTTCTGCTTCTGCAATTCTGTTCTGTGCACCCTTCCTTCCTGTTGACTTCGCTGCTTTGGATGTCCCAAGCTAAGTCTCTTATTGCCAGGGAAAAAACTTCATTGGTCTCCATCAGTCTTTTCTGCCCACCATCCCATATATGTTTGGGCATGACTAGGAGATGAGTATTGCTTCATATGGAATCTTGTCTCCTGTCTGTCAGAAAAAGAAGGCATTTCAGTCTTTGGCCAAAAGGCAGAGAAACAAATAGTGACTCCTTATTCACAAGGCACCTGTGTTTTATTTAAGATACATTGTCTGAAAATATGCAAGCAGCAGCAATTGTGACTTCCTGTATCAGACCAGGTTCTCTATGCCTGAGCCATCCATCTGAAGTGGCCCTTTAAAGTTTCACCTATTTTAATTATTTCCTATGAGGTTCTACAGTTTTTCCTTGCTTTACTGTAGATGGAAGACAGAAACCTGAGATTAACCCAAAGATGGAGGCCTATCACTCAGAAATATCAAGAACTACATAGGCTTATTTTCTGCATTCTTTTAGTGGAATCTCTGCCAATCCCACCCCACTTTCTTGTTCAAAAGACTCCTTGGTCACAATCTTGAAGTTCTTAGATGCACTGTATTTGCTTTTTGCATACAACTCAAACCAGGTCCATCTCTCCATCTAGCCACTAACAACAGGCAGTACTGATGGTCAGCTTGAACTGTTATCACTTAGAGTACAACTATTCTGTGCAGGAGACTGACTGAGTTTCACATGCCGGATGCACTGCAACAAAAACCCAAGTCATGTAAAAGTGTGTTGGTTTTACATTCAGTTTCTTCAAAATGGAATGAATTCCATAAGTGATACTTCAGTCCCAGCCCTAAATAATGAGAGTCCAATTCATTTGGCACTTAGGGGAGGGGTCAGCATTGTGATGGGGTGCCCTCCTAAGCCACTCTGTCATTCACTTCCTCAGCTGGGTAGGGAAAAGAAAATAGTTAGTTTCATGGGTTGAGATAAGAACAGAGAGAGATCACTCACCAATTTCTGTCACAGGCAAAGCAGATTCAGCTGAGGAAAATCAGTTTGATTTATTAACAAGCAAATCGGAGTAGGGTAGTGAGATACAAAACCAAGTCCTAAACCATGTTCCCTCCACCCCTCCCTTCTTCCAGGGCTTAACTTCCCTTCCAAATCCTCTCCCTGCTCCCCACAAGCAGCAGAGGGGGATGGGAAATGGAGGCTGCTGTCAGTTCATCACACATTGCCACTTCTTCCTCCACAGGGGGGGTCTCCTCATATGCTTCCCCTGCTTCCCCATGGGGTCCCTCCTCCAGGAGACAGTTCTCCATAATCTTCCCCAGTGGGAGTCCTTCCTTCAGGCTACAGTTCTTCACAAACCACACCGCAGAACTTCTCTGGTATGGACTTCCCACAGGATCACAGTCCCCTTCAGGCATCCACCTGCACCATTATGGTGTTCTCCATGTGCTGCAGGTGGATTTGTGCTCCAGTGTGGCCTCCATGGGCCGCAGGGGCAAAGCTGCTTCATCACAGTCTTCTCCATGGATGGCAGGGGAATCTCTGCTCTGGCATCTCCTCCCTTTCCTTCTTCATTAATCTTGGTGTCTGCAAAGTTGTTCCTCTCACATATTCCCGCTCCACTGCTACCACTGCTGCTGATGGGCTCGGCCTTGGCCAGCAGGGCGTCCATCCTGGAGCTGCCTGGCATTTGGACATGGGGAAAACTTCTGGCAGCTTCTCATAGAAGCCATCCCAGTAGACCTCTGCTACCAAAATCTTGCCACAAAAACCAAATACAAGCACAAAGAACAAATTAAACTAGATGAAAATATAAAGCAATAAATGTTTTCTACTTATCACCTACATTTATAGAAGAACAAAGTTCTGGGGAAACATGGTCTGCAAGGAACCTTACACCTCACCTGACCTGCTTATTTTCTGCAGTAAACTGCTAGATGCAGTATCTATGAAGAAAACTTCATAGTTTTTTACTACAGTTAATTGAAAAAAATTGTGGCTATACTTGGAAAGTCAACAGATGGCTCTAAGCCCCTGGATTCTTTCACACATCCTGTGACCCTGACCATCTTTAACTACAGGTGTCTTTATAAAGCTTTCTATCATGACTTTGGGAGAAGGCCAAATTATCAATTGTATCTCTTTTTCCTTCCAGGGGCTTCTCTCCCAAAGCTGGAAGTGATCACTATTTTGGTAGACGTTATCAGTTTCTACCTGGCAGAAAGGAAGGAGGAGCCTGTATCACATGTATGAAAGATAATTATAAGAGTTTGTGTTTATTTTAAAGCAATAAATGTAGAGGTTCTTTTTTTATTCTTTCTTATGTTGCCATTTCAAATATTTTCTATGGAATTATTCTTAGAGTACATACACATACACACACTGAGGAAGTATACAGTCCACACATGAGAATTTGTTCATGGATCTCAAAAAAACAAGGGAAAATACTAGTCTCACATCTGGCAATCATTTCTTCATCATAGAGCTGTGCATCTGAAAGCATTGCATAATAGATATGCAGGGCCAAAATCATCCTGGGTGTAACAGTACTGACGTCAATTCCCTTACACCACGAAAGAATTTTTTGTGTAGAATGCAAACTGTTTTCATGAAAGACAGAGAAACACTTCACTATGGATGCTTTTTGACTTTATTTTCTTTAAACAGCTGGCAGCTGGTAGACATTGGCTTGCTGGCCAATTGCAATAAATGAGATGGACCATGAAAAGGCAAAAAGGACAATGGATATGGAGACTAAAACAATTGGTATTGAGGATTTGAAATGCTATGTGCTGTATGCAAGGGATGCTATTTCAGACTATCTCTACAATGGTCACTTGAATTGTGTACTTATTGTAAGCTAGAAAACACAGGGTATGCTCCTGAAATGCCTAGGATTTTTTCATAACTAACGTGCTTGGATTTCCTAGAAACATAAATCATTTTCCTACTAAAAAAGGGTCAAATTTTTAGATGTACCTACGTGTCTTAAAAAGCAGAACTCTTTTGAAAAAATGCAGGGGCAATTTGCAATTCTGTCCTGTCACTTAAATTTTAAGTCTCCAAGTACATTTCCTCTGTTGTTTTGAAGGTGGCTGGTCCTTGGAGAACTCCCTAACTCACAGTGTTAAAAACAGACTCCTTTAGCTGACACTTGAATTTACCTCCTGGTTTCATCCATTCTGTTTTAGGAACCATTCTACTAGCAGAGAGGCAGGAAAGGAAATTTCTTGCAGAAAGGTCATAAAAAATGGGAACATTAATATCTGGAAGCACTGACTGATGGCTGTCAAATTAATATTTGTCTAAGTTTTGTGATGCTGAATTTTGGTTTTGAAATCTAGAGGATTTTTTGTGTCCCAAGAAAGATCCTTTGTGATCCTTTGTGTCCTAAGAAAGGCACATGTTGTACATGTCCCTATAAGCAAAAATGCAGATTATCAAAAATATTACTGTTGAACCATAAGACATTTTAAAGTTTTAGGCTCTGCATATTAAGATAATTTTAAAGATTTAGAGTCTGCATATATAATAAAATTATATAAATACTTATTAATCACACATCTCTGTAAACCTTAGCCACAAAATTTCAGGGTACCTTTGTGGCTTCAGTTCAATAAATGGAATCTTTGCTATAAACAGAACCTTACCCTTAGCCCAAAGTCAATTAATTTTTTTCACAGATCACCTATGCTTTTTGCAAGTAATGTCTGTAATTTGCTAACTCTATTTGTCTGTAATTGGCTAACTGTATTGTCCTGCGCAGAGGACAGTATGAAACAGTATGACACAGCTTCCTCACTCTGTGCCTTTGGGCTCCTGACCCTGCTCAGAAGGAATTCCTGAACTTCTCTGAACAGTCTGCATTTGCTGCTGATACTTACAGTAGGCACAAAACTAAGCAGAGATTATGCCAGTTGCAGCTTAACCGAAAATGCTAAATCAGGTCCTTTCAGCTAGGAATACCACTTCAAAAAAGTTGGATTTTTTTAAAGTTGTACAGCTGTGTTTTAGAGAACAATAATATTAAATATACCTGCTGAATAACTTTTGTGTGGTTTTTTTAAAACTTCCATTCTTTTACAGTGTTCTCTCTTTGATTCTGTTTAGTGAGAACAAGATCAAGATACAGGATCTGGACACATACACAGTTAAACATATGCATAAAAACATTTTAAAAATATATTATGGATATATCCCTTATAAATTTGACACTGGATTTGGGTGTGAATTTATATTTTTTTATATTGTGCACCTCGTTTGCTTCAAGAGAAACTCAACAACTATATTGAACTACAGCAACATAAACTAGCTGCTAGAAAGCAAAAGGAAAATTGTGTGTGCATATGCACAACTTTGAATTGAAACTATTATTTCTTTAATTGAGGAATTTCAGACTGAAAAAATCAACATTTGCAACTTCAAACACAAAACAAAAAATAACATCCTTAGTCTAGTCACAGTTAACCACATAGTGACTAAATATAGCATCAGCTAGTCTTCAGGATGTGTCCACAATAACAGATTACTCAAAATGTTCTGCTGCTATTCCTTACCTAATATTATGTCTACAACAAAATGTGGAAGTTTAAAATATCTCTGTAATTATGGTAAACAGACAACAATCACTAAAATTGCAGAGTACTTTCCACTGTTCCTAACCTACAGGTTGTATATAGAAAACTAAACTAAACAATTCTGCCTACCACTAGTAGCCAAACACATACTGAATTCCAGGTGTTGGTGAAGCACGGGCAAATCATATTTTGAGTGAGATATAAATTCTAATCCTGATTTTTAAAAAGATTTTAGGTGATTTCTAATTCTGAACAATTAGTGTATGTTTCCTTACTAACTGTGTTGAGAATTTTCACAGGCATTTAAAAATGTAGAATTCATTAGAAAAATGACACTATATCCTCTTGCTTTTCCTTACTTTGAAATGGGGAAATTACTCAACGTCCAAAAACCTTTATTCGGGTTAACTCAATAACGCAAGTCAAATTCCTACTGGAATTGAACACAGAAAGAAGCAGGTATCTTTCAGTGTCTCTCCACCCGTGTTTTGAGGAAAGCAGTCCTGGTTTCCGGGCACGGCTCCCACCCCTCCCCGCCTGCGACCCCGCCGGTGCCCTTTTGCTTACGTACAGCAGCCTTTGAGTGAGAACAGGAAGAGGCGAATCAAAGAAGCAGCTGTTCTCTGAATCACAATCCTCTCTGGATTTCTCTATAAAAAACCTAATAGAAAGATAGGACCGAGAAGAAGCATAGCATTCCTTGAAGCCACCTCTGCAGCTGCTACCAAGAAGCTCAGCAGCACGGTGATAAAGATGGATGTGAGTGCACACACAGTTTTTTCTTTACAGATTGAGGGTGTCTTTCACTTTGGCTTGTACAGTCTACAGGGCTGGATGGCTACAAATTCACACTCATTTATACAAATGGTTCGTTAGAATCTGCCTTAGTTTGGCTACACAAGCTTCCCTTCTATCACACCCTGAGTAAAGAATTCCCAAGCCCGCTTTTAATATTTTCAAAGTTTGTATTTAAGAATCAGCTCTGTCTTTGCTATTTAAAAATATATCCATTTTCAGTCTACTTGCTTCCTGGCCTAAATGAGCATGTGGAGGCCAAAATCAAATACCAACACCCTGCAAACAGATTTCTATCAAGACACCTATGAAAAATTTATAGATTTGAATAATGGCTGTTTTACAAATTAAAGAAAATCTTTCCTTTTTTAATTTTAGAAAGACCAACTTGTATTGCATTTTTCCAGATGCAGATTATCTGTTTCTTAATTACTTCCAATGCTTTTTCAATGAATAGAGCTGTAAGATGTCCTGAATTCATATAACAGATGAATAATACAGTTTCTGTACAAGATACTCTCAAGATACTTGTAAAATAGCCAAAAATCAGAGCCATTTGTTTTGAAATGCTTAGAATTATGACTGAAACCATAATCATATATATGGTTCAAGTTTTCTGGCCGGAGACCTGAGCTTTAATTCAGGTTTTGCTTGGAATTTTATCAACAATTAGAGGTTACTAGCAAGAGTTAAGATAATAAAATCATACAATATCTTGAGTTGGAAGAGACCCACAAGAGTCATTGAGTTCAGCTCCTGGCCCTGCACTGGACACCCCACGAGTCAGATCCTGTGCCTGAGAACCTTGTACAGACACTTCTTGAACTCTGACCGACTTGGTTCTGAGACCAGTTCCCTGGAGAGGCTGTTCCTATGCCCAACCAGCCCCCGGGTAAAGAACTTTTTCATGATACCCACCCTGAATCTCTCCTGACACAGCTTCATGTCATCCCTTGGGTCTGGTCACTGGTCACCAGTGAGAAGAAATCGATGTCTCCCCCTCACTTTTCCTCATGAGGAAGTTGTAGACAGCCATGAAGTCTCCCCAGCACCTCTTTTTCTCCAGGCTGAACAAGCCAAGTTGTTCAGATGTTCCACTTATGTTTTCTTCTCTAGACCCTTCAGCACCTTCACAGCCCTCCTTTGACAGTCTCCAATAGCTCTATATCCTTCTTATATTGTAGTGCTCAAAGATGCACACAGCAAAATTAATGTAATCATTCCTACATTATTAGAATCATAAATTACTGTTCTTCTACCTCTTCCTCCATTAAATTGTACCCAAAATTGAGAAGTACATTCATTCACAACTGATCAATTTCCATGCCAATTCCTGAAAGCTTCTTAGACGTAATTCCTTCTCTCAGCTGCTATTTCCCTTGTGCTGTTTAGAGAAACAACAAAACAAAACAAAACAAAAAAATAAATGACTCTTTCCTGGCTCATAGTTCCTTCCTTTCTTTGTGCCTTTACTGAGAAATTGCATTCTGTATGATCTTCTTGAAAACTAGACACTCAGTCATTCCATCATTTATGCAACAAATCAGATGCAGACTTACTTAGATTAATAGATTTTTATGTTCCCTAGACTGCCACTTGTTATGCTCTTCCACAGTACAGCCACATGGTTCTGAAGTTTTACCTACACTCTTCCATTTTCCCGTTCAAATCTAGATTCTTTCATAGTCTAATACATTCTTGTTAGGGAATCCAGGAACTTCTTTCAGTGGGTCAATATGAAAATAACTTCTAGAAAGTATGCACCCAAACTACAGGAGCAAGCTTATGAGAATTATACATTTAGTATAATAAATCCCTGCCACTTAATTTAGCAGCCTCTTTGGTAAAATTACATGACTCACTCCTGGAAGTGTTCAAGGCCAGGTTGGATGGTGCTTTGAGCAACCTGGTCTAGGTGTCCCTGCCCATGGCAGGGGGGTTGGAACTGGATGTTCTTTAAGGTCTCTTCCAACCCAAACCATTGTATGATTTTATGATTGTGCCCTCCTTGCAAAATCTTTACATTCCTTCAATGAAATAATACATGCATGTGGCTAATGACTAATGGAAGTGACTATATTGTAGAATATTTGCAGTTTTGAGGATATAGAACAGGTTATAAAACGTGTTGAGGACGACATTTGTCACTCACATTTTAGATTTCCAGTGTCTGACATGAAACCAGAAAAATGTGTCCACAACTTATTTGCAATATGTTTGTGGGTGACATGAAAAATGCGTAGACCTCATTGGATAAGGGAACTGCCACATCCTGCCATGACTCAGTTTAAAATGTAGGCATGATATGCAGAGAGTGCTGAAATTGGACATTTGCTACCTTGTTTCTCTATAGTCATTAAAAGTCTCCATGGACCTTCAGAACCCTTTTCTCCCATTCACTGTGTTTTTAAGCATGTAGAAAATGGTGAAAAAACAATTCTCTCTGTCCTGACATTAAATTTGTGTTTTAAATTCCCATTCTGGTAACTCCTATAGACCTTTTCCCATATATTTTGCAGATGGTACTAATATGGACAGAAAAAAGAAATTTCCAACAAGTTTAGTTGGTGACCTTGGATGACACTTTACATTTCATAAAGTGTGAAAACAGACCTCGTTAATTACTTAAAACATTTGTTTTCTTAATTAAACATTTCATGAATACATGACTTTAATTTTCATTGTAACTTTGGCTTCTAAATGGAAAAGTCACTATTAAAAAAGAGCTTAGATGCCTGACTTGGATATTTTTTGATCATCTTTTGTTAGCGTTAGCATGAAAGAAAAGAAAAAAAAAATGAAGAACACATTCCTGTAATATTTCATCAAGTTCTGACTAACAGAGAATCAGAAATGTTCTAAAATGTACAATTACAAACAGGCATAAACTCTGAGACATTTTTGTGGTTTCAGAGAAAACTGACTTAAGTACATATGTCTGGAAAGTCCCACCAAGAAGCCACTTCTGTATTTTCAGGAAATTAAGCAAAAAGGCCTACTGCAATTTTTCTATTGTCATTTGTTTATTTATTTTAAGCCACATAATAAGCAGAAATTTTTGATCATAGGTGCAGCATTTAGACCAAAAAGAAATTTTTTGAAGATAAAAGAGTTGTTTATATAAACAACAGTTCTCAAAAATTTTGAGATCAATTCTAATGGTCTTATGTTCTCTGAGACTGAATAGTGGGAGGGTTCAAAGCTTTGTAGCTGTGGAACCAAGTCACGATCATAGTCATTCTCTTAAGTACTTTATTTTTACTTCCTTTTTCTGGAATGACCCATGGAGATGACTGGACAGATGAAAAGTAGTAGCATATGCCTGAAGATGCCTCTGAAAAGTCTTGATAAAAAGAGGGACTGGAAGAGTAGTATCCTGAATTATACTCTGAATTGCTACTCTTGAGCCTAACAACAGCTGTACTAGATCTGAAGAACCCCACAGCCCCACATCCTGTCCCCAGCACTGGTAAAGAACAGGGATCTGCAGGAATATAAGAACAGGAAGACTGTATGGTCAACATTTCCTGGTATTTGGAAGATCCCGATGACCAGTAGTTTGAAATTCAAAAATCTCTTTATATAGGAGCCTTGGGTTTGTCTAGCCCCATATTGTACCACCAAAAATATCCATAACTAGATACATAACCCCCAGTAAAAGTAGGCTAAACATACACTTTCCCAGTCTCTTGATTCTTTCAGATTTGAAGACTTCCTAATCCTGATACCATTTGTGCAGTAATCTACCAACAAGTCTCTCTCCTGGTTATAAGACAACCTTTCCCTGAAATGCTGTAAATTACCAAAATCCACAATGTCCTTTGGTAACAAGTTTCACATGCCTCCTACCCCTTCTGCTTTGAATTTTACTGCCAATGGCTTAATTTGATGGTCACTTCTTGCAGTTGATAGAGACGGCAAGATGTTGGTCCATGTTAATAAACGTTAGAAGGATTCCCCTTTTCAAAGAGCAAATTTCTTCATCATGCCTACTCTCTGCATTGACAAAAAGGAAAGTGTTTTTCCTTTTTTTAGGAAAGTTTACCAGATCAAAGGCTTTTCCAGTTCTCTCAGAGTTTCTGGATTTCAGCAGCATTTTCTATCTAAAGCCCCTGGCAATCCAGAACCCAGGCAGAAGGCACTTGAAAGATTTTAAGCATGAGTAAAGAATCCCCTTCTGATGCTGAGAAAACAGACAAGGAACCTTGGAAACCAGACTTTTTGTAATAATACAGATATCAGGCAATTAGAGACTTGTGGCTGCCAAACTGTAGCCTGATCATTCAGGATACTTTGACTCTGTCTCAAATGATCCCTAAACAATATTGCAAAGCTGTGAGACTCAGAGTGAGCCCGAAGCTGCACAATTAGTGATCATGATGGAGTGATCACAAGTTGAAGCTTAAATAGAAAGTATCTGTTTCATATAATTTCTGTGCAATCTTTGCACCTTCGTGCTGAGAAAAAAAGGTAGGTTTTGTAGGACTAACAGAAAATGGAAGGAAACAAGAATATTTTTCATAATGGCATAGTAAGTTCTGTCATATTTCTGCCACTGAAAGAGTGATGAGCTCACATAATTCATACAATCAGAGCACATGCACATTATGGAATGTCCAGCAGCAGTTAAAGACACCATTCCTTTGTTCAGTTGCCTGTTTGGTGTTGTGAAAGCATCTGTCTTCCGATAATGCAGGCTGCCTTTTCACATTACTACCTTACACTTTGGTTTTGTCTTCTATTTTTAGGACAAAGTTCCCAAATGTCTTACCTTACTAAAGGTAGAATGTTGTACAGAGTAGGCATTTCTGTAAGGGTTTAATTCTGAAAAATGCAGGCAGTGATGTGAATTTAGAGAAGAACCATCCTGTCATCCTGTATCCTGCTACTCCCACGCACAGCAGAGTGCTGTGTGCAGTGTCACGGCCTCACCTCGCATGAGCCTCCCATGTGACGAGACACGACAGCTGAGCCTGCACACGCCACCATGCTCCACAGAAATACTAGGGTTTCTGATGCATAGTGACATGCTGATAAACTCTTAATTAGCTGCTGTTTATGAGTGTCTGCTTCTACTGTAGATCCTAATTCATTTGCCTCTGTCTATACTATGTCTTTATGTGCCAAATAGGGATTATATTGCAACTGGTATCCTCTTGTGTGTGCCTATACAAAGGATGATTAGCTGTAAAGCCTTCTGTGAGACATTTTATGCGGAAAACTACTTACAAAATATATCGGGTTGCACCAGACAGCTGCCTAAATTCTGGAATGAGTTTCTGCTAACCATTTATATGCCAAGATTGCCCTTCGAAGTTACTTGTAACTGTATCCACTAATGCAAAAAAACTATTTGGCAAGTAACATTTTTCTTACTCCCAGTCGCCCTGGTACTCAACATTATACCAGCCCAGCACAAGGGTGTCATTGTGCTTTGCCTCATGTTACCAATCTCTGTGGTCTACTGTGTTGTCACTTGAAATTTCAGATGTCTGTTTCTAATTGAATGCTTCCTTCTGTGATAATAAAGGTGATTCATATAGTGATATAATGTCCTAAGTATTATATGGGTTTTTTCAGAACACACTAGACACTTTTGCTTTAATGCTACTTGGTACTATTCTTTAATTATACACCTTTTTTCAAAAGGGGGGTTAAAAAAAGAGAGGACTGCAAATAATATGATCTCTAAAGAGATCTATGTGAAAAAGGTATAAAGATATAAACTTTTTTCTTTGCACTGGAATCAGTGAAAGCATTTCTGACACAACTTCTGCAACAGTATGTATATTCTATGGTGTCTTCCACTTTCAACATATTCTTCAGTAAAGATGTGGAATAAAATTAGGCTGTACTTAGAGGCAGATACCTGTTATATGCTGTCTTTGAGCAGCAATGAGCACAGTTGAAATCTGTGCTGCTGTTGGAGTCCCTTGTCACTCCCACAATAAAAACAACATGACTGTTCTGAGTAGATGAGACCTTGACTTTTATTTATACTGCTTATTTTATTATTATTATTTACACCTGTATTTAGATTTCATTCCATTTTAAACTGCTCTGTCATAGGTCATAATTTATGTTTCCCCACTCTGTCTTTTAATTTGCATCCCAACCATAGAAAAGCTTGCAAAAAAGAGAACCCTGTCAACTGAAATAAGGAGAAACAGCGCAGGCTGTTTCACTAGAACAAAAGAATTTTTCCCTCTTCAGATACCAAGAGGCTTTATCTGTGAACCTAATGGGTGACCTTATCTCTAAAAATTCACAAAAGTGCTGAAGTCCTGATTCAATGCCACTTTAGGTTTAGTAAAGTAACAAGAGTTACAAAATTATCCTTGTGGCTTACTATTTAATTTATCTATCCTGTTATTCCTCTCCGAACTTGAAAGGATGGGTAAGAATAATATTCACCCCACCTTGCCACTCACCTGCATTGGCCTTTTTTACCTCTCTGAGCTTTTCCTTGTCTGATGGACATGGGAGTGGCAGCAGAACTTCTTTAGTTTGGCTGCCAAATCCTCTTTTCTTGTGGGAGTTGGGAGACCTGCTAGTAAAAGTACCTTCTGCATATTCAAATTTGAAGGTCATTGTCTGGCTTTGTGCTACAACTTATGTAGTAAGCTCAGTGCTCATAATAAAGGACCCCTTCTCTTTTTTTGAGGCTTTAACCCTAAAAGGCACCATTTCCATTTGGCAGTAGTTTCTGATTCACATGTTCACTGAAGTCAGGCTTCCTCTTTTGAGAACTGGAGGAAACTAGATTTGTCATTTGAAATGTCAGCAGCTTTTACAGAGAAAAAAAAAAAGGGGGGGTGGGAAGTAAAGCCAGGGATTTATACTTTTATCATAACACTGGCAAGACCTCTGAAAACAGGAACAAGAACAGGTCTTGGAATATTTTAAGTGTGGTGCCAAATTAGTTCCACACTATATCTATTAAAAAGTAGAAGTCAGCAGGAACATAAAACGCAGTTGTTTTATGTTCCTTAATCTCCTCCCAGTGTCATATTACTCTCTTTGTACAGTTGGCTTTACAAGGACCAGCAAAGGACTGGCATCACCAAGGGCTATGGAAAACCCTGTGTACACATGTAAAGAAAAGGAATGTCTTCTCCTTAAATAGCAATCTTACTTATTTCTCTCAGTGTGAGATTGGAAATGGTAACATTCTGAGCGCTGTCAAAATACATCACAGAAAAATAAATCATCACAGAACTCTCTTTTGTAAACTATTTTACGCACAACCTAAAGGCATTATTATCATTACATGGACAGAAAACCAGTTTTTGTCAGAATAAAGTAAATTACAAAATCTAAAGCAATATTTACATATTCAAAAGCACAACCACATAATGGCAATGCAAAGAGTCTCTGTGCGGGACAGTTTTTGATTTATTGTCCACTAAAATGGGATCATTTGACCTACTTTTAGAAAATCTACCTTGAATCAGGTCAGCAGTTTGGTGACTTCACCCATTGCAATCACATTTCAGTGCATTCACCACAAGAGACTGAACACAAGACAGACAGACATGAAACTGAATAATCAATAAAAATAAAATCTGTGGAAAATGTAGTCTGAGAGCATCACTCAAAAACCCAAGGTGAATGAAATGTTTGTAGATACAGGAATGCCATGTTCTTGACACAGGATGACAGATGGGTAAAGGTGTGATTCACAAGCATTTACTGAACAGAGAATTAATCTCAATATTACAAGCAAATTTTTGCTGCAGAGGAAAGTCTGAGAGAGACCATATGGCTTTAAGTCAGGAAAATAACAGGTTTGCTGCCTGTAAAAAAAACAAAAACCTCTCTTACTGAGGTATGTGGTTTTGATTGCAGATTTAGCAAATGATCGGCACAATATAATAGAGTGTAATTTTAAGAACCACAGAATTATCCTACATGCCTTGATTGTACGGGCTGAAGTCTCAGCCTGGCTCTAAATATTTGTGTCTATTTCTTTTTTAATACTCATTTTTACACAAAAGATATTTTGCTTGAAGCAATGTGTAATATATCATTCAATCTATCCACTGAATTAGGCTTTACTTATTTGGGAGAGAGACTCTAAAAGCAATTTATTTCCATTTGGAAACCTGAACATTTAACAGGAAAATTCTGTTAGTTTTGCAATTAATTTATTTTTATGGATGCATAAGCCAAAGTTGAAAAAATTCATGTTTGAGAAATTTTGTCCCGTTTTGCAGATGAGATTACATTCCCCCACAACACTTAAAAAAAAAAAAAAAAAGGCTGAGGGAAATCACTTACGTGTTTATTCTAAATATGTTCGATGTACACAGAGGAAAAAATATCTAACTGTATCCTGTTAAGTATTCCTGGAAACTGGTGGTGACCTCTCACAAACAGGAAACGCATGGCAGGGGACAGAACACGATGCAGCGGCTTGCAGAAGTCACACCTCAGCTGCACAAATGAATTTATGCTGTGTTTTGACTAGAGAATTGTAGACAACAAATGCACTTAGTCCTTTCCATGGAGAACATCCACATTGCTCCATTCTCCAGTAACAGCACCCAAAACCCATGGAGTGGAGTGGCAAAGGTGGTCCTGTGTCAGCTGGCTCAAAGAACAACCCCTGGGAGCAGTGTGGGGGGCAGAGGGCAGGAAGGAGAGCAGCCAGTGTGCAGAGCTCCCCCCCCAGCAGCACTGCCCTCCCCGTGCTGCCATGCTTCCTGCCCAGCTAGGAACCCTCCCTCTCAACCAAACCTTCTCTGGCAACGGACTTGAGCAAATTACATGTGTGAAGACCACTTTAATCACAACCCTTGCAGCCACAGAGACATAACTTGTGATGCATCTTCTCAGTAATTCACCCGAAGGCAGACCAACCAGCTGAGGAAATGAACAACAGTAATTCCCCTCAGAACATTTGCATCCTCTTCCCAGTACTTCCTCATGTTCCTCACTGTGTCTTTTTTTTCACAATGTAGAACTTCAAATATATGCATGCATAATTCAATTCTGTATTACACTGCTTCTTCTGTGATTTTTCCTATCCTTTTTCAGTTTTAGCATGATTCTTTCCATATTTCTCCAATGTGGGACTAGAAAACAATAACAACAAAAAACAGATCTGAAGTGTTTCCTGGCAATTTTTGCATTTCCATGATGACCTTCAGTCTTCTGTGTAGCTGTGGAGAACCTTTACCTAGTTTCTCCAAATCTCTTTTGACCACTTCTATAAATCTAGTCAGGGTACCAACTCAAGCGCATAACAGCAGTCCTAAGTGCCCCTAAATTACCTTCAGAAAATACCTGAGATGCCTCTCTTCCATTTACATGCCTGATTAAGTGCTTATTTGGTATGCAGAGCAAAGCTCTTGCTTTGAAAGTTGTGTTTACTTAACAATTATCTTTCTGAACTAGAGCAATGCTAGAGGTTTCTACTCTGGTATTTCCAAATCCTTTCTTGGCATGGTTAATCAATCCAAAAGCCTTTTTCTTGTTTAAACAGAAGACTGAATTTATGAAGGCCACAAATCAAGTTTCTTTACTTGATGTTATAGTTTGAGTAGTCTCTGAATTTCTCATCTGTAATATGAAGACACTGACCTACATGCCAGCTTAGCAGCTCTGCACTACTCCAGTGAGACAAAACAGTTTTAACTGCTGATAGGCTTTATAGAAAGATAATTCTTTTCGCTTCCTTCTGTAGCTTCAGTGGCTAAGAATGTTTGGCTTTCCCTTTTCCAAAGACTTGGCATGAACAGCTCTCTGGGAGAAAGCGAGTGTGTTCCTGTCAGATTCATCTCTGCCTGAAATGTGGAGTTTAAGCGGCGGTCCTTTAACTTCTCTGAATGAAAAGTTTTTTTCTTTGTTCACTCTTTGTTCTTTTTCAGAATCAGTTCAGTTAAAGGAGAACATGATCAGTCACCTTCTGGTGGGACTGGATGTCATTTTACCCCCCCAAATTCAGTAAACACAAAGAATTTTTTTTAGATATGTTCACATCCCTCTCCAGATAGGCTCTCTTCTTTGTGATTTCAAGCATGCATCAGTATTAGCCAATATATAAGGGAAAATATGTACATTTACATTCTTCCAAGAATAGCCTAGTATTAAATAACCATAAATCAGTTGGAGACTGATCCCAGTTGAGATCACAACTCAAAACTCCAAAACTCAGAGCAGAGCCCAATGCTTGAATCTCTTCTATCCAAAATTATATAAATCCTTCATGAATATGTCTAAAGTACTACAACATAGACAGCTTCAATTGTTTTCTGTCTCTGCTTAGCTGTTTTCATGGCCTCAGTCTTGTCACTTTATCTTTCTCACACTCAATTTCTCCAGCTATAAAATGGTGTTAAACTGTACTTCTTTGTAAAGTATTATAAGATGAACTGGGGAAATGTTTCTGTAGTCCTGGCGTTTTATTATTGCGATCGTGATCAGAACCCTAAAGGTTGCACTGAATATAAGCCCAAGATTTCTGTGCCATTCATCACAGGTACAAAACCAAAACATTTTTCTGGATATCAAAAGTGACTGGACTGCAGTTGCTGCCCTCCAAGTAATTATCCATTTGTGAGTGACAGACATACTTACTAGGTGATGTAGAGCACAGAGTATCTACCTGAGGACTTCCAGTAAAATGGAAACACTTGTTCACCTTTAGTCTGTGATTTGGCATATAAATGAAAAGTCAGAGGATTTTAAAGGTTTCCACATTTGGTATGCACATTGGTAATATTAAGACTGGAATTTGTTAAGGAAAGCATTATTTAACCAAAAAGTACCTCCATTTTTAAAAGACATTTCTGGCAGATGCTTCTCAATACAGGACAGCAATGAATCTTTTACTGCTTTGCACATACAGGTCATTGCCAATTATGTAAATAGGGTAGATAAGAAACTAGAGAATCTTAGATTGGGCAGTGGTCTTTACTAGGATAAATAATTCAACAAATATAGAAGTAATCAACCTTGGAAAGTCAGGTTTACTTAAAAAAGCATACCATTTTTGCAGTAAACTCAGTAACCCAGTCCTTGCATCATCTTGCCCTTACAAATTGGCCACATACTCATGACCTAAATTACTGGCTTGTAATTGGACACAACCTTTGAAAAGTTTCCCATTTGGGACTGAACTTTTTATGACCTGCACAGAAAACTGCTATTTGAGGGGAGGGAAAAAAAAAAAAAAAAGACCATAATTTGAGTTATGATAAGTTTTGCTCATAGGGGGACAACAAGTGATTTGGGAGTTTACATAGAGATCATTCCAAAAAGCATTTTACAAATGTGACAACCATAGAATGATTTTCTGCAACTAAAGAGTTAAATCTGGCTCTTAAAAAGCATTTAAAGCAATTTCTGAATGTTTTCTTTTGGCTTTCCTGTCCTTCCATGCTTTCATGCATGAGATGCAAAACAAGTCCTTCACCTGGGATTTCTATGCAAAGATTAGGTCACCAGCCTAACTGCTGAAATTAGTTGGTTGTCCCAGTGATGAATTAGTAATTTGCTAAATAAAATCACTCTGCACTGCAGATTTATTTCCTGATGCTGGGCGTATGTATGTGAACAACAAATCTGAAAGTATGGTTTTTGTTGTAGCCAAACAAACCTGAATTTGAACATGTCCAGTTTATAAACTGCCAGCTAGATCTAGACAAGCTGACTATAGATAGTATGTCGGTTTTGCCTACAAAGTAGGGACGCGAGGGGTAAGAGCTACTTTACTTAAAACTTTTCTTCAGGATGCTTCGATGGTCATTAAGATCAAAAATCTGCTCAGCAAAGTAAGTGTGACTCATATAAGCCATAGTTTGCTGAATCAACCGTTTTTACAGTTGAAGGGCTTCGCTCATTCTTCTTGCATAACAATTGCACAAATGCAGCCTAAACTGTGCATAAAATGCTCCTAAATGTGGAGAATACTTTATACTCTCTGCACTCAGTTCCAGTACAAATATTACTCACCATAAAGAACAATGGCAAACAGAACTTGAAGAAGAAAATCCAAGGCATGAAATATTCTGGTTGAATATGACATGCTCTATGGAATAAAACATACAAATTCACACACACAAAAGAAGGGGTTATACTGTTAAGTATTTTGCAGCTTAGTTACTTATGTTGTATCTGGCCAAAGATTCTATTATTAGGGTTTAGATATAACTTTATGTTTATAAAAAAAAAGAAAAAGAACTTATTTTAAACCAGTTACTAGCATTAACTTTGGTTTAGAAACAGCTTGTTTTGAAAAAAACATGTTTACTTCATTAATTTTGTGTTAGTAGCATAATATCTGAGTTATAAGTGCTTCTGGTAGTCATTACATAAGTCAGAACTTAGTTCCTTATTTTTAATTGACTTCTAAAATTGGAAGAATTAAATCATGTTTTGCAGTATTAAAGGATCTTCATAAAAGTCTCACTATTAAAAGTAACTTCTATCTCCACTATTCCTTTTGCATAAAACCCCCAACGTACTGTAAAAATATTCTAAGCTAAATCATACAACCCTAGCATGAAATACTGATAATAATGTGGGCTCAGGGGTACAGAAAGAGCACTATAAGATACTAGGTTCACCGTTCATCATCATCAAAATATCCAGGACTGAGAAGAAAATAATTTGAAATTATCTGAAAGTCAGCAAGAAAACACCAAGGAAGGTGCTGAAACCAGATTGGCTGGATTCAAACTTCCAGTCTTTTCAGACTCATAACTCCGTTCATCTCTGGAACAATTCTCAGGGCTGGAAATCTTTTGTCATAAATGTGTGGTTTACATTTGTCTATTTCAGTAGTAGTGATAGCAATAGTGGAATTATTATTATAATAATAGTGTTATTATTTCCTTAATGTGAAAAACACCAGTTTCTGAGCACCAAGGATACTCAAAATACCCAAATGTCTATGATCTCAGACCTGACAAAAGTTGGGTTACTGGACAAAAACTAACCTGTAATGAGTTACAGTAGCATGGATGTCCATAGGTTACTGTGATTAAAGCACTACCAAAACTTAGCTTGGTTCTCTGATTTTTGTTGGAGAAAATGACTGTTTCAACTTTTCATTTAGAGCTAAGCCTGTTACCAGCAGGATGTAGGATGTATTTCTTGAATGCTTTAAAATAATGTTAAGAGAAATGCTAACACATAAGCAACTCAATGCAGCTCTTTAGGAAAGAAGAGTGACTAAGGTGGAGACTCTGACACACATCAAAGTGAGAAAAACTTTTCTCTCTGCACATCTTTTCTTGAGGTGCAATGTGATTGTAAAACTCCATTTTAGAAATTCAGAACAGGTCATTATTATTAGTTCATAATACATTTGTGTTAAGTTATAAAATATGACTGTTTTTACTATGAAACTCTGAAATGGATTTGGGAGTTTTTTGGATATATTAACAGTCCAGAATTGTTTTCATTCATTAATAAAACTAGTTAATCTATTTTCCATCCTTTAACCAAAATGGAGCTCTTCCTGAAACCCTTAGTAACTGTGTTACAGCACACAAATTCCTTTAATGAGCTCGCCCAAACCTAGCTTAAGGGGGCTTATTTGGACATTGCTATCCTCATTCTAAAAACCACAGCCTCCTCCACTATGGCAAAGCTGTAGATCCACCTACAGATACATATAGGGACAGCTTTTGCCTAGCACTTAAGGTAGGTAACACTCTCTTTGCATGCAAGTGTCCTATCAAGTTACTCAATTATAAGTTATTTTACAACATTCTTCTCCATCTCCTATTCTATATGTGCATATGTGTGTACAGAAAGACACACATACATTAAAATGAAAACTGGAAAGTACACATAAATATCCAATCCACAAAGGGCTTTCTAAATTTGTAACCCTTCAGCCTTATCAGTACAACCAATCTTACTGACCTTTGCTAGGAAGCAGAAGTGCCAGGATAATAGTATGACACACAGGGTTGTTCCCTGCCTGCTGAATGAAACGTGGATTTAAAATTTAGGAAATATTGACTGTATATTTCAATATACTCAAATATATTTAAAGTTTTTTTATATAGCAAGATAATTGTTAATTAAATGATCGGGTTTCAGTTCATTTACACGTGTAATATTTGCACGATAAGGTGTTGTGTTATGCATTTTGTTGACATCTTATACTCTACCAGAGAATATGCTGCTCAGAGTTAATGAAAGAAATGATATGATTCTGCTTGTAATGTTTATTTACTGTATTATCACCATACGATTTAATTATTCTGATCAGTTGAGACCTGACTGTCATTACACTCATGCAGAGATAAGGCAAACATTTGGAACTATAATGGTAATACTTTAACCACTTTGCATGAAATTACTGGCAATATTTAAATTTCTCTCCTAACTTAGAATAAGTTCAGCCTGGGAACATAATTTTTACTTCAAGTTTGGGGGGCTTGTTTACTTTCCTTCCTAATAAGCAGGGGTTTTTTTAAGTCATTAGAGTTCCTTTGAAAATCAGGTTCTTGCGTGCATATAGATTTGCTCTTGAATGTCTAATGAACAGTTTTGATTTGGAAATTAAAATTAGCTATTGATTAGACCACTCTGGAGCACAGTATAGCTCCACACCGATAAGAGCTACTCATATAGATTTTACTGAAGTAAGGCAGTGCAAATTGCAGCTTATATACAAGCACCTTTCTTAGAGAGCTAAATGACAGATACTTGCTCTTTCACTGACTTGAACCTATTTGCAACCAATAACACAGATGTGATAAAAATCTGGGTAGTAAAAATGCATTTGCTTAGCTTTTAAATGGTTTGTTTGAGACCTAATCTTGATCTTGTTAAATTTGCTGGTAAAATTCATGTAAACATCAATTGGAGGTTTCATCCTCTTTTGGATTAAAATATTCTTGGCCATAAGTGGAGATGTTAGCTATTGGTCCACCTGAAAAAAAAACAGTAAAACAATCATATCCGCCTGAGTCTGAATTAGATGGCTACTTCAATATTCATACTTGTGGTTCAGCAGAGGGGGAGGTTATCTTTCATAAGACACAGCAGCCAATTACTGCCTTAGACTTACTGAATAATTCACTAAAAATGAATACTGGAAGAGGTGTACTTAATGCTTTACTCAGTTCTGAAAGTTTGATCAAAATGTGTGACTGGATCAATCAGAAGCTTGGCACTAAATCTGATAGCCCTTTTCTTAGAGGAAGATGCTCAAAAGATCTGGAGGGTTTTTTTGGGTTGGTTTTTTTTTTGTAAATTGGCAATTGTGATTGCCTGGGGGAGTGGACAGGGGTAGAGACTGTTTTATTGAACGGATGAGAATTCTGAACACAGCAGGAAACACAATCTACAATGCTTTCCAAAAATGCCAGTACTGATATTAAACATGTATGCTTCATCCCACTTGAGTAATAAGAGTACTGTGACTTAAATTTATTTCTTATAGTGGGGAAAAACACATCCCACTGTGATAAAGCACTAGAATAACAATGAGAGAACCTGGAAGATGAGCTCTGTGCTGTTCACTGTACACCTGTGCTGTAGTACCTGCCAGTCAAGTCCCATTGGCCTCTCCATCCTATGTCCCGCAATCCTGTGCCAAATTGAATCCCAACAGAAAGACTGCTGGTAGTGTTGCTGTGCTGCATGACTCCCAAGCTGAAGTTCTAACTTATGAGAACTAATGGCAATGCTATTAACTATTTAAGCACTATTTGAATGCTAAAAACATAAATTCTAGATTGTTTTGTACTTCCTGCTCATTTTTCCTTCCTGATCACAGAGAAACTGCAACAATGGGTTTGCCCCTCTCTTCCAATATACTTATTTTACAATCCAAGAGAATATGGGATATAGAAAACACTTCTGGTCAGGAGGAAACTATCTCATCTGCATAACTGCAAGGTCCATTTCCTAGAACTTCCCTGGCCCAGTTCCCTAAACGTGACAACTCCTACTACTTTCCCTGGACAAGCTCAGCAGTGTCGTGCATGTGTCCCATCTGCAGGAAGCTTACCCTGATCCAAGGACACTTGCACCAACAATGTGGTTTTACTACTGAACCTTTTTAAGGATCAAAAGAAAAATTATGTTGCTTAAAGCCTTCCCCTGGGTGCCACAGGCCACTGGCCAGTCTTACTGCACGGTAAGAAACACCCTGTGCTTTCTTGTCCTTCTCTCCATGGACTCTATATCAAGACACATCTGGAGGTGACAGGAACGACAGCCTCCACTTGAATAACAAGCAAATGTTGTTATGCAGTAGCCCTTGGTAATTTATTGTTCTTTAAGGAAAAATATGGGGAAAGAAGCCATCAAACAGTTCAACTAGGACAACATACTTCAAGTTGCACCTCCCTGTGTTTAGCAGATGATAAAGACATTAAACATCAATAATGAAACCATATGGATTAAATTTTTTACCCACTCCATTCCCCGTTCCACTTCTTCTTGTGGCAAAGTCTGGCTTTAGCATTTGATCTGTTCTAGTCACCCCTCCCATCCCTTTGATTAAATTAGTTGCATATGTAGATTTGCATTTGTGTGTTTTCTATTGTCAGATAGCATCTAATACTGCATCTCTTTCAAATGAGAGTAAGAAGAATGGGCACAAGTTACATTTTATCAGGGGTTTCCCTACTGTCTTTTCAAAGAGTGTAACACTTCTCCTCAGACTTCTCTCTTTTTTGGCTTATCTTCATATATCTTAAAGAGTTCTTTGTGTGTTAGCTTCTGGTATCTCACCCTCCTCTATTGAAAATACAAGGATTGTAAATAAAAACATTAATAGATAAAAAAAATAAAATAAAGTTTTTAAAAAGCTGAAAAAAATCAAATTATATTAAGAAAATAGCAACAGGCTAATGTGATCCCACATAATTTCCTAACTTGTGGTGTATGAGGAGGCAGTGATGGATTTAATGCTGTGAGTGTTTTATAACTATACTGAAAAAATAGCATTTTATTGTAGGTTTGTTTCAGACCTCAAAAGCCTAATGATGGTCATGCCAAAATAGCACAACATGGAAGTGGTAAAAAAAAAAGCCCAAGCAGATGCCTCATAAGAATATTCTATGCCATATGATTGCATGGTTTTACTAGGGGAGGCTTTCTCATGTAGATAGTTCAATGGATCATTTCTGTTCTCTGTGAAGATATAATTCCTCTTCCTGATCTTTAAGACTTGTTTACTCATGTATTTTTACATCACAAAACCTGAGAGATTCATATATCATGCTAAATACACCAGATCACTAATATATTGCAGAGGAAGTCTACTGAAAGTAGAAAACAAAAT
This sequence comes from Cyanoderma ruficeps, assembly GCA_008694505.1. Taxonomy (NCBI): domain Eukaryota; kingdom Metazoa; phylum Chordata; class Aves; order Passeriformes; family Timaliidae; genus Cyanoderma; species Cyanoderma ruficeps. The sequence goes on along the minus strand of VZDJ01007753.1, from coordinate 21,603,621 downwards.
TTTCAGTGATACCATTATGCAAAACTTAATATTTTGTAGCTTTTTCAGGTGCATTACCGCAATTTTCACCAATTCTACTTTCCATGTAAGAGTTACAAGACACATGCATTTGGGAAAAAGGATGTGTAGTATACATAGAAGAATGAGTCACAGAAGAAAAGGGCAGAAAAAGAAGGGAGAGAAATATCTAAAAATGGGAAATGGATGGCAAAAGAGAACACTAAATCAGAGAAGTGTGAAGCCAAATCGGGGACAGTATTAAAATCTAAAAATAAAGCTTTCAAATAGATACAAATAGGAGTAGAATTAGTCTGATCCTCTATAGGGGATTTCTCTTTAAAATATTATTTGCATTCAGACTGAAAGAGATTTTATTTTAAATGCTGATCATATTTTGTGAGGTGCAGCCTGAGAACCATGATTTATGTAAAGAGATCCCTATGTAATATTAAAGATAAAGAGAATTATTTGAAGCTAGAGGGAAAAAAATACTCCAGCTCTGTTCTTCATCACATCAGCTGATTAATATTGACTTTCTAGCCTTTCGTGTATTCCCTGATACCTGCTACTGCTTCTTCCAGCTGGTTATTATTCATTCAGCAGTAAGAGGAGCGAGCACCATTTCTTTTACCTGGGTGGTAGTTATGAGTTAGTAACAATCTTGCTTGGAAAGATCCAGTGATTCATCCGAAACGATGGAATGGGGTATCCTGATCTATCTGAAGGTGGCACAGAAAGGGCTTCTGGTTCTCTGTGGGTTTTGAGCTGAAGTAGGATTTATTCGTGATGGTGCAGCAAAAGAAATGTTCTCAGAACTGTTTCTAAGAATAGTAGGATGACTTCTATAGCAATCTTGTGAGTAATTTGAGAGCAGCATCTATTCTGTGTTTCTGAATCCCATGAGAACATTTGAAACATAAATATATATAATTGTACAACAGTTTTTTGGGTTTTTTGTTTTGTTTTTTTTTGCATCTGACTTTTTTTCATTTAAAATAGCTTGAGTTGCATAATAAATTTTCTGAGATCGACAGTGTTTGAAGAATCTTTGTGTTATTTGGAAAGCAAGAGTATGTGCCAAATCTTGGGCTTCACATTTCTTTACCTTTTCTGTGAGCTAATGATGAAAGTCTATGGACATGTAAGTGGTAGATTTGAAAATGAAAGATCTGGGAGCTTCAGCAAGGCAGCTGAACCACAAGAGATTCATTCTCAGAAGATTCATTAAGATGCTGTAACGTTTCTTCCATGTGTTTCATTTAAAAGAAGCAATCACTATACAGTAGCTAGCATATATGATCAGTGAAATATACTCATGGCCAACATAGGAATAGTAATGGTCTCACAGTTTGAGGTAATCCCAAAGCAAATGTCAGCCACTCACCAATCTTGAAAGGCATTGATTACAACTCTAATGGAAAATCAAATAAAAGCATTGACACTGTTGAAGAAAGGAAAATGTGATGTGGAAAGATTAAAGGACAGACACCCTGATTTAGCTGAACCCAGCTGAATGCACCTGAAATGTTCAGAAGATTAGTAGTGGCAAGAGGCTCCTTTTGCATTCTCAAAGTCCTAAAGCTGTTGGTCCCAAGGTCAGACTGTTTCAGGGCTGCCTTGTACCTAAATCATGAGATCTAGAGTGTTTCTTAGCAAATTATTGCAAAACCATATATTCCCAGTAACAGTGTCTTTCCTTTGGAGACATCCCTTGCACTGCTGGGTTGGCAGATATCAAAGAGACTATTTCCTGTAATCTAGAAGAATATGATTTCTTTACATTTCATATATTTATGGCTACCATAAGCTTATGTTTCTCAATAATACAATTTCACATTCTCACACCAGGCAGAAATTTGATCCCAAACCTTCTATAAAGCATTTCTAAAAGCAAAACTGAAAACATATATGAAAACATATGTATATTTGGAATTTTGTAATATTTGTTAGATCAGTAATACAGCGAAGCACGGAAAATTCCTAACAATAAGACTCATATGGTATAGAACTTGAAAATATATACAGGAACAATAGGCCATAAACAAAAACTGCCTGAAAGTCCAAGTTAACTGCTACAGTCAATGTCATCTACCTAAATGCTAAAGTAATAAAAGCCAGAAAAAGCCTATTACATATTGTAATCAAGTTCTTCACTTCAAAATTCAGCAGCTGATTTCGAAAGTTTGTAAGCACTTAGAAACTTAGCACCAGATCAAGAAAAATGGCATCCTTGATTCTTTCTAATATGTCTTTGTCCCATTTTGTCTATTCCTGCACTTTTAAAAACTTTAACAAAAATCATTTATCCTATCAGGTCATTAACACTGTGAAGCAAAATATTTCTGATGGTTTCAGATTGAGGACAAAAAAAAGACAAATGTGCTGAATGACTGTTTTGCTTGACTCCTCCACGTTCCTGCAGGTAAGCTTTCTTTATCTGTTTTGAGCAGTGGTAATAGGAGTTCTTCTCAGATGGTACTTTTATTTTAACAGAGGTAATTACTGTGTTGATTTAGGAGGGCATATCAGCAAAGAGATGGTATCTCAAGACTTCTTTGATGGCAATCTAAAAGACAGGAGTCCAAAGAACATGCTCAAAGTGTATTTTTCACTGGATGGCTTTTTGCAGTGCACCAAGAGTCTGCGTCCTGAGCACAGCACATTTCAAGTCAAATGACTGAAAAAAATATTATTTGCTTTTACATTAACATTTGCTTTTGCACACTAGGTGGATTTCTGTATAAAATATATGTCAGTGAGCTGCTTTCTCCATTGACTTCCAAGAAAGTTTCACTCTTTGATGCTCTCTTGAGGTTTAATTTTTTAATTTCCCAAAATGCTTTATCAGTCCACTTTTAGCATGCCCGCTCTTACTGTTCTAAATTGATGCATAGCCAGTCAAGCTAAATAACAGTTCCCAGCAATCTCAGATATGCAGCATTTTCAGGTGCACATTTTCTAGTAACAGTAGGAGAATAATGTGCGGTTAACATATTAGAGTGAAATCAAGAGATCTAGAATCAATTCATGCTCTTACCACAGGGACTCAGTACAACCTTGGGCTAATCATAGCAGAAAAAAATATAAAACACATATCCTCGGGTGTCTGTTGATCTAGGTGCCTCACTCACAATCCAGTCTCCCTAGCCAATTCCAGGCAATGGACAGATAACAGTTGTAGGTGTCTCCCATTTCTGTCTTTAAACAGGATTGGACTTCACTCCTTATTGGATTATTCCCTACGTGCTCATTCAATGGCCAGTGCAATGAAGCCCAGGTTTTGAGACCCATAGACACTCCGACACCAGCAGCATCAGAGCCTGCCAAGCAGGTATAATGTCATGGAAGAAAAATAGCTATAAATGTTTATTAATTTTGAAATTCTTAATTTTTCAAGAACAACTGAGATATAACTTTTCAGAAACAGCTGGAGCATCCTCTTCTGAGGATAGGTTGAGGGAGCTGGGCCTGTTCAGCCTCAAGAAGAGACAACTGAAGAGACCTTGTCTGAAGGGAGGTGGTCAAGAGGATGGAACCAGACTCTTCTCAGTAGTACCAAGCAATACCATAAGAGCCCATGGGCAGAGACTGATGCACAGGGAGTTCCACTTGAATATGGGGAAAAACTTCTTTACCAAGAGACCAAGCACTGGAACAAGAGTCTCTCTCACTGTAGACTTTAAATAACTGTCTGGACACAATCCTGTGCCATGTGCTCTGGAATGACATGGAGGTTGGACCAGATGACCCACTGTGGTCCCTTCCAACCTGACCCATTGTGATTCATGCACGAGATATGTGTTGTGTGTGTATGTGTGCATGGCTACATGCATGTGTCTCTGTGAATGAGTGTGTGTGTGTGTGTGTTTGTGAAAGGCATTTTAAAAACAAGGGTACTTCACAAGCATTTAGAAGATTGATTTAGCAATGGAAGAATTCAAGCAAAAACCCAGAGCACATTTCCAGCCATGTGTTCTTCATTGTACTTGTCTGCATTTCCATCTAGAATGAATAACTGGAAACACTCTGTCAGTACACCAGATCACAAGAGGAGCAGGATGCTTCTTAACTACCACACATTTCGTAAAGGAGAAAAGGCTGTTTGCTGTAGTGTAAGTCAGATCAGGCTGAAGAGAAGCAATTCTGTCTCTTCCTCCCACACACAGACAATTTACACCTGCACAATTCAGCTGTGCTGAAGCATTTTAATCAATCTCAGAAAATCAAGAATAGGGTTTAAAATTCCCTTCTCAGGGAAGATCAGAGATGTAGGAATGTCATATCATATATGTTGCAGCTGGTGTGTACAGTGGAAAGAATTAAAAATAGTTTCTAAAACCTTACTAATTTTTTTCATATATTTGTGAATTGGATTTAGTCATTAAATTAACTGAACACTGTTCTTTGTACAGCAAATACATGTACTTTGTTATTTACAGTGGGAGATTTTTTTTTATCCTTACAGAATGTGGAGGCTAAGAGGAAATATGTAAAGCATTACTATTATCCATGATTCATTGACAACAGGGCAGTTTTTGTCCATACTTCTTCAGGAATGGTGTTCCTTACAATAGTGCCAACTAAGAAAAAGAGCCCATTTTTCTAAGCACTATGGAAACAGAATAATCTTAAAACAAGCCCTACCTCAAACAGTTTACAACCTAAGGAATGAGAGAAAGCAGATAGGAGTTGTTACTCTTTATGTCTTGCCTTGTATAATGAAACTGTAAAGAATTATATAAATTGTTGCTAGTTCTGATGTAGCTTTGTGATTTGCAGATTAAACTGAAACTAAGTATGGTTTCTGCCTTACTGTTCCAAGACACATTTGAATTTCTGGATCTGAATGAACCTGACAACCTTCTTTGTCACAAAGGCTTTTAGTTTTACTTCCACAGTTTTTTAATCAAACTTGGATGAAAGGGGAGACATGTTGAAGGTTTTCTGCTGCCTTCTAATCAGACTCCTAAATCAGATGAGGCATCAAAATCAGATCACACTTCTTCATACTTAATCTGAATGTTAGTACTGTTTATTTGCCCTTAATTGTTCTGAAGTTGTTAAAATGCTTTCATATAAACTAGTGAACTGCCTGCAAATGTTAGCAGACTGAGGTAGCAGGGGGAAATTTGACGGACAAAAATAGCTTAAAGGTCTTCAATGATAATTTTAATATCTTGGGGGGAAAAAACCCAAAAAACAAAACAACAACAACAAAAAAACCCACAAAAAACCACCACGCCCAACCAGTTATCCTGTCTCTACTTCTTCTGTTTACAAAATGTCTCTTCAAATCTCATTTAAAAATATATGTAGGAGCAGTGGCCTCCATGCCACCTTACAAAGTGCAGATGTTTCTCATCAATTGTTGAAAGGAAATCATCAAGCTGCAAAAAGGCAGCAAATAGAGTTCCTAAAGCACTGCTCTTGGATTAGTCCTATTTTCATCTGGATGCATGTAGATGTCACTGAAAACAGCTGTGGTTAAGAGATGGACTGACAAAGCAAAATAATGACAACAAAGGGAGATACTGCACCAGAAAAATTGGGTAACTTTGAGGTCTGGAGTAGAAGAAATGAAATTCAAACACTAAAATCAAGCATTTTGAAACTGTAAAATACTGTAAAATACAAGCTTTTCAGCTAGAGGAGACTCAGGAGGAGAAGGACATGTAAACATCAACTGGATACAAAACTATTTGAGTTACTGATCTGCTATAACCAAAGAAAAAGAGAAACACATTCATAGGCCATATCAGGGATAGAGGAGGATTAATACCATTAGCGCAGAACCCTGGCAAGAACTCATCTGAACTGTTCTGCACAATTACTGTGTTTCATGTTCAAGAAGTATTAATTCAAGCTAAAGTAGTTGCAGAGATGGGCTCTTCAACTGGTCTTGGAAATGGAGAGCCAGGCACATGAGAAGAAAATGCAAGACTGTGGTCTGGTTCATCTAGAGCATGGAGACTGATGTCATGACGGACTAAATAGATCAAGGGGGAAATAACTATTTAAGGTAACAGACAGTGTCATTAGAACACATGGGCATAATCTGAATAGACTGAATGAACAGATTAAGGCTGGATATTAAGATGTTTTCTTTTAATTAGGGAATGAAGAGAGAGACCAGCTTCCCCACTAAGTATGGAGGAGAAACACATTGGGTTGCTCTAACACAGCAGTTTGCTCTAACCCTGACAGGCCAGTACAACAGAGAAATCATCTGACACAGGTGCTCATGCGAGCAGAGCCACATAAGTTAACTTAATGGCTTTTTGTCCTTAGCAATTATAGAATTCTTTCAGCTGTCTATGCAAAACTTTATTTTTGAATTGATGTTTCAGCAGAGTAACTGAACCCTGTATTCCTTTATGTATATACCCAAACCCACTGAACTAATCAAATAAAATCTATGGGTTGAATACTGGAAGTTAATAATTTTTGCCCAAATGATTTACGTGTGCCATGCTGTCCTGTGTAAGATGGGGACTCAGCCATCCAAAAAGGTTGTGATATTATTTTAAATACAGTGTTTTCTAGTGTTTCCCAGAAGCCAACAGTTTAAATTCCTTCTTACTTGGTATGTTTACCATCCATTGTATAAAATGTTACTATAAAAAGAAATTTGTTAGTTTTATTGTTTAAACGCTGGAGATAGCAAATATTTCTAGAGAGCTGGTGAGCAGGCATTTTACTGACATGCCCATGTAACACTGAAATAGACTGAAAAGAACTAATAATTTTTTTTGGCACATTTGTCCCTAAACTTGCACATCTGTGATCTGTCCACTAACAGGTACTGCCTTAATATCTGACAGACACCTTCAACAACTTTTCCATTTGTAGCTGACTGTGATGTCTCAAAAGAATTAATTTCACCATTGATAACTAAATTATTCTTGAGAAAGTAGAGAGAACAATGCAAAAGTATTTACTGAGTCTAGTCTTTTTTCAGAAGGATTGTCTTTATAACTCAGCTCTCTCTGAGATCTGAGACTACCTTTTTATGGTTCACAAGTTGTTGTTGTAATCAACTTGGCTGCAGGCCCAAAGCAAGCTGTGTGACTCAGTGACAGTTGCAATCAGTCCAACCAGGAAAAAGACAAAGAGCCAATACATTTGGAATCTACAGCAATGGATGAAAATGTTTGGAGAGCTTTTCAAGAAGTCTATTGGTTGGAGAGTTTCAGATTAAACTGATGTTCAAAACATTAAAGATCATTACCAAGGAACATGTATACAGCATCTAATGCTGCCTTTTTTTTTTTTCTTGATTTAAAGAATATTATGTTTCAATTAGATACAGTTTTGTTAATGCCCCACAATAAAATATTTCACTGTTTCTGTGCACTATAAGACTATTGTTTAGGAAATGCTTAGATATCTTTTACTACAGGCTGCAAGTTACACTATCCTAAAGCGGCAAAGAGGTCAAGAATGTCATTAACTGTATGCATGAGCTTAAACCTAGACATAAAATTAGTTGATTTTACTATGACCATGTACCATCCCAGAGCCCCATACATCTTCTTGAAAAATAACACATTTCCTATTTGCAATTTGCAGATTGCTTTGAAATTAAAAATGTTACTTCATTAGAAGGTATTTAAAATTTTTGTTTTTGTAAATAATGCTAGAATTATTGTGTAAATTCTTTCACGAGCATTTTGGTAGCATTTGTGTGATCTGCTTGTGAGAGCAATCAGGAATCCATGCTAACACTGTAGGGAGGAGTTGAATCTAGGGTGAGATACAGACAATGCTAAATAGTTACACCTGTTCTGCACTTTCTGTAAGGAGAGAAAAAATGCACAAGCATATGAGAACGAGTTAAAGATATCCTGAATAGCTCCAACTTATGTAATAGTACTCCCACTTTCTCTGCTAGCAATTCATTGCTTCTTCATGAACAGAAATGTACTTAAAAGTCACCCACAATCACACATATGAATACAGTCCCACTCTCACATTTGTACAGCAATTTCTATAATATTACCTTGTATCAAGCAGCCTAAAAATGAACTTTTAAGGAAGAACATACAATACACATTTTAAATAGCCCTGGGAACTCAGCAGATACATCAGTGAGGACTATGACATGTCCCCCTGTCACAAAGAGCCTTTGGTTACATAAAAATTGCCAGATTGGCTCAGATTAGTTGTCCATCGAGTCTTGAATCCTGTTTTTGAAGGTGACAAGTACCAGATGCTTCAGAGGCAGGTGCAAGAAACCCCCATACTGAACACTTATGTAATAGAGAGGGTTCTTCCTAAAATCAGGCAGTTGGTGGGTGGCTTGTGCTTCACAGCAGGAGAGTTTATAATGCCGTGAAATGTTTATCTTCGTTATGTAACCATTGATGTGATTACCCATCTATAGTCAGCTTGGGCAAAAAGTGCCACAGGGCTTTTAATAAACACTGCTAATCAAGACCTTGTTTTATTTCTCAGCTGAGAGACATCACAGCAATTGAGAGGCCCTAGAGTATTATACCAATTTGCCAGACTGATCATCTTTTACAATGTAGAAAGTACTCTTAAGTAGGGTTTGTTTGGCCATCTAAAAGGTGAGTGGTCTAAACTAGTCAGCAAATGAGAAATACATCCCAGTGCTGATAACTAGAAGCAGTGAATTTTTCAGGTTACACATGATGAGCTTGAATTGGGAAGCAAGCAACAGGACTTTTTCCTTCAAGTCCTTCTTGGGGGGGGAAAAAAAATCTCTCAGGCAAACTGAATTAAAAATAGCCCGGATCTGAAGCAGACTACAATTCTAAGATGACATTCATAATCTTCACTATTCTAGATGAAATACAGAGTTTTTTTCTAAAATAAAAGGATGAATTTGCTCCATAGTAAAGACGTAAGAATGGAAACTTGCAGTAATAAAGTAGGAATGGAAACATGCAGTATAAGTACCAAAAACCTCATCTATACTGGGTGGTTGATTTTTAAATAAGTTTATGTTGGTGTTCTAGGTTTTTGTTATACTTCTCCCAGTTAAAGCTTTTCTCCAAGAGGCAGCATGCATGTGATAATAATGATATAACGATTAAATTGAATTTGTTTAAAGGTACATGCCATTACTTAATTTAGCACAACTATGTATGGCTTCTAGAAATAATGGCACATACAGACTACTCATCACATTGGTTTGCAGCACAGGACCATTTGTAGGAAAATAAGCAAGTACAGTGCAGAAATTCCCTGGGTTTAACATTCTTTTGAATTAAGTTATTTTGATGAAACAGCAAAAATAAGCATGGTGGAAGAAGATACTGGAGTAACTGGGCACCTGAAGTGGTAGAAGGCAAGTTCTATCTTTGCTATCAGGTTACTATGCAGTCTATTTTCTAAGGCAAAGACTATGGGCAACATTCACTTGCACTTGAGTTAACACTCCATTCAGACCTTGCTTATCCATTCCTGATTTCTTTCTGCTTCTATTGGACCAGAAAAGCTTGAAAGAATTATGTATCCGTTTGCATATCTGAGGGACCCTTAAAAATAGAGTGGATATTTCCATTCTCATTTCTAAAAGTGAGGGAAATCAGGGTGGAATAAGAATTATCCTCCCATGGAAGTCAAGTGATGAAGGAACTTACTTCCTCATGACTGAACATATTAAACAGTTGTGTAAATGCTCCTTGCTTATTTTACTGAAAAGGAAACAGGTCTGCTTGAACTCCCTGCAGTGGTAAGTTTAAACTTACCCATCTGTGCCCTGAAATGCATTAAAAGTCTGCATAAAACTGACCACAGCATCTCAGCTGAAATCTCTTCAGCTACATTGGAAGCTCTTGTTCCATCACACCATACCCCGGAAATATTTTAAATGAATTGCCAAAGACTGCACAAAACAGGGGTGCAGGGCTGGGAGGAGAACCAGGACTGCTGATGGGTCATTCTGTGTTCAGAGCCTTAGGCCACAGTTTGCCCTAGACAGCACATTTCTGCATATGGTACAGAAATGCATCTCCTGTTCCTATTTCATATGGGCTGAAATGACTGCAAGGAATCTGCCCCTAATTGCTGGCCAGCAGGTACCACTGTAATTTCTGAATATATGTGGGGCTTTCTCTTTGGAGGATCCTGAGAACTGATTTTCTAGGTGACTATTGAGCATAACAAGTCCAAAAAGTAAATGAAAAAAAAATAGGAAAGCTCATATTAAATTAAGAACAATATTCTAAATAAAAATGTTGCATGTTCATCACAGAATAGTTACTTCTTAGCACAACCATTTGTGAATAAATGAGATTGCAGCCTTTTTCAGTGTACTTAAACAGTGTTTTCCTCCTTGGATTTACCCAAATTTTGTACCAAGCCACACTTTAGGCTGGCACAACTCACCACTGCCTCCTTAAAAAGCAGTTTTGCACTGTCACCATCTTCTTGCTCCCCACTCCGTGTTATCCAATCTTGGGAGAGTGTGCGTGTTTATCTAGTCGTATGGTTAGCTGGAAATACTGACAGGCTAATCAGGACGTTTTTCCCACACTAGTTTCAATCTAAGTGAACATCCCAATGAAGTACATTGCCCAACACACAGATATTTGGGGCACCTAAGGTGCCAGACAGGGAAGGGAACAGAGTAGGAGGAAGGTGACGTTGACTGTTCCGGTAGCAATGCTGTCCTAACCGGCCTTACCTTAAAGCATGTAAGATATCACCAAAATCAAACATATAATAATCCCAAAGCACCCCGGGAACATGCTCAAACAGGATAGAATAAACATCCTGAACAACAGATCACCACTGCAACTGCTGTGCACATCAACCACATCAACATAACAAGATGTGTTCCCCAGCCTCCCATCTGGGTCTCCATCTTTCCAACACGTACCAGTAATTTCTATCAAAATAGTTCTAGGTTATTGCAAATCTTTAACTGGAATAATTTATGAAACTTTGATATTCTGATGAGTTAGATCCATCTCAAGTACATTAGAATTGATAAGGATTTGACTCTAATATTGTTTTGTATCTGGCTGGAAAACATTTTCTGAGCCAGTAGCATCAAGCAGAACAAATAAATTTTTTATCCCATGTGCAGTAATAGGATTCCTGCTTAGAACTTAACAAAATCTGACTTTGCTGATATACTAATATAGATTTAATCAGTTCGGTTTAGCTAAATCCTTATTAAGATGTGTGCAGTGACCACCCAGTGTTTTAACTCACACTAGGATTGTGAACGAAAGCTACTGCAGAAGAAATTCCTAAATGACCTCTAATAATCTTTCTCAAAATGGCAGAACATCCATCTGACCTTCATTTTTTGTAAATGTGTCATTAGCCTGTGGATACAAACATAAGCATCATGGTGTTTTGTGGAGGCAGAGTTCAAAACTTTCATATTTAGGACTTAGAGCTATGAATTGGTCACTTAAGTTCTGCAATGACTGACTAATCTGGATTGCATTACTTAACTTCCACTGATCCTATTATGGATTTTAAGATGTGAATGCCATGCAGATCAGAATTATGCAACCTAACTCCCATAATACATCTATATATAATTCTTCTGGCACAGACTCAGAGTCCTGCTACACTCCACGGCCACTCTTGACCACCTCTTTCATCAGAGGCATCACAGAGAGGTGGAACCATTTCAAGGGATGGTGAATAAGAAGACTGGACCAAATGTATATGTTTTGTACATGTTTGTACGTGTTTTGCCCATGATGGTATTTGGTGAGTGATCTCTCTGCTGGACCTTATCTCAATCCACAAACCTTTCATTATGTTTTCTCTCCCCAGTCCAGTTCCAGAGGGGAGTGACAGGGATGCTCTGGTGGGTGCCCGGTGTCCAGCCACACTACACTTACACAGATTTCTTCTTCCATGTCTTGTATGTTATATGGCTTCCTAATAACATACATTACCTTCATTTTGCTTTAGCAGTAATGGCTGCCTCCCCAGTTCTCATTTTAAAAGGTTCACAGCTACCAAAATGTTACAGCAGAGCAGTGGCATTGACACATAAATTAGTTTTTGTTAAGTGCAACTTAAGGCATTTGATATAGCAAAACATGAAACGCATTGTAAAAAATAATGATTTTTAACCTCACTCGCCCTATTCCATACTAATCATGTCTTGTCTCTAGCTAAGGAGTCACCTCTGTACCCACACCAAAAAGTGAGTACATTTCAGCAGCTCTAGTGAATAGAGTAACAGAAGCTTTCTTTTTTAGAGGTAACTTTTCCAAGTCATAGAGAAGGTGGCCAGATTTTAACTCAGAACACTTAAATTGTCCAGATTCTAACAACCGAAAGCAAAGAGGCCCAGAATTTACCAAGACAAGGCCCCAAAACGTGTGGTGGTTGGGACACAAAGTTTTCTGAGGTGTCTGAATAGTGACACACATGCCTAACTTGCTTCTGCCTTCTTAGCACAGGCAGGACCCACACGTACTACCAAACTAAACTATTTGCATTGAAAACACCTGTTCACTTAATTCTGCTCAACAGAATCAAACATGGAAAGCCCTGAAACCAACTGCTACTCAGCAAAATAATACCAGTACTCAAGGACTGTGTTCTTCAACCTTTCTAACCTGGACAGAGGAACGCAAACACAATTTCAGAATCAAGGCACAAATCAGAGCAGATTTTCTGTCCTCTTTAGGACATCCAGGTAAAGGGAGAGAAACTGCTTGCAAGACCTCTGCTTCACATACTGCTGCATGAGACTGGTTGCAGAAGTTGAAGGGCCGACCACAGGTGAAGAAGCAGTGGGTCCTTCTCCTCTTACCACCTCCACAGAGAAAAATAGAAGCCCTCAATGAGTCTCACATTTTTCAGCTAACAACTGAATACACATTTTATTCTTAATACAGATACTCATGAAAACCTTAAGGAGACTGAAATTATTTGAAATTTGTGGTATATGAAAAATCATTTAATTTTATTGAATTGCCACTATGAAAATTATTTTTACATTAAATATATTTAAGGAATTATAATAAAAACACACACCTAGATTAATGATCTCATCAGCATTGTGTCTCATTCATCAGATGCAGTGAACAGAACTATACCACCATCTAACAAACGGAACTATTCTTGCGTATTCTTGTACAGAATCATGTTAATTGACTTACCTTGATCAAAACAATAACTTACAGAATGTTAAATATTTCAACTTTAAAGCAAAAAGAAAATGGGAAATAAATTAGTAGGAAGTCACATTATCTTGCCAGTCACAAGACAGGAAGTTCTCTGAAATGATTCTTACTGCTAAGTAGAATATTATTTTGTGCCCACAGCTGAGTTTTAAACACTTTTCATGTGAATTGTAAAATTATATAAAATTGGGTTTGTAATGCATTTTTAGTATCTGGATGGGGTTGTGCCATAAATAACTGTTCCATTTTTGAATGTACTCTTCTGAAAAAAAATAAAATTTACAAAACAATTGGAAATTTTCCCCCAAACCTCCTAGATAAATAAGCAAATTTTACTACTGCAGGTTTGAGATGTGTGCTGCTTGAAACATGTTAGTGTCTTTATCAGAGAAAGTATGAGAGTAGTTTACTGTAATTGTACCATTAAGTTTACGGTAGAACCCTTTTATAGAAACATGGAATTTCAATCCATAGGAGTATTGCAACATAGACTATCTAGAAATGAAACATGCCTTTCTTTGCCTTCTAGGTAAGATAAAAATAGATTTTGTTTAAAATGCTCCAAGTAACCACTCCACAAAATAAAAATCTGACTAAAACTGTATATGCTTAGTGAAAAGGAACAATTTACTTAAATACACTTCACAAATGCAATATGCCCTGCTTCTGGGCGTTCCATCAAAAGATGCAAGTTTATAGTCTGGCCTTCAGTGATGTGAGGCACTCCAGATTCCCTTGAAATTGTAAAAACTCCTCCTGATTTCCCATGTTCCTGTCTCTCCCTTCCTTGGGAAAAAGTCAATCAAAAGTAGTGTGGGTGACACGCTATTATTGCCAGGGGAGCTTGCCCCATCTTTTTCAAATAGAGAGAACAGGTCATTGCCACTCCTATAGTACCACCAGAGGTGGGAAAAAAATCTCAGTTCCAGGAAAAAATGAAATGGGATTACAATTGACAGAGAAGGTTCTTAGAGAGCAGCTGCGATAAAGTGAGGAAGAACACAGGAAGCCTGGGATAATGGAATGTGCATTGGAAAGCGATGTTTTACAGCAGCAGCACCACTAAGTTTTGGGTTCTCCATGAAGTTTAGACAATGAATTACATCAGCTGGCAAGCGTGCATCCAAAGACAAAGGAAGAAATAAAAATCCAACCGACAGACAAAACCACAGTAAAATCTTTTATTATAACTTAATTTACTTAATGGTCTGACTCATGATTTTTGAGTCCTCCAGGTCTGCAGCTCTGCTCCACTTTTTCATCACATCAAACAGCATGTAAGTTCCTGAAAAGGGATTTGGTTGCTGCTGCTTCTTGATTTCACTGCTTTACCTAAATCAACTACAAATGCTTCCATTTCAGCATGCATTTAGAAAAAGGGACAACTCGAGCCTCCACAAACCCTCTCGTGCCGTCACTCCCTTAGAACCGCAGTTAGGGAGTCACGGCAATAATCACACGAGGGGCCCCGCTTTCCCACGTCTCCGTCGAGCACACTGGTACAGCCCCGCACGGCACCGCGGGACGCGGCGCAGCCCGGGCTGCCGTGACCGCTCTCCCCGGCTCGCCACTGCAGCCGCTCCGCGCCGCGTCCCAGCGGGACCCGGGGGCTGAGGGCGGGCACTCCGGGAGGAGCCGCCCGGAGCAGGTAGCAGGCTTTCACCGAGCCCCCCGCGCTCCCCAGAGACGGCCGCACTTTCGCAGCTACACTCACTCCGGCTTAAAAAAGTAGCAAAGGAGTGGGAGCCCGCCGGCGGACACTCCGGTGCTCAGCCGCGTTTGCCCCGAGCCCCCAGCCGCTCGACGCGGGCCCTTCGCCACCGGCGGCCCGTCTCCTGCCCCCCAGTCCCGGGGCGCGGCCCCGCTTCGAGCAGAGACCTCCGGGCGCGGCGGGGCCCGGGAGCGGCGCCCCGCGCGCTCGGAGCAGGAAGGAGCGCGGCAGCGGGCAGCCCGCGTATCCTTCCGCGGCGCCGTGCGTGCGTGTGCGGCGGCGGCTCCCCGGGAAGCGCGTGAGGCAGCGCCAGGGGGAGGGAACTACTTTCAGGAAACTCGAGCGTCGGGCAGCGCCGGGCGCCGCGGGGAGGGCGGCGGCGCGAACCCGTCCGGTGGCGGGCGCGGGTCAAGGGGATTACTTTCCTCCCCTCGCTCTTCCCTCCTCTCCCGCCTCCCTTTCCCCCGTGGTTATTTTGGATCAAGCTGTGGCGGCGGAAGGAGCCTGAAGTCAACGCTTCCGCCCAGTTTTCCTGTGAGGAGGAGGCGGGGGCGGCCGCGAGGAGCCGAGGCGGCGGCAGCGGCCGCTAATGGAGTTGCTGCCGGGGAGGAAGCGCCGCCGCTGAACTTCCCCGCGGGCTTTCTCCCTCCTCTCCCCGTCATCCTGCAGCCGAGGGCTCCTCTCTCGCCCTGGCAGCTCCGCTCCCCCTCCCTCCCCGCGCCTCTCCTCACACAAACAGCCGTGACGCATCCTCGCTCTCCGCCGTCCCCCCCCTTCCCACCCCCAGGCTGGTTTAAAACGCCTCCCTCCCCCCGTCGCCAGCCTTCTCCTAGGGGCCGGCGCGTCCTCCCTCCGCAGTGCTCGGCGTCGCTTTGGAGGGGGTGGGAGATCCTTGCCGAGCCTCTCTGCCCGCCTTTTCCCCTTCCCTCCCCGCCTGCCCCGGCCTGTGGCGGCTCCGGTGTCTGGAGGAATTTCTGCCGCCGCCTGCCCCGGCTGTGCGCGGGAGGCGGGCGGGCAGGGAGGGAGGCGGCCGAGCAGCAGCAGCAGCAGGAGGAGGAGGAAGAGGAGGAGGAGGAGGGCAGCAGCGAAGGCGGCTGCAGCTGGAGATGAGCTGCAGCGGGAGGACGGTGCGGTGCAGCTTTTTGCGGCGGGGAGCCCTCCCTTGTCTCCACAACTCTGTCCTCCTCTAACTGGGAGCAGCTCAGTAGCCGAAGATCCTTGGGTTTTGCTTCTGTTTGCACCACTGCCTTCACCATCACCACCATCATCATCGTCTCCAAAGACAGGGGAAATACGCTGCACCGCCGGACGACAGGATTTCGGGTTTCCAGGATAAAGACCGCTCTCCTACTCCTTCCCCCCCCTCCCTTACTCACCGCACGGCCCGTGCCCTGGCCGGGGGCGGCAGACGGGGGGGGGTAACAATGGTGAAGTTTCTGGTGAGTTCTGGCTGCGCCCTGGCTGCGTCGGTGCTGCTCCGTGTGCCTGTCGGATCGTGGTGAGGAGAAAATGAGCGAAGAGACGGCGACTTCTAACGAGTAAGTGGCTGTGCTCCCCCTCCCCTCCGCCCCGGGATCGGAATGGGGATGGGGCTCGACGCGTCCCTTCGGCTCCGCGCCCCGCGGGGCCTTTGCCCGCGCACGTACGTGTGCTGTCCTCCCCCTCCGCGGACTGCGCATTTCTGCTCGCGTACATGGAAGCCCCGAAGCTCCTTCTTTGTGAAGGAGCTTGGTTTGGAAGGGCTACGAGCCGCCGGCCAGAAAATCTTGGTGTAGTTAAAGCCCGGTAGAAAACGGTGCAGGTAACGATGGTGTTTTGGAGGGGGAGGATGGGTCTGAAATGCCCAGAGAGGTGTCGGCACGTACAACCTCTGATAATATCCTATTACTTGTAGATATTTCACATGGAAACTAGTGTGTGGGAGCTTCATCCTGCAGGAAACTGCTCCTGAATTTTAATTGGATGAGTCAGTCAGTGTAAATACAGCTTAAACCTACCCTAAAGCCTTTTTTTCCCTTTCCTTTTTTTTTTTCCTTTTAATGAGCACTTGGAACTTTTTTCCCCTTCCCTTCCCCCTCCCCGCCCCTCAGAGAGGAAAGGGATAGTTCAAGGGTCTCTTAATATTTTTACTGTGACTGGTTTGGAGACAATCCAGAGGAGATTGTGTGTGTGCGGCTGTATTCTCCTGCATGCAATCAGTCTTTGAAATACACTTGCGTCGGAGGCGATAAATGTTTGTCAGAAAACATCCGAGTTCTTTATGGCGTTGAAAAAGGAATATAAAGTATTTTGAAACTTTTCTTGTGATCGGGAAGTTTAAAGTTGATTGCTGCGGTCTTCGAGCCGTAGCGTTACGATTTGCGATGTCGGTGTTGGCTCGGGCTGATTTTATGAATGATGCGGTGACGGCCGCGGCCATGGCGGTGGGGAGGGAGCGCTGCGCCCATTGTATCTGTAGGTAGCGGTGGGCGGCCGGGGACCGGCCGAGCTGACAGGCAGGGTGCGGACGGGGCTCCTCCGACAGGAAAGATGGATTTCCCGTTTCGCTGCCTTCTTCCGAGCAAAGCCTGCGCCCCTTCCCGCGAGCTCCCCAAGCGCGGCGTTCGGGTCCCCGGGGAGCGGCGCGGGCCGGGCCCCGCGGGGAGCGGCGGCCGGCGGGGCTCGGGGCTCGGGCGCTGCCGCCCGCGGCGCTGAGCGGGCCGGGGGAGCCGGGGCCGGGGGGAGCCGCCGCGGCGCCCGCGGGGCCGGGAGCTGGGGCTGCCGCCGCCGCCATGTTTCCTTTTTTTGTGAATCGCTCTCATTTGCATACCACAATCTCCATTCATAAAAAAAAAAAATTACGAAAAAAGAATTGCCGTCGCCACCGCTGACCTGCGGCGGAACCTGCCCTGCTGAGCGGCCGAAGCGGCTGCTCCCGGGCCGAGGGCCAGCCTGCGGCCCGCGGCCGGCGGCGGAAGGTCTCCAGGACCTGCTGTATTAATATGTGCTGTTCGCTGCTTGTTGACACAGTTATGTGGGAAATATCAGCTCGGGGAGGTGCTGGGAGCACGTGATCCGCTCCATTCATAAAATACCTGGCTGTCCATTCACAGTGCAGTACAGTGTCTGCATTCAGCAGCCTCGCAGATCAGACCTGCATGGGAAGGGAGAGGCAGCCAGGCCGGCAGGTTTATCGGAGAGGGCAGCGGAAAGAGGGCTTATGGCTGCGAGCATGGGAAGTCACTGTAAAGAGAGATATGGAGGGACGAGAAAGGCTTATTTTTGTAGTTTATGTTTATCCTTTTCCTATAAAGGAGCGATAATTCAGAAGTACCTTCTCGCTGTACCATCTTACATTCAAACTAGTTACATTCAACGAGTTTCATTTAGAAAACGTTGAAATATTTTCCCCTTCGGAAATACTGAGTCCAAAATAGGATACTGAAAATCAAATTCGTTATTATGAGCATATTTTCAAGACAGTGTATTAATCCATTTGGAGTAATTTACATTTTATTGAACAATAAAGTCTTACATCTGCAGGAAATCAACATGGTGCAGAAGGAAGTCAGTCATACCTAATGAGGCATCTGAAAATGTTGCCTCTTATAAAATACAGGTGACAGTGAAGACAACTAAATTGATAGAAATCAACATTGCGATTCTTTTTTTTGCCTGTTCGCTTTGAGAATTTTACAGGAGATTAGCAATTGTAGTTTCTCCTTAACCTGTGCCGTGGCTAAAGAGACCTCTGAAATATCAGAATACCAGAAATGTTTTTAATATGGCATGAATTGTTTCGAGGGCAATGTATTACCTTTGATTTTAAATTTATTGAAAATTAAAAAAACCCACAGCGAAATTTACTGGTGAAGGATCCCCAGAGCAGACAATGTATTTGTTTGATGTAACTGTTTTGTGGTTGCCAGTGTTAAAATGGTGATGTTCATTGCTCATGACTACGCTTTTTCATTATCTTAACAAATTACACTGAGGTGATCCTTAATTATACATTCATGGAGTGGAGGAGGCTTGTTTTTAGTGCAGCCTAGGAGAATACCTGAAATATTACTAATCTTTACTTAATACAGGAAAGGAAAGCTCATATACAGTATTTGCTTTGAGCTTATTCCGTGGTGCTAGAGAACTAAATGTGTTCTTATATAAATACCCTTACAAAACACTATAAAGGGTACTTTTTCTTAAAAAATAGGTTGGGGGGTTTTGTTGCTTGGTTTTTTTTAACTTCACTTATTAAAATATCAGAAGAAAAATAAGAAAAATGTTTCTCGGTTGCTTTTTTTTTTGACAGCATTTTTGGCGTGGCCGGTCATCATTTCTCCCTGGTTGCTTTTGCACATAGAACAAGCGTGTCACTTTAAATGGCTGGGAAATATGATTGAAATGCCGGATAAACCGTTTGTGAAAATAGGACAGGTCTGCAAATTGAAATTCATCGCATATTAAAAGTTCACTGTGTTGAATTTTATCAGTAGAATTGATGACATCAATGGCCTTGAGTTCATTAACTGTCCTTTCGGCATTTAAGAGTGAATACGGGTACTTTGCAATGCATTTTGTGTCAGTGTAGCTACCAGGAATATTCTGGTAATTGAGCGTTATTCTTTGTTTATAAAACTTCATTTTATAGAGTCAGATATAAATATTTGTGGTGTCTAGAGTTTGACCTCGGTTAATAATAAATTCTCAGTGGTGGTGGGAAAGATTAATTAAGAAGCTGCATTAAGGACTACTAGGTTTCTTCTTGATCATGAACATATGGAAGGCAGCCTTATAAAATTCTGATTACTACAGATGAGTCTTCATTGGTGGTTTTTACTTTGTTCTGATGATGTTGTTATATTTGTCAGTTAGGTATTAGTTAAATGAAAGTCTTTCTATACCTTCAGGTAATTTTATTCTTTTTCTTCCTCTGTGATATTTTGCAGTCACAATGGTTGCATCAACACAATATATTTCCAAAACCAATCAGTTTTTAAGTGAAGGAATTAGTAGAATTTTTGGATTCATTGGTGGCTTCGCTAGTCATGCAACTTAACATAATAATGTTAAAGGAAGCATGTCAGTGAGCACTGTACCAAATTGCTGTTTCGGTGGCAGGTTTTAATTGCTGTCTAGAAATGTGACTGAATTTCAGTGTTAGGGAAAACAGAATAGTTGTTGTGCTGTGTAGTCCTCATTCAGTAGGGATGAATGATGACAGGCTTAAGATGGAGTCGTAGTTGCTGCAGTCGGAAAGTAGGAGCACTGCTTTACTGGCTTGTTTACTTTGCTCTGTATTGCAGGTGGCCGCTTTTTATTTCAGGGAATGCCACTGCTCTTCAATCATATTCAGAGTTGCTTTTACATGTTGTATTTTTTACGGATTCAGACTGTCACATGCAGATTGTTTCACCACATAGATATACTCATTTTCCTAGATAATTTAATTAAAGAGGTTGTAAATTAAACACAGTATATTCTAATGCTGTGTACTTAACAGCCTCAGGTTATGATGCTATAAACATCCTCAAGTGTTGATTTGAAAAAGTAAAGGTGGAATTTTTAAATAAGGTATTTATTCATGTCTTCCTTCAATATATATGAAAAGACTGTTTGTACTTCATTTGTGCTTCAGAATTGTATTTAATTTGTCTTACAAGCACAGACACTGTAAGATGAACGTGAAATTGTGTCACAGAAAGTAATGCCTATTATTTTGGGCTTATTAGTTCTGGGAGGATTTTAACACTTTTCAGCAGGCTAATTTTCTTTCTGCTGTTTAGGGCATATATGGACTCTGAAATTCTTTATCCCTTAATGAAAGGATTTGTAAATAGACTTTTTTTTTTTAAAGCAAAGGATCTTGTAACCCAATTGATTATATTAAATCATCGCAATTCTGATATATTTTCAGCTGAGGGAAGGTTGCTTATAGAGTCCTTGGGAGGCTCTTCTTTATGAACTGATTCTTGCTGTCTGTTTGGCTTTATGTTGTATGACTGTGACACTATTTTGAAGGTGAAACTGAATTTGCATGTTACATAATCTGAGAGTCAGTTGGGGGGGGTGGTTATTTTTACTTTTTTCTTTTAAAAAAGGTTCACCCTAGCAACAGTCCTTGATTACTGTGATATTGCAGAAAAATGCTTTTGGATGTTTCAGCATAACTGGAACCAGCAATAATATTTGAATTCAAGAATGCCGAGTGTTTCCCTTGTTTGTTCATTTAAAGTGTAATGCTCTTGACGTGTTACAGTGACTGTGAGGACATCAGCATGACTTTTAAAAGTAAAGATGTTTCTTGAAAAGATTATATCCTGCCAGGATCAGAAGTCCCAGGATTAAAGCTGTGGTCAATCCTGGTGCATCTGGGGGTAAACACTGGCAGTTTTGTTTGTTATTTACCCATTCTTGTGTATATCTGGAGAAATTGTGTGTATAGGTGATGACTTAATGGGATTATGACAAACACCAGAAATAAAAAATACTCTTCATAGTATTAATACAAGTTTAAAAAGGAGACAAGGGAAATAATTTTGTCTTTTTTGGTTTTTACTCTGCTGATTTAAAAAGAGTGACTATGATATGACATAAGAGTGTATGTTGTCTTAAATGCTGTTGTTCAAATGTTTACATGTTTGCTGTCTCCCTTTTACTCTTCTTCCTCAATTAGAACATGTCAAGGTTACTTAAAGGAATATGAAAGATGTCTGGAAGTTGCCATATTGTTCAGGATCTCAGTTTCTTTATGGCTGCTTTAAGAAGAAAATCTCTTTCCTTTTTGTTCAAGTGTGCAACAGCACTTCAGCATGTAAATTTTAACTAGCAGAGTTTGCACAGTTGTTGAATGCCTGGAATTGATTGCAAACAAAAAATTTATGTTCCCTAAAAATATAAAATTTGTTCCTCCCTTCTCCCTTGAAGATATTCATAGCTCCTTTTGAAAGCACTTTCTGTTGTTAGGTATCTATTTAATTATGGGCAACTACTGTGCCACAAAATTTCCAAATTAAAATTCAGTAAGATGTAAACACATTTGCAACATTTTTTCTATTATATTTTCTAATACTTTGTTAGGTGTATCCTCCTATGGTCAGCACTGCTTATTTTTTGGTGGAAAGAAGAGGACTGAATGCTCTTATGCATGGCCATATATTTCTAGACTTACGACAATAGCAATACATACTTCTGTTGTGCTTGGGTTTTTGTACGCTGTAAGTGAAGTTATTTTCTTTGGGTTTTTTTTTGGGGGGGGGACAGTTATTTTTGTTTAATACTTAGACAATGCTCTAGTAAAATCAGTTGGCTGTCACTATTCCCTGTAGTTTTTCTCATTCATAAAGTGATAACATTTTGTATATGGTAAAATATTTTATGGTATGTCATACTGGCATAAGCACAGTACCTCTCCTACCTGAAAGTTGTAATAGGAATCAATCTGTGGTAATATTGAACAGCACTTACAGTTGTATAAAGTAAACAGACATTTGAAGCGTATGAGTTTTCTAATCTTTTCAAGCTTATCCTTACAGTAATGTTAATGCTGTATATCAAGTGATATCAATTTGCTTAAAAATAGATATTAATTTGTCTATATTCATTGCTTTATTTTAATTTTCTCCTACATATGAACAAGAAAAAGAAGAAAACCCAAAGCAACCTGCAAGTCCTTAGAGATGCTAAGGGACAAAAAATTTGCATTTAAATGATCTGAGTGCTAGAATTTGTTTGTAAGTGTGGTTCTGATTAAATAACAATTCACTTGCTACACACAGACCCTAACTCCCAGTGCTCCAATTAAGGTGGGGAAAACAGATGATGATGACGATACTATTTTTACTATTGTTATTACTATTACTATTATTAATTTTGTCCCAATATAATGAGAATAAATTAATCTATCTGTGAAAGGAAATCACTCACAAACATTTTTTTCATGTAAGAACTCACTGTCATATGACAGTAAATAATTCAAATGGGGAAAACAGGCCATAGAAACTTCATCAGTTGCTGTGTTCTGTTCTGCACTGCTGTCTGATACCAAACTTCCATTCAGAAGGGAATATTTTTCATGTGTACGCTATGCAAGAATTCACCAAATGTGTATCATTGAAACATCTAAACCATGTTTAAAAATTAAGTGGTATGGCATCTTTCTTCTCCCCCACTCCCCCCTCCAGATGTATTCATTCCTGTGTCTTGACTGCTGCTGTTCATGATGTTTTAATTAGGTAAGGAAGTCTAATTCTGTTCCAGCAAGTTTAACGCTCACCTCTTCAGAACGCCAGAAGGAATTCTATGGCCCAAATGCTTGGCTTGAGTGGTTTTGTGAGTCCGTTTTTGACTGGAATGGTTTGCAAGAGCAGGTGTCCTTAAAGCCTGTGGAAGAGTTGGGTTTTTTTCCTTTTTTTTTTTATTTTAAACTCCAGAAAAGCAGTAATAAATGAATAGGCCTTCCCCAAGATGATCTGACAACTGTTGACAATCACCCTTTTCCTGCTGGCTAGTTGAGACACTAAACTGAAGTTTGTCAAAGCAAAAATGAAACTGATTTATTTCAGTTTTTAGTAAAGTCAAATTCTGTCATCAAACAAGCAAACCAACAAGAAGCATTGAGAATTTCATTAATGAAACAAGTAATTACTGAAATCTAATGCCAATTTTATTAAAAATTGTTACTGAAGCTGACTGTGTTCCCTGAATAAGCCCAGAACTGGTAAGATATAGCTGTCAGTGAGGATTCCTGCCAGGCATTTTTATTCCTTCAGAAATTGTGCAGAACTTTTTTGGTGAAGTGGTGTAAACCTTGAGTGCAGAAGTGATTTCTCTCTCCTTAGCCTTTTGAAAGGATTAAGTGAGGGTAGTGAAAGGTGGAGTATAGCGCCTGCTCTGATTTAGGAATTTTTATGTAGCTTCTTAGAAACTTTTTAGTGTCTCAGATGTGATAAAGTATTCTGAGCCCTGGGTATTCCTTTCTGTGCGTGGTGTGCTTATTCTGGATCCCAGTACAGCATCTCTTAATATGAGGCCTGTGATTGAGGCTGGTATATGATGAACCTTGAACAGGAACACACTTTTAAAAGGTGTAAAGAAGCTAATTCAGGATTTAGAGCTGAGATTTGTATATTTAAAATGGGAAATCCTGAGGGTTTTCTTATTCTGTGTATGGAACAAAGCTATACATTTGTAAGCACTAGTTTTGTTGATAATCACTGGTCTTTGCTCGCTTTAGGGCCAACTAATTTGGAAGTTTCATAGTAGGATAGACTTTGGATAGGTATGTTTGTGCCCTCTTCAGGGGGTAGTTAATTATCTCATTACAAGTTCCACTTGTGATTCAAATCGTACTGATCTGTGCTACTGATGTATGACTGTGCTACTGATGATGCAAAAAAAATTTTGCATTGCTGTCTCTAATTTTGGAAGATTTTAAAGAAGAAATTGATTGCTGGTACCAGCTGTACATAATGAGTATGCTAAGGGGACACAAAGTTGTAAAATAAAATGCTTGAGAGTTTCTGGGTTTGAGGACTGAGATTTTTTTGTGCAAATACAATCCATGTGGCAAGGGTGTATGGATTTTGGTAATAAGACAGATAGAGGATTATAATCAGATTGCCTCGGTTCTGCTCGCAAACCTTCATTTTTTTTCAACCTCTTGCCTCATTTACTTCTCCTCCTGTACCAGAGAGGAGGATGGTGGCTTGTGGTCATTCACAGGTGGTTCTGTGTAATTGAAGACTGTGTCTTAGCAAGTGTTAAAATTCTATAAATACTAATATTGAAAAGTAAAGCAATATTCTGATGGATTTGTTAGGGGTTTTTTGTTTGATTTGTTTCTTGAGTTTAGTCTGATTTTAGTCTTTAATCTTCAGATTTCAACTATGGGAGTATTTCAAATGTTGGTAATATTGGTGTAATTGCATCCAGACTTGTAGGATGCTGTTTCTTGTATTCTTTCTGCTAATGTGATTTTCTTAATTGTTATCTGAAAGTTGGGGGTTTGGTGTTGGGATTTTTTCCCCCACCAGTTTGGAACCTCTCTCTAGTTTTTTGAGAAGTTTATTTGAGGAAATATTACATTTGCTATGTTGAACTTTATTTTGGTTTGGTTCTTTTAAGACAGTCATGGCATCTGTTATGAGAAGTCATGCACGCTAGACATGTGCATCACAGTGTGGCAGATCACAGAGTGCCAGTGAGACTGTTAACAATGTATGAGCTTCTTTGCTGTGGAGACACCTGATGTAAGGGTTGCCATTAAGCCTGGGGTTTCTGTGGTGTCCCTCATTTATCCTGTAGGAATGGTGTCATAGTCCAGGCCTGCAAGTGCAAGGTGCTTGCTGCTCTCATTGATATGAAAATGCCAGTTGCTTGTCATTTCTTAATGAGTAAATGTGTTTTCTATCTGGATCTTTTTTCCCTTTTTTCGGGGGGTGGGGAGTGAGGAACTTGTAGGTAAATTGTGTTCATAAAATCTTTCACTATGTTGTGCTCTGTGGTTCCCAGAGAAGTTAATGTGTGTAAATCAGGCCATTATTAATTATATAGTTATTTTAATGCCTTGAGACCCGTAAGTGTCTTGACAGAATCCTGCTTCACATTCTACTTCTTTCAGCCTCCAGAAAAGTTTTTAATGGATGTGTAACCACTGCTTGAGCAGTTTTGTGATGATCTCTAGCACAGTACTTTCATGCTTTCTGTATTTGTACTGAACGGGGCTAGCTTAAAATATCTTATATTGTCTTAGGTGTATTCAACTTGACACATCCTCTGGAAGAGCCCCCATATGCACCTTAAAATGTACGTGCTTTGTTACTATGGTGATGCAGAAGAATCGTGCATGTTAACAACCCGTGTTAGGTAATGGAGGATTTGCAGAAATCAGTTAAGCATCTGCCTGGGGCATGGAAAACTGAGGCTCTGACCATACCTGCACCCCAGCCTCTTGGCTGCAGGCAGGCTGAGGGAATCTTGTTATGGGATTACATGCTTCCCTGTTTTCAGGTTGTCTGAGGGGCCAAGATGACTTTTTGGTAATGGTTTCAGAAGGTGAAGTTGTCTTGCCTTATCAGATACTTTTAAGTATCTTCCATCATGTGCTTGGGGTGTTCTGCATAGTGTAAAGGAGATACTTGAGCAAAGTTGTGTTTGTCACTCACACAAACCTCATTTTGCTTTTCTTCAAACTACCTGGGCTGATGATGCATGAATTCACAAGCTTTCATTTCTCAGTTAACGCTGCCTGCAAATCCTGCACAAGGAGAACGTGTCCACATTCATTCCCCTGAAGCAAGGTAGAAAACATGAGGTTTTCTTCATCTGTTAGTTGAATTGTGGATGAAGAACAGATCTATTCAAGGAAGCTATTCCCGAGCAACACATGAATTTAGAGTGCTGTACTTCAGTGGAATTTCCTGTGGAGACCTTTTATTTTCCTTCTTCTGGAGTAAGTTGTGGTTAACTAGGAGAAAACTGATAAGCTTAGTTGGCTAACTAGAGGAGCTTTTTCAGGTTCTCCCTTCTTTCCTTCTCTGCTGTACATTTTAAAAACTAGGGTTTTGCAGTAATTATTTTGGTTTGGTTCTTTGTAGGTTTTTGTTTGTCGTTTGATTGTTTTGTTACTGCTGAAAGTGACATATCTTTTCCATGTTTTGGATATGTTGGTATTGAAGTGTGTGGGTTTCTAGCCATCCTCATAGGTTTTTCGTTTGTTTTTAGTATTTTTAGGAAGCGTTTTTTTATGAGTATTTCTCTATTAGTGTTCTCATACAGGTTATCCTGAAAAGCTTCTCTGGAAAGTAAGCCACTGGTTAGTGTCTCTTGGAGATGTTGCACTGGCCCATTGAGCATCCTTACAGGCCTTAATACCAGGGTTTTACCCTTAAGCAATGCTAGCAAGAAGCTTGTCTTTTACCACTCTGGAACAATAGAAACATAACCCAAATAAAAACATGTGTCTCCTTAGCTGTAGAAGGAGAGAATGCTTCCCACAGGCTACAAGTTTGTCCTCTTTTCATCAGTGAAAGAAGACGACGTTACAGAAATGTTGAAAGTCAATGTTGAGTCACTCCTCTGCTACAGAAAATTCAACTTTTTTGATATTTGCAAACAAATCTTTCTGAAGTAGAACTACAGTTACATGTATAGCTCCTTTTTGGAACAAAACCAAAATGTATGGATTAGACTTGAGGAATAACTGGAAATAAGTTTAGCAAGTCTGTTATTTCAGCTGGTTTTTTAGGCCTGAGTGGCTCTTGGCAGATACAGAACTGGCTTTTCTACCATTTGGCAAATCTATGCTGCTTGAGCTTGAGCCCCACAACTGAAGCTCAATGGATGAAGTAAGAGCTTTTAGTTAGTTTTAAGATCCTTATGCTCCTTTCAGTATGAGCTTGGATCAACTTAGCATTCCAGATAAGGCATGATGATCCAAATCTCTGCCATGTACTTCAGTAAAAGATTGTTTCAGTAGAGAAATTGCAAGAGAGATCCTAATTGTATTTCACATGGCAAAGGAGGGAGGATCAAGTGACACTTCTCAAGGGCAAGTGTGATTTTGGTCAGCTTTTCTGAGATTGCTTCACAGTTTGTTTTAAAGGCAATTACAATCAGGTAGGGCAGAATCTGTAGTATCCTACAGTATATATTATTTGCTTTCTGCATTTTTTGTTTCCTCACTTATACATATGTATATTTACAGTGGAGAAAACATAACTCATTTCTCATTTCCCAGTTACAGCATTAATGTCCATGATCTAGGGTGTGTTTGGTGAGAGGCAATTTTTTTTTTGGTGTTGTTACTACTTGGCTTCCCTTATTTTGTCTAAAGAATAAAACAGTGTATTTGATTCTTGTGGAATTCAGTCTTAACAGTTGAAATGAAAGATGCTGTTCAATCTTTTATCATTAACCATAAAAAATTTTGGTTATATCATGTTTTCAGTAGGATGTAACTTCTGTTAGCTTTATTTACACTGGGAAATGGTGTTCTCCAAAGGAGTGATTTTGCTTTCCTCTGCAATGAATTCCTACTATAACTCAGCAAATAATTTTGTCAGGGTGTATTCTTGTTTGTCTTTGGGATTTGTCCTTTGTCAATAACAATGCTGGACAAAAAGTAGGAAAATCTTTTGGTCTCACCCTTTCTTCATGCAATATTCCAGTAGATCACAAGAAGCTCAGATCAGTAGTTCTCACAGTTTAAATAGCCAGCTATTTGTATGCCTTTAACTTCCATGGCAGTATGATCAGAAATTGCTCTAGCATCTGGCAGTGCAAGTAGGGAGGTTCATGTATTCCTTCTGTCTCTCTGTTTTAAGGTTTCATTTTTCCTAATGATAAACTTAGGTTCATTAATCTTCAGTCTCTCGAGCTCCATTATGTACCGTTTTCTTCACGAAGGAAAATGATGTGTGTGTGCTGTATTCATTCCAACACCAGCCTTGCACTGCAGTTGCTCAGTCTTGGCTGCTACCAAGTGAGGTTCCAAGATCTGCAGAAGTTAAGTTGAATTCAGTATTAATCATACTCCTTGAGACTACACAGAATCATTCAGCTGTGGCTCTGAAGGGTCTCAAAGTTGTTGCTCCTTTGTAAAAGTACACAGAAAAGGGTATTCACAAGCAGGTCTTCTTGATTCTGTGGGTGTTTTAAAGAGATATAAGTGCGTGCCCCCTCCCCTAAGCAGTAGGAAGATTTGTAATGGTATATCTGATAATGTGCTATTGGTGGATCTGTTGTAAAGGTTTCTGATAGCCTACGTAATTTGAAATACTTAACTGTTCAGGATAGGCTTGAGGGTTTGGTTTGGGTTTTTTTCCAGACCCTTTCTGAAATTCTGTGAAGTATTTCAGAATAAACTGCAGTTGTATAAGTACACAAGCCATTTAAAATAGAAATAAAAGATAATTCCATTAATAGAGTGTTTAATCAACAGTGACAAATCCAGTTTCACTAAATATAAGAGTACTGGTGCTGTCATTTTGACACAGAAAATAACTTTGTCTCTATGTAGTTAATAGTCCCCTCTTAAAGCAACTAAAGCAAATTTACAGTTGAAATCAGTTAATGAGAGAGAGTGGGAGTAGATTTATTTTAAATCTACTGAACTTAAATGCTCACTTGTTTGCTTTTTAATGGTAAAACAGATCTGTGGTTTGA
The DNA here is from genome assembly GCA_008694505.1 of Cyanoderma ruficeps. Classification (NCBI taxonomy): domain Eukaryota; kingdom Metazoa; phylum Chordata; class Aves; order Passeriformes; family Timaliidae; genus Cyanoderma; species Cyanoderma ruficeps. The sequence continues at coordinate 21,574,632 of VZDJ01007753.1, read as the reverse complement.
AATGGTTTGGGGAAGTTGTGACAAGGCAGATAATTTAGAACGGTTGAAGCACTACAGAGGGGTCAGCTATGGTTTTTCCTTTCTGGGAGATTGGAACTGTCCCTTTGAAAATGACTGAGAAACTCAATAGACATTGAAGATGTTCAGAGATGCCATTAATATCTGGACAGTGTTTCAAGAGCATCACAAATGAATAATGATTGAGTACTATATTTAATTATTTTAACTTCTTAATGCTGCTGTTACCTGAAAATTACTATGCTTCATGTAAAAACATAAAAGTTACCATAAAGGATCTGGCAAAAATTTTTGTTGACATCCTTTCTCTGACTTTTCCATTTGCTATGAAACTTGGTTAAATTCCATATGCATCTGTTTCCTCATCAGGAGGTTTGAGCTGAAATATGTTATTTCTTTCTGGATTCATTGGTGGGGAAATTTACCATGTGGTTGTTTGGTAGGGCTTCCTTTGACCTTAGCAGAAGTTAGGTTTGGGTGGTTCATCTCTTTGTAATTGAAGTGGTGTGTTTTCAGGCATTGATAAGTTTGAGCAAACTGAAATTGCTACACCAGCTTATACAGTTTTAATCTTTTGATGTAACTCATCAAGCTGTTCATGCTTGATGGCAGAACTTGAAATTAGTCTTATCTAAGTGATGTATTTCAGTGTCTGTGTACTGCATGGGTATTTCACAAGAACCATGTGAACAAGGTGATGAGGGAAAGTGGGTAAGCATGATGTTCTAGGAAAGAACTTAGCAATTCAGTTTTGTTAGGAAATGCATTGAATTTATGGTCATGTCAGTGTCAACTGCTTTCTTTCTGATGTTAAGGTGGTGTTTTAGCAGATAAAGGGATTGGGAGGTGCTGGTGCTCTCCGGTTTTGGCTTGAACAAGGACCCCATGAAGTAGGGGGAGATTACCTGTGTCCTCTCCTTCAGCCAAGGCTCATTCATTAATACTTGGAAACCGGCTGGGTTTCTTGTTTGTTTCTTTGGTTGGGTTTTTGTCATGGAGTTTTTTTGTGTGGTTTGTTTTTTGGGGTTTTTTTAAGATGCTGCTTTACAGTAGATACAGTTGAGGCACAAACAAAGGATTTAATGATTGAAAGTTAGGTACTTCAAAATTTACCTGTGTGTTCCACTTAACTGTAGGTCTGTCATTTTTGTACACAAAACAAAATATGCTTAATGGAAATCAGTTGAATTCAAGGAAATTCTAACTGTTATTTGGGCCAAGGCAATACTGACTGCAAATGTGAATTCATATGAGCTTGAGAGAGCTGCTGAGTGTTTCAAATTACATTTTTTGTGTTGTTGGACTACAGTTAAATTATACCAGGGCTGGTTTTGTTGCATGCAATGCTTCCTCAGCTGTAAAGTCTTTTTTCAAGGTAGTATTAGAGAGATGAAGGTATCAAATGAAAATAAGGGCAGAAGTAAAGCTGCTGTAAGGGCTACCTATGTCTACAAAATATAGTAATTCCTCTCCTCTAATTAGAGCTGGACCTTATGCCAAGACAAGTCTGCTGTTCCAGCTGGGGCTTGCACTAGGTGATATAGACCATCCTTTTAATTCTCAATGGCATTGATGGAACCTGAAGCTACTTTTGTTTGCTCCTGTCTATCCTTGTTAGAAGTTGAAATGAAAGGCAATAGAGACAGTAAGACAATTCTGAAAGAAAAAAAAGAAGAAACTGACAAGGAGAGAAATCTGGGGCCTAGTTTTAGGTATGCATTTAAAAATCAATTCGGCAAACGGCTGGCATTAAATTTCTAAAATTATTTCAGATGCCTGTCTTGCAATTTGAAAGCTCTTGTAGCAGATTTTTAAGTTTTTTTCATTGAAGTATGTAGTACAGTGAATATTAGAGTCCTTTATTAATACTGCTTCTCATATTGAATTATTGCCCTGTTGGCCAGTGCAGGTTCTAGAAAAAATACCCAGTAAACTCCTCAGCCTAATTGATGTTCTGTTTGGCAGTGTTGGAAGCTATAGATAGTTTGTCTAAGAATTGCTTCTGGCCCTACCAGTGGTATCCATGGCACTAGTGAGAAAGCATTTTTAGGCCATTTTTATCGGCTTCACTTGTTAGCTTTCTTGCTACTTCAAAAGAATGCCCAAACACTATGCTGAAACTTTAAAGAAAATGCAAGGAGAAGTTTAAATGTCTCTGTGGGCTATACAGCTGCCACTCTTTGTATGAAGAATGACAGGCTTCACCAGAATGTCTGGCTCTTAAAGCAAGAGACCATGATGCTGAAACACATTAGAGCAATGTTATTTATATTCTGCCAAAAGCAATTATCCTGCAAGACTTATAAATATGTGTTAGCTTTTATGTCTGTGATAAACTCTACAGACTTCCACAGAGATCTGTAGGTCTACTCAGAGTGATATATTTAAATTTTTGCAGGACTGAAGCCCAAGTGTTTGCATAAAAAGATGTTTCTAGTTGCAGGCATATGCTGATTATTCAGTAGCGTGGCAGGAGTGTTTCTTTGGGATTGGTCTGTTACGATTAGGATTGTTAGAATGCCGAGCTAAAGAGTTTTATATTTAATAGTATTTGATAAGGGTTGTTTAAAGAAACCTGTCTGGACCCACCGGTATTTCTTTTCAGCAACAACTTCTAAGCTCCCAAAGACTCTTATCTATCCGAGTACCCTATTTTTAATTTCTGTGAATCCTTTATTTTTTTTTTTCCCCATGAAGATGTATTACTCCTTAAAAGTACCTTCAGTTAGCTACTTCAGGCCCTAAAAGTGGCTTTGTTCTATGCTGTGTCTTTTCGTCACCCTGTGACAGAAAATGAGCTTCACTGTTTGAGAGGAAAGGCCTATACTTTGGATCTTGGCTACCAAATACAGCAGCTTTTCTGTTCACCCCACAGCTGTTGTTAATGTTTCGTTCTGCAACTGCTAGAGGATGGGCAAGTAACCATGCTCATATGAGACAAAAATATAACTCCATTAGTCAGCTGGCGTGGGTTGTTGAAGCAAAAATGCAGGCAGTATTTTCTCCTGGAGAAAAATCCATCACATCCTATTAAAGTTGCCATTAGCTGACTATGGGGCAATGTACATTTCCTGAATTCATGATTGCCTGTTCCCCTTACTTTGATGGCTGTCTACTTTAAAACTTGTAATTTAGTCAAACTATTATAAGATCGTGTTACTTCTCTGGGGTTAATTTTATTTGACATATAATCTGTCTGGGAAAAACCCTTAAGAAATAATGATGTTTGATGCTAACTGAACCTCAAATTTCTCAAGTTATTGTTGTGTGAATTAGAGAACCTCATTCCTAAAGAGGTTCCATGAGATTTCTCAAATCTATATTGCTCTATAAGACTTCTAAGATTTAGTATTTAAACTAAAGGTGGCGTTGCAGGGAGGAGGGGGTTGTGATTTTTTTGTTGGGGTTGTTTGGGGTTTTATTTTTTAAAGCTGTCTTCTGAAGGTTGGAAATGTGATAGGCTAGTGGCATCTTTGACATTCTCTTGCTGTCAGTATTCGTTATAAACTTTAAGTGAGGGGAAGTTATAACCCTTCAACTTTTTCACACTAACATTTGAACCCTTAAGGTTTTTGGATGTTTAATCTTCATAACGTGAAGTTATGACCTGAAGCAGAACCAAGAAAATAAAAAGGTGCCATCTTTTCCTAGCTGTTTATCAGTGAAAAGATATCAATGAAAAGATAATTATTTCTTTGGTATTCTGGAAGTGTGACTCTTCTGTTATATCTAGAGCACTGTTTCAGTAGAAGATGACTTTTTCTCTCTAAGGGAGAAAAAATGGTCATGGTCAGGCTTCTTCTTAGTTTAGTGCTTAGGGATTTTGTTAAAATGCCTTATTTTTTTATTGTTTGTGTACTTTTTTTTTAATGTAATGTGGGCAGAGGGAAATGTACAGTCTCTTAAATTGAGAGGGATGAATATTTAACCTTAACACGAGGATTGAATGGTTCTTTACAATAACACTTCTGGTATTAGCGTATCAAATGTCATTGGTCATTGGTTGCATGTTACAGGTGCATTAACACTTACAAATTAAAGGCAGACTATTATGCAGTTCTTATGCTGAGTGACCCATGTCTATTTCCACATTGTGCAGGAAATTGATGAAGAAATGATGCAATGGAAAACTGGTTTAGTTTTGGTCCTCATTGCAATAATGTTTCAATATAGGCAGATCCTGGATGTATCTCCAGCTACTTGACAGTTGTCTCTGGTGGTTTTCATGTTTCTTTAGGGCAAGTAGTAGGCAATGCCTTCTGCCACTTCAGGTTTGTTCCCTATTCCCTCTAGTAAAGCTGCTTCTAGTTTTCTCAGTAAGTTGTCTATGTGGTAGTAAAGAATTTAAGAACATAACAGTTGACAGAAAAGTTAAATTGGTTGCTGGGCTAAAAGCTGTTGTAAAATGCAATTATTAATTTATTAGATTGAAAATGAAATCTCTGTAAAAATAATATTTAGATTCCCAGAAAAGAACATGAGCAAGATCCTATTGATCAGACAGTTCTGGTTTTACCAGATTTAAACACAGATTTCATGAATCTAAAGGCTGGGCCTTTTTGGGAATCTTATCAGCTCTTCACTGAGAGTGAGTAGTGGAATATCTCCTCAGGTGCTGTGTCTTGGAGTGGTTTTCCTACTGCATTTTTGCAGTTTGGAGTTCAGTAAAACGTCAATGCTTCCCCTTCATGAACGGAAAATCCATCTTCACTATGTTTCTGATTGACCTGGTTTATTCTGGCAGATTTCAGGCAGCCATGGAGGCTTCTTTTCAGATTCTAACCTTTCTCTTTAGTCTCACTCTCCAGCAGTGGGCTTATCCTCTGCATGACAGGCACTGTTTTTTCTTCAATACAGTAATTTTCTTTATGTCCAAGCCTTCCTGCATGCTAAACAATACATCTGAGTCTTTGGTTTTTCCCTGGACCACCTGAAGTCGCATGTAGGCAGCTAGACAAAAGCTGGAGCATGTTTCCGTGAGTATGGACAGGGCTGTTAGGCATGTGGACACTGGTATCTGGAGGCTCTTGCTCCTACCTGCTTCTCTTCACATTGGCTTGGTAGGAAGCTTGTTTTGCCTCTTAGGAGTTGAGAGAGATTGTCATATGGTCTGGTGTAGTTCACGTACACAACTGTGATCCGGTAGAGGAAAGGCAAACTCCCAACCCCCCTACTGCTGTTTCAGAAAGGAACAGACAGGAGGAAGTAGGAGTGAGAACAGATTTCTGGATAGATTGGTAGGCAGTGGGGTGGATTCTTAGCACTTCCCACCAGAAGTCTATTCTAATAAGCGTCGGGTTTTAACTATGTGTATGCTGCTGAGGAAGCTGGAATAGGAGTACAAAAAGTAAAGGCATAAATAGACTTAAAGGGATCATTTCAATTTAAAATTATAGAAGTGTTTATTTCATATGTGAAACAAGGCTGTGGTGCTCTCAGCCTCTAGCTGTGTGAAGTTAATCATGGCTTGATTTTTTTTAATTTCCATTTTTTTCAAACTCTACATTCAATTGAATGTGTGCACTACTGGCTTTATCTGGAAAACACTGCTGTAGCAGTATCCTGAGTGAATGAGACTTTCCTAGGGTTCACACCTAGGAACTATGTGTATAAATAGATCTACAGTGATTGATGTTGCTGAATGAAACAGAAATTTTTTCTTCGTTTCTGGGTTCCTTAAAGCAAAGGGGTAATGTTATTTTTTCCCTAGAGTGTACCAGAGGAATAAATGGATTTTTATATTAAACAAATGGCTAGGATATTGGTCATCAGTTTCAGTCTGATTTAAATCTTTACTGAGTTAATGTAGTAAACAATGAAAGGGCAGTCTATTTAGAATTTTAAAAAAAATGTGTAGACTATAGAGCAACTTCTATGGCTTTCCTGTAGCTAAAAAAAAAGATTTTATACACACGTGTCTCCTAAAATGAATATTTTAGATAAGTCTTTAAAAACCTATGTAAACTGCATTTCTAATTATGAAATAGTTTTGAGCTGCCAATGACAAGTGTAGTTTGCATTCACCTACACAGCCTTGGCCCTTGACATAAGGGGCACATGACTGAAGGTAAGTTGGGGCACTGATCTATCAGAACAATCTTTTTGGGAGGATGGGTTTTCTGTTTTGGTTGCACAACCAGTTCTCTTTACAGCTGTATGCTGATTTAAGTTAATAAAAGGAGGCAGGAGAGTTGTACCCCAAGACTGGAGAAGAAAAGGGTGGGAATTCAGGCTGGGTTTAGGTGCCGAGGTTTAGCTGCTTTCCCATTATCCCATAAAAGCACATAGTTTTTGCGGCAGACCTACAGATGCTGAATCACTGATAGAGCTCTACATTTATGGCTGCTCAGACATCTCCTATGAATAACATCTTGCAATTAATAAGGAATTCAAAAAACGAGAGATCTCCATAGCATTTATGTGCTATGCATAGTACAGTGTACTCCTATCACATAACTGTTCAATGGAGCAGCACCCTTTAATTTGTCTCCTGGAGATGCATCGTCTGTCTGTGTCAAAATGCTTACAATCTTTTTTCTTTTGAGTGCCAGTTTACTGGAACCCAGTGTTTAAAGTTTGGAATCCATGGATTTTGTATTATTTCCTTGCATTCTCAACATATGCTGAATAACTGTTAGTAAATAATGATCCTTATTAGAGGATGAATAGCTGCAAAACTTGTAGGGTTTTCATGCTTGGGGCTTTTCTTTTTTCCTTCTTCCTCTTTTGTAGAGAGGAGATTTGTATTTCCTCTCCCTTATGTGCTTGGCATAATAATGCAGGAGCACAAACTGGGGGTGGGGGTGGGGAAAGTGGTTACAAGCAACAGTGGTTCATGATGCCAGTAGTACTGTAGTTTGGAAAATGTGTTTTACCAATAAACTGACTAATCTCAGTTTAAAGGATCTCTTTTACAAGTAGTTAGTTAATGGTATGGTCACTTTATGAGTTTTTGTTTTTCTTTATTGTGAACAAATGTTTGGTAGCAGAAAAGGTTCAGTTGCCAAGTGAATTTTTCTTGGTTGTTTTTAAAGGCTACTTTTCTATTTTAAAACCTTTTTTTGGGTGATATTTCCTTGAGTATTGGTAACTATGCATCAATGAATATGAGGTGATGAATCACTCCAGGCAAATCACGTTTGTCTGGTATATATTCAAGTTCCAGAGGCTGCTATAATTCCTTTTCAGTGAAAAGATCCAGTCTGAATACTCCTAACCCTTCCTGAGACTTATGGTACTTTATTTTCAGACTCCTAAATTCAGTAGGAATACTGTCTTTAGTGCTGACTTTTTGTAAAATTATTGGTTTATTAGTGCAAAAGTTTGGCCGCATGTGCTGTATCAATGCTTTAATGTGCAGAACGGTAGTACTCGTTTCTTTTATATCTACACTGACAATATTGGGTTTTGCATGGATTAATGATGCACAGATTTAAGGCTTCGTGCAGGTTCTATGTGCTCATAATTGTGCACATTTTGCACAAGTGTGATGTATTTTCAGTTGTGTTTCTTGACAGTTGTGGTTTCTCTCACTACGTTAAGGGGTGACCTTTTTAGTGTTCAGAATACCTGTTTTCTGTGCTACTGGAGTTAATCCCTTTGTACCTTCTGGAGTCAACAGTGCTTTCCTTTTGTGTATTCAGTCATTACATAAAGGAAAATATTTTGTTAGCATGTAAACTGGACTTTACTAATACAAGGAAGGCCAAAACCTCTCACAGTAAGAATTTAAAGAAAATATATTTTTCTTGGGAGGAGGAAGATTTTTTTCCATTACTCTTTTGCATGTTTGGTCCTCATAGTTCCTCCCATATGAAGCCAAAAAACCTGATCATTAGGTTTTCTCTTTAGGTTTATACTGCAGTAAAGGGTCAAATGTGCCAAACTTTGTGACTTAAATCCTTGGTGTTGATATTGTTAATTATGTTCTAATCTCAAAATACATAGCTAATGTAGATAAGCAGGCAAACTCCAACTGGGCTGTAATTTACTGATCAAGGCTGGATAATTGTTCTAGATTGAAGTTGCTTTTTCTTCTAAATTATTCTGGATTCACATCAGCTTTCCCAGTGTTGATCACTGCAAAGCTGTAGGAGCAGTGGAGAAAGTGCATGGTAGAGATAAATGATCAGGGCAAGAGAAGGATGGAGAGTGCTTCTGAAACTAGTGCCAGATCATTTTACTTTTAAGTGCTTATAACAACAATTGTAGTATAGGTATGCAAGCTGCCTTGGATTTATTAGCAGGAGATTGTGTAGAACTGTCAGGTTTTGTGTGTTCTCTCACAAGTCTCTTAAAGGACCTCCTGAGATCATGCTGCAGAGAATAGTTTCAGGAAAGATTAAAAGAAATGTAATTGCTCTGCATTTCCAGCTGTCTCTGCTTACTCTTTGGAAGTGCTTCTTAAAACCATTCTTTCCACTTCTTCATGATGCTTACCAGTTTTCCACCTGTTAAAACTGTTAATATGATATAGATTTTGATACAATAACTTGTATTTGCTGGAAATTACTCAATCAATATACAATTGAAAATGAAAAATTTCTGTCTTACTCTGCGTTTTTTAATTGGAACCAATATAACCAATTTTTTTCCTAATTTAAATTTGGCTGGAAGATTTTATACTGCTGTTTTAATCCAGGAAAAAAAAATGAGTGTATTATAGAAAGCCATAGCATAACAATTGCATGTTCAACAGTGATGTGAATTGTGATTATGCTTGTCATTGATGAAGGGCACCTAGTTTTTTCTCATGTGTCTGCTTCTTGTTTGGGAAAAGGAGATACCATTTCCTTTCTCTTTCCTACTTCTTCTGCATCCCTTCTTTCTTTTTTGCTCCACTACTGTTACTTACTTGGCAGCAGACAATTTATACAAACCATATTTTCCCCCTCCAATCTTTTCATGTCACTGATTTTTGAAACATCTAATACTTCACTTTGGTTACTTGAGTTCTGGCATTTTTAGCTCCTTCTTCCCCTTAAATGACTCTTAGGCAATTTTTTTTTTGGTGCTTCCTAAAAAACCAGCTGTGTCAGCTGTTTTTTGTTTGGTGTTTTTTTAATCATCTTTTTATGTACAATAGGCAATATTAGGTTTTTATTCAGTCTTCTGTGAAAATGCCTCTTACAGATGGTTGGATTGAGTATTAGGCACACAATGCTTCCCAGGCAACACAGGGGTGAAGAAAACAAGGCTGAGCGACAAGGATTTAGCTATCTAATGGTATCGAAAATTGCGGTGACAGTTCTAAAATTCTTCTACTCAATAATCAGTTCTATCAGTATTATTATTTTTAAGAACTTACTGATTAAAAAAATCTTTTATCCATTCCTCCCAGTATTATTGAACTTACAGGCAAATGAATCTGTCTAGGGATTGCTGCATGACTAGAGAAGATTCTTTCTTCTCTTCCAACTGAATTTGATTTCTTGATATTTGAGCAACCAAATTTAAGAAGCAGAGCCCTCAAAACCACTATTTTACATCGTGTATGTAAATCTCATACATGACAAATGCATTCCAATTGGGTTTTGAGCAAAATGTACAGAATTCTGTCAGGTGAACCTGTGTGATGCAGCCGATACTTGAGGCTTAAATTCCTAAATAGTGAACATTTTAGCTCAGAATTTAGAGATTGTTAGCACCACTAAAGCAGTTACTTGCAATATGCTGCTGGTCCTTTGACTTTGCTTTTCAGCATGCATCGTAAAATGCTGATTGCTTTACTTCAGCTAATAGAAGTTAATGATTTCTCCTGCTTATTTGAATTACTCGGACAGTATCCTTGCAGACAAAAGTACTCAAAATTCATTGTTATTTATAATAAGGGAAAATTATTTGTAATCCTCACTGTTTTGATAATAGACCCCATCCTTGGAGTATAAATATAGAAGGTCCTTCTGTTGCTGCAGTAAGAGCAAAGGTCTGTAACAAAATACGTGGGTACTGACGGAAGAGGCAAATTGAAATCTTTAAGTTTGATCTTCTCCATCTACACCTGTCTGTTCTATTAATTTAATTTCTCCTTATGTTTATTGAATATATAGTGTCTTCTGTCTCTCTAAGCAGAGATATTTAATTTTCATGTTGTATTTTTTCAATTATGCAGTCATGATTCATTTCCAGTACTGTTAAATACAAATATTTTTGGAATGGCTTCATGTATATCTCATTAATTTAATAAGATTTTTTAGTTTTGTACTTTAGCCTATATTTGATAAGTTATTACACTTTATTTTGTGTAATAAAAGGGGCAAGTAGACACAACATTTTTACAGTGGATAGCAATCAGCTTTGTCTAGTAAAGCTGTGCAACACTGATGTCAGAGCTGCACAAAAAAAAAAATCTGCTTAATTCTTCCTACATAACATTTTTGTCTCATAGATTGACTGCAGCTGAAAGGCCGTTGTTTCACTCCTTGCTTGGATCCCACTGTCTAAAACCTGTTTTGGGCTTGCATTGTGCAATGTTGCACTTGCTTCCTTGGTACTCTAATCATATATTTTGTGCAGTTTGACTTAGGCGTCTCCATCAAACTTTCCAGAATTTCCTCCTTTGGGTGAAGTTGCACCCTAAGCCATAATTTATTATAGAATGATTTGCATTTGAAGGGACTCCAGAGGTCATCCAGTTCCAACCCCTTGCCATGGGCAGGGAGCATCTTCCACTAGACCAGGTTGTTCAAAGTCCCATCCGAGATATCCTTGAACACTTCCAGAAATGGAGCATTCACCCCTTCTGTGGGAGACCTGCTTAGTGCCTCCCCAGACTCACAGTAAAGAACTTCTCCCTAGTATCTAAACCTGTCATTCATCAGTTTAAGGCTGTTACCCTTCTAATGATGTTAATGGTTTTAAAAGTCCAAAGAGGAAACAAGGAGATGTGATCATAACACTAAATTATCTCATTATCTCATCATCTCTGTTGTAACCCTTTGTTTGGGATTATGCTGTTGCCAAAACAAGGAAATTGTATCTAATGGATGCCTTTTAAGTTGCTGAATTGACAGAGATTCAGTGATTCTTGTAGCAGTTCTCATGGCTATCATTTATAAAGTCTAAATTTGTTCTTATTTTGGTTTATTACATATTTGGTGAGAAGGGGGAATGCCTGTGTACTCCTTATTCTTTTTCTGTGCAGTTGCTTACAAATTTCTAAACTTTTCTTCTGGAAATAATGGAACTTAAATAACCTTCATTTTGAACTCAGAGGCGTTGCAGTGCCTTATTACTGCTTGGCTCTGTGTTATGTTCATACATTACCCGTGTGTTCGTTACATGTAGCTTTTTGTAGAAACTTGTGAAGAATAATACTTTAGCAGTAGTTGGAATGGGGAATGTAGTAAACCAGGGCTTAGTTACACTTTTTTGGGGATGTGCTGTTAGGATTCCTATGTTCTGATCTTAGGGTTTGTGAGTTACATATTTCTATGCTTAGACTGCTGGTTAGGTGCTAATTATTACTGAGATTATCAAACATAATCATATAATTACATAGCGGCTATGTAAGTTACATTATTCATGCTGATGTATGGCGAATATAAAGGGCATACCATTGGAACATTTTGTATAATCTTATTAATATTTTGTTTTTTCTGGTTTGATGGATAATTGTAATAGAAGTATTTGCATTTGTCTTTCATTTGTTTATTTCTGTTTACTTCCTCTCTCTGAAAGTCATGTTTTGTTAAAACTACAGAGAAGACTGGTTCGAGCCATGAAATGTGCTGTGTAGCAAGGGAATAGTAACTTCTTTTTTTGGTCAGTGAAACATGCACCTTCAAAAATTTCTTTAAGTTCACAAGCTTCTTTCTTAAGGCTCATTCAGACTTTCTTTTTTACTCTGACTTTGGTGTTAAGCATTTTGCAGTTTGCTTTGTAGTCTTTCTGTTTCGTTAGTGCAGACATTTATGATTTGTCCATTTCTGTGTGTTCAAAATATCCTTTTGAATGTTTACTGTTTTCTTATTATGTTAAAAGGAGAAATTTAGCTTTAGGGATTTTCTTAGAATATAGTTTACTTTGCAAGATCACCTTCATATTGTGTGGTTCAAGTTCTTGAAAAGCCACATCAATGTAAATGTTGAGACAAGCTTTAGATTTAACAATATCAATGAGTGATGCTACAATCATATGGGTTTAAATATTTGAATGTTATTTGTATACAACATTCATTAGCAATCTCACAGCTCAGCAAGGCTGTTAGAATATTTTTATAAGTGTGGATATGCTTTATTTGGTTCCAGGTTCTGTTCCTTTTCTGTGCAGGCTGAGTGTGAAATGCATGCCAGAGATGACCTGTACCTTTCAGAAATTTCTTCTAATGTGATAAGAATAAAATTTAGATTTTGTGCTTGTCTGCCTAATATGAAGTGTTATTTTAGGTGAGTAAGTTCAGTGGATCTGCTGCTTTTTCTTCCATAATGCATTGCCAAAAGTTCAAGGGTATGTAGCAGCTCACCCTCTAAGCTCTGTACACCAACAGGCAACTCTCAGCTTCATTGAACTGTGCTCATTACAGATGCTCCCATGGCCCAAATGGTCTGTAGTCCAGGACAACCTGGCAGAAATTCAGGCAGATTAAATACAAAAAAATCAGTGACAATGTTTTCTGACCTGTTTGAGAAAGTATAACAGCTTTGTCCTTTATTTTTGCTATGTAAGGTCTTAGGTGGAGGAAGATAATAGCTGAGCATTTGTGGAGTACTATTCCTAAATACAACAAGCAGTGGAATAAAAGTACACAGGTGCTTGTTTGAAAATAACATATTTAGTACAGTCTGTTGTACCTTAGGGTACTAAAATTGTTTATACAGAATGTGGTAGTTACCTTCATCTTATTTTAGTGATCAAGAACTTTATTACAAAATGGCTTGTGGATTAATGTGTTCACATCTGTTACCAGGGTTTCCAGTCCTGCCATCCATACCTCAGTGGCTAGATGACCAGCTTTGATAATGAGAGTGATCTAATTGCACGTGCATACTTCATACTTAGACTTTGTGAGCATATAAGACTAGAGGAAAATGGCTATGAGAGAAGATAGAATTCTGACCTGTTCAGATACAAATATTACCTAAAATCTTTCCATAAATTGTTGTCCTAAACTGTAGTCATCATTGCTATTCCCAGGAAAATGAAAAGCACAACTGAATCTAAGCTTCATTTAAAAAAAAAAAACAACAAACCTAGACTGGATGGTGTTGTCTGATGAAATTTACTGGAAGTGTCAAGTTGTCTTAGTTTCAGCGGAACCTGCCTTAGGCTGCAGACTTGTGCTTGTCCTAAGTTTGCTGAAGAGCTCAAGAAAATGAAAAGCTCCTGTTCCATCATTTTTTTAGATGTTTGTTTTTTGCAAGGTTGGAAAGAAATGGTAAGTCTTCTCACTAAAAAATCCCAAACTAAACCTCTTTCTCTTGTTTCATTTGTGGGCTCTTCCATCTTTCTCTACACGTTTCCATGGTAAGCAAATCAGAATACATGGCATCAGTACCCAATAGCTTGGTAGGAAACAAGTAATGATTTCACAGAATTAAAAGAGGGTACAGACAGTTCTGTGCTATAAATGGAATGAAGAAATTCCTGTGGATCTTCAGAAATTCTGAGGTAAGGAAGAAGCAATAACTTTGAGAATATATACAGAGAAAGCAAGACAGGCTAGAATAGAGAGTGAATATTTCTAGAGTTATGCTGTCAGCTTTTTAAAATGAGGCAAGCTTAGGGTTTTCTGGAAGAACCCCATTAAACTTGGAGGGCACATGAGGACCAGGATCTGACCTCTCAAATTATGTTACCCATCTGCCTGGAACTGGATGGACTTTAATCCAGTAGTCCTTGGTACCTGCAGTCCTCTGTTGTGAACAGGCAGTTGTGGAAGTGATAAAAAAATATCTTCCGTGTCCAGCTTATCTAATGAACTACTACAAAGGGGAATTACATACTGTGTGCTATTTATTTAGTTCTGCTACATGTGTCCAAAACCTGTGGAGCCATCTTTGATTGTTACTTTGATTCTTTTTTAATTTTTGTGGGGAAGGGTAGAAAGACAAATGTTTGTTTGGGTTTTTTTATTTTATTGTGTATTTTATATTAGATGCCATTTTCTAAGTAATATGCCTTAACCAGATGGTGTTATAGAACTCTTTCTATTATGAAAACTTAGGCCTTCAAAAGGCAGTTTCTTTAAAAGGAGTAGAATCCAAGTATGTGTTGTGATCTCTTTTAGTGTGATAAAATATTACTTAATTTAACCAGCCCTCATGGATGATGTACAGAAGTAGCAGAAACCAGCTGCAATTATGAAACAAGAGAAGATGCTGGGGAACAGGGCTAAAATGTTTTTCATACAAATGTCAAATGCATACTTATATATAAATTTTGATGGGTTTCCAATCTTAACAGCTTCTCTATTCTTCATATGCTCTTGTGCTTTGCAAAAGAGCTTACAGCAGCAGCCATTCTTCCTTGTAGTTTTGGTTACTTTATATGCACATAAGTTGTCTGCATTCAAATAGGAACACTAGAACCCCATTCATACTTTTTAATTTTCTTTTAATTATTCTTACGTTGCGTCCAAGAGAACAATTCATGACAGCAACATAGTATTTGACACTTGTTCATTTGTCTCATTTTCCCTTTTGAATTGTAGGTGCGGTTAAACAACTTGTTTTATGAACCTCTTCTACTAAATAATAATTGTAATAATGTATTTTTGGCTCTTTGAGAATACCAGTTATCCCTTCCTTACATGATACTGTTTCCTGTGTAGCTTTTTCCTTCTGTCCTTTTGGGTTCAAGCCATTTTGCTTGGTAGCTCAGGTTTCAGTAAATAGATTTTCTTCTTACTGTTTTGTTTTGTTGGGTTTTTGGTGTTTGTTATTTGAGCAGAAATGTTCCATTCAGGTTTTTGACAAAATCCAAAGCTCTTCAGTAAATCAGTGTCATTACGCATATCCTAAATGTAACAGCATTTGTCTGTAGTTCCTCCTGGAACTGCATGTCTTTCCATGTCTTTCCCTGCTAAACTACTCACAGAAATAAACTTCCTAGGCATAGTAGCCACGCACATTTTCTGTTTATTGTGAGGGATACCTCTTGCCTCTTTTTAAAGGAGAAAATCTGACAAGTCTTGCATTCTACCAGTGTAAGAGTTTGGTGTATATTCTGATTTGTTGATATAATTTTGAGAGGAGAATGGTAACAGTCATGTTAAACAGAGCCCCATTTAGTAGCTGTTATGATGGCAATATCCTCTTCATTAAAAAATAATAAGATATGCTGTCATACTTTTTTTGATATAAATTATATCTTCTTTAGCGCTTGTGCTACCTTTTCATCTCCTGTTTTAGGTAAGTTATTAATATTTTGTGCCAGTGGCACTTATTCTCTAAATCTTTAGTAATGGAGGGTTTATAACATCAACAGTGTACTAGTAAGGTCATGTGGTATTGGTGACATTATTTTTCTTTCTATATTGAGTCAATACTCAAAAAACGCTATCTGCAAGTAAAACAGACTTTAGCTTAGTGGTCTGACAGTATCTTTTGGTACATGAACGTGTATGTGCTCATGAGCACTTCTCTAGCTGGGAATCATAAAGTCTTCCACTAAGCTGTTTGAATAATAAGAACCATAAAAAGCCAAGTGAGGTTCATGTGTGCTCTTTTGGTAAGGCTACAAACACAATAGTATATTGCACCAGAAATTGGAGGGACTAAAGTACCTGTGTAAAGTGCCAGTCAAAGGTAAAGAGTCTTGATTCATGACCATTTCACATTGGAAGACCAGCCTGGAGCTGTTACTTGGGTGCCAGCAAAGATAGTGTAATTTCATAGCAGAGTGTGTCACGATTTTTCAGAACGCCTTTTTTTTTCCCATAGCCTTGTCACAAGTGTTTAAGTAGCAGCTTGCACAGTGAAATTCTTGCTTCAAAGTATCATGAATTTTTATAAATTAACCCATATATTTATGGGTTATATTTATGAAGTTGTATTTTATTGAAATTGCTGTGCTTTGAAATATGATGTTAAAAGAGAGCATATTTGAGACTGGAAGGCATCTCTGGATGTCATCTTACCTGCTGCTCAGGGAAGGGTCATCTAAATCAGCTTGTCCAGGACTGTGTCCAGATGGCTTTTGAAACTCTCCAAGGGTTAGAGACCACAACTTCTCTGCATAACCTGTCAGTGGTTGCTGATGTTCAGGTGGAACTTCCTGTGTTTCGGTTTGTGTCCCTTGTCTCTGGTGCTCTCACTGGGCATGACTGAAAAGAGCCTCTGTCTATCCTCTTTGCACCTCCCTTGAGCTATTTTTATGCACTAAAATAATACTCACGAGTCTTTTCTTCGTCCAGCTAAGCAGTCCCAGCCTTCCTTCATATGATGGATGCTTCAGTCTCTTAACCATTTTTGTTACACTCTGCTGGACCCACTCCAGGAGCTTCATGTCTCTTGTGTACTGGAAAGCCCAACACTGGACAAAGCTCTCCAAATGTGGCCTCAGTAGGGTTGAGTAGAGACAGGATCAGCTTCTGTGACCTACTGGTGACATTTTTGGCCTTTGTCCCAAGGGCATGTTTTTTGCTTGTGTTCAGCTTGGGTGTCCATGTGAAACTCAAGGTCCTTTCCTTCAAATCTGTTTTTCAGCTTTGAAAGAAATTATAATTCTAAATATTTTTACCAAAGCTGAAAGAGTCAGTTTCTCTTATGGTTCGGTTTATAATTCCACTTGCAGATTCAGGTTTCTTGATGGTAATGGTAGTAGCAGTATCGTACTAAAAAAACCAATTTGCAATTACAGTACAATTGCTTTAAGCAACATTTCTGAAATCACTTTTGTTTTTCAGTCCTATATTAAAATAGAAATGTGCAAAATGCAGTGCAAGTAAAAGAATGGCAATGTTTAATATGAATTAAGAGAGGGAAGATTTGCATTCTGTTGAAACTAGGTTAAAATAAATGTAAAGCAACAAGATGGCTACTTCCCCACTATCCCCAACATCTCTTCCCCTTTTTCTCTGTGAAAAGTATTTTGGCAGAAAATTCTAAATATTCATTCTCTTTTGCTTGGCAAATGGAATAGAGGACAAATGTAATAACATTTGTTATTTTTATTGTCTTGATATTAAATGTAAGAAATACCCCAAATTATCAAAGTCATTTATTTGTCACAAAAACAAAGAAAATAATCATGGTGATGAAATTACAATTGTGTTCCTTCCCCAGCCACCAAAAACAGGCTTATTCCTTAGTTGTTGAGCTGAAGGTTCCAGCCTGTCTTGGCCAGTGACATTCTTCCTGAGCTTGTACGAGTTTGGTCATCCAGCTCATAAGTCAGTTTGGGCCCAAGAGCCCAACAGTGATATGAGCACACAGCTTTTGGAGGGAGGAGAGAGCCTTTAAAACCTCTTGTCAGATTTTAATGCCTGGTGCTCTTAAAATGCCTGCTGCTGGCAGGTGAGGACTGTAAGTCATCTCTCTCCTGTCTACTTATGGTTTATAACCCTTTGATTTTGCCCCTAATACTTTCTTAGGCTGCTTAATTCACCCCACTTCCGAATTTGATTTTGGTATAATAATAATCTTCATTTGATTATATTTTTAGAATGAAACTTCACATTACATATTTATTATGCTATCTTAAAATAGCTTTGTTTCAGGTTTACTAGGTAGAGCACTCAGACATGCTGTACTCCTCAGTAAGTCTTCACTGCTAGAGGGAAAAAACTGTAGATAACTGTTTGGGGTTTTGTTCTCTTTCTCCTTTATTCCAATTTATAATTCCCTTTAATCACATAAGAATACCATACTGTTATCTCCTACCTGAGGCACTCAGATGTTAAAGAGATCTATTTCCTTGGTTGTTAAAAACTGATCTTGGATTCCAGTGTCATTGTCCCCAGTCTTACTGATCCTCAGTACTGACTTTAAGAAAGCAGCATGCTCCTTTGGCCAGAATATCATTTCCTTTAAACCTCGCTCTGCCTCCAGAATTTCCAGTAGGCACAACTAAAACCAGGGAGTCTCAGGAAAGGCTGGCTTCAGTACAGTAGCTTTGGACCTGCTGTTGCAATGTTGCTCTTCATGCTCCATTTCACACGCTTGTGGGTAGCCCTGGCAAAAGGCTTTGTAAGAGCAATGCTCAACTGATCGCCCTGTTTGGTTGGTTTTTCTTTGGTTCAGGTATTCCTGATAGAGCTGCTAAACATGCAAGAGCAGGTAAAAACCTTAGGCTGTGTTAGCAAAACACTAGGGCCTTGTCTGCCCTTTTTCACACTGCTAAGGTACACCAGCAGTTTATGGATTTGTTCTAAAGTTCCCAAGAGTAGATGGGGCTATAATGCTTACAGGCACAAGACTGCTGAGTGCCTTTGTAGTGCCAGTAGTGTGACAGGCAGATCCTGTTTTGTTTGCAGAGGATTTTGGAAATGGGAATCATTCATAGCTCCTGCTGCTGCATTCTGGTTAATTGGAATCCAGCTTGTGTTGTTGCTAAAAATATCTATTGTTACAAATTGTGAGTTCCATTCAAATATAAAAAAATAATATTAAAAAACGGCCACCAACAGAAGCATAAAACTAAAAATCTCTTTGTAGACTTAGGCATTGTTACAAGTACAGAATTTGTCTACTTAATCTACACGGTGATTATATGGAAAAATGGGTTTTTTTTCAAATTAAGAGATTGTTCATTAAATATTGTCTTTTGGGGAATTTGATTTTGCACTAATGCAGTGGATTTGATAGTAGTTTCTAAAATATTTGAAAGGATGAATGTTTATAACATTCTTTTGCAATATATGGAAAGCAAGTCACGAGATTAACTAGACTAGACTAGGTATCTCAGTATAGGATAGGGGGAAAAACCCCAACACTGACAGAGAACTCTATTGAATGGAAATAGCTTCAGCTTTGCTTCTCCTTAGCAGTTCTTGGAAAGAAAATGGATGTGGAGTGTGAGCTTTCATTTTAAGAAAAAATTAATGTTGTAGTAGGTT
Source organism: Cyanoderma ruficeps (assembly GCA_008694505.1). Classification (NCBI taxonomy): domain Eukaryota; kingdom Metazoa; phylum Chordata; class Aves; order Passeriformes; family Timaliidae; genus Cyanoderma; species Cyanoderma ruficeps. The sequence goes on along the minus strand of VZDJ01007753.1, from coordinate 21,555,617 downwards.
TTCTCAGGTAGCCTAAGGGAAGTTCACTTTAACTGAGCTCTTGCTGCAGTTGACTGATACACAAATAAAAGCTCTAGTATTCAGATTTATGACCAGATTTATAGAGTGAAAAACTTAAAAGCTGAATTTGTGGTTCACTTAAATTGAGAACAGGTAAGACAGTTTGGGGGCTTAACCAATAATTGCATACCATTTCTGACTGGTTTAGAGGAGAGTCCTGGAGTCCTCAGTTTCTGTCAGAAGAGGCTCTTCTGAGAGGATTGAGATGAAAGACTACCTGTGTATGAAGTGTACAACTACAGCCTGATCTTAGCTCCAAGTGAAACACAGGGATAGAAACCAGTAAATGAATGATTCAACTTTCAGTAATATTATTAAGCATCAAGATGTAACCAGTTTTATTTGCATATTTTAGAATTGTGATAGATTCATACAATGAAGGATTGGAGATTTTTTTAATGTATTTGTCTGCTGTGTTTGAGTACTTAAGAGATGTTGATAAAGAAATGGTAAGAAACATTGACTGACCTGTCATTTTAACTATGAGATTTAGAGAGAGGAGGGGGCTTTGCTCAGAGGCTGCAAACAAAATTCAGCTGCCTATAAACTAAAAATTTATAGTTTTGTATAATTTTTCATTTTACAAATACAAACATTGTGTACGCTTTAGATGCTTGCAGCAAAATCCTCATATATATATATGCACACACGTGAATCATATTTGTGAATCATATATCTGTCTGAGAATGTAATATATTACACAAAGAAGCCTACCTTTGTTATTTTTGGGAATTTGGGGAGGGGGGTTTCGGAAATAAAGCAGTGATCTTTTGAAAGTGCAACAGCTTGGTGAACAGTTTTATGTCAACTACAGAAGGAACAAGTTTGATCTCTTCTAATATTTCCTCTTCAGCCCTTAAATTTGACATTGCTGTTGCTAAGTGGCATAAGTACTTAAATCCTCGATCAGGAATACGCTGCAAAAAAGTAACACCTTATTTTAAGGTGTTGAAATGTTCAATCATCAACTGCTACCTTCATCCAGAAACTGTACTTCAAATGTAGCATCTTTTAACATCCCTGGCAAACCATGGAGTTTTCTAAGTGATATAGTGGCAAATTCATAACCAAAACAAAAAGTTTTCATTTAATTTAAAAGAAAAAACTAAGCGCGGAGAGAGAGGGAAATGACCAAAATGACCTCTTTTTCCAATACTCTGGAATTTGGCTTTTAAGTAATGACACGATAATAAATAGGTTTTTTTATAAAAACACTAAATTATGGAAAAATATGTTAGACTGTAAAATGCAACCAATTTTATACACAATGCAAATACAGGACAGAAGTGGCAAGTAGACACTGCAGATATGGATTTTAAGTAGTTGTAACTGGTTCTGTTTTCAAACCCCACAGTGTGTGTCCTGACCTACCCTTGCAAAGGACGGGTTGTGTGCATGGGGAGGAGGGGTGGATGAAGGGAAGCAGGGTTTCTGGCTAGAAGCCTGTTCTTGTTTAGATTTTAGTGACAGAAGGCCTGACCTCTTTCTGTTTTCTTGTTCTCTTTTCTGTGCGATTTCATGGTGGCTGACTGGCTTCATGATTAGTCTAAAATAAATCAGGAGTTGATTTTATTCTCTTTCCGGCCCTCTAGCTAGATCACTGAGTGTAAAGTTTTTAGAAGAATATGAGTTTTGATTTGGCAACTATATTCTCTGGTTAAGCCTCTTTACAAAAAAATCACAAGCTCTGAGAAGTCCTAATGAAGGCATAAAAATACAGAGGAACATTTTTTGAGGGTGGTCTTAAATTGTTTTCTTCTAAGTGATGTTGTGGAAAGACAGTGTTAATTTTTGTGATCTTGGTTGTGGGTTTGTTGGTTTGATTTTGCTTTTTACTAGACTTAGGTTGTTTATGTTTATGGAAAACTAATTTCTTCTTTTGCTTCTCTTTCAGTAATAGTTATGCACGAGTGCGAGCTGTGGTGATGACCCGGGATGACTCAAGTGGTGGATGGTTACCACTTGGAGGGGGTGGACTAAGCTGTGTCACAGTCTTCAAAGTCATTCCCCAGGAAGAGAATAGCTGTGCTGATTTTCTTATCCATGGAGAACGACTCAGGGATAAAACGGTAACAATTTGCATCTATTTAATGATCATAAAACTGTATGGGACATAAGTATAGATGCTTGCTTGTAGCCTGTAGACTACAAAGTAAATTTATAGTCTCAGTCTAATGCTATATCTGTATCAATGATTGTGTACCAAAAGAGCCACTTATGTGTTTTAGATGTAATATCCTGCTTGTTTAGAATCAAGCACATTGATTTTTTAGAAACTCTCCGTCCATTTTGGGAAAAAAATTTGCTGTTAATTTTTCTTCCAATGAAAGGTCTAAGTTAAATCTTGTTTCTGTACCAGATACTGCATTTAGGAGGAGTGTTGGAAATGAGAATTTCATTAAGAACATGAAATCAGGTGGAATTCCTCAGTAGTGATTTGCTTAGCTGTGGAATATGGCTATGATAAAAAGAAGCCATTTTACATGAGAACAACTTCGTATTGAAAGACAGCGTGAAGCTGACAGGTCCAAGAATTGACCTGGTTTGCTGAGCACATAGACAGTATTCATTCATTAGTTACCTTACATAAAATGCCAGTAATAAACGTCTCTTAAGAAGCATCATGAAAATCAACCTCAAAAAGGATTCTCAGCAGGATCTCAGCCATTTCTACATGCAGACCTAAGGAAGACAAAATGGGCTTACTAAGGATTGCTTGGTTACTTGTGTGGCAGACGGATATCTGAATGGGGCTGTGTCTTACTGTGGAAACAAATAGAAGAGGAAAAAGCACAAAAGCTCCATATTAGTGACTTCTATCAAGAATTTACTCTCTTCTGCAAATGAACTTTGACTCCTCTCTAAGCTTTAAAGGTAGAATTAGTTCATGTACTGTAGTGCTGACCCTTCCTCAAGCACACCAGTTTCTCCCCTGAGGCAGGACTGCTGAGTTTTCTGCCTTGACTGTGACTATTGTAGGAAGAGAGCATATAAATAGAAATTGTGCTGACTCAGTTGTTTCAGTGGGGCGTAGCGCTATTAGCAGAGTACCCTGTGTTCCTGCACAGCTACGTGCACCTGCAGTTCCTTCCTCCCTTTGCTGTAGTTCCCTTTAGAACTTTTTTTAGCCTTGTTGAGGCTCTTTTTGAGACGCTTAATTGCATTAAGAGATACTTGATAATTTTTTCTTAATTCTTAATACTTGGAATATTTGCAGCTTGCCTTAAGAATAATAAAATGCTCTGAACTAGAGACTGGTTTAATGTTTTGCCTCCATACATACAAAAATGTCCGACCATCAGTGTCCTGATCTGTTTGCAGTGTCTTCTCTCCCATTTCCCCAAGGCAAGACTTGTTTTGTATCCGCTTCTGGTAGAAGGTTTTAAATGTTTCTCCTCCTCTTCCTGTCTAAAATCAAGCTCATGAATTAGCATGAATGTGTTTTCCAAACCTTTATTGTCTTGAACAGTTTGTTTTGGTTTTGTGTGTGTGCCCCATCCAATGTCCATCTGTCTTCCTTGTACTTTTCCCCCCAAATGTGACCTACCTAGTCTGTCAGGGCAGATTGTAATCTTGCTGTAGTTATGGCAAGTTTCTGTTGGAAGTCAGCCCCTCAAAAACACAGGATAAAAGGTGGAAGAAGTGCAGCTAGGATGAACATCTTTCCTGTGTATATTGAATAAAGCTCAGGGAAATAACAAATATGCATTTAGGGTGTGGAGAAGAGCACTGGAGAACCAGTAATTCTTTGATAACTGAATGAAAGGTCACTGTGTATTCATGTATTTCTAGAGACTTAAGATAATGCAATTATAAGCAACAGCTAATGCATAATGAACTGACAACTGAGTTGTACGGTATGCAACGAGACCCCACTGGGCACAGAAGAAACAAGATCCTATACCAAGATGTGTGATGACAAAATTAGGTCATGACACTTTTTTAGAAGGGCAGAAGAGAGCAGGCACTGAAAGAGAAGTTCTGTTGAACACGTCACTGATGCTAAAACTGTTCTGATCATTATGCTTTCAATATGGTTCATGGTTCTACATTCATTCCTAGGATATTCCTGTGGATTCACTGTTCTAGCACAAATTTTAACTTTTTCGTTAATGAAGCCAAACATCTGGGGTTTTAGTCCAAATAGAAGAGACAAGTGACTGTTATATTTCATAATAATTATGTATTTTATTTCTTACTTAAAAGTAAAGGAGAAGTGGAAGCCCACTGTATTTGCTATTGAGCAGATACCAAATCATTTGATCATCTTCAGATTTTGTGGAAGTGTTATTGTTATGCTGAATCCACTGTTTCTGTGCACCAGTTTCCCTCTAGTCTCATTTGAGAATGCCCTTGGTAAATCTCAATGCCTGAATAGTCTTTGAAGTTAGTAGTATGCTGTTCAGTTGGTTGCTCTGCCATTGTATTTGAAAAGAGAGTGTAACAATATTCTTTTTAAAAAACTTCCTAAACAGTTTTTAACATTTCAGTTTTTCAGACTTTGAGTACATGTGTCTTCAGGAATGTTTAAATAATCTACTGTAATATCTACAAGTCACTTGGACCGTGGTTTCCAGTTCACTAACTTTTTTGCAAGGTACACACAGCTTCTATGGATTAAAAGAGAAAGTCATCTTTACAAACGAACTTCCCCACATTCTCTAAAGTCACATTACACATTGCTAAAATACCTTTCTAATCAAGATTATATCTTAATTTTTTCTGGCCAATAAGTCTCTTCTTTTATGAACTAGCTTAGCTTCCAGAAAATGTACAGAAATTCCCTTACCCTGGAAACCTAGAGTGTGGAACTTGGAACACTTTCCTGTGCCATGGGGAAGCATAGGTTTTGAAATATCTTAGGTTAGAAAATAAAAAGAGTTCAGATCTATGGCCTAAAATAAATGGGAATCATAATGCCAATATAACTTTTTAACCGATGTGTCAGTAGAAAGGGGGAATTCTCCAAAGCAGCTTGAAATCCATAGTTGAGGTATTTGATGGAGGTATCTTCCAGGTGCCTCTTAAATTGTTACACTGAAGAGGAATTAATTAGCTTTAGTTGCTGCTTCTGACACTACATTGCAGTTCCATTCCAGTATGCCAGATCTTTCATGTATTTTATAGGCTATAGATCTATAGATCTCAGTCTGTAAGTGGTGTATAAATTAAATATTCCTGGACAAACATCACAATATTGAAGATCCTTGTTGGAGAGGGCTTGTGTTGTTTCTTTTTAGACCTGAGAGGCAGGTTGCTGTCAGCCCTTCTGTGAACCAGCTTCAGACTACATGTAGAACTTCCAAAATTTTTGTGCAGTACTGAGCTATTTAAAGCATCTCGTGGCGTTCATGAAAAGCATCATAGTTATCTGAGAAGAAAATGAAAGTTGTGGCACCATTGAATTAATTTGAGAGAGAATGCTCCCTGCCAGTTTGCTCAGGTTGTTTAGATTTGTGTTGGAATGTAAGGGAATTTCATGAAGACTTTTCACATAATTAAACATTTTCCCCCTTTATTATAATCACCTTCCTAGACCAGGCTCCAGCCAGTTTTCTTGGAGCAATTGCACTCACTTGTAACCTTGCCAGATCTTCTGTTCTCTCTTTCTTTGTTTACAGTAGCTCTCTTCTATCTTAATAACGAAAGAGTGCTAAACACATATTAGGCTCAAATTTACTGGTGTTTAGGTTTTGGTAAATTTTACCTTCTTGAATGAAAAGTCTAATAGATTTCTCTGGTTTATTTTCTTCTCCAGACCTTTGCCATGCAAGTTTTCATCAAAGGAGGAAAAAAAAATATTACTAGTATCTTTTAGATTATGAATCAGGAGTGACAAAGTTTAAAATCTTTCATTTGAATTAAAACTGATTGTGTAAAGGGAGAGACACAAAGCTAAAAGTGAATATAAATAGCATTCTCTTCTAAAAATCTGCTGTTTGCAAACTTAAATATTTACTTTTTAAATGGTCTTTGAAGTTTGAGGGAAGGTTGATTCTGATGGGCTGTAGTACAGCCCTTACATCATCTTCTTTTTTGAACTGAATCAAAAGAAGTATGCATAGAATAATTATGTCATATGGTTACTGTGGCATTGGGTTCATATACTCTCTAGCATGAATATACTCAGGTCATGCTGCTTGTTCCCAAGGGTAAAGCAGAAAAGGCATGTGCTTATATGTTTGTGGATTTGGGCTGGGAATGAGAAGCAGTGAAGCTGTCTATCTTACATGTGCTCTTTTAAGCTTTGAAAGTACAGCTACAAGCCAGTGGAAAAGTTTCAGTATCTCAAACTTTTCAGTTATTGGGTCTGTTTCCAAGATAGAAATTTGTATCAAATGAAAAAGTTGTTTTCTTTTTTTTTTTCTGGAATAAGCTCTAAATAACGATGTTATATCTTAAATACCCATTTTATTTCTGTATAAAAATATTTGGATTTTAAGTGCTAGAGTGGAAAATTTCTGACTCTGAAGATTGATCTTGTCTGCATAAGCCAAACAGATTTTTTGTCTTTAAAGAATTTAGTTTTCAGAGGTGAGAAAAGAAATATTAAGCAAACAAATACTTTGAATAGCAATGAATTCATTACTGTTACACTTAATGACATCTAGATATTAAAAGGATTTTTCATTAAATAAAAGTAGATGTACAGCCCTATTTATACTCTGAGAATTTAAATTTTGTTCATGTGAATCTGGTTTTCTTCTGTCTTGAGTCTGATGATTCTGCAACATTTTCCATTACGTGCCAAGGAAGATGTTTCATATTGGCATGGAAGTCTTTTATTAAGTCTCCAAATAAGAAAACCTTCAGAACCGTAAATGACCCATGGGGTGTTTCTTGAAATGAAACTTAGTTAAGCTGTAGGCACTTTACAATTTTTAGGTCTTTGCTGTGCTTATCTCTGGAGATCTTGGGGAAAGTCTACCTAAAATGGTTTGGGAGTGCATATTTTGGGTAACGATGTGGGAGAGTATATGATCTTCACCTATGATGTGAAGAGTTCTGAATCATGCATTTAAAAAATAATAGCTTTTAAATATACCTGCATTGAAAAAGCTTGGTTTCCATTTCCAGGACTTGGAGAATACATGCATGAGAATACTTCCTCCCCAGCCCCCATGATAGTTTGCATGCTTGAGCATCGGGAAGCCTTTGGCAAAATCAAGTTTTACAATTTAAAAATTCACTATTGCTGCAAAGTATAGAAGAGTTTTAGGGAGAGAAAAATGCTTCCAGGGATGGTTGGTATGGTTTTTTATTTGATTTGGATATTTTGTATTTCTGGATGTAACAAATACTATTGAAGGGCTGGATATTTATAAATTTGTGTCGTGGCCCACTGCTAATTTGAGGCCTATTGCTTTTAAATTTTCTCTCAGGTAGGGCAGGCATCAAGTGTTGCTTGTATAGATTCTTATATCTGATAACACATACAATTTTGGTGCAACATATTCATCCCTTTTCAATGCACTTTTATTTATATCTTTTGTGTTAAGTGGTCTGCTTTCATACAGGTTTAGATGGGGAAAAATCACTGTCACCCCCTCAAATGTGTTGTTTCCTTGAATCAAGTTGAAGACAATTACAGTGCTGGATGGGATGTTTACTTGTTTTGTTAATCATAGCTTGTTATGTAAAATATGAGGGTTGAAAGTGGGGAGGTGAGTGTTGCTTTTTGGGCAGTTGGGAGTTGGTTTGGGGATTTTCTAGTTTGGTTTGTGTGTCTTTGAAAACCATAGCTTCTACTCAGTGAAGTTTTAATCCAGTTTTTATCTCTTCTGATCAAATTGTTGCTGGGTATGAATTTTCAGCATGAAGTAATCTGGATTATTCCCTTCAGGACCAGAAATTCATTGTGATGCTACAAAATCAGGCTTGCAGTACTTTTTGTTGATGTTTTGGATGACACTGCACACAGAATAGACTGTGAAAATAGTTGGTGTTAATGTATTAGAGATCCCACTAAAGAGCTCTCAGACCTAGAAAAGGCGGTGGTCATTTTTTACTGCTCTTTGAGACAGGCAGCAAGTTTAAAATCATCCAGAGGAGCAAAGAACGATTATTTGATGCACCTTAGAACTGCAGAATGATCCTTTTTTTCTTCCTGCAATAACTTTGCCTGCAGACCTCCAGCAGACAGATTCCTTTTTATGTTTTCTTGTAGGCAGTTTTACCTACATATTGTTGACCATTTAGGGTGATCCGAGTGGAGAAACAAAAAATTATTTCAATGCTGAGGGAGTTTATATGTGCAGAAAGAATATTATCATTCTAGAGGCAGAGGTAAAAGGCAGTAACAGTTAAAAGGAGATGATAAGTGGTGGGTTTTAGGGGGAATAAATAATGAAGAGCAAGAGAAAAAACCTATTTGCCTATGTAATAATTAGACAATGAAAGGAGGAGCACAAAGAATATGTAAGAATAACCCAAGTGCAGATAGACAGATATATATCTAAGTTTGAGGGGTTTTCTTCATTGTTTATATTTAAACTAATTTTACCGTATCCTGTGAGGAATTTTGTATTTTTTTTAAGCCACATATGTAACAGAACAAAAAAATCAGAATTCTAAAAATGCATTGGTGAAATGATAGAATATTATTGAAATGATAGTATATTGAAATTCCTCATTTATCTCTTAGTGTAGACCTTCATCATCACATACTAATACAGAGAGACATGTTGTCTTGTTGGGAGCTTTATTATACTGCTGTGGGAGCAGATCAATGCATCTCCCTCCATACTTTCTTGTTCACATTGGATTTTTTTTTAATCAATAAACACTCAGTGTAATAATGTTGCTTAAAATAATTTTTGCCAGTAAAGTAAATATGCAAATATTTTTTTTAAACCAGACTGTGTAAGGGGAAAACAATAAGGCTTTCCAGCACCTGACGGGAGCCTGCAAAATAAGCTGGAGAGAGATTATTTAACAGAGCATGTAGTGACAGGACAAGGCAGAATAGCTTCAAATTTAAAGAGGGTGGATTTAGATCAGATACTAAGAAAAAATTCTTTATTGTGAGGGTGGTAAGGCAATGGAACAGGTGGCCCAGAACAGTGGTGAATGCTCCATTCCTGGAAGTGTTCAAGGCCATTTTGGATGGAGCTGTGAGCAGCCGAGGCTAGTGGAAGGTGTCTCTGCCCATGGCAGGATTGGGATGGATGGCCTTTGAGGTTCTTTTTAACCCAAACCATTTTATGAATCTATGTGAAGACTGTGACTTTGCTTTATAACTGAATATGTGAACTACGTGTGTACCTGTAATGATTTTGTAGCTAAATAATTTTGTTAATTATTCACAGTTACTGGTTTTTTTATGGTTGAACATGAGGCACAAATGTATTTTTGTCTAGGTGCAGGCAGTAGTGCATTCATAAATACTTTAGGTTTTATTAATTCCATTTCTTTAAACAATTCTCTTGTATTACTTTCACTTGTCTAGAGCCTTTCTGGGAGAAATCTGAAAATCTGCTTGAAAGAAGCATGAAGTTAGTCTAGTGCCAAAAGATTTTGTAGCTCCCAGTGATACAGTAAAATCTGACACTGGCACACATAATGCTTTTTTGGGGGAATGTGACCTGTTTCATTTACTAAACATCTACGAAGTCTGGTTGTTGCAGGTATGAGATACTTTTGTGGGTATGAGATTTTTGAATAGGAAGGTTGACTCAGTAACCAAATAGTGTCTTCAAACCCATACCACGTATCAGCAACCAAGAGTGAACAATTTGGCCATAATGGAAATGAAGTTAAAATCACATCTTTGTAGCAGGAAGACATTTGAAAAGAGACGTCTATGATGTATGTTTTAGGTCGTTCACAAAGACTACCTTTGGTTTTCAAATTTGATGTGTTGATCATTTGTATCTTTTCCTTATGTTTTCTTTCTGAAAGGTGGTCTTGGAATGCACATTAAAGAAAGACCTCGTTTACAACAAAGTTACTCCTACTTTTTACCACTGGAAGATTGATGACAAAAAGTTTGGCCTCACATTTCAGAGTCCTGCTGATGCAAGAGCATTTGATAGAGGTATTCGGAGAGCAGTAGAGGATATTTCTCGAGGTATGTATTTCAGGTGAAAGACTTGGTGGGGTGGAGGAATACTGAGTGTTTACTGGAAAACGTGTCAAAGCACTTCATGTAACATTACATTGGCAGTATTTAAGGATGTGGATTAAACTATAGTATATTGGGATTTTAATAGTTTTTGAAACAGTACTTCTGGCATTTCTGAAGTGCCATTCATCCAAATGTCTTAAATTGTTTCACAAACACTAATAAGATAATTTCCTGAAACATCCCTACACAATAAAGCATTGCCTCTTTCTTTTAGACATGAAGAAATGGAGGAAGCTGGAGTTGTTATATTCTCTCACTTGGATCTTAGAAGGTTTTTGCAACTCCTGTGTTCTTGTAGGATAGGCTGGGAAGTTGAATGATTTGTGACCTGTTGAGTTCTCTCTTTATCTGCACATACTTTCAGTTAATGTTTTTATTTTTTACTAACAGCTAACAGCATAGTTCTGAGAATAGGGTTTTTTAGGAACAGAAGAAGAATTTACTCAGATAATAATATGGCCAACTGGTTCCAGAGCTTCACTGAATTAATGGAAACTAGTGAGCAAACTGAAGGATATCATCAAGCCTAGATTCTGAGCTGAAAATATAATAAATTTATTGCTGGATTGAGACAGGGAGGGAAGAAAACAGGTGTCTATTGAATTGAAAGAGCAGCTCTTTCAGGCTTGTAAAAAGTAACTTTAGGGATTTTGTGTGTGTTACCCTACTAATGAAGGGAGGAGCATGTTTCTGAAGGGAAATGCTTTTTGGCATACTGTAATGACTGCTTTGAAATTGTGTTGGTATGATCCATATCCCTTCAAGACAAATAATTAGAGAACATGAGAGTCATGTTTTTCTCTTAGGGTCTCACAGTTTAAATTTCTGCTGATTTATAGCAAAATACAACACACTGTGCATTCATGCCAACCAAATGTGTCTGCTTTTAATTTTCAAAATGGTACATTAAAAGGAATATACTTGTGTGCTTCTGACTGCTGATGACACTTGGAAAATGCTTTTAAGGAAGGTGCGAACAAGAGAGAGGAGTGTGGCTAGGAATACTTAGTATAGAAAATGCAGAGTGTAGAAATGAATGATGCTTACTAAAACAACTTGAAATGCAGTGATCTATAGGTTAAAAAAGTCAACAAGAGTATTTTTATCATCATCACTGGATATTAGGAGATGGTGTAAATTACTGGAAGCAGTAAGCAGTATATACAAAGAAAATAACCTTGTCTACATTTTTTTCTTTATATGAAGGTTATCCACCCTCCCAAAATGATGTTGAAGTGGCAGAAGACTGCTTTCAAGTGAGTAAATTTTTAAATCAATTGTGCATTTTTCTTTTACAAATGTACTGAACAGAGTTTGCTCTCATTTAGTGAGAATAAGCAAAATAATAGCAATAGCAAAATTTAGTTTAATGAAGTAAGTTCCAGAAGAATTATCTAGAAGACTTATAATATTGTCTGTCCTAAATGAAGTAGTTATTATTTAATCCATAGGATCATTAAGTATCCCGAGTCTAATTTTTAAGTTCAAAATGTCTGTTCAAATTATATGTCCTCTTTGATGTTATTGAAACATGAACTGTTCTTCTGGGAAACAGAAAATAGAGGGATGAAGAATCTTTTTATTTGTACATCCTGTCTGTTTTCTTAGATTTCACTTTGCAGGGATAAAACACCTCTAAAATAGATGGTTAGACTTGAAAAGATGCCAAGACAATGGTTAAGAGAATCTAGTCCAAACAAAGACACAAGTTGAGACAGTTTTTAAAAACACGTTGAAGATAAAGTAGTTGCTTGTTGAGATTCAAGTTTTTATTGATCCTTTTTTGCACTATTCAAATTCTGTAGGTCATAATGGCTTAAGAGATAAAAATTTACGTCCAACCATGCCTCCGAGTTACAGGACTTTACACATATGCCAAATCATATACCATAACTACTGTAACACTGATGCCTAGCACTGCCTGGTCATATCCAAGAATCTATGTAATTAAAAAGCCAGTATAAAAAAATATTATGGATACACACACACACAGAGTAAATAACTCTAATATAACTGCGTAAATCCTATTTGTGTCTGTGCATGCTTGTCATTTTTTCCTTCTTATTTATGGTTTTAGGGAAAGCTGTGTCTTCATTCACACATACTCAGTTTTCAGAGTGCAGAAATTTAAATTAATATGAAGATGGTAAAGAAACAAGTTGACTCAGGAGTCTTAGTGACTATTCAGAAAACTGATATTGTTGCTAAGTGATTTCTTCTGGGAAAGAGTCTTGTCACTTATGCAATGATAAAGCCTGTATCAGTGTAATTAGATCCAGCATAGAACCTCTAGAACACAAAATCAAGAAAATTAGCAGTGCTTTTTTTTAAGGCACTTGAAAGTAAAATTGCTATAAATATTAGATATTTCAGATTTAAAAAAAAAAAAAGAGAGATTCTGATAGGATGAGGAAATCTGTGCTGAAGTTAATGCTGTCCTTAATCAGCTCTTAAAGGACTTGCTTTGTTGCAAGGATAAATAATTGAACAGTTTCTACAGGCCTAATGAGATTAGAACAAACCAATTACCTCTTGATTTTGCTGCCTACTTATTACATTTCTATATAAGGATGCCAAAATTGAGGAAAACATCTGAGATTTGTTATAGTTACAAATTTGTTACTGGGAAAGTGGAGAAAAGTGTATTTACAACATCTAGTCTATATATATGTGAGCATCAATACATTACCTATTTACATACGTAAATATAGGCTTACTTCATATTCCATTTTAAAAAACAAATGTATGTATTTTTTTAAATGTCTATAACGCAGATTTTATATATATATACTCACACACGCTGTATCTATTACAGGTACAAACAATCTTGTGTGGTACAAACTGCTGCCAAAACTCTCTTACATTCTAGACAGGAAAACGTTTTTAATGACTTCATCACAATAGACTTTGCTTAATGATGGATTTGTGCTGTGGATAGATGTCCTGGTTTCTAGAAACAAAAAAACAAGCCAGTATCTCTTACCATATCTCTGCACACCAAAGTAAAATAAGTGATACTAGCATTGCCTATCAATAAAAATACCAGGAGGGAGGAAAAAAAAAAAAAGAAACAAACCAAAAAAACCAAACAGAAATGCAGAGAAAACTGAATCCACCCTGGTTTAGCTATGTTTCATCTAAACCAGGTTTAATTAACGTATCAATAACGAAGCTGTAATTGCAGGGTTATGACCATGAGTGTAGAAAAGCTACACCATTTTAGTTACAGGCATCAGGTCTAGTCTCCAAGAATACCTTTGAAATGCCAAATAGTCCACATTCTCTTTGAAATTATTAATTCCTTCCCCTTCCAAGATTGATACTCTGATAAGTGAAACTGGATACCCCAGGGTCTTTTTAACTTGATGCATAAAATCATACTTCTTTAAAGATAATGTATTGAGTATCTGAAGAGCCACACTGACTTGTCCCCTACTTCTTGCCACCTCTACATAGTTTAAACGGCTTAATGATTGTTTTGTTTTCCTCTTTATTTTATAAGCTGTTTTCCAAAGTTTCGGGTTTTGAGTGTGTTTTGGAGTATATCTATGCAAGGGCATTTTGGAGTATGGATATAATATTAAGGAGTAGTTTTTCCTATACTGTTCTAGTCACCTTACACAGCAGGAATCCTATATTTAGTGTACATTTGAAGTATAAATATGGTATTTAGTTTGTACAGAAAATTCATTAAAAGTGGCTTGTTTTTGTTGGTTTTTTTTTAATGAAGATGACTTGATAAAGAAAGCTAAACATGCTTCATAAATTATTTTACTGGCTAGTTGTAGTTGGTGCTAAAGAGAGCAAATAAAATGATCCAAAGAAGATCAAAAACGATCATCTCAGTGTTAAATCTCAGAGCTTTCTTGTAATTAGTATTATCACGTCCTATAGAAGTAGTTAGCAGAAATAGTGATTGTCCAAAAGTTGTATGTGCATATCTTAAATGTAAACCCAAAAACTAAACTCTTGTGTTGTGCCTTCTAGGCTAGCAATTGGCTTGCTGTGTTATACTTTGGTTCACTATAATTTTTATTTTTTTAATTTACATTTTGTAAATAAAATCTCCCAGAGAAAGCAGTCTTTTTGTGAAGATCAAGTTTACCATTTACCAAGTTTGCAAACGATGTTAAAATCCTAGTATTAAAAGAATATGATCACTTGTGGGTTTGCATGGTCACTTAAATTATTGCAATTATTTTTAATTGTTTAATTAACTTATTAGATGCAAATTGTTCATATCATCAAATAAGCCCTGTTCTTACCAGATTCATTTCAAACAGAAATACACAAATGAGTTAAGGCAGAACTATCTGACTTCCTATAATGTTGGTAAATGGAATCTGGAGAAGAGTATGTACTGACATGGAAATATACATTGGGAATTTGTTTTATTAGGAAGTTTAGATGTTTTTTGTATAAAACCTTGCATTTTGAATGTAGTAAATGAGCAGCTTGTGTAAGTCAGTTTGCTTCTTTGTTAAAAGATTGGCTCAGGTTCTTTTCTGTCAAATATAAACTTCATGCTCTGAAACTCACCTAGCTTAACTGAAAAAAAATTCCTTAGAAGTAAATCTAAATTAAATGTAGAGCTCATACACTTAAAATTATTTTTGTGGAGTCTTACTTTTGTGAGTTGAAAATTAGAGTAGTTGAGCTTTAATTTCTTTCAGTTTTTGTTGATTCAGCCATATTGGTGTTATTTATACGCTACCAACACATTTTAACAGTTTTGAAGGAATAGGAGTTGGATCACTTATGCTTTTGAGTTTCTTACTACTGGCAGAAGAAAACTGTAGACTGATAAATTGAAAGCAGAAAATAAAAAGTTTGGCTTGTTCTTTCAGAAGTAAGTACATTGGACTTTTTGTTACTCGGAAGGGGGAAAGGCCTGCATCTTACATGCATCTTAAGTGGTTTTGGTGCAGGCAGGAGAGACATTAATTGTTCATGTGCCGCTCTGTAAATACACTATTTAGTGACCTCTTCATAAGGGCCTTTAATGACTACTCAATTTATTTTGTCTCTAACAAAATGTTTGCAGAAGTTTTATTTTACAAAAATAACATTATGACTTGTAAGGAGATGTGAAATAATTCACCCTTGACACGCTCTATTGTTTTATGGATAAGACAATACTACATGATAAAACAATAAAGATTAGAAATATTTAGTGTAGTTAATAAATTGCTTAGGTCCAGTTCTGAAAATTGAAAGTAATACTAAATCATATTATCAATTTCAAATAAATCTATTCATATATTTTCCTAAATAATTTTGGTTTATAAAGCTTTTCTTATTGAAGTTGTATATAAAAAAGAGGAGGAATTTTTTTTTTTCCTCACCAGTGTTCCTAGCAGCCTCTTTACATGTAGTGTTCTCTATATATTCAGGTGGAAAAGCCTTTGAAGAAAGAGGCATGTCAAATGTCTTATTTTTTAGTTCAAACTGTATGAACTATTCAGAGTAATCTAGGTAATATTTCAGCCTATGTCAGAAACACATACCTGAAAATAATAGAGTTTCTTTGCCAAATATATTGCTCTGTCAGTCTCAGAAACAGCCAAAGCACAAGGAAGTCATTCAGATGTTTTTGAAACATGTATCATTTATTCAGAATTGAAAAATTAAGGAAAAAGCATTTAAACATTTCTTGTGTTGTTAGCATCAAACAGCAGATTTTCAGGCCTCACGGGAAGTAAATGCAAGAACTGGGATGCAGCGGAAATGTGGTCTCTCATCCATCCTTCTGTGTAATCATTAAACTTACTTAGAGGAGAACATTTTTAACAATGTTTGCAGAACAATGTTGAATTCTCTCCCAGACTTAACTCTGGCAAACTGGGAGAAGTAAGGAGAGAAAATTTGAAGAACAAGAGAAGCTCAGTCTGGTTTTTATTTTCTCTACAGCTGTCATCTGGCTTTGAATTCTGCTGGAGAGCTACAGCTGGAGTAATTTTATTGCTTTACCCAGCATCCTTTTGCTTGTGCGCACAGAAATGTTTTAGTAGTCTTGGAAAAAAATTCAGAGTATCTCTTAGCAACCATAGGACAGTAATTATTATACCAGCAGCTGGGAGCAAACCAGATTTCCGTTGTGCATTAAAAACTGGCGTAGGTTACTTTACAGATGATACTGAATAACCTATGCCAGTACTGTACTTTGCAGGCTGTGGTTAAAGAATATTGAATGTGGGCGGTGTAATTGCTTTGGACAGTAGAAAAGGAGAATGTGTGCATCTCTGTTAGTGTGTGATACTCTGTATATTTGTTCTGTATATGTTCTTGTGGAAAACTTTATATGTTTGCTTCTTTCTTAAATGTGTTTTCAACACAATACCATTTTTGTTTCTAGGGCTTCCTACTTCAGATTGTCAGTGTGGGTTGTGGATTGTGAAAATGTGGGTTTTCAGGTGTTGTAATAAAACATCACTTTGGAGCAGGAAGTGTTGTCCAAGGAGAAGGTTTTTGGATACTAATAAATGGTTTGACTGTATCTAAACTACAGTTTAATTAAAAGCAGAGAGTTCAGCATGTTCGTCTGGCATTTCTGTAATTTGGCATAGTGAATATTTATTGGCTAAAGAACTGACATGATTGCTTTTCATTTTAATACGAGAAGTTAGTCTGTGTCCACTTAGCTGTAGTGTACAGTTTGGTAAGCTGAGCATTGTGCTTTCAGAAATGCTGTCTAGCAAGTTCTTGCCTTACAAAAGGTCACATGCTTTTCTCTGTCTGCTGCCACCCCGAAATTCGTCCTTGAAGTCAATTAGTTTGAATTGTGGTATCTGTGTTCGAATTTTCTAAAAGCATTCTTTGATAATTGCTGTGTATAGGGCACAAAGGTTTGCTTTAAGATTAAGGTTTGGATTTTGTACATCATCTGGCACTGCTAGTTAGCGCAGTATGGGATGATCTGTGCCCGTGTCCTTCATTAGATGAAGTCCTCCTTGACTGCCAAGGGGAGTACTTGTGTCTGCCTGTGTGAGCATGTGCATGTGTCCTTTTTGCTCTAGAGTGTAGATAGTTTATTTTTAAAGAAGAAAAGTGTGAATCACCTGCACGGACAGGAAATAATGCAGGCTGCTGTAAATCTTACCCAGGGATAAAGACGGGCTTGTGGGTAGTATGTTTTTTTCCCCCGGCAAGGAAGGAGTAGAAGTTTTTGCAGCTTGCTTCCTTCTCCCTAGACCACTCAAATTTATAATAACCAGGGGAAGGGGAAAGGGGGTGCTTATCACTGTGGTTTCTGTAAAATGGCTTCTAGCTGTTAGCTTAAATGCTTGTAGTCATTTTAAACATTGCTCAGACCAAAAATGGTTGTAGGCATTTCTTCCTCATTTTGAATACAACTCTTCTGTGGTTTGAGCCACTGTTTTGGAAGCTTTTTATATCATTGGGCAGTGTATCTGCAGGAGTACCTCCTGGTATGAAGATGTTTGCTATTGCACTAATATTTGATGCTTTTTGCTCTTAAAATAATCATACATATATGAAGTCTAATTGTTGTCAGTCATTCCAATAATCCTTTTAGACTCCTTTCCCAACAACGTTTGACCAGAAAATTTAAATTTGACAATAACAGGGTCAATTACTTTGTTTTGGTGTTGTGCTCAAGGATCTGCAAATATTACTTCTTTTTGGCATTTGGCCTGCCTTCAAATTTTTTCAGGGGAACTTTAACCTGACTGACTGAGCTTTTATCTTTCTTGGGTATTAATTACACTGATCATGAATTAATTACTAAATTTAATGTTTTCCCATATGGTGCTTCTGAAACAATATATAAATTCTTAGTGAGGTGATGATATTCTTTCTCCTACAAAATCAGCTACAGACCAACTACTTCATATTATCTAGATGTCTTAGAACTTGATACATTAGACTTTTATATATGCAAGGTGCTAATGTAATCCCGTAATAAGTTCCTTAAGTATTTTGATGAGTGAAAACTAATGATTCCGAGTTAATACTTGCCAAAACTTTAGATTTGCCTCTGCCTCAGTATTTTGCTGTAGTATTTTATTCTTTTCCTCTAAATGTTTTCTTGATACGTACAAATCCTTATAATAAAGCTGAAACATTCTCATTGCTGGAAGCTTGATGATGCCAGAATTTTATCAGTGCTATCCATGATGACAACCAGTTAACTTTACAGCATCTCTTAATGCAGACAAAACATACGGTACATTTTTGGCGGCCCAGTGGAATTTGTGTCAAAATGCTCTGCTGTATCCTAAATATGTTCCAGTCAGTCAAGCTTAAAGAATGAGAACTGTTTGTTTTTCAATTCATTTCAGAAATTGGATCATCTTACAAGCCAGTATTCCACCCAAACATACTTCCTTCTGAATGGCACAGGTCCTGCAGCTATCTCATCATATATTGCTTCATGGTCTTACTTTTGTATCAAATTGCCTGATACAACTTTAATTGCAAAAAGACAGTCATTATGTGTTTAATGCATGCTTGCTGCAATTAGATATTTTAATTGAGCCAGTATAGGTTAAAAATTACTTTCTCTTCCTTTCCAGCTGATTTTGCTTTTAATTTATTAAGAGATCTGACTAGTTTTTACCTTACTAGTCTCAGAATTTTGTTTTTTTCTCCAATTGTGTTTTTGGAAATACTGGCAGCCTCCTGGGTAGTTAGAGAAAACATAATCTCAGAGACAGGTTAATCTCTGCTTCCTTAAAGAAGTCTGATTTGGCAACTGTATTTCAAAGGCATGTATCCCTAGTGCCTAAGTTGTGTACTCTCTGCAGAGAAATTCTGTATTTACCAAGGCTGACTCAAAGTAAAGAAAATACTTGCCTACTTTGAAATGCTTTAAAAATGTGCCTTTAAGAATACTTGTATTTATAGATACCTGTAACGTATTATATAGACTATTAACACTTTTATGCATTAACTTGTTAGGTGTGGTGTTGTTTTTATATAAATGCAAAAATCATTTCAAGGGAGTTCTTATGTGTTCTAGACCGCTCAAGAAAATACATCAGGTTCACTAATGAAAGATCACCTTTTTCAACATGAAACTGTAGTAACCAGTGAAACTTACAACAGTGCAAATTTAAGGCCTTCAACATTTGAGGATTTCAACACCAGGAGAGCCTGTTTTCCTAGCCAACCTAACCAGGTAAGAATATCCATAAAAGCAGCAGTCCTTACTTAGCTTGCTTTACTACATGAATAAATCTATAATTTATTTGAAGTCTGTTTTTCTGTTGCAGATTTCAGTATCTGCAACCTTAAAAAGCTGTTTAAATCTTTTAGAATATGTTAATCGGGCATTAGCTCAATCTTGGTTATTTGTATACTAATTCTGTTTTGCTTAGAAATACTGAAAAGTATCTTTAAAATTGATGTCTTGGATGCATTGTACAGTAAGACATTTCTGCTAAATATTTTTTATTGAAACATTGTTTATGCTTTCTAAATGCCTGTTTAATCTAAAGTACTCTATTTTGGTGCAGAAAGGAAAAAATACATCAGTTATGTATGAAAAGTATTCAGCCATTGGTACAGCTTTTCCTTCAGCACTATACATCTTTCTTCTTTTCTAAAGCAAAAAGAACTGATAGTTTTATAGACACTAGAAGTAGTCTTTGTAAATTATAATTAATTTGATGGTCTTATGCCTAGAACCAAAGACATGGGAAGCTTTTAGAATATGCTGAATAACAGAAGTCAAAGCAGAATGCAAGTTCAAGTAGTTCTGAAGACTTACAAAAAATATTTCTGGTGCTTGAAATAAAGCTTTTTGGTGCCCTCAGTTATTTTTTGCAGAGGAAAAATATGATTGTACTTAAGTCTTGTATCAGCTACTCTTAAGCTGCTTTGTTGGGCAAAAGAAGCAAGCAGTGTTATCTGGAGAACTAAGAATCTTGAAATGATTAAATTTTGGTTTCTAATCATTGATCTACTCTAATTATCTCTGTATAAGTCACCTCATATTTTTGTTTCTGTTCAGGTACATATTTTTCCCTCTTTCCATTTACTTGCAAAGAGAATTGTAAATATTTTTTTAGAATAGACTAGTGATTAGGTTATTGCAGCTAATATTTAATGGCTACAGTAACCAGTGAAGTATATCCTGTTAGTCTTCCCAGCATTGTAAAGAAAAGTGCAGTAGCTTAAAATATCTGTATGTTTTAAAAGCATGTATAAAATCAACTACTGAGAAAGTGATAATTAAGGTTGTGTTAAACTGATTAGTCTGTGTCTGATAGAAATTAAACAGAAATTTCTTTCAAATGACAATGTTAGAATTCAGTTCTTGAAAAGTGAAGTTTTAGGTGATTCCATGAAAATTTAAGTTGATACTCTCTAAAATATTCTTCTCATATTGTAGCACCACCTGCAAGCAACAGACACTCTCTGCTTTTTTCATGGTCTTGTGGGACACACATTTAGAACATAGGCAGGTCACCAAAACCTCACATTCTGTATGTGCACACACTGCACTGGTTCTGTTAAACTCATGCGTGTGACCACGTGGCACAGCAGACCTTGAGCTAATTTTTTCAATTTTGTGTAAATAAGTTTGAACACTCTTACTTAAGTGTGCTCATAAGTTGAGTAGCTCAAGAAGTACATGCTCCAACTAAAGAAGTAATTAATGGCAATTCAGATTTTACCTGTAATATTTCGACTGTTAATAAAAAATATACTCAAGTCCTTCAGCTTTCCAGCTTCTGATACACAGATAAGCAATGTGTTAAGCTTAGTACTTTGCAATGATGTAGGCACCTACTCGTGTCTTCATACTGAGAAGTTGAAAGTTGAGCAAAGTCAGGTGTATCTCTTTGAGGAGAAGCAGCAAAGGCTGCAATACCAAGGAAGTGATGACTGTGCCTTGTTTAAAGGTGCACCCCCTCAAGTAAGGTGTGATTACCTGTGGGTTCAGTTCCGTCAACAAAAATTTTCTACCTAACTTCCAGTTGGCTAATCATGTTCAGAATCAGATTCTCTGTGGAATTTCTGTTTGCTGTACCATTCTTCCTCCCTTCCTGCTTCAGCTTCACATAGATGACATTTGTACTGAGTTTTAATTTTGACTATTTAGAGGACTGAGTGCATTATTCTCATTAAATTTTGCTGCTATTTCTGTCTATCTGAATTTGGGTTGTGAATTGCTCATAAGTTTTCATGCATTCACAGAGGTCCCATTTAATACACAATGAGTAAGCTCTTTCCAGCATTTCTCCAGTTTGCCTATTTTTCAGCATTTTCTGCTCAAAAAATTTTTTCTTAATATCAGTGCCATAAAGAATGTAGTCGTGCCTTATTTGTAACATGCCAGTTAAGCATTTTTAGGTGTTGAGCTCAAGACTTGAAAAAATAAGAGTTCTATGTATGTGGTGTGTTCTCCAAACAAATAAAAAGCCTTCAAAAAGCCTAGGAAAGTCAGATTCTACAGTTGTTAATATTTGTAGTGATCTTTAATGGCTATTAGCTGTCTGGGCAATGAGAGGTTGAGGGTGGTTTGTTTTGATTTTTTGTATTGAGGTTTTTGGGGTTTTTTTCTTTTAAACAATAGGTTTTATTTACTATCTCAAGTGCATGCATAATATTCTATGTGGACAGTGGGGTAAAGATCCTTTATGCCTGTAACATATGGAATTTTAATTACTTTTGCACCTTTTTTCCTTAAATAAATTTATGCTGTAAAATGTTCAAATAAGGCAATTGGCCATAGTTAGTTATTTTTGCTAAGCAGTAGATTCTTCCTCTTGTTTGAAAACAGAATAGGGCTGAGAAGCAGTCTGCTATTAGAAGCAAAGGGGAAGCCTAACTGCTCGCATAGGAACCCGGTTAAGTATGGAAGAGAAGCAATGTTAGCTGAATAGGATATAACCTTTCTTCTCCCTGTATCCTTGAAGCCTTGTGGAAGTTCAACTATGTGGCTTGGAGCCAAGGAAGAAAAAAAAATTGTTTTCGTTAGAGTATTCCAGTTGAAAGTCCCAGGGCAAAGCATCTCTAATTACAGTTCTGTACTCATCACACAAGGATTGTTGAGCAGGGAAGTGGTGGTTAGAGCAGGCTACAGATATTCTTACATAATCAGAAGATAGCATATTTTAAGAAGCTCTTCCTTCCTCTTTTCCAGCTGCCTTTCCTTTTCCCTTCTCTGTCTCCTACCCCAAAACCAGGACATGCAGACTTCAGCACAGTAGGAACATAGACACAAGCAAAGTGGCATAGAAGTGTTTTAACCTGAAACATCATCTTCAGTTTCACACACTGCAACAGATTACAAACATGCAGTTCAATTGTTGTACTTGACTATGGAATGCTGACACATTGATTCTCATTAATTTGAGCACTAATAAGGTAAAACCTCTCAAAGCAACAATACTGATGCCAAAGATTATTCCCAAGTGATTCATGATTCTGGAAGAATTTGTAAGACTAATAGGTTAGAGAGGGGAGGGTTTTTTTGTCTTTTCTGAGAGGTGGTTTACAGGCTGTGCTTTTGACAGAGAAAAGGCAGAATTTGACTTGAAGCCCACTCATAATCTGGCTCTGATTATAATAGCCCTACAGTGTAGGAAAATAATTGCCTGCCTGTAAGGTAAAAATACTGGGGCATACCGAGACCCTTGCTTTTTTGCTGCACTGTCTGCTATTTTCTGGAGCTACTTTTATACATATGCTGAAGTTTTATCCTGTCATTATTTGCATGTTTTCTTGCAAGTGTAATGTGATTTCAGTAACATTTAGTGGCAATCCACTATCTTACACTTAGATATCTAAGGCCTCTTAAGTATTTCAGTTTGAATGATTCTCTGAATTTTGTCATCTTTGACAGCTTCTTCATGCCCCCATGCCCTTTCATTGTAAGATGGAATAAACAAGAACTCTATCTTATTTCTCTGCTGGTTTTGTATGTGTTTAGCACATTCTTTATTACTTGCCTTTTGAAGTAAAATTATGGTCAGTTCATTACAAACTGAGAATTTAAGAAGTACTCGGGTTTTTGTCTGCTGGTGTCTTAAACTAATCAATTTAAGTACTGTAGATGAGCTAAGGAGAGACATTCAGAAGATGTGGTTAATGATTGATCATTATACTGAATGTTATTATTCTTCATACTGAAAAATCCTTATCTAGAACACAGCTTTGATAAGAAGTTACCAGTATTCACTCTTGTTATAAATGGGAGAGAGTTTGAAAACTTAGAGCAGGAATTAAGGAAAGCTTCCCCTGGATAATACAATAGTGAATGTATTGGAGAGTTAGGCCTAAAGCAGCAGATCATCACATGAAATCAGCACAAAAGGCAAAATTAATCCGTGGAATTAGTTTTCACTTTAAGATGTTAACACTCTAATTTTGAGCATAATTCACAGAGAAGCATCAAGTTTTATGTGGATACCAAAATACCCAAAAGCACAAAACACTAAAAAGTCAGGAAAGAATATAAAGGTTACTGACCTAATGCCCTGCAGAAGACTCATTATGGTGGGGATGTTTGTAAATTGTAGTAGTGAGAAAATAATCTGAATTTTTTATCCTCAGGCAGCAAGAGAAAAAAGTCTTGGTTTTTTAGTTTTCTAATCTACGTTTTGCATTGTAGGTGGACATAAATTTGAGACTTCACTTCAAGTAAACTTCTCTTACTTTGCCATTTCAGGTCCCACTGAAGTCAATCAGACACGTTAGTTTTCAGGACGAAGATGAAATTGTCAGAATAAACCCTCGTGACATTTTGATACGTCGTTATGCAGACTACAGGCATCCTGACATGTGGAAGAATGACCTGGAGAGGGATGACGCAGACTCAAATATACCATTTTCTAAATCAGACAGTAAAAAATCTGACTATTTATACCCATGTGGGGATGGAACTAAGTTGAATTCCCTAAAAGACTCAAAGAGTTCTGTGGTATTTAAAACTCAGCCTTCCTCGTCAAAATTTAAAAACTCAAAAAGAAGAAAAGAGGATGGCGAGCGCTCCCGCTGTATATACTGCCAGGAAAGGTTTAATCATGAAGATAATGGCAGAGGAAAATGTCAAGATGCCCCAGATCCTATTAAAAGATGTATCTACCAAGTTAGTTGCATGCTTTGCGCAGAGAGCATGCTGTATCACTGCATGTCAGACTCTGAAGGAGATTTCTCTGATCCTTGCTCGTGTGACACTAGTGATGACAAGTTCTGCTTACGCTGGTTAGCACTGGTGGCACTGTCGTTCATTGCTCCATGTATGTGCTGCTACCTCCCCTTGAGAGCATGCCATCACTGTGGTGAGGTGTGTGGGTGCTGTGGAGGAAAGCATAAAGCTGCGGGATGAATCAGTCTTGTGCCAAACAGAGCTGAAAAATCTTTGTTTCCAGGAAGCATCTGACTTGGATTTGTGGAAGCTTTTTGGCAAGCTGAAGGGAATCTTCTTTCACGTAAGAGATGCTTGATGTGGAGGAAGCAGCAAGACTTGTCAGACCTTGGCATTTTACAAGTGCTAGCCACGCCTAACTATTTCCTTTGTGCGCGTGGCGTTTGTTGCGAGTTGTGAAGGAGATTTTGCAAAGGAAAGCCTGTTCTTATTATTGGCTATAAAATGAGTATATAAACTATGATTATACTAAAAGGGATTAACTTTTTGCCACTTTGTACATTCATGGTTTAGGTGAGGGGGCTCTTTTAAAAGGATTAAAACTTATCTGAGGGGAAATTTTAACTAAAAGTGCACTAGTGACAGTTGATTTAAGATTAAGAAAAGTTAATACTCAGCAAATGAGAAATGAAACTGATTTTAAGTGCAACTAAATCACTTATTAATAGTTTTTTGGAAGCAACTTTATGTATAAATAACAAATGTTTATATTTAACTAAATGTGTAAGGTACGAATTATTACATGTTAAACTTTCCTTCCCTCCGATATAGTAGGTATGGACCATATCTACTGTCACATTCCATGGTCGTATTTTAAATAGTTAATTTAGTTGCATTTTTATTCCAGATGGACAAATTGGTATTTTCAGTCCTGGTTCCCTTCAGCTACAGTTTGTGTTGAGTTGTATCCATGCATTCTGATAATCTAAAAACCTTTAAAATATTAATTATTCTAGTCTTGAGTGACCAATTTTTTTTTGTTAAGCACAGATGTAATTGTCTAAAATGTTCTTGTTAGAACATAACATTTATTTTTATATATAAATTACTTTGATTTCAACATAATAGCAAAAATGATGTTGTTTCTGTTGTTCAACCAGCAAGTTGTTTTCTTTTGGGGTGTCCTCCAAAAAATATTTTCTTGCATATTCAAATGCTCATTAAGCAAAAGGTACATTAAGGCAGTTGTAACAAATTGTCATCAGTGTTCTTGTTTATCCTTCTGTTAAACTAGGATCCTGTTCAGCTGTTTATCAAGTACTATGATTAAAACAAAAGATTAATAACAAAAGTGAAATTGTTTTCATTATTTTGAACCACAACTTTTTCTAATTTGAACGGGCAAGAACAAAAGTACTGTGTGTTTTGTTCAAAAAGAACAACAAAAGACTTAGCTTGAGAAATAAATTCCAGCCCAGGCAAAACTGAGTGAACTTCTTAATTGGGGAAATTTGAAGGCGGGGCTGGGAAGGGAGGCTGGAGAGTGAGAGTGTGTGTATGTGTGTGTATGAGTGCTGGCATATTGTGTATGGTATTTCTTATGGTTTTGTACTTAGTCTAACTTTCACGTGAGAATTAATCAATTAACCCACAGAATTTTTAAAAGCGTTACATGTTGTGCTATGTTATGAAATAAGAATAATTCTTGTTAAAAACCTGTAAAACACTAAAGCCAGTCCTAATTCCTAGCATAGGTGGCTGACATCTTGGCTGGAGTGGGACAGATTGTCTTTAGTATACCCTTGTTATTAAACACAGAACCAAATAATTTTACAAAATGCATTACTTACTTTTCTCACTTACACATTTCTTCAGTATATTCTGTGTAATTTTTTTTGCATGTATCAGACCCCTTAATTTTCCTTTGTAGCCCAAAAGTAAAATGAGCAAATGTATATAACTACCCGTCTGTAAAATACTTTTTAAAAGAAAACATTTATATTTATATTACAGCTTGAATTGACCACCCTGTGTACATAGATCATCTCAAAGTATTATTTCACATTGAAAAAGACGACAAATATCTTGATAACTACAAAAGTTATGAAAGAGCTTCTAGTTTTGTACTGAGTTGATTGGATGGCCGAAGTCCAAGAATATGATGTGGTAGCAGCAGTCTTGGGTTTTACTGTTCATGTATCTGAAAGCTGCTACTCTGGTTGGTTTTCATGCTTCACACATTTTCAGCTAAACTTGGTTGCCTAGAATAGACTGTTAACTTTAAAAACAACTTTCATTTAAAAATGGTGATGTTTTTCTAGTGAATGAGAGGAATTTAATATTTGTAAGTGCTAGGTTCCTAATTCAAGGTGGAGATGTATGAACAACCTAAGAAAAGAACTTGCTGGCTGTGTAAGAAAATGCTATATAATCATATTGTATATATACTTCAGAAAGAAATTAGTTTTAGCAATTTCCTCTGAGCACTATACAACATAGCGAAACTCCTGGTCCTGTACTGTATTTTATATGACACATATACTTTAATATTTTTATTAAATGTGTGCATTAATATTTTCACCTTGCATTTAAACCACTTTGCTGCTAAAATACTTTCACCTTTTGCTTTTCTCTTTGAAGATTTGTATCATCTGAAAAACAGTTACTGAATGGGCCCGTGCTTGCTTGTTCCTCTTGTGCTGAAAGTGTCGGCCAGCTTGGCTGGTTTGAGGGACAGAACGAATGCAAAGATCGGAGGTTGCATAAGGATTGGTTTTAGCAGCGTGCACATGTACTTCTTCTCTGGTGCTAGGGATCTTACCCACTGTTACATTTAGGAGATGAGCAGTGGAAGGCAGACATACAGCAAACCCGTTCCAGAACAGCTTGTTGCATCCATACATCTTCTGGTTTTGGCGGCACGTAACATTCATTCTATCTCTTCTGAAATACTTTCTTGAGCATTTGGAAATAGAGAAATTTCTTCCCCGATCTGTAATCCTTGCCCTTAACGTCGGAGCTGTAGTTTGTCAAGCTTGTAGTAGCAGAGCTTTGTGTTGCTCGGAGGGGACCCGAGCCTTTGGAAACTGTCACTGAATATTAAGTCCCTCGCTCGCTGGAAGCCTCGGTTACTGTGAAAATTGTTTCCCTTGAAAGTGGGGGAAGTTAAGGGCGAGCGGCGCTCGGGCTCCATCTGCCGGGGGAAAGCTCGGCGGCCTTCAGGCACAGCTCTTTACGACATCGCAGTCACCGGGCTGTCTGTGCACGGCTTAAGGTACACGATTAGGTTATGCTGTAGCATGAATTTACAGAATAGTCATTTGCAATCTGACTGGGATGCTTTAGATCATCATGCCTCTTAAGTTTCATTATTAATACTGAAGTAAAAATCTTTCAACCGTGTATTTTCTTAGGTTTAAAATTGTTGTGATGGCCTGTTACAGGAGCATAAGAACCAGGAATGAAATGAAAATTCTTTTGATTGTGTCACTGGGCTTATAAGAAAGGGGGTTTATTACTATTTTTTATTATGATGATTATTTTATTTATTTCCCCTCTGGAGGTTCTTCCTGCAGCAAAGTGATGGAGTTCTGATGCTCATGCAGAGGGAATTTGGCCTTTTGGTTTGTGATACAAATCAAGTTGTGAGTATGCACAGGTGGTAGTGTGCTCTCACACGTGAAATGCAGTAGCTGTGAAGGATATACCTACAGCTGTGTGCATGGTTAAAGCAATATCTAATAATAATCTACAATTATTATGGTAACTGTTCAGTAAAGAGCATGATGTCATAATACTATTCAAGAGCTTATAGAAGAGATGTTTCAAACAGTCTTAACCAATACTGTTTCTTCTAGAGAAGCAAAGGTATTTTGAAGAATGCCTTAATTGTGCATGTTGGAATATAACATTCCCATTTTAGATGCGTTCTCTTCAGAATGATCTGTTCATGTGTACCTGGAGGATAATGTTGAACACCTGTGTAAATAATGCCCAGGTTTAAATTAGACTTTAAATCTTTTCCAAGCTTATGGCACAATGTGCAGCCAGTACAGCTATACATTCATATTAGTAAAATGAAGATCAGGATCGCTGGCTGGTAACAAAAACAAGAACTTGAAAAATATGCCTTATGGTACTATTAGTCCAGCAGCTGGGTGGATAAAACTTGTTTACTTTGGTGCATTTACAAGTATAAAGAGGGGCTGAGGGGGCTGTTGGGTTTTTTTCATTCTGTTTTATTTTTTTTCCTCTGAAAGTTTCCCTTAATTGCAAAAGTTGTGTTTTGTTAAAGAAATCAAAGCATTTGGTGAAAAAGCAGCCTTCATGTTTAAAGCTGCAGTATAAGCTGTACATGGTTTTCCTTCTTTTGCTTGGTGCCATTTGCTTTTCACCCTAATGACCTCAAAGTGCCTCATGTGTATATTGTTTCCATTAAACCTCGACTGCTATTTGTGTCTACTAAATGATGTATAATTTAATTAACTCATCCTGTATGGGTATGCTTAAAGAATATGAATATAGCTTGTTACTTTGAGTATATAATGTAAATATGTCTTTAAGTTTGTAACTGGTTTGTTATCAATATCCTTGTAAGGATACATCATATCCTTGTAAGTTGACATAGTAGATAACACCATAAAAACTGCTTCAATGTTTTTCCTGTAATTACCTGATTAAAACTATCTTGAAATGAAAAAAATAACACGTTTTTCCATTCTGTGTTGGGTTTGCTCAGAACAGTGCACATGAAATGTTGCAGCTCAAGAACAGAATAAAAAGAAGTAAATACAGGTATTACCTTTAAACTCCAGCATCTTTCATTGTAGGAACCATTTTTGAGAGTTACTATAATGTTTTACACAAAAATTGGCTTATACCAGCTTGCTTTGTATGCACAGCAGTACTTGTTGACATCATGCTGAGGTCAAGATTCCTTTACATAAAATGTATATATCTGTGTTCCCACTTGATCACACCACAAAAATGCATATCTCTGAATATAATTCTAAGCTTTGTTTAAGTTACAGAATAAGATATACACTAGAAAAGGAAGGAAAACTAATCAGTCCATGAAGAAAAATGAACAAGTAGAATCTGTGAGACCGTAATTTGAAAGTTCAGTGGTCAGGGTTTAGGATAGATTATTCTAAATTGAACTGTATTTGCCTCTAGGTTTTACAAATGCTTTCTTATTGGTTACAGCCAATAAAGTAATTCTCCCTGTTCATTTGATCAGTTGCTAACTTGCAGAATTTTCATTGCCAGGTGCAAATGTTGCATGGACTATTAACTATAGATACTTGAGCTTTTAATTGATGATGTGAAAATTCACCTCTACCAAAGAAATGAAACAGACAAATTAATTGAATGATGAATAAGGTGAGAAGTTAGTAGAGAAAGCTATAGAACTATGTGAAAAACGCATATGAGAAAGTAGTTCAGCATTAAACATGGTTTCATACAATTTAGAAACCTAGTGTTACATCTCGGACAAATCAACCTTAATGTCATGGTTAATGCACAGTCTTCTGGATTTGAACAAGAAAAAAAGATAGTTAAGGGCATATTGTTCTTTTCTTTTTCTTGATTATTTCTTTTTCTTGTTATTTTTTCTCTTTTTTTTTTATTTTGGGGGTTTTGTGGTGAGTTTTGTGGGGGTTCTTTGTTTCTTATTCTTTTTTGTTGTTGTTTTTTTCTTTACAGCTCAGTCAAACTCACCGTGCTGGAGTTCACAGAGCTGGTGGTCAGTTTCTAAAGAGAATTCACAAAAATAAATGTCATTTAGCAAATAATACTCAGCCTTTTGTATCACTGTTTTCTGAACCTTTTGCCTTATTGTCATGGGTCACTATGGGATCCTGTGCAAGAACAGAGAGTCTTCAATCTATAGGACTGTATCATCACTTCCATACTTTCACTGAGCTGTAATTTAACAGTTTGGAAACAGGCATAACAAGTAAATGAATGGCAATAAAAAATAATCCACACTTTATACCTTTAATTTGAGATTGGACAGTGTGTGTACGCACACAATGGGACCTGATTTAATTGTGCTTTGAGTAATACATACTGTAAATCATTTACAATACTTGGTTTTATCTAGAAGGAAAAGGAAAAAAAGAGATAAGCCAGTTCTTCAAGAAACTTGTATCTCTACATATCCATGCCCTGACTTCAGGGGTTTGGGAATATTTGAGAAAATAAGGTCTTTGACAGAATAAGCTTCTCAGATTAATTGTGATTTCAGCTAAGTGGTGGTTTGGCAGACTCCGGGTACATCTTGGTACCCACCAAATCATATCCGATGTTTTTAGCAATATGCAATTATCTATGTCAGTTAGGGTAATGCACAGGAACAATTATTTCATGTTTTGTATTTGCTGCTTTTTTATTTTTTAAACCACCAACAAAAATCTCTTCTGCATTCTGATTATGAGTAATATGAATCAGGGTAAGTAAGCTGACCAAACAATAACTGTTTAAAAGAAGAGGAGACACCCTTCTAAATGTAGACCCAGTACTGATCAATCAAATCTGTTTCTGTGGTCAGTGCTAAAAGTAGCTATAAGAAAGCCTGTTAAGATGATTAAACTTACTGTTGCATGTAGAACTGGCTTTGAGTTATGGGCTAATCTTCCTTACTCCAATATTGCAACCTGCCAAGCCATTCTTGTTATGAGCTCTCTCCTTCCAGTACTACATTTGTAGAATACAAATCTGTTTACACCTGACACCTCCTAGCCCTCTGTGTAAGTAACTTGCCTTTTTGTATCCCATGTAAACAGCAAGTGGTGTAGTGAACTACTTCTTTCAAACTGAGAATATGAGAATATTGTTTCTGAAGTAGAAAGGGGTTGTACAAATATATTACTGCTGTCAGCAGTTATCACTCCCCTTTGCTGGAGCTGGCTGTCTCTTTACCCAACAATATGCTTAGGTGCTTTTCAGTTGCCTATATTGCCTGTGAGAGAAGTGTTACAGTGACTCGATCTTTCCTGACTTTTCTCCATAACATGTTCCCTTTTTCTTTGTGTGTTCTGAAATTGTCTTCAGCTTTCTCTGCCAACATGTAGAGTTTTTATAGTTTGTGTGTGCATCTGATGATAGCTGCTGATTACTAAATGCACTTTAAAAATAGTATTTAAAAGTTTGTATTGCAAGCCTCAAACGAGTTTGAAATACTGCATCACTCTTGAATATGGTAATGCTGAGAAGTCTTCATCAGGTGGGCATTCAGCCACAGACTGATCAATCCAAAGAACTGTCTTCCAAGTCTGATTTGGTTTTACCTAAGTTTTCTTCTGTCTCTTGTCTACTTGTATTTAACTGTTTATAAGATGGGTAATGGACTGGATTCTGCAAAACATTATTAGGCAGGGGAGCAGGAAAACTAAAACACTGAAGTTCTAAACAACCCTTGGTTTGCTGTCTTACCCTAGCAATCACATTGGTAATAGAGTTAAATAATTTTAACAGTTGTTGGAACTATGTTGAAACCAACAAGGTGGAACAAATTATTTTGGGAAGGCTGTTATTGTTGGCCTTCAACAGTACTAGAGACACCTGAGTCACCAGCTGTGCTTGTTTTCCATGACTCTACAGCTAAGTGTTAAAAATGCTGCTTAGGAGGGAGAGAACTCTTTCTTTCAGGGCTACTTCTCTCATGAAAATGCTGAATAACTCTTCCTGCTTCCTTGGGCTTAGTGGTCTTCTGCTAGTTCTGGGAAGCCTGGAAATTGGTGGAGATGTGAGAAGTGAGAATGGCGATCCCTGCAAGGCGAAGAGGTCCACTGTGGGACAGAGGTTAAATTACCTCTGTGGAATCATGGGAATAGAGAGGGGGAGAAGAGGAAGAGGAGCATCATCTGGGTCCTGCTCACAAAATTAATCTCTTCAGGATGTGTTGACAAGTAATGAAGCATTAACAAGGAATTTCAAACACTCTGATTACAGCTATGCAGTTTCTGACTTCCCCAGCGCCTTTGAGCCTTTTTGTGTACCTGAATTAATAAGTAAAGTCGGATACAGTCAAGGTCCTGGCTCTCCCATAATAGGCAGTGTCTCAGAAATCTGCCAAGTCATAGTACAGAACACTCCTCTTTGTATATGGTGCGTGTCTGGGATTTGTGCAGATGAGTAGCTAATTGATTGGTATTGAAGGTTGACTGCTGTCCAGACATTTCAATTAACAACCCTGTTCTAAAATAATGGTGCTATCCAGACTTCTGATTAATTCTAGTTTGTGACAGACTTGCACCGATTTCTCTGTGTTAGCTGCATTACTAAACTTGTATCTTTAAAGTCATGGTTCTGAAGGCTTTAATGCATTTGGAGCTAGTTGCCCAGAGAAGTGATGAGTGTCCATCCTCAGAGACATTCAGAACTCACCAACTCAGGTCCCTGAGTAATCTGCTCAAGCTGACCCTGCTTTGGGCATTTGAGGTTGGTCTACGTGATCTCCAGAATTCACTGCATCAGCAATTCTCTGGTTTTTCAAGAAAACTGTGAATTTTGAAGAAGAAAGGTAGTTTCAGAATAAGGAATGTGATTTTGTGCCTGCTAAATCTGATCTCTAATTCTGAGGCAAATCCTACTGTTAATGCTTGAATATTTCAAGTTACGATCAAACGATTGTCATTTTAGTCATGTCATCATTATAACTCAGTGTTTTCTGCTGTCATTAAAATATGAATATATTTCATGAACAAAGGCTTTTCAATATAAGTAATAGGTATTAGCATGGTATTGAGGTGAGGGGGAAAGCTAAGTGTTAGTAAGCTTAAAAATATTCACAGGTGTTTGCATAAGTACTGAACTTCTGCTTCACATGCTCTTTTGGCACAAAAATGTTTTCACAGAATTGCTAACTTCAAGATAGTTTAGTTTAAAAAAAAAAAAATCAAGATCTCCAAACCTTTTCCAGAGGTTTCCTTTTCCTTTACCAATTTACCTTAAAAGCACCTCTAAAACCTGGCTGAAATCTGGGGCCAGAGCCAAGCTAGGTAAAAATGCCTGTGCACAGTATGTGGAAGGCACACGCATCTGCTCAGGCTGATGCATCGGCAGCAGGGTGAGACTGGACGTGGGTGAGGACATGCAGAGCTGGCAGTTAGTCAGTGAATCTGGGACCCTGTACCTACTACAAAATTTAAACTGTTCTTAGTACCCACAGCCAGAGGATGGGTGGGGACTTGAGAAGACTGAGTCATTCCCCTTCATGCCGCTACTAAAAAAATCAAAGTAATGTTACTGCACACAAATATTCATCCTGTTTTGAGACAGACATTTTTCTGAAGTGGTTACTACAATAGATTTTAACATTATAATCGCCAGTTCACATTTCTTAGTGCTGTTTCTTTCTTATGAAGTTTAGAAAGATGAAATATTCTAAAAATGTTGGCCCTTTTTGTGTTTCTGGAAAATTCAAAAGTACTTCAACTGCGTCATTTGCTTGTTGCATGTCCTGCTTCCAACAGATTCCTCCTATTTTACCTCCAGCCAGCAGTGAGGTGGTAAGTCTGGCTCATCAGCTTACTCAATAACATGCTGACCGTGACTCAAGTCCTTCCTGCACTATCCTTGATGACTTCATGCTCTCTGTAGCTTTTCTCTCTATTAATCCACCAGTGTCTCAAAAAAATGCTCAATTATTGCCTAAAGTTTCTCTTTCCTTTAGACCAGTCACATTTTGCTTTCCCCTCAGTCCTCATTTGTTCAGCCTGATACCTCTGAACTGGCTCACATTCATGAGTGTGATGGCAGTTCTCACTACTGATAGTATTTTCCTCCAATGTTTATTAATCGTAAATATAATGTCTTGGTAAATGCTGCTGTGAGGCTTTACTTTACAGTACTGTCAAGAAAGTAGAATGATTTTGCCTCAAGATCAACCAAAAATCCTCTACTCTTCCTATAAGGTGGGAAGTAAGCTAAGGGATGGTGGGAGTGGTTATGTTGGTTGTACTTTTCCATGCTGTCTCTCCTCAATCTTGCAGTAATATGCCTTTGGCACCAGAGTTAGGATTGTAAGGCACTGGAGCTGTAAGACTCACTTTGACTTCACACCCTGAATGTGTGGCCCAGATGTATCTACTGAAACTCCTTCACTGCAGCAGTTATCTCCATTCCCTCTGAATTTCTTTAACATAAACATTTACATGTAGAGGGAAAAGTAGGGTGAGAACATGAGCAGATCTACATTATAACAGTTTGTTAGGACAGTTGCTATTGCTTGGAATAATTTAGAAAACGTTCAGCCAGTTGACTCTTATATTTCTAGATGACATAGAACAGTTTCTTCCAAACTAACCTTTACAATGTGCTTTTCCCAGTGCAGATATTCCCAATGGGCTACATATCTGCTAAAGAATGAGACAGAAGTTATTTGTAACCATACCCCTGGGGATAGGCTTCAGTTACATCTTGAGTGCAAACCTGCCTGCACTGGGCAACAGCTTATTGCAAGTCCTTGCTCCCTTGATTTGTATATTTTTTCATTCTTTTCCTAAGTGCTGGCACTTGAGAATCTACTTTTAATCTTCTGAGGAAGATAGAAAAGCCTTCCCCTTCATAAAGCAGGCAATCAGAAAGTAATACAGTGGAGTATTTCTGTATAGACCTGGACAGAACAGCACCTGGCCTTGCTCTTTGATTCATAGGAAGCATGGACTAAATCAGTGATGGGTTGTGTTACTATCATTTCTCCACAAATGACCTTTTAAAAATGTAGGCTTCCTTATCAAGTTGCTGGCTAAAGAACTGTCCTTTGCAAGACATCAAAAGGATACAGATTTGTAAATGGACAAACTAGGTCCTGCTATGTGTGTGGACCTCTTCTGTGATTCTAAAAATTTTGCGTATGTGAAAAATCTCACCTTGTGTAATCAATGACTGTACTGTCGAAAAGATCTTCAAGCATGCCCAGTTTAAAACACTGTGTGTGGCAACTGGATGTAAGAACATTTAAATGGAACTGCTCCCACGTGTTGCAAAGGTCATTTAGGAAAGGCTGACATCATTAATGATTCATGTCTGCAAAAACACAGCAACTGACATACTATCACAACATCACTCGAGATGAAAGTCTTGGCTGTCAGAGCATTTGGTGAACACACTGCCGGGACTCGGTGGAACTTTGACATCTGTGATGCAGCCCAAGAGGAATTTCAGATTGCATATTTACAGGGATGATTGGATGGCACCTCATCAGCTGCAGTTGCCTCGCAATGATCTCTTCTTCCCTATTTCCACTACATGGTGCAGTAAATGCTTAACTATATCACTGACTTCAAAGATCAGCTCTACTTGCAGTAATCTCGCCAGCTGCTGACATGCTTGGATAGTCACTTACTGGACTTTAAACAACTTCTGAAATGTCCCTGGTAGCAACATGCTAATATAATTTTCAGTGAATTCTTTCTATTTTGGACAGTAAGTTACTTGCCAATAACGCATCTACAGCAAAAGTTCTAAAGATCTGAAAAGATTGTCACTTACCTTGATTTCTTACAAAAGTGGAGAAACATAGTAAAGAGGTAGGTATCCATATGTGCTGCTTAGTGTCAGTAGGCATAGTCTAGCTATGTTGCTTATATAGAGAGATACAGATAGATATAGCTATGTTATGCAGAGTTATTCAAAAGCCTGCCATTTCATCATGTAGATCAGCACAATACCTGAAAACTTACCTTTGTCTTCTTTTGCTACTGACTGTTAAATCACAGCTGACAGTAATTTGTGATGTCAAATCAAGACTGAAGCAAAGATATTTCCCAAGTATTTTTTTTTCATAGTATCCTCCAAGTCAATTATATGTTTGAATATAGGAACTTAGAGTGATAATAGATCTTAGGCATTCAGAATGTAAAATTGCTTAAAATCTTAACTGAGCTCATATACAATGTGGTGAATGCCAAGAACTGCTGAGTGCACAGTCTTAGTTTCATCCAAAAACTTATGCTTGCTGAAGACTTATGTCCATCCAGTTTGTATGTCAGTGACCAAGCAGCAGTTAACCAGTCAGCTAGATAACATGTAAGCAGTGTCTTACAGTGTAAGACATTGGTAGTCTTTGGTAGTCTTGGTAGTCTCTAATTGGTAGTCTTCTTCAGGTGAAATAGCTCCAGATGTGTTATTGAGGGCAGATGCTACACATAATCTGTGTAAGTTCATTTCAGTGTTTTCAAGCCATTGAAACTGATCAGAATGAGAAAGCTGGGCTGGGGTTTGCCTTAGCAGCTTGGTATTCAGCCTTGCTGAACTCCTGCATTAGTTCTGCTCATCTGTTTAACTCACAGTCATTTCAGCTCTTCTACCACCATAAATACTGTATGCAGCACTCTGCAGGGGCATGGCATGAAAAGTTTCTTTTCAGCTGAGCAGAGCTTAGTGAACCACAGCATGTCCTGAGGAATGGCAAATATACCCAGCCCAATGTTGAAGCAAATTGTGGTATCTTAAGCAAAATCTCCATAGCCAGGTAAACAAATTGTGGTGTCTCAAGCAAAATTTCCACGACCAGGAGATTCTGCTTCTCTCCCACCACCAAGTACATCCTAGAAAAGTGTTTTGGGTTGTTTTGTGGTTTTTTTCTCTCTTGTTCTCAGTCACTTGTTTGCTTACATTCATTGTTCCCTGAGCAGCAAGTTTAGGCTTTTATGCAACCTGCCGCCTGTAGCTTTAGAAGATCATCTGCTTTGGGAACATTTGTAGAAGTGCCACATCTATATGCATGTGCCCTAGAGTTCTTTTGACAGTGTCATGGACAGTTCTTTTAGGAGATCTGTTTATAAGCCTGAATCTTCAACAGCAAACATCAGGCAAGGACATGATCGGTATCACTTGTAGTCTTACAGGTTCCTGTGCTGTGACTTGAGTCCTCCTGATGCTCTTTGTTAATCTGGCAGTGACAGAGTTGCACCTCATCACTATTCACCTCAATGAAATTGCAAATCTTGTGCTATGATGTACAAACCACGACAGTTTTCTTCCAGTCATCCCCTAGGAACAAGCAAAAAAAAAAAAAAAACTTGCCAAAAAGCTACTCCTAAACAATGTTTTGGGAAAGAAAAAGCATATAACAAAGTTTCCATCAATAATATCACACATAATATCTTTAGTTGTCAGGTGAGAGGGCAGTGTACCTTCAGCTTGAGGTCCCAGCAGAGGAAATTAATCTATTCCTTTTGAAATGCTGAAATGTGATTAGTTGGGCTTCCTGATCTTACATTCTTCTTTTTACACCACCTTTTCTTCTTATCTCAGAGCTTCTGTTGTGACCCCACGCACCATTTAGTATTTTCATTATTTAATTACATTAACAAGCACTACATGCACAGCTTCAAATGCTGCAAGGCTAATCTAGCTTTGTACCACTCCCCTTACACATGCTTCAGGCCAGGTGGAAACCCCTTACCTGCTTCCTATGTCACCAAACGTCCCAAACACCTAATCTTTAGAAGCTGGATTACAACCTGGAGAACAGCCCTGTAAATGTGCGACCCTCCTGTGTTGCACATTGGGTTCAAATGGCCTTGTTGTGCTCTGTTTTCAGCTCACTTTCAGACTGTGGTTGTCCCAATTCCACTTTCCTTCTTTCTTTGGTTCAGTATCTCTATTCCAGCTGGTAACAGGCCTCTGAGTTTGTCACTGCTCAATGAATGAACTACATTGATAATGTTTTTATAAGTTGCATGGAGAAACCCTGTTGTGCTTTTCCTCCCTTACTCCCTCTGCTGTAAGGACCTTGCATAAATTTTAGTGTCACTTAGTCACACATGAATAAGACTCTTTCAGTGCCATGGAAAAAAAAGTCATTGAAAGGCCAGTTATGAAAAAAACTTTAATATCCCTTAAATCTAGTAGAAGCTGTATATATTCATTTTTAAACTAGATCAACCCTTTAGCTAGTAGAACTTGTTATGTAGGTGCTGTTATTGTGCCTTACATTTTGGGTAAAGCAAAACTGCATGGATTAAAATTTATGGAATGAGGAATATCAACAGAGAAACACACTGAATACTTCAAAAAATGCTTTAACCCATAAGTGGTTAACATTAACATTTGTTTAGTGCCAATGAAGTTAAATTTATGTGGCACGTAATTTAGGAAATTGAGTAGGCAGAGAGCTGGTGGATGCCTTTTTAGTTAAGAAAAAAAATGTTCATTTTCCGTTAAACGCTTACACATTTGTCATAGCAACCTTGAAGGTGGCCATAATGCTAAGCAAAATAAACAGTCCTAGCATAATGTTCACTGTAATAACATGTCTCATGAGCTAGTTCAGTACTCCTTTTTATTACCTTATTTTCATTGCTCATTCACTGTGTTGGAGTTCTGTTTTGTGGTTTAATCATTATTACATCATTTTCCTTTCTTAATTTAAAGGTGCTGCCCTTTTCCTGTCATTCCATGACACCTCTTTACTACACGCACGTATCCCTCTTAATTTGTTTTATTTCTTAACAGTGAGTTCTTTACTCTGTTAGTTCTCAACAAAGACTAATAGTTGGGTAAATTTTCTTACAAATCTAATTAGACTCTGCTTTGTCATTAGGAGAAAAAATACAACAAGAAGGGCAACAGGAAAGAGCAATACAGTTAGCAAAGTATGACAATACAAAATGCATAGAAAGAATTTTTAAAGTCTATCCTAGTGACATTTGTGCAAAGCAAAAAATTCTAATATTTATAGCTAATGCTCATTGAATTTCACAAATCATGGACAAAGCACCCAATATTTTGCACAAATTCTGAGTTTAAAGTAGAAAAGCTGTTCTCTGTTCCAGTAGTCTTTTTTTCTCCTCTTGCTTTTGGAGATGAAGATACATAGGTAAAACTGAGCAGACCAACGTAATAAAGATTTGCAGCAAATGGACAATTGCTCTTCTGTGTGTCTCCCTTGTCACTCCTAAGATACATGGGAAAATCCTCACTGACTCTCGCCAGGGATGGCCAACTGCCAGGTCAGGACTGAATAGGAACAAGGATTCAGGGCTGGCACCTGACTTCAGCATTTTGCCCTTTAACAGTTTACTTAATGAAATAGCTGAACTGTTTATTCTTAAGCAACATATATGTACTACATAAACAGAAAAACAAAACAAAAAAAACCATCCCCCCCCCCAAAAAAAAACACCCAAAAAACAAACAAAAAAAACCCCAGAAAAACCACTATATTACCCTTTTTCCTAGGTAAAACATGCTAGTTCATCATAGAGGTAGGTGTTTTAATCTGGTAATTGTCCTCATCTGAGAGCTGAAATTTAGTTTGTCTCAGCTCAGGTAGATAAATACTCACTTTTCAAAAATCCCTCTGAGATTCTTATTTGCTCAATTCTATGTTAACTTCTGAAAAATAAGTAGTTTTTTAAAAACTCTCATATTGTCCATCTCTGATATTCTCTTCAGGTCTGTGTATAAAGGTATGAAGAAATGGCCTTTGAGACATCCAAAGTACATCTTATAATGTTTAGCCACAGTGCCATATTCATGGGAAGACTACATAAAAATTATATAGAATCCTCCAGGATTAAGGAAGAGCAGAAGGAAACAACAGAATGACCAGAAGTTAAATTTGCTGATACATTATGGATATTTGCTTTATAAAACCCCAAAGAAAATGTCACAAATTCTTCTCCCAAACCAAAAATAGAGTCCAAAGAAAATGTACTCATTCCCAGGACCTTTTCCCAGGTGCTGATGCTTCAGCAAGGTTCCTTTCACTTAACTGTCTGCACTGAAATTTGACATCGTAATTACTGCAACGGTTGTGTGGTTTTTCTCTTTTCTCACTAATCCCTCTCTCTCCGTGCAATGCTCAGGTACCAGAATAATAGGCAGGAAATGCCATCAGGCAAAGCTTGTTTCCAAAGGTCCATCTGCGTAAGACCTGCTTGCAGGAGCGTACATGGGGTCAGTTTTGGCTAAAGCATGACAAACTATTTATGGAATTAGATTTAATTGAGTATATAAACCCTAACCTTATCATGCAATGGTATTCTGAAGAAAATAAGACATTAGCCAAGAACTGCTGGGTTACTGCTGTTTGTATTTGTTTTATGATTGATTGTCTGCCATTTACCTCAAACCACAGGATTAACTAAATGTCTTCCTATTGACTCCCTCATTGGATTATTATCACTGCTTTTTCCATGCAGTATTATTACATACAACATTTACTTTAATTTCCCCCAAATATTGAATAAAAAGTGTATTCATTATATAATGCATTTACTCTTAGAGTCATGAAGTCATGAACTCATTTTAAGGGCTGAGGAAAGAAGCAAATACAAAATTATTATGGGCAAGACATGCTGTCTGCCTCAGCAGTCAGTTTAATGTCTATCATGGAGAAATGTATTTTCAAGGCCAATTGTGGCACAAGTATTTTTAGCTTGCCCTTGCTTACACTGGTTTAAATCTGGAATAACTCACTAAAGTTAGAGAGGAGAAGCCTGGCTAAATTCCACAAAGTGAGAAATGAATGTGACTCCTAGCACATAAAACTAAAGCTGTTAATCTTCCTTCTGATTCTCAAATTGGTCATTTCTTCATAAATGTTTACCACAGTTGTAGAATCTAGGAACAAACTTACTTAACATTTTGGTTTGAAAATGTATTTTCTCCAGCTGAAATCTATATTTCAAGAGAGTACATTAATTCAGTACATTAACCTGCCCCCCTTTTCTGTGCAGCTGTACTGCCTCTACACTTCTCACTGTTACCAAATGGTTTCCTTTACAATACTTCCAGGAGGTGTTCCCTTTTCATGGACAGCCAACTGCGTCTCATAGGGATTGTGAGCTAAATTCAGAGCAACGATTTTTTTCCTCAGGTGTTTCTGTAGGCACTTACAGACACATTCAGTTGCCTGATCTACTCCACACCAAAAAGCACCTGAAATCACTCAGTGCCTAACATTTCACGTGTGAATTTACATTATATATTGGCTAGACAGGTGCATCAGGTTGCAATCCTATCAAACAGCAAGTTTCTGGGCAGCTCCAGGGATCCGCCAGGATTCACAAAACAGAGGTTCCTCATAGTTTATCTACAATCCTTGATTTAATAACTAAAATTCTCCAGTAAGGAGGGCGTGTGAATTGGTCCCAATAGTTCAACCTGTCTGAGTAACCCCTTGGGCTAAGAGTGCCAGGCCTGGACCCCATCAGTGCTGGAGTCAGCGCTCCTAAGTGATGGTGATTGTGCCATTCATCTCTGAAAAATTTCTTTAGTGCAGTGTGCTGTCTATAGAGCACGTGTTTGCTGTGTCAGAAAGGCACATTTCCAAGGCATGCAGCTAGGTAGGGACGGAGTTAATTCTACATACTTCTCAGTGAAACAAATTTATTCGTAAGTGACAATCTTCATTCAAGAGGAAGGCTTGCCTGAGAAAGCCTCAGACTGCAGCCTGGTGGGATGGGGACAGGGGTGTGATGGGGGCCGTGGCTGGGGACATGAAGTGGGGAGAGCAGTCAGGGGAAGGGTAACACATGATGGGCAATG
Source organism: Cyanoderma ruficeps (assembly GCA_008694505.1). Classification (NCBI taxonomy): domain Eukaryota; kingdom Metazoa; phylum Chordata; class Aves; order Passeriformes; family Timaliidae; genus Cyanoderma; species Cyanoderma ruficeps. Next base: position 21,513,864 of record VZDJ01007753.1, on the reverse strand, counting down.
GGGGTTGGCAGACGGGTCTGGGGGTGTTGGAGGGGTGTGACTTCAGGCGTGTCACCAAAGGCTGCACAGTAGAGGTTCAAATTTGGATCTCCCACAATATAGAAAATGCAGAAAGAGTAAGTTAAAATATACAACCTTCATCCCGCTTAGTGATTAAGAAACACAATTTGACTTACTTAGAGCAACAGCAACCCTTGGGCCCTTGCCTGTTCCTTGGTATTTCCCAGTGGGTAACTAAGCTCTCTTGCTCAGATGGATGTTTTATGAGCTTTAGCCTTTCACATCTAAGCATTTTCATGCTTTATAGGCTGGGCTTTCACATCACAGCATTGCAGCTGGTAGCATTCAAAACCTGGGGGAAGATGGACCCCTCCATCAGCTGGTCTTCAAGAAAACTGATTGAGCTCAAAACTGCCCTAGAAACTGCTCCAGCATGTTATCCTGACTCCTCCATTCTATCCACCCTATTTTTCTTCTTGAAACACAGCAGTGTCTCAGTGGAATCACCAACTAAACCAACTTCTTCCATCTAAAAATACTTTTTCGCTATCTTTATGTTTTAATAAAGAGCAAAGAGCACCAGCCCTGTGTTAGAAAGGAGTGGTGAAAAGATCCCTGGGTCTCTACAAGATGTACTCAAATTGTCTTAAAGGAGCTTTTCCGTTGCCACAACAGGGCCATTGACAACTTACATGCTTCGTATGTACTGTGATTTGCAACAGAGAGCTGCCTGTCTTGCAAGATGCTGAACTCTTCATTTAGTAAAAGAAATAGGAAACAGCATACCTAAAAGTTTGTTCTTGTCTCAGCACTACTTACTTTTTATTCCCATTTATGACTAGAAATCTTCTAGGTAGGTTGGTGTCTGAATGGGTGCCTATACTGTAAAAAAATAAAATAAGGATGAGCAAAAGCTCCTACAAAAGAAGTCCTAAATAATAGCAATGTGCTAGAGGTGTCCCCTAATGTTCAAAACAAGTAAGGGGAATTATAATTTTGGAAGGTCAGCATGAAGAGCTAACATAAAATGTTTTAAAAGTAAGTTTATTGTTAAAATGGGGATTTTAAAAGACTATTAAGGAATATCATTCTCAGTTATCAGCTCTCTAAATGGATCTAAATGCTACATGTAGTTCTGTGTATGGGGCTTGCAATGAAATTCAGTTAAGCTGTAAAGCAAACTTATTTACTAGTTTGTTTTTACTTGCTACATGATATTTTGCTGCAGAAGCCAGATCTACTGAAGAAAAACCCCTCTATGAAGGCACCTGAACTCAAAGATGAGTTAGAAAATAAGAGGCAAAATGGGTATTTTCAAGTAAATGTAACTAGAATTGTGAATAGCTTGGATTTAATATATAGGGTTTTTTCCCCAGAAGTTCTTTCCCTTGCACCAAGGGAAGGCCACATAACAATCACCATCTATAAAACCTTCTATGCAGATACATTGTGTGTGTAGATAGTATACAGAGCACCATCTACTGACATACAAAGAGCATGAAATACTCTTCCTTCCTAAATTATCTTCATTGCAGCTCATAATTGTTTTGAGATTTTAGTTTTGCTACACCCCACAAGCTGTCTTTGATTTAGGTGTCATCCAACTCAAATTCACACTATAAAATGCAAAAGTATTATGAGACAAATAAAATAATCAGGCTAAGGACTTTCTCTTCCAATATCTCCAGCCAGCACACCCTGAATGTGATGATTTCTGTGAATAATCCCATCACATATAGTGTAAAAAAAATGTGAATTTAAAAAAAAAAAACCCTTGTATTGGCAGAGAATAAAAAATGCATTTGCAGAGGCCAAAACCTTTCATTCATTTTCTCAGTCTGCATAATTTACATCAAATCCAATCTTGGATTAATTTATCTTTCATTAGAGTAATCTTAATTTTACTTGCTCGCAGGAAGAAGACAGAAAATAATATATTACATGTATCACTTTATCTGCCTCTCCTGTTAAACTGAGTTTAAAGGTTTAGTAGACTGAGAGCTGTTGATTAGGTACCTTTGTCCTCACTTCCCTCAACAAGAGGAAGCAGTTTATTTTGCAGTTTTTATTCTTCTGACTTCCACCAGACACAGTGAAGTTGAAATTTTGAGACTGCTTGTAGGGATTTCATTGCTGTCACCCTCCAGACATGAGCTGCTGTGCCTAAAGTGGCTCAGATAACAATAGTTTGCTGATGCCAGATACTGCAGCTATGTGAGAGCAGAGCAGTAGAGAGCTCTGGGGCATGATAAATTTCAATCAGAGGGCTTCTCCCCCCCAGTTTTATAGAACTCAAAGGCAAATCCACAGAAAGAAGGTATAAATGACAAAGATGTCTTGAAAAAAGAAAGGAAGTACAGTCTTCCTTATTTCTCTGTTCTGTAGTATAATTATTTTTTATATCAAATTTTAAAAAAGAAACAATAAAGGGAGCAAGAAAATCAGATTTTTTTTCCCCAATCTATGTTGTTCATTACTTACTTGGTGTGTGAATTACCAATGCAGACAGTGAGAGGGAGAGGAGTATTTAGGGAGTTGTTGGAGGATTTGTGGAAGCGGTCACGCACACACCATGACAGTGTCTTGGTTTCACCCACGTTTCTCCCTCTTCTCAGTTACAGAGCCCCCAGCTTTCTGAGGAGCAGCCAGATGGTTAGGGAGAGGGGAACTGGTGCTGCTTGGACAGGATTTGGGGCTGGTTTTTCTTCTGTGCACTCAGACAGATAACTCCTTGAGGACAAGCTGGGCTTAGGTGGTTGCATAATTTCACTGTAATTCCTAAGCAATTTTTTGCAAGGTCCTTTTCAAAGGCTTGCACAATTCTACTTTCCATAGTTTATAATCTTATCTTCTGGTTTCAGTCGTAATACTCATGTGAAGGTAAGCTGGCTGCAAAAATCTGTCATTTAACAGTGACAGTCCTTCACGGCAAACCAATATTTTAAATAATTATACTAATATTAAGATGATACACACAAATCCTACCAGATTCTTTCTGAAAGAATTGATAAATCTCTGAGCTTCCTAAGCATTCCCCAAAGGCATTTAAAAATGAAAAAAAATCATTTGTGGATGACCCTTCTGGTTTCCTCTCACCAAGAGTATGTTGAGAGCATCTGAGACTTGTGCAATGCAGGCATTTAGGAAAAGGGAGAGGAGACTATTCTTAAAGAGCTTTAATGGTGCTAACAATTACTGTCATTACATGTTACTAGTAAGCTCAGGAAAAAGTTAGAAGCATCCTAATATCATCAGCCATGAAATTGGACCCCCAGAAAGGACAGCATAAACAATAAATATAGTGGAAGTCATATGAAGAATTCAGCGCTCTCAGAATAGAGGGTCTAACTAAACATTTTGTTTGATGGAGAAAAATAGCCATTAGAAAAATGATTGTTGCTATTTATGTACATCAGGTTGCTAAGTGACATCATGTGATGTTCACCACTTCATCGGCCACCCACAGTTCTCAAGGAATAGCAACCGAGGGGGTGAAAGGGGTGAAAGAAAACCAAAAGGCTGAGTTAGTATTAAAAAAGAAAGGCCTACAGTTCAAGGGAAAGGAAAATAAACTTTCCAAAAATACCTTATTTCTTTTCCTAGGAGAATGCAACAGAATTATGCTAAGAACTTTTCACAAAAGCAGTACCTAGGTGAATCATTTGAAAAAGGGAGATTAAGAATCAAAACCTCCCCTAACCTGAAATATAAATTAAGGACCTGCTTTTATCTTTACACACATATATATATGGATGTGTGCACATATGTGAGTTTGTACTGAATTTTCCATGAGAGGAAGACTCCATTCATTAAAGGCCACATCATACTTTTTAATTTGCTTCTAATGCTGTCAGATTTCAGTATTTTGCGCTGAAATGCTTCACACTCCTTTAATTTACTCATTTTTTTATTATTTCAGCTATGTCACCTCAACTGTTTCCCACAGATTAGATTATTTAAGCAATCATTTCTCTGAACCTTTGTCACTTCCTGTGCTTTGCAGTCTCTTGAAGTTTATGAGGGGAACTGGGAAAAGGACAAGACTGAGATGGAGAGGAGAAAAAGTCGGGATCAGACAGCCCACAAAAGCATGGGTGAGAAACTGATGAGCGTGGAGGTAGAAGTAGAGAAGACAGGGAAGAAACAACAAACTGCACCATTCATTTATTTCTGTTGTCTCATAAGAAAAACTGATGGTGTATATTGGTGGTCAGCATCCAAATCCTCATCACTTCCTGTTTTGGATACTCCCATCGCTCAGGACTTGAGAAGCACGTTGCATAACACAAGTGCGTTCAGCCTTTCATGCTAGTGTATCATTTTAGCTGTTAGTAGTCATGGTTTTAATCCCCCCTTTTTTTTAATCACCTCTCCCATTATGACTTCTTTTTGATGGCTTTTTGACTGCTTCACTCTGGACAGGAACATTCATTTTAACTTTACTGACGCTTTGCTTTAACCTTTGATACTGATATATAAAATGACTGAAAAATATACATACACCATAAATGTCTTGCTGTAGAGAGGAAAAAGCAAGAATTTAATTCCATGTTCTTTGTTGACATTTTCATTTGTGCTGTCGAAAAAGAAAAACCCAGCAAAAAGACAAATATGCCCTCAGTTCATTTTCCCATGCTAACAGAGTAGCTTTTTTTTGCTGTGGCAAACACACCTTCCAGACAGGGAGTTGCTTTCGGACTTTAGTGGTTCACTCCCTTCCTGTTTGAGACCAATTATGTCTCATTTGCAATACCATTAGTCAAGGAAGTGGCTATCCTGAGGTCACTTCTCAGCCCACCCTTCCTAAATGGCACTGGTATGCCTTTCTTCCAAGCCACCAGGACGGGAGGCTGGGCCCTCGGTGTGGTGTAGGCTCCTCCAAACGTACAAGCAATGTCAATCTTTCAGGACTGGCCACAACTAGTGTGAGCTGAAATGCTCCAAACTAATTTGAAAGCTGTGGTTTGAAAAATGATGCTGGCTATTTATTAAAACAGCAAGCATGATCAGACCAAGCCAATTCGCTGGTTTAACAGATGGAAGCTTGTTAAAAATCTTTATTCCAATATGTTAAGAATCCAGTTTTGCTATAAATTGTGAAGTATGACTTGTGAGTCAAGCCCCAGTGGAATGGATGCCTCATACTCTGAAAGTCTCAGCTTTACATTTAAGACCCAACATTTGCCACATTATGTTTTGATTCATAGAATTTTTTTAGAAGTAAACTATTCCCACCATTTAATAATATTCCATGTCTTTTTTTTCCTGTCTTTTATTTTAACTAGCATAGATAGTCCAATACTTTACATTTTATCAGTCAAGAGGAGTATGATTATTATTATTTCTTCTTTTTATTAAATTCTGGCCTACCTATCATCTTTACTACTCAGACAACACTGTTCTTTTACAGCTGCAGTACAGAGTTTTAAGTGTTTTCCCAAGGTCACACTGTGTACATAACTAGCAGAGAAATAATTTTGTCTTACGATATGCAGTTCTTCCTTTCTCTGGTCTCTCAGCAGGGGTTTAATAGGGGAAAAAACTCACATAAAATTCACTTAATTGTGGGAAATCCATGGAAAAAAAGAAACAGGTACTGATAAAAGAGAGTTAAGAACTGAAAGAGGGAGCTGCTGCAAATCTATGGATGCAACAACAGTGTCTGTGGTGCCCTTGTTCACAGGCCTTCCTGGACAACCCTGCAGCCTTACGATGTTCCTGACACAGGCTGCCAGGACTCGGTAGCAGGTTTCTGATCTCAGGGAATCCCTCTCAGGTAACTCACACTCCTGATAACATACCTTCTATGCCATTTAAATATTCAGCATTTTCTAATTAAATTTGTATTTGCTATAACTATCGTAAGACTTTTCTCTGTTGTACTTTCTTAAAATGAAAACAGAGTAAGGGGCAATCAGACACCTACGACTGACTACATCATACATGAGTACAAAAGCTTAAAACAAAAAGCTTGTGTACATTTATGAATAAATTAACTTGCAACCAGAAAACCTAAAAGCAGGAACACTTTATGCTTGGGTTTCACTCCTGTAACTCCAGTTTTGAGCCGAGATTAATGAAGTTACCTTTCAGTGAAACAAGTGAAAGAGACGAGAATAGCTGTAATACATGAAGCTGCTCCCAGTGAAGCCCCACCACTTAACTTCTAAGAAATAATGTCAGTGTAAATCATGATGTGATGAATGCTTCACTGAAATGATTCATGCCATATGGTCTGAAGAGCTAAATGGGCACAGTTTATTTTTCAAAGAATAAGAAATATGAACTTGGAATATTCATTGCTTTGTCCTGCCAGGCTGAACATTTGCTGTAGCAGGGGCCAGACTTACTGCAGGTCTGTCTTTTTTTGCTCACTTAATATGTTGCACTAGTTTGTGGCTTCAATCTCATTCATAACGGAATAATGTCTACAAAATTACAATCAGCACTCTGAAGCCTCTTTTGCAAACAAATGTTCACTGGGCACCTAAGGGTGAAATCATCTCACTTTCCCTTCAAAAAACAAACAAAAAACCAACAACGGAAATTTTAGATGTAATTAGTCCTCACAGTACAATTACTATCTTGGTAGCAAGAAGACAATGAAACTGAGTCCCCTGACAGAGGTGAAAGGTGCTGGCAATACCACGTGCCACTCAGTTTTCCCTTTTGTAAAGCTCCTTATGTTCAATGCCTTTCTTTCTGTATTGTTGTGTATTAATATATTCTGTGTGAGACTCCACTTAAGCAAAAAGAAATCTAGGTTCTTTAATAGTCATCATGCTTCTCTTGTAATGCACCACTAGGAAAAAGAGAGAAGCAAATTATTCATATTTATTTAGTGATGCTGAAAGGTGAGAGCACACCTCACTGAAATATTTACGCCTCACACCTACTACCTCAAAGGTAAATGACAAAACTCAGTAATTTAACTATGTGCGATTAAGTCCATAATCTTACAAAGCTAGACTGCCTTATAATTTTATTCTAACTCAAGGACAGTGAAAAGCCACCATCTTCTTAGACAAGTACTGGAAAAAGGGTACGAGGGGGTATGTTACAGTCATTGTGCAAGGTAGCAATGGCTGCCTGGTTCTGCCCTCTCCCACCCCTGTGCAGAAAGATGTGTCACAAGAAAGTAATTTGAGAGCAGTCCATTTTTAAAGAACCGAACTTTGTATTCTGCAGAATTTATTACTGTGCATAGTTTCTTGAAAGAATTCATCCTGGACTGAAAATTTTGATGTCACTGCTTCAGGTGGCTTGATTTGGTCTGGAAGATGTTAGAAGGGTGATTTCTAAATCAAATATTTATGATTGGATGTCAAGCTCAATTTCAGCAAGATAGCCAGTAAATGGATGGGCAGGATCCTTATAGCTAGTGGAAATTTGTTCAAGTTTGGTGACATTGATACCACACCATTCACATTGGAAATACTTCACTTGCAAGATTGAGGTAATTAAAATATATAGATTGATGTCAACTTGCAGTCTGATTCCACAATGATGTAATGAGGTTCATACTGCCTGGGGTGGCTGCTCCTAAATCATCCTCAAAGATAAGAACAAGATTATGGAAGGATTAAAAGCAATTGAACATTAGCTTTTAAACAAGCAAGCTACACTTGTTTAAATGACAGCAAGTCTGAAGAACAGAACCTGTTTTTTTAAAATAGGTTAAAAGAATGATTAGCACCTTTTTACAGATGGAAGCTCAACAGACTTATCCTAGACTAAGTTAAACTGATGAAAAAATATCTGTGTAAAGAAACTATTTCATTGTAACAAGTGTATCTGTTATTGATGTATTTTAAACTTAATATAAGCTTCTTATATCAACCTAAGTATGCACAGAGTGCTGTCTTTTCTCAGTCATTTTTAAACTGTGCACGTACAGTACAACATGCACGTAGGCGAGCTTGGATTAGAGGAAAGCATTTATCATGTGGTACACTCAACTCCTTCCCCACTCCTATGATCCCCTCTAGTGGTCAATTAATTGTCTGCTCAATGTTTCTTAGTACTACAAATTACTCGTACCTCTCCTGCATTAAAACGGTGTCTGGCTCCATTCTGTTTGAATTCAAGAGACCTCATTTTTTATTCCTACGTTGCATATGAGAAGGACAAAGCAACGAATTTTTTGAAATGTGCAGCTGATGCATCTGTGGGCAGCTTTATTTTCCCTTCTAGGAGCAGACAGATGGTGCCCACCACATAGAACCCACTGCCACTCTGTTGGCAGTGCAGACCAGGAGGTGATGGCCCTGCTGCATCCTTGCCATTAGGCTGTCTGGGAATGCCCACTGCAAGCCTGGCAGCAGGAACTCTACTCAAGCACAGCCTAACAGTGTGACTTGTCATATTCATTCAAGGAAATGCTTGAGGTTTACCTACCTCAATAGAAAACTGAGTCATGTATTTTGGTTTTTGGCAAGATTACAGGCGACTGGTAATGGCAGATATTTCATACAAACTGGCAGAAGACCTTTCCCCAAAATTCCCATCTTCACCTTGCTGTGCAGACAGACACAGCCACCATTTTGTATCCGTTCAAGCTGATCCAAGTCAGTGCTGATCCAGTGCTATCTTCATTCTCTAATCTCAGTGCACCTCTATTTCTTCCTTGTGCTAGCAGCAAGAGTTACCTGACTGCTGAGGAAGATGGCTAACTGGCAGTCCAGTGAAAAAGAAATTCTGGCAAAAACAGAAAAGCTATAGGGCACTGGAGACCTAGGTGAAGTCACACAGGCCTTCTGTTGGAAAGTATTGGCTGTGGAGTGCCAAGACCTCTTCTTTTGGTGTTCTCACTTGTGTGGTTGTGGTCTTCTGTTTGTGCTTGTACATTGCTAAGGGCATGGGGCAAAAGCAAAGTCCACACCCACGGGCACAGATGGTTACAAAACGTGTTTTAGCCAGCATTCTCATTATTCTTTTTCCCTTCCCCAGGGATGGGAAACTCAGGAATGGAACACAGAGAAAGCTGTGGATTGCATGAGTGGTAACACTATGAGAGGAGCCTAAGTATGTAACTCCAAAACAGAAGTATGTAACAACCAAAATCATCTTTCAATTGTGGGTGTCCAGACACAGTTTGGGAAATTCAAACTTGTTCTCCCTCATACACAGAATATCTATAGTATACAGAAAAGTTACAATTTTTCAAGAACACTCTGTGGAATTAAAACACTGACTGATGCACATGCTTGGTGATCCTATATATATGTGTGTGTCTGTGTATATATATATATATATATGTGTGTGTGTATATATGTGTGTGTGTATATATAAGCAATACTATCAAAAGACAGTGGGAGAAATTACTAATTTAGGTATTTTTCTGTAACATAAATTAGCAAAATACTTTTTTTAGGAATATTTACAGAGAGACCCACTGCTGCCACCTGCTTGTACCACACAGTATCTCTTAAATTACCAGGTTTCTTTTTAGTTTTGATAACGTTATGCTAGTTTCACTTCTAGTTGTTCCCAGTTCTCTATCTCAGCCTGCATTATTGACTGATAGGAAAACTTCTCAGATTTGGAGAACAGCTGTACAGTGAATCACTCTGGGTGGCATTGAGATACAGCTTTTAAAAAGAAAGGAAAAGAGAATTGGTTATTTCTGTCCAGTTCTGCGCATCTTGTTTTCTCATTGTACTAATTGGATGTTAATGCTTAAAAAAGAGCAAGAGTTTATGTTCTGAATCTCTGCTCTCAGACGTGTGCTCTTTCATTTAGGGAAATTATGTTAACCTATTTGAAACAAAAGTCTATTCAAAGTTCAGTCATATGGTACAAGACAGTTGAGAGCTGTGAAAGAGATCGCTGAGATACTGGCACTAATATACACATATGGTCAACACAAGTGTGTCAGCCTTCAGGATGCTCTTCCTTCCCGACTACCATAAATAATGTTTTTAATTTCTAGATTTCTGTCTGTGGGTGTGGGAGGATGTCAGAGCTGTCCTGATTCCCACTTTTTAAGGCTTAGCACTCAATATAGCTACGTCTTCTGTTACATAGAAATAATTCAAAATAGTTGTTTCAAAAATTGTGGAGATTTCACACATTAAGAACATCTATGCTGTAATAAATTGCTTCCATCCGATTGTATGCCTTTCTGGTCTTCATCACAGATTCACTGTGATCACAGCCACTGAATTTTCTGGAGGTCCATATAAGAAAACACTGGTTAAAAAAGGTCCAAAGGGCTCTTGTGGTTTTACACCACTGGGCAACTAAGCAACTTGCAACCATTCACATTCCCCCACCACTGTGGCTGGGGAGAGAATCCAAAAAGTGGGAACACAGGTAGATTAAGTAAAGAACAAAGGCTAGAAAACTTGTGGGCTGAGGTAAAAGACAGTTTAATACATAATGCTGAAGTCGTGCATGCAAGCAAAGCAAAGCAAGAAATTAACTCACTGCTTCCCATGAACTGGCTGGGAGTATTCAGCCGTCTCTAGGACAAGAGTTACTTGGGAAGACAAATGCCATCGCTGCAAATATCCCCCTTTACTCCTTTCTCCCCCACCTTTATATACTGATCATCATGATGCCACATGGCCTGGAATATCCCTTTGGTAGTTGTGGTCAGCCATCCTGGCTGTGCCCCCTTCCCAGCTTCCTATTTACCACCAGTCCCTTCACAGGTGAGGTAGGAGAGAGAGTACGAGAAACAAAAAAAGCCTTGGGTCTCTGCAAGCTCTGCACAGCAGTAACAAAAAACATCTCTATATCATCAGCGCCGCTTTCAGCACTACCCCAAAACACAGTCCCATACTAATCACAGTGAAGAGCGTTCACTCCACCTCAGCCAAAATCAGCACAGCGGGGCTGAGACACCCCACAGGGGAAAATCAGGTGCCCGGGAGATACGGCCTGCACCATCTCAGGCGAAGTCCCAGATATAACGCACAAGTACAGGCCCCAAAAACTGCTTTTTTGAACCACGTCCCAGAGGCGGCTTGGGGTAAGGGTAGCAGAGCTGGCTGCCCTGGCATGAGCCATGTCCGGAGCCCAAAAGAGTGGCTGTGGTCGCTCCTGAGGCTGCGTTTCCCCAGGCGGCTGGTATGCGGTGGAGTGGGGTAGGCGACTGCAGCGGGCGGGGGTTTGAGGCCAAATGCGGAGCACAGCGGCAGGGGCAGGAGACGAACCCCGCCGGGGAAGCGTGAGGGAGCCCGGGCGCACCCCGGCACGGGCAGAAAGGCAGAGCAGGGCTCTACGGAAGGGTCATCCCAACACCGGGGGGGCCTGGCCCCGAGGGGCTACGCGGAGCGGGGGTGGCCGCCGAGAGAGGGGCGGGGGCAGCCCGGGCTGCGGTGCGGCGGCAGCGGAACGCGGCGGCGGGCGCGGGTTGCGGAGGGCCGGTTTGAGGCGGGCACCGCTCGGCGCGGCGCCGGCATGAAGGAACTACCGCCGGGCCCGGGGATGGAGAGCGACATTTTGGACGCTCTGGAAGCCTTGGGGTAACCAGGGAGCAGCGGCGGCTCTCCCTGCGAGCGGCGAGGGGCCGCGGGCCGCAGCAGCCGTGGGCGAGAGGCCAGGGGCGGGAGCCAGGGGGAGCGCGGGATCGGCGGAGGAACGGGCCCCGCGTTGCGGCGGGTGCCGGGGGAGCCGGGCCTCGGCCGGGAGCGGGGTCACGGCGTGGGCGGTGGGCTCGCCCCGGCTGCAGTGCGGGAGGGCAGAGGAGCCCGGCCGCTCCGGGGGGTGCAGCAGCCGCGGTCGGCCCTGGGGCGGCCGCTGGAGGCCGGCGGGACAGCACCTCGTTCCTGGTGCCTGCCCGCCTCCCGCGATGTGCTTCGGATGGTACGGGGCAAAAACCCGTGCGAAATTTAATTTTCAGTTATGTTATCCACAGTGCTCCAGGACAATCACTTTGTTACTGTTAGGAGGAAACTTGACTAAACACTTAATACTTGAGTTCTTCTCTGTCAGGCATGTTCTGAGAGATCAAAGTCTGTTTTCACATACACATGTGAAAATTACTGTCTCATATTTTCTGACAAACTGTTTTGTTTATAAATGACCAATTTTTTTGTGTGTGTTTAAAAAAAACCCTCTGAATTATTCCTTGATGAAAGTAATGTCAAGAAAGATTGATTCCTTTAAGTGTAGTTACTAACCAGCTTAGAGTAAAATAATTAAAAAATATGTATATTTTATGTTACGCTTACTTCTTATTACTAATGTTCATCTGTCTGTGCAGGTACACGGGTGCCCTGTTGGAGGAGGAGGCCCTGAAAAAAGCAGCAGAAAATGGATTGTCTTCACCAGAATTTTTTGAGCTTTGCATTTGGTTGGGTTCCCAGATAAAGTCACTTTGTAATATGGAAGAAAGCATCACTGCAACAGATGGTATATGAATGTTAATTTAATATTTGCTCAGTGGATTTATACCCATGTTGTTCAGCTAATAGTGAAATTACAGTGTTGAAGTTTACAAGAAACCTGAAAGGTAGCCAAACTCAGGCTGATATTTGTGTATATGTGGCTCTTAGATTAAGATTAATTAACAGTCTTCTGTTGAGAAGACTGTTTCAAAAGGAAAGAAGAAGGTGATTTGGGGTGCTTTTAGATATACCTAAATGTAAAAAGTACATTCATGCCTGTAATCATGTTTTGATGGCATAACTTGGAGTGGCAGTTGTTTTCTGGCTGTTGGTCCAACACAGTGTTCCAGTCGGCACCGTGTGTGGATACATGAGGGGCTTGGTAGCGCTGTCTGATTATTTCTGCTGAGTGCTGGAGCTTGGATGAGATTTTATATTACTTGTGTTTTTACCAGAAAAGTAGTGGAACTAAAACCAATCATTGAAAATAATGGGTTCATGACTCCTGTCGCTTCTTCATCAGAAAATTAGTTACATTGACACGCTGTTTAGTGACATAAACTGTTCACTTCCTACTGATGTTCATTTGTGTTCATGTCTTCACAGACTGATGTAGCATTACCTCATTCAAAGTATGAGTACAAGATGCTATTAGAAGGCATGTCTGCTTGTATGTGGGACATTTTTCAGAAAAATGTTACTGGGTGGTAGGTGGTTAATCTTTGGGCTGTTTAAATCTGCAATATAAGTGTATGTTAAGAAAGTTAGATTGCAGTTTGATATTTCTGTAAAAAGCCATTAATTGTGCATTTATTTCCATAGGTGTGAAAGATATAGAGAGCTTCCAGCTTGAAATTAGTGGCTTTCTGAGAGAAATGGCTTGTCCGTATTCGTCACTGGTGTCTGGAGACATCAAAGACAGATTAAGAGAGAAAGAAGATTGTCTTAAACTCCTGTGTGAGCAATAATGATTTTTCTTATTTATAATACAGTATTTTATGTGCATGCTTTATCATAAGTGTACAACGTACACTGAAGAGTTCTTTATGTGTTTTTAAGTTGCTGTGTACGGTCATTATATCCCAGCTCAGCATGCATCAACTCAGTTGTGCAAAGTGATAAATAGAGCAGCATTAGAGAGCTGTTTGGCAGAAACTAAAATTTCTTTTAAAAGTATGGTGCAATGTACTGAGGCTTCCTGATCCCTCTCTTGATCCAGTTGTTCCAGCTCACCTGAACTGAGACCTTGCTTCCTGCGTTTGTGAGAGGTTTCAGGGCAGCTTGAACAGAAATGCTGCACAATTTGAAGGTGCTGAAAGCAGAATTGAGAGAAACGACATCTGAGTTTAAGTTTGACTTGGACAAAAGAGTCACAGGAGGAGCCAGTGTGATAATATGAAACCAGCCAAGGAACTTGGGGTCTGGCAGCAGAAGGGAGTTGAACAGTTAAATGCAGTGTGTAGACTGAAGGTAGGAAGTCAGATGAGAGGAAATTGAGATAAAGAATAGGAAATATACTGACCTGTTCAGGAGAGAACTGAGAAAGTCTCCCTTTATCATGGTTATCTTACAAATGTATATATTGTAGCTGTACTGAGAATGTCAATGCAAAAATACTTAAGTGTCTCTAAATCTGCTTTTTTCACTAGTATTTCTAAGTACAGAACTTCAGGCTTTAAAGATACAGCAGAGCAAGAAAATGAAAGGCTGTCATTTGGAAAAGCACAGTGAAATTATTCAGGAAGTGCAAGCTATTTGCGATGCACTGGGTCTGCCAAACTCCACATCTTCTGGTATTCCTCCCTTGTTAACCAGTGTGGAACAAAAGGTATGGGCTTTTACATCTTCTCTCTATTGCTGACTCTGTAAGCATTCATCTTAGAGTTAAGGGCCCAGCAACCTCACCCACAAAAGTGACAAGTGCAAAAGAATTCTAATTCTGAAAGCCAGCTTAGTGTTCTAAGTTAAGCTGTTTTGGTTATGAGGTGAAGTATTTCAGCGTTTCCCTGAGGTTGCAGTGTACCTGATCAGACATACTTTTCCATGCAAATTCAGGGTGTAAATTTCCCCCTTACCCATTCGAATGTGCTGTAGCAAACAAAAAACTTGGGGTAATAACTGCTTCTGCATTTATGTGCCTGTAGTCATTTCTGGGATCTATTCAAATTTAATATCCAAAACCTAATTTAGTTCTTTTTAGTTTATTTCTTAATTGCAAGTATGAATTTGTTGGTGGTATTGCCTTAGTTGCAGAAGAGGATTAAGATGCCTGAATTGCCAGTATTCAGTGAACAGGCCAAGTTAAACCTTAGTCAGCAAGACAGTTCTTTCTGTTGTGACCCTCCAGGTTCTAACCCATTTCACTGACGTGATCCTTAATCTGATTTCCTTACTGCAGAAAGTAAATAGGCACTTGAGGTGGAATTTGTCAGCTAAAAGTTTTGCTCTTTATCTCTCTAGTGTTTGGGGAGAGAGTGACTGATCCCCCCCTTAAGGGTCGAATAAAAACTCCCTTTGCTTCTGAGTCTTTGAATTTAATAATTTTACGAGATTGTGCTTGTTTCTTTCCTTCTTCCTCATCAATCAGTGGGCAGTTGAACATTGAGAGATTTTGGGGAGAGGGCCTGTTACTTGCATGATTTTCTTACATCTGTCTTCAGTGTGACAAGACAAAACCTTTAATAAGTTAATTGATAAAAGGCATCACCTAGGTGCAAATGGAACTGCCTATTCCTACACTACAACTGTGCTTGATCTATTTAGTTCTAAGGACGTCTTTACATTCAGTAAATATTTTTGAAGGGATGAAGAAACAATTCTGTCACCGTTCTGGGAATGAAAATGTCAGAGTTCCAGCTGATAACTAATGGCCTGATTCTGCTGATGTCCCTCTCTGAGTGTTGGCTGTGTTTACACTCACGTGTGCTTATAGGCTGCAGCCACTGCCAGGGGCCTTCCTTGTGCAATTCCTTGCTTCACTTCTCAGGCACAGATTTAGTTTCATCCCCTTATAGGGACAGGACTCCAGTTCCACAGCTGTGGGACAGCAGGACCAGACCTGGAGCACCACTTCCTTCATACACACGTAGTGATCGTGGACTGATTGCTCTGAGTGATCAGACACCTGGTGTCTGCCACCTTTTGCAAAGTCCAACATTTCCTAGCGGACAGCATCACACACTTGAATTGTGCATAGTGTTGCCATCCCAGTTTGTCTAAACCATTACATTTTCAGAAGTACTAAAATGAGCAGAATCATAAAAGCGTTTCATCTTTAATTTTGGTTGTGGTTTGTTTTTTTTTTAATAGTGCTGCCTGGACTATTTTCCAATAGTTTTCAGATTCTGTCAGTTCCACAGTGGTTATACCACTTGTACTCATTTCAGAGCGTAGAAAGGTGGCAAAAAGTTCATCTTCTGTGACTCCAAATTAATAGTGTAATTTGTTCTCTGTGTGTTTCATCCCTTACAACCAAAGAGATTTTCTGCTCTGTGTCTACTTGTCTGTCATCCATTACTTTAGTATAGGACAGGTTTGGAGTTATTTTGATAGATGACAGAGTTGGAGAC
Organism: Cyanoderma ruficeps; assembly: GCA_008694505.1. Classification (NCBI taxonomy): domain Eukaryota; kingdom Metazoa; phylum Chordata; class Aves; order Passeriformes; family Timaliidae; genus Cyanoderma; species Cyanoderma ruficeps. The sequence goes on along the minus strand of VZDJ01007753.1, from coordinate 21,497,960 downwards.
CTACAGTTATAGGTACAGCTGCTTTAGAAAGGTGGTGCCACAAATTAAAAGTTCCTTGGCTTTGTTAACTTTTTTTCTAAGGGCGCCATTTTATTACTTTTTTTTAATACGCTCATAGAAATTCACTTGAAATGATCCATTTATTTTTCCAAACATTTTTTGGCTTTTGATTTAATTAGGTTCTGCATGAAATTGCATTCTTGATGTTTAGTATTATATCATTCATAATATAGACTTACATACTGATCTAGTATTTTTAGTGTATCTGCAAACATATCTGCAGCATTTCAACATGTCTACTCTTTGTCTCTGTCTAGCATCTTCAGCATTGTCAGTAGCTGTGGGAGTAGTTCTGAGAATAGTTTGGCTGTGCAGCAGCAACCTACCAAAGGCCAGATCACACACTGTATTTTGGTATGGAATATTAGAACATTTATTGTTTTAAGTGATTTTCCAGTTTATTTAAGAGATTAGTATAAAATCAGGATTGCTGTCTTCATTCAAAATGAGTTTTATAGTAGCTCAGACTTTGAATGTACAATCATAGCAAGTATCTTTTGCATCTCCTGTAATTACCTAGGGTAGTGGTTATCAATGTACCTAAGAAAATGAGAGATAAATTGACAGTATTACTGCCTTCTACCACTAAGTATATCTTATTTTATTATATAGTACTGAAAATCTAATAATAATTTTTCAGTTGTTTAAGATGCTGTTGCCTTGTAAAGTATATTTACAAAGAGGGAATCTAGGAGGCAATCTGAAATTTAGTGCCAAAACCTCCATAAATTCCATATTAACATTGATGGAAGATTCAGGAAAGTTCATGCCAGTGTTATGTTTTGTAAGTAGTGCTTACATCTGGCTGTTTTCCAATCAAGATACTGTGAATTTCACACAAAGTGTGTAAAATTTACAAAGTGACATTCTAATACTGTTTATTTGAAAAAAAAATTTAATGTGATATTATTCAAAAGCCTTCTGAACTTTTTTTGCCCACATTATTAAAAGTATTCCACTACTTTTCACATATCAGTAGAATGAAAAGAAACTACAAAGGGCTACTGAACAAACTAAGTCAAAATTAAGCTAACATAAAACTTAGGTGAAATGTGAGAAGAATATTTTTTAAAATATTTGGGTATACATCCTAGAATTTATGAATATTTAAATTAATGTGTTTCATTTAACTGTTGGTCTGTAGTAATTTTACAGATGTAATGGTGCCTGGACAGTAAGTATTAATGTAACTGCAGGAAACAAGACCTTAGAGTTGTCCTGTTCATTGGGCATCAGGGTCAAACAGAAATGTATTTAAAGTTAGATAAATACTGAATTTATCTGCAGGTATATGAAACAGAGGCTTAAAAATATTCTGTGCTTAGGATTTTAGGTGATCTCTCTGCAGCTGTCCAGTACACCTTATGACTAATTAGGGCAACATTCTTTGCTCATGGTGTTGCTATTTTAAATTAACAATGTGACACCTTTCCACAGGTCAGGTTTTTCCAAAATCTCAAAAAACTCTGGAGGTGCATACATATCTGATGTTTTTCTGTGGAAAAGGTGTTAAATGTAAAAATTACAGCTCTGTTTTGACAGAAGATTAGGGTATTTAATAAATACATTGAATATGGTTATGAAATATCAGCAACATTTTTTTTTCAGTAGTACGAAATTGCAAAACAAATTATAAGTGTCATGTTCAATAAAGATACACTTTATTTGGTAACAGTAGAATAACTGTTTATTTTTATGCAGCCTATTTGAATTTGGTATTTTTGTCTCAAGCAGATCCAACAGCTTATTTGTTTTCATTTTATATTTAGAGAGTGTGTGTAAACTTCCAAAGCAGTGTTCTTAGTCTTAGCACTGTTCTGTTACCAAGGTCATTGATTACAAAGTATGTCAAATAGTCAAGTATACTTGTCTGCATCTAGTTTTAATGATTTGGTTTGCTTTTTACACCTGATTGTGTAAAAACATTAGGATAATTTTGCCATTACAGTTTGTTTTATGTTTCTTGGAGTATGTTTTCACTGCTCTTTTTTTCTGGGCACTGCATTTGGTTTTGTTCCCACTTACATGTGCAGATTTCTTTCTGGGTTGTGGTGTGTTTTTTAAACTCCTCCATATCCTTCTCAGTCCAGGGCAACTGTCATGTGTGGGAATATGGGTTATAGCATATATTCTCACATCCATTGTGTTCTTGTCCTCTGGCAGACTACTGTGTGTCAGAGTTCCTGTGCTCATTCCTCTGTCATCAGTCATGGCTGCACAATGTATTCTGCAGCTGTAAGGCAGCTCAGCTTATTTCTCCATTATAGCTATAGGGTTTCCCCACGAGCCCTGCTGATGGGAGTGAGGAGTAAGTGGAGATTCACTAATCTGAATATGACTTTACAGTGTGTCAAAAACATAGACCAGGAGCATAGACCAGTTCATCACTGAAGAGATTCCTCCTTAACTGTTACTGATTAGTAAAGTTGGGCTGGATAAAAATGACATAGGTATCCTCTTAAACTCTGAGAGAAAATGTTGCAGAAACTTGGGGACAGTTTCTCAGAGTCAGTAGTGGATTGTTTCATTTAGCTGCTCTTGTTTCATTTAGTTCTGATTTTCATTGATTATCTTCCTTAACTGTTCTCTCTAAACTTCCTTTCACTTTTCAGTTCATGGAAATCAGGAGTATGCAGCAGTGATTGACTTGTGATGGCAGAATGTGTGGCTTTTGTTTGTGGAGCCCAGTCTTGCGTTTACCTCTTAGTTGTCCTTGCAGCTGCAAACTTAAAATAATTCACTCATTTTCAGATCTTCTTTTGACACTCTAACAGTAAATTACATTGAGGATTTTTCATTTTCTTGTATTGGTTTTTGTTTCAGCGGCTGATCTCATTTTAATAGACTCTCTTCCTTTCAACCTTTGAGGTAATATTTTTGACCTCAGTGGTATGAGTAGACACCTCTTGCCCAATAGAATTTTTAATTCATCTGCTGTTCATTCCTTCTGTTATAACTAATTACTAATCTGTTCATCTCTTGCTGTCGTACTGATCTTATTCTATTGATGGTTATTAACTGATTCTTCAGACATTTATTTAAATTCAAACAAGGTTGGTTCTTAGGTATATTTGCATTTTGCAGTGGTATATGGCACTGTGTACATGCTTCAGTACAAAAATAATTCCAAAAATCATTTAGAAGATGACAGCTTTGGAGTGTTTTTTGTAAGGAAAAAGGTTACAGAGAAGCAAGAATTATCAGAGAAAGAGGAGTGTTGGGATTAGTGTGGTACATGGAACCGCACTTCACCCCTTATTGTAACCTCTTCTGATATGAATGGAAAATAATAATAGGGAGTATTATAGTAATTAGATATTTTCAGATACTACTAGGCTGTTTTTTGTAATAGAGTCAAAACAGTGTTTTCCCTTAATTTGGTCACTGCACAACATATTTACATCAGACGTTTTCTGGGATATTGTGTTTTTAACCTGCCAGAGTGCTCCTCAGCAGTGATGTAAAAAGAAAGAACAAAATACATACACCTTGGTTTTCACACAAAATTTGAGATCAGATTTTTTCTTCATATACAGAAAAAAAATTGAGATAATTACAAAAATCCTGACATATGAGAGTTGATTTTCTAAATATTTCTTTTAACAATTAACTACTTGTATTTGATTTTTGACTTCTGGAATTCTTTTCATAGCAATCAGTAGAGATGATATTTCTGTAACATGTGAAGCTCAGAACTGAACTTTGAACCGTGCCTTTTTGACAAACGTAATATAAATGCCTGTGTGCCCACATGAAGTCTTAAAATCCTTGCAAATATATCTAATGGCTGTTGCCACTTACAGGTTTTACTGTAGATCATGCACTACCTTAATCCTTCCTTTGGCATATAAAAGAAAATTAACTCTAGTTTTAATCATTTTGCTTGGTTCCCCATGGTTATTTACTAAAGCAAATGAAGATGTAGTTCTCTTCATCAGACTGTATGAAACTTGGAGGAACAATAATGTGCATGCAGTCACCTCCAGCTGAAAAATCAGTTGGATTACGTTCAAGTTATGTACAAGTGTTGTGGGCATTCATGGTAATGATTTTAGAAGACCTTTGCCAAAGAAGTTCACTCAAGAAGAGGAGTAGAAGTTTCTTGTAATGAGAGAGGAGAATGCAGTGGTGTTTGGAAGGCAGAGAGAGCTTATTTCATCTCTGATTATTGAGGGCAAGAACTAGTAGAAGTATAAGCAAATTTGATTTGGAGTGAATGCAAGAGTCTTAAACATAATGTTAGCTGGAACCAATTATAGGATTAAAATAAAAGGTAATGAGTCACGAATGGCTGCATACCCATCATCCTGCCTTTCTTAATAGCACCCATCACCAGATTTTTTGTAGCCCAGTTCTGTTGCCAACATTGGCAACAGAACTCCAAACTTCCAGTTGTTGTAGGTGCAACACTTAGTAGTATCTAAAATGAGTAATTTAGCTAGTCCTACCTTCTATATGCACTTGATAAATTTGTTATATAATTATTGTTCTTTTAATGGGAGGAGAAGTGATGTGTCATAAAATATTTTTGTATATAATCTAGTCATCTTATAAAAGTATTCAGGAAATCTTATTATAGTGGATCATAAGCCAGAAGATGTGTATCTATTTTCATGAGTCTGCTAAAACAAACATGATGTGTTTGATCTTCCAAGTAGCAAAATGAGATTGTAAGAAATTTTTCTGAAATAAATGTAAGTATCATTTGCGTTCTGAAATGTATGTATTTTTTTTCAGATAAAGGACATTCTCTCAAAAGTTAAAAATAACCACGTGGGGAAATCGCTGCTAACAAAACCTCTGAACTCTGACCAAGTGGTAAAGAAAAGTTTCTCCATTTCTTTCCAGTATTTAACAGGAGGGTCAAAATAAATGCATATGGCTTCATTTAGCTTTGCCTTTTTACAGTCACTGCTCTATTGCTGAATATTAATATTAAAATTCAATTGCTGAATACTAACAATGATAATCAGATACTTCCAGAATTTACATTATAAAACAGACCTTGTGTTGATTCATCGATTGTTCACTTTCAAATCATTTTGTATATCCATACTACATTATGTAGCATTACATAGATGCTATGTAGTTTGTAGTGGTCACCTCGGGATAGACATCTTAGTTGATGGATGGGAGTAACTTTGAATGACTTCCATAACTTTATATATTTGACTGTTTGAATTTCTTATTGTAACACTGTAGGAAAGATTGGAAAAAATCAACGATGCTCTTCGCAGTGAGTACGAGTGTCGACGGCGGATGTTGATGAAGAGGCTGGATGTGACTGTGCAGTCTTTCGGCTGGTCTGATAGAGCAAAGGTAAACTTGATGTATTTTTTGCTTCCTGTAGGTGGGAGTCTGCTGCTGTTCCTCAAAGCTTCCTACAGAATATTCATACTATGTAAATATACAAACACACTTCCATCACTGTTACCTTTTTTCCAGCCTGTTTCACTGGTCAAGTTGCAATATCCAAATCCTAGGTATTGAGGAAGGGGATGGATTTAACCAGGTGGCACAGTCCCATCCTTTGTTACTGTTTATAGCTTCACAGTTAGAAATTCTAGTATCCTTTGTTGGGGTTTCTCACTTCAATTAAAGTTCCCATCTCCCTGTTTTCTGTATCTAACACCCTCCAATGAAGTAAACTAGGAGGGAACCTCAGCACTTCTCATGCAGATGCAAAAGTAAGACAAACACTGGGCCTTAATACAGATTGGGTGTAAAAAATGACTGTTCATAAGGTCTGTGAGGTTACAGTGACTGCCCCCTATCTTGGATTCATTGCTACTAGATGAACAGCTGTTCAGTTGAACAGGTTACATGAATTGTGTGAGAAAATCACACAATTGGTTGTAATTCTTCAAGTCACTAAAAATTCCAAAGCATTCCTCTGTATTTGTTCTTCTGGTATTGCTTTAATTGTGATAATTTAATTTGTACTATTTCCTAGAACTCTGTATATTAAAAAATAGTCGTGATATTTCCGGGCTGGAAATTTATCTTGTTTGTATCCAAAAGAGCAGGGAGGTAAGATACATGAAGTTTGTAATTTGATGAAGACACATATGAGAAGCTGGAGGGAGATGTTCTTGTTCATGAGCTGGCCAGATCAGCTTTCCTTACAAAGTTTTCCTTAGAAAGCTTAGAATGGATAAATCTTAAAACTTGGAAAGCTTTTACTGAAAGTATGGATCATTAGGAGTCTTTGTGACCTCACGATTTGTCATTGACACATGCAGAATCAATTTCAGGAAGTTCACAAAGTATCACTGGAAGACATGAGTCTAGGTGCTGCTCTGGTGCATTGGAATAAGCTGACTGTTTAATTTCTGAAGGGGCTCTGAATGCTTTTATGCTGCAAGAAAGGAACAGGGGGGCATTTAGCTTAGAGAAGCCAGGAGATGTCCCTACTTGTATAACTTCCTTACAGCTGTACCAATACAATTATGTCTCTTCAAATTGAAAGTTTGCTTCTGAAATGCAGTTGATGTGACTGATGACTAACTTAAGCAGACTAAAACTTTGTCACTTGCTATTGTTCCATTCAAACAATGTGGAAAACAATGAATGCCCTTTTGAAATAGAATAATAGTTTAAAAAGACTTTTGGTGATAAAGTAGTCAGATGATTCATTTTCCTGTCATATAAAGACTGTTGATGTGAAATATATGCAGTTACAGAAATAACCAGGTTGCATACTAATTGAAAATTACATACTGTTTTCAATCTTTTCTTTTTTTCCCCTATTTCTCTTGAAGGATGTTCAGAACTTCTTCGAGAAGGTTTTGGGGATTGAAAATGTTCAGGCATTGATGTAATTTAGAGATATTTTTTTTTTTTTAAAAGCCAGGAGACAAATTGTTGTCTTTTAGAAATTTGTTAGCTTGCCTTTTTTTCCCCACCATTAAATAGATATTGATAACATTTCTCTGCTTTTGATGATGTGGCATTTTGGGGATTTTTTTTTTTTGGTTTTTTGTAACTTGTTCAGTCTTCAAGAGGGATAAGCTTGCAGACTGAAATGGATTCACAAATGATGGAGTAATTAGCTAGCAAAACAGTCTTGTAAAGGTTCAGCACATCTTGTCTGATCTAGCCAATATCAAATGTTTTATTTCACTCTGAAGGTCATTCTAGATTTTCCCAGAAAGTATGTTTATTTTTCCTTTCTGCTAAATAAATGAAACATCAAAGCATGTGTGGAAAAAAATCTAATGTTGTCCCCTGCTCAGTCTCACTTTTTCATGGCTTGCATAAGTGTTTTGCTGCATTGATATATTTTCAGGTTTTTTTCCACAAATTTACCCTACTTGGAAGCTGCTCTGTTTTCATCATGTTTAGAAGTGATCTATTGAATATGGTTATGTAAAGTTCTTGAGAAGCAGTATGGACTCCTTAAGTTTTAGTCTGTCATGTTGGAAGACATTAAGGAATCTGTTTGATGCCAGCAGATAGAGGAGTTTCTTTTGTACTGGTGCTAAGTTTCAGCATCAATGAAACATAATCAGCAGCGCTTTCTGTGTAATGGCTCCCCCAACAGGAAGAGAACTGATGATAACTGGCACTATGTTCTGCAATATAGTTTGTGTTTTCAGAAGCTACACCTTGTGTTCAAAGTGAAACTTACTGAGACCAGCACACAGTCAATCTGTTGGCATGTTTGATACCTGGCAATTAAGTTGTATTTGCTGTTATCCTTTAGGTAAAAACAGATGAAATAGCACGGCTCTATCAGCCCAAGCGCTATGCCTTGTCTCCAAAGTCGACCATTACATTAGCTCACCTTCTTGCTGCTCGTGAGGATTTGTCCAAGATCATGAGAACAAGTAGTGGATCAACACGGGAGAAGACTGCCTGTGCTATCAACAAGGTATGCTTTTCTGGCGTGTGATACATGGACATGGGCATTTACAGACCTATGGAAAGGAATTCTGGAATTATACAGGTTTTGCTTGGTACTTTAATTTATTTTTTTCCATTCAGAAAAGGGAAGTTTGCAGTATTCCAGTAAAGACTGCAGAAAGTCCTTTTTTTATCTTCCTAGACTGTTAGTCATTCAACAGGATGAAACAGAGTAGTGTAGATGGGAGGAACAGTGTGGGGGTGTACATGTGTGTGTGTAAATGACCTGTTGAGTTCAGTGAAGCTGCACATCTCAAGGGTACATATAAGTATTTGTGGTATCAGTTCCTGGGCTGCCTTGCCAGGACATTATTGTTTGGTTTGTAAACCCACATCTCTAGTTCATCAGTGTATTATAAATAATGAAAGTTTCTGTAGATATGTCATTTTGCTACAAAGTAAAATTATCTGGTTTGGCTGCAGTAATGAATCAACGTTATGCTGCTTTCTTGTGTGTGATAAAAGCTGAAGCTTGTGAGTAGTGACATGAGTTCCACTATTCAAATGGTGACTAAACTGCTTTTATTGATCCTGTATTTACAGGTTTTTCGCATGTTTTTTGCCTCATTTAGATACCCTATAATATGTTTACATCCTTAACATTCTGAAATTTCTTAATTACTGTAGAATGTCAGAGAAAGGTGGGGTTTTTTTCTTGAGAGGGCTTTAGCTGGAGTGCCTGAGACTGATCAGGGAATGTTAACATTGATCACACAGAGTTTATGAAATATGAAAGCGACAACAAAAAGACCTACTCAGATGAATCGAAGTATCTTTGTTCTTCAAATATGTTTGTTTTGTTTAATTTTGTCCAGTGGAGAGTTTCTTTTTTCATACATTGAGTAACACCTTCCATAGTCAAGATGCTTTTTTTTCCTTTTCTTGGAAGTGTTACTGCAGCCTATTGCATATTTTTGTTGCTCTGCCTGTTTACTGAGTGTCAGCAGTTTCTAATGTTAGGCAAACCAGTGTTCCTTTGAGAATTGCACATCAATTTGTCTGTTTTTTGCTGGCTGATTAGGTTTGAACTTGAAGAGCCACAACATAAGGAGTCTTTTCTATAGGAATATACATGTGTATTTGTATATCTTATATATGAAATATGTATATTGCTTATTGCGGTGGTTGCAGTGTCTGGGGAGTCTCGTCCCGCTTGGCCTGGCTAGCCCTGACACCGGCCACAGAGAAGGTACATCTCAGTAGACAGATCTAACTCACTGATCCTGTGAGCCCTTTTTACTGCAAGCATGTTCCACCACTCAGGAATAAAGGGAGAATGCTGTTGAGGTTTCTGCCACTAGGGTTTATTGGCGGCCCGAAAGGGACGACTTCACCTCCAGGGAGTCTGCCTCAGGACAGCACAGGCTGCCCCAGTGCAACAGCTTAAATACAGGGGAGGAGTCGAGCAAGGGACCAATCAGGTAAAGGTAGGGAGTGGCTCTGCATATGGAAGACAGACAGGGGAACCAATCAAGGAGGGGAAGGCGGGAACAGCCAGGATCCTGCCCAATCACTTGACGACCTCTCTAGAACTTTCTAGTCTTAGGGTGGGGCCTCCAAGTGATAGACAGGACCCGGGGGTTACATAACATAAGACTGACAGTTAACTGAGACAAGGAACAAACCATATAGGGAAAGAACATGGGGGGTACAGGGAATGAACCATTAACCGACACATAACAATATAAGAACAAACCTTAAATACATACATTAACTGATAAAACTAAAAACACACCACTACATCTTATTGCAATACTAATACTGCAGGTGTGCAGTGCTCTTCATAAAAATTTCACAAAAATAATATGAGCCAGCTGCAGTTATTTCTGTTTTAGAGGTGAAAAATGAGAACACTTTCAGAGTTCTGTTGTGGTGTTACAAGGACAGGAGATGGTGATTCTGCTGTCAAGTACTGCACTGAGAGGCCAAATTTCCTGAAAACAGCAGGCAGCATTTCTCTGTCCACAAGAGAAAATCCTGTGTCTCTTCAAGTAATTACTGCTATTTTTCAACTCTGAAAATGACCTATTTTTCCATACAGGTTCTGATGGGGAGAGTCCCTGACCGTGGAGGCAGACCAACAGAGATTGAACCACCTCCTCCTGAAATGCCTCCATGGCAAAAAAGACAAGAAGGTGGTGGAAGAGGAGGCTGGGGGGGTGGTGGTGGTGGCGGAAGGGGTAACTGGGGGGGNGGAGGGGGTAGGGGAGGAGGAGGGGGAGGTTTCAGAGGTGGTGGAAGAGGTGGGGGTGGCTTCCAAGGCGGGGGTGGTTTCCAGGGTGGAGGTGGCTTCCAAGGTGGAGGTGGCTTCCAAGGTGGCAGGGGAGGTTATGGTGGCAGGGGAGGCTATGGTGATCCCTATGGTGGGAGAGGAGGGGGAGGATACCGGAGATACTGAAGTACCATAAATCTTAACAGAGTTACTGGCAGAATATAGTGGTGGTGTTTACTGGTACTAGGAATTTAGATATGTTGACTTGGGTTTAGGTTAGAATTAAGTATGACCATATGAGTAATTTCATTAGACCAACTGATGTTCTCCCTGAGTTCTTTTAGTTAACTGAACAGAAATTTTATACTAAAATCTGATGACTGAAGCCCTTGTTTTTCGTACTGCTTATGTGATGTTTTTTATTATGTCATTTTATTTAAAATAAGTCTCAGAAAACTGAATAAAACCCTTTTTAAACAAACAAAAATATATTAATGGTCAGACCTCTCTAATTATTCCATGTTGCGTGTCTAGTCCCCTGCTCCAAAATGTGTAGAAAAAACAAAGTAGGCCTAAGAACTGGATGAAACTACTTCTAAAAGACTCAAGAATGCTGCTTTCAGGCTTGTTCTCTTCATCTCGTTGTTCTTCATTCATAGTTTTCATGTGAGACGTGTAAATGAATTTTAATTTCAAATGTTAAAATCCTTAAGGCTTTGGTCAAAATTATTCAATTAGATTTGTTTATTCTTGCAGAACTTCACATTACAGTAACATTGTTCTCTTCATCTCGTTTTTCTTCATTCATAGTTTTCATGTTAGACGTGTAAATGAATTTTAATTTCAAATGTTAAAATCCTTAAGGCTTTGGTCAAAATTATTCAATTAGTTTTGTTTATTCTTGCAGAACTTCACATTACAGTAACATTGTGAATTAATACTCTACACAAATTAATCAAATCAGGTTGGCTTTTTATGTTCATAATGTATCAGACACTCTATAATGGTCAGAGCATGTACTGTAAACTCATCATAGTGAGTTTTGATAGTGTCTTATTTTCATTTTACCTGTTTTCCATTGTTGGTGTTCCATAAAAAAAATTAAATACAGATTGGGCAGAAAACCTGCAGCCATCATGTCTGATTCCTGTGTATATCCTTGTGTATCAGCTTTGAGTCACAAAGTTTGAATAAGCTGAGCTTATTAAGAAAGAACATGACATTTCTTCTTGCCTTTTTCTTTTTTCCCCTTGTTTTTTTTAATTATCCTCTTCTCTGCCTACTCTGTGTTTGGGAGCAGTATTCCAACTGCCTGTAAACAAGGCACCTCATGCAGGAGTTGCGTTTTCTCAGTGATTTCTCCCTCTGCCAACCTAAAAAAAAAGCCCTGTCTTGACATGGTGTGGGTGCCTTCTCCCTCACATACACTGTTAGTCTAGAAGGAGTTGGCTGTCATACCATCATGGCTGTAAATATATGTAGATAGGAATTAAATTCAGAGCTGTCACTTAAAGAAGTCAGTTTCTGCTGCCCAATATCTTTTAGATCTCCCATGTTGTGAGGCTGCTCCTGAGAACAGAGGTGGAAAGGGGATGATGCCCGAGTATGTTCTCATGACAGCATTTCTCCGGGTCAGGTCACTACAGGGAGATTCAGGAAGGCATCTGATTAACCTGGTGGGTCTGATGATTAAAGAGCACAGCAGACTTGAAGCACTTGTAATTGTAGGTGTAACTGCAGGCTGAACTTTAGGATTTGATTTTGGATTTATGTTCCTCAGTTACAAGTTCTTTCTGCACAAATTTCCTGTTGGTGTCCATTGGTATGCTTTAAAGATGTTTTTTAGCTTTCATAAACATATATATCATGTCCTGTTTCATTGTCAACTTCATGCCTGAATGTAAAGTTCTGTTCCAAATCAAATTATTATCTTTCAAAAATTTTTCTCTTGTTATTTCCTCTTTGCTCAGTTTGCTTGAGAATGCTGCTTCTAATGTGATAGATACAGCTTTAGGGTTGCAGCTGGTGCCCAGGCTTTAGGGTTGCAGCTGGTGCCTGACAAAATGGAGCAGAAGTTTTGCTTGCTAGAACATGTTAGCGGGGATGCAAACTTTTGTACTAATGGCTTAATGTCACCCACCTGTTAGCACTGTAGTTCCTTTACCAGACTTTTTCAATGCTTCTCTCTGGGCTAAGCCCTTGGCAGCCTCATGGGTCATATGGGGGCACAGTACTGGTTCTCTTGATTCTGAGCTTGGTTTTTGCCTAATGCTCTGGAATACCTCCCAAACTGATGACATACCAAATGAGACTGCTGGCCTTCAGCGAAGTGTTGGTCTGCAGAGGAATACAAAGCAGGTTTTTAACAACCAAAGCCTTAAGATTAAATTCTGTTTGCTCATCCCAATGTTACTTTTTGCTACAAGTAATCAGCAGGCAAGCATGTGGCTTCATCAAGGAAATGCACTTGGAAAAGCAAACAACTTACCTGTGCTTAAAGGTTTCATTAGTCTTAGGACTCAAGGTTGCAGCGGTTTAGTTGGATTGTTGTAACTGGAGATGTGGATGTGCCTTGGTGTTTTTACACTCATCAGTCCATCCTGTTTGTAGTAGGCAGGACAGTTCTGAATGAAGTAAATCATCAAGTAAAGCACGTACATGCCCACTTCAATTCTAACAGTTGAATTATTTCAGTGTCATGTTTCAGTTATATGTATGTAGACTATGTAAAATATGGCAATACAAATAGGCTGGAGATTTTCTTTTTTAATTTGGTCATTTCAGTTTTTCTTAAATAACTTTAAAATGTGAAGCCAGTAGTTGAAAACTAAAGTAAGCACCACCATATTTCCTGGAGGTATCCTTTGCTGTCCTCTTGTCAAAATGTATGCTTTTAATTTCTCAAACAATGCAGTAACACCATGAAAGTAATTGATTTAAACCCCAAGCTTTGTCTTGAAAAAAAAAGTATTTTCAAAAATTCTGTTGCAAGTATAAGATTTTCATATATGTTTGTGAACATTTTTGTGTTTATTCTCACTTAATGAATACCTAAATTAATATTGGTTTGTTTAAGAACTGAAAAAAAAGGTTGGGGATTTTTTCAGGAATTGAGAGAGATACTTCTGTCAACAGCTGTAAACACTGAGGAATAAAGTACTGTATTTGAAATTATTTGCATCATCTGTGTCTATTGTGATATGGATCCACTATCGTATGTTCCTCCTTTGTTTGTAAGAAAGAATTCCAGCTGGTGATTTACAATAGTGATGAAACTTGCTTTTTATGGTAATGAAAATAACATATATTTTGACCAAAATGGAGAAGGCAATAGATAACTTTATAGAAAAATTTTAACACGCAAGGTATGTCACGAGTCTGGGATTCTGTCTGGGATTACTAAGGAATCTCAGTTACATTTTATCGTACTAAAAAAAAATTTGTAAGTGTGGTGATCTGTATGATCACTGCTTTCATCTTCACATAAACTAAGGAAATATCCTCTGATTAGTGTTCAAGTTTTACTTTATTACTTTCTATAATTATGAAAAAACCCACAACTTGTTTGGCGTAAGACTGTAGAGCAGATTTGCTATACAAACAGCAGTTTCACCTCTTGTTGTTTTTCCTCACATGATTGAAGATAACTGAATGGATGCTCATTTCCCCATATAAAATCTAATTTAGGATATGGTATTTTGAGGTTTACTATAAGGTAAATAGCAACTCTTTAGGGTGCTACAGCTCTGCCTGTGCAATAGGCGGCATTAGCAGATGCAACAGAAGCCTTGCTTAAACTTGGCTGCTGTGCTGTGAAATCTTTTCAAGATTATCACTCTTAACAAAAGTAATAAACTATGATAATAAAGACTGGTGCTTTGTAATACTTGGAATAGTGAGTAGCAACTCAGTGTTTGTACTGTGACAACCGCTAAAATATCAAACAAATAATCTGCAAACACCTAGCTGCCTAAGTTTTCCCAGGCACCATTCCAAGGCTCAGAGAAGGTGAAGCTGGTCTAGAGACTGGTGAGACTGGTACTAGGTTAATGCTGCAGAAGGGTCTCAGATGGCAGTCAAGGAAGATGAATATAGGTTGTATAGATTTCTCTGTGATACAAAATCAGAGGCATGAAATGCGATTTTAATATTTTTTCTATTATAAATATTAAACCAAAATCTTACAGTTTATATAAAATCTTTACAATCTGTACACTTTTTCAATCTTCTCAGACAGCATTAAACTTTTTCAAGTTGCCATAGAGATCAGTTACAACAAATAACAGATACTGCTAGAACAAAACCGTATTTCCAAAACATATATAAACTAATCTGAAAGCAATTGTATTTAACCTGAATATGAACAGTAGCCCCGCCTTGTGAATTATGATATTACTCAATCTATTTACTCTTATCTTTAAACAATCAGAATTCATTCTTAAAAAATAAATGTGGAACGGTGTTTATTCTTTCTGCCTTGTAACTACAGCTGGACCTAGAGAAGGAAGAGGTGAGTGTTTCCGTTTAACTTAGCCATGACATGATAAATTTCAGTATCACTGTTTGATAACATGACTTCTAAACACCACTTTTAATTGTGTCTTTTTTTCCTAACATAAAGCACTTTGAAGATTAACACAAAGACAAGTGGTTCTTTCATTGTCAGTTTTAACAGTTTCCCTGTAGTCAGGTTCTGCTGTTAAGTCTCATGCAGGAAAAAGAAAGTCCCGAAAGAAAAAAAAGGACTAATAGCACTTTAGGAAAAAAATAAGGGGGGGGCGTGGGGAGAGGAGAGGGGAAGTAACTGTTAGGGGCTTTGGGGAAACAGAGAACCTGAAGCTCTGAAGTTACTCAGGTATCACCTGACTTCTTTGAAGCAGGAAGTTTTCAGCACACATGAAGCACTACACACTTGTTCCGCAAGACATTCCTGCGAACAGACCCCTTTTAAATCTTTCAGATTGAACAAGGAAACTTCACAGAGAAACATGAATAGCACTTAGGACTGTACAAATCTGTGGTCATAACTCAGTTTGGAGTATTCAGTACCTAGTTACCTAGTAGCCTTTGGGCCAGCTGCTGATGTTAAAGAATTTTCCTTTTAACTGCGAGGTTTTGTTCATGGTTTCCACACTCCATCATAGACAAAGTATATGTACACACAATTTCTATTCGAATCCAGAATTTAGACCACCAGTGAGCAGTTATCTTGGCTGTACAACAAGATTTATGAGTCTTAGCTGCTCCTCTGGGGTATTTTTTAAATAAGTGAAAATATATTCAACTTTTATCTTGTTTAATAGTTGTAGAAACACTTTTATTTGCCTGTTAGAGATACACCTTGCTGTAGTTCCCTGAATAGAGGACAAAATCAAGAAGCTCACAGAAAATGGGTGAACCAAGTTTGCAGACATGACCTGACAACCATTCTGATTGTTTCACTGATCAAAGTGCAATTCCATGTTACTTGTTAATAATTCAGGTTTAGTGTATGAGTTTAAAAAGCTGCAGTCTTCAGAGCTGTTTTTTTCCTATGCATTTCAGTTATTTACAGTAATGTTACAGAAAATCTACTACTACTACTCTTTCCCTCCATTTATTTTTACTTATACATGGAGTTGCAAGCACAATCCAATTTCAAAACAAGAATTTTGAATCACTAAACTGACAAGTAGTTTCAAATTAACTTTATAAATAAAGCATTCATGTACTTGATAATGGCTGCAAATTGTGGATGGAATGTATATTTATGCCACTTTGAACACAAAACACAGGTGCTATTTTCACTGACTAAATTTCACTCTATAATGGACCTGGTAACTTAGAAGTGTTGAGCATGAAGTGGACTTAGTTTCTGATGTTTGTATGTGTGATGACAAATATCTGATAAATACAAGAACGGTTTATACAACTCTTAAGTGTACAGATTCCCTTGGAATGCCAATGCAATTTTCAAATTGGCTAATTTTGACAAGCAGATTTATCAGTAACTTGAAAGACTTATTTCCTCTTGACAATATGTACACTTTGTGTCTTTAAGTTACCTCCTTCGCACCTTTTACTATACAAAATTTACAGACATAGGAGCACTGTCATTTTGAGTCTTTATGTAAAGTGCATGTGAAATCTAGGAGAGAGAAAATGGAGAAATCTTGTTAGGAGCTCTGAAATACAAAAGCTATTGTACAGCTTCCTTCATAATATGGCTCTAAAGGTTCTGCTCAACAATGGCATCTACTTTGACAGGAGAGGAATATAATCAACTTTGTCCCATATCTACTGTATGGAGACAACAAGTTACCCCTCAGGCCAAAAAAGTGGAATTAAATGTGCCAAAAAAGTGGAATTAAATGTTCCCAAGTCATGGCATGGAACACAAAAATGGAAGCAGTATTCAATACCAAGTCTCTATAGTCTCACCTCTGTTACCTTAATAAAGTGTTTGAGCAGCAGAACTTCTAATGCTCTGAAAGATGTTTAAAAAATTTGTCAGTTTATCTTAAAGTGTAAGGATCAATCAAATATCATTAGCTCAGCTACTTATTTTAATGTTATTGTTAATTTTTGGAATTAAATGTGACCGTTCACTTCATGTTTTTAATTGGTCTTAGCTCCAAGAAGGAATTGTTTTTCTTAATGTAGCATTTCTACAGTTTTACTTACTCAGCTTTATCAAACATTTGTTTAACTGAGTTCGGGCCAAATTTGAGGTGACACAGTCTTATGAATAGCTACTTTGTCAGAACAATTTGTACAGTAAGGTGTGCTGCTGGCAGTCAAGCAAGTCACTGGAAAATCAATATGGTCTTCAGCACGAACAGAGACCTCAGCAACACTCTCACTCCTTTTAAAAGCAAACCCAGAAGTTACTATTTTCATTGCACAGATAATGCTAAATTACCTTACAAGGTCAAAGGAATTATTTTATACATTAGGGAGTGCATATTTAAAAGAGAAATGTGTTGAGTAAAGAGAACATTTCTGCTTAACATCCTTCAGATTCTCTCTCCATTTCACTTGGTAAGCAGCTTTATCACAGCCCCTCTTTCATTCTTCAGTCTTACATTCTTCCATTCCATAGGAGACTTTCCTCTCATCTGCTAGGAGCAGTCTCTGTGTTGTAGACTGTCAACTACATGGTTTCTTTTCTGGATTGTGAGAGATTCAATTGTTTTATGTGCCTGTTCCAGTTGGATCTTTAAACCTTCATTGTCTGCCTTTAGAATATTCCTTTCCTAAACAAACAAACAAAATTAGAAAATTTTAGTTTATAGTGCAATTGTTCGAGGACTGTCTAGTTGTATATTTAGGTTGACTGCCATAAACATAAATTGGTGTGGCTCTCAACAGAACCAGTAACTTATCTGAATACTTCCACAGTCCCTGCTCTATCCTTTGTGTATACTCTCACAACTTTCCAGCAGCTGGTATCTGAGTCATGTCCACAACCTGCACTTATCCACCTTCCACTGCACGTCTCATAACAACAGTAGTCCGGGAAAACAACAACACAGGTCCCACTCTACCGCTGCAGAAATTGATGTACCAGAAGTGAAGCCATTAATTTATAACATCATCTGCTGTTAGTAATTGAGGTCGGAATTTGATGAGGGAGCAAGGACAAGTGTAAATTATGGGACTCACATGAATGGGACATTTTAAAGAATGCATTTTTACAAGTTACATCCATGCTTCACATCCTTGTTGTATTGAATACACTGCAGATTGAAAGGGTAGTGGTTTGTACTGGAAGATTGTCTTAATCTCTGTCTTAATAAACTATTCATTTTTCAAAAAACACGAGTTCACTTTATCAGCAACAGGGGATATTTTGAAAGTTATTGTCATCATTCAAAGACTAGACTGTGGACCTCTTGTTGGACTGTTTCCATGTTGCTTCGTCACAAAATAGGGAAAATAATGAGTAAAAAGTATGAAAATAAGTCTTTGTTCCTCATAATTATAGCTGGATCCATCCATTAGTTGCACTGTTGGAATTGTGATAGTCTCTTCAATCTGTCTGGAAGGGTGTTTCTACAAACCTTAATTTGGGCCACGTTTGACTTGACACAGTCTTATGAATAGCTATTTTGTCAGAACACTTTAGAGTAAGCTGAGACACAACTGGGCTGATGCAGGTGAAATCTAGTAAGAAGCACCATGTCTGCTCACAGAAAAATTTCTTGGTGGTACTTACACTTGTCAGTTGAACAGAAGCAGAGCTCCCAACCCTCCCTGCCCATATATTCTGTGACTTAGGGGAGCAGATGCCACCAAAATCAGGAAGAAATTCAGAATTATGTTCCTCATTTTATGGAGTAACATTCTGTCCTGAGTGATTGGATTATTCACATTCTAGAGCTGACAGGGATCAGTGTGATCATAACAATGGCTTCAAAGCCCTATACTAGCACTAAAATTAATCATTTAAATTAAGCATTGCTGGAAGTTAAAGTGGCTAAGACTTTGTGATGCCATTCATGGATTGATTAAATGCAATTAAATTGGCAATTAATTACACTGGAGTAAAGTGACACTTTCCTGCCCAGCCACTCCCCCACACAGCAACCACTTGACCGTACTGTTGCGTAAAACAGAATTTGTTTCAACATGTAAGTACCTGTTCGAGTTCCTGGTATGAGGGTTTATAGCTGTGATGCTCCTCCTTGATTTTCTGGCTGGAGTCCTTGTTTTCCCATTTAACAAATCCCTTTCTGCGGCCTAGAATTGGGCTTGGAAATGTGGATGCTGGAGGTGCCTGGAGATAAGGATTTTCTGGCATCCTGTGTTCTTTCTTCTCTCTCCGCTTACGAGACACATCTCCAGCCAGCAGTACAGGATCAGTCTGTGTACTTTTATGGATCACAGCTGGTTTCAGTCTCACTGAGATTTTCTGAGCTGAGGAACCCATGAGCATAATGGTTCGATCCTTGCTGTCTTCACTGTGCTCCACTGCTTCTCCATTAGGAAAGGTGAATGAGCCTTCTTCTTGTCCTTTAAAATATATATGGTAAATTCAGGCAAGATCTCCTCCCAGTAAAGGAGAAACAGGATGCATGATAATTAAACATGATTCTAATAAATAAGACATTTATTCCTTACTAACTTTTACATTCATTGCTCTCCAAAACAGGTGTCACTAGAAGTTTCTCAATGTTGTGTCTCTTGAAACAACTCTTTGCCCTGTCTCAGTAACATAAGTATGGATCTAAGAAGAACACAGGTGTGGCATCAGGGTCAGCTTGAGAAAGAGCTTATGGGTGAGAGGTGGTTATTATGTAGTGCTGCAGCCATTTCAGACACAATCACAGAAATGCACATAGTATCAAGAGAAAAGGAGGGCATTGAGCTCTACGTATGTGCTAATAGGTAGCCCAAGGTGGAATCCAGCATTATGAGTCTTAAACAGGACACAAAAGATTGATAATCAAAGTGGCAGGAAGCAGATTTGAAGAACATTACAGGCAAAGAACAGGAAAGAAATTAAAAGAAAAAGATACGCTGAGAGTTGGAACATCAAAATAAATAAAAAAAAACCTCCCAGAAGTAGCCTGGTGTTTTTCAAGGACAACATTCCTTTTTTGGAAGCCTACACAGTAATATACAGTAAGAAAATTTTATACAGCTTGTTTGATATAAAGAGAAAAGAACAGAGAGGTGTAGATTGTTCATTTCTGATTCTGTGAAAGACAAATCTACATTCTTATAGATTCAGCTACTGAAGTGGGAAAAAAAAGACAATTGGTTGTTGGTTTTCGTAACAGAGATATGTAGGAAAACTGACTTTATAAAGTCCACATTAAAATTTGAGTCAGCATTGTAACAGTGCAGTAATCAATGTTACAACGTGCTAAAAAGCAAGGCTTGCTTGTCACAAAGTGAGAGAGTTAAGGAAACCTGTCAGATCTTCATGTCATGGCACCTAGTTCTCATGAGAGCCTGGCAGAAGATTTACTCATTGTTTGGTGGCATTTGTGCACCATACATTGTGTAGTGTGTCAAGAGATCTCCCAGAAAGGGAGTCCATCCTTACTCAGCCTAGAACAGGGATGGTGTTACTAATATATACCTGGTTCTAGTTTTATGTGTTGATGAAACACTGCAGTTAACTAACAAAACCTAAAAGGATGCTGTATAATTCAGATTTAAATGAAAAAGGAGCAAAGGAAAGATTATCTCCATATCTTGATCTTTTCTCACCATGGAATTGTTCTTTGACTCCTACTGGGCAGAGGCTTGAAGCAAGAGCAGATGTTGGGCTGCTGTCTGCAACTGAAGTTTTGGGTCTTCTCTTGCACTCTATCACAACCAGGTCTTTGCATTGCTTGTGACAGTTCATTCCACAGTCTGCAAACAAAACAACATTTACGTGATTCAGTGGCTCTGGTGTAGCATCTAAGCCAAGGCAGCTCTCACACAACTGCCTTCCTGGGAAGCAAGGAGCCTTCTTTGGTGTTCTCTATGTGCATTACCTGTAACAACATACATCTGTAAAAGACTAACAACATCTCTTTGCCAAATATATCTGAAACTCCTGTTCATTAAGTACAAAGTACAAAATGGCACCATGCAGTCACAAAAGTGCTCTGACTGTAGGAGCTGCAGAGAAAGCTGATACCTGTATGAGGAAGAAAACTGAAAAACATGTTGGCAGTGTGCTGCACAATATTCACAGAGTGATGATGTTTGTGTCCAAGGGTCTGTTCCCAAACTCTCTGAATTAAGTGATGTCCTGCAAAGCATTAGAGCTGTCAGTTACAAGCTCCTTCATCTCTGCATTTCTTGTGTCATAGATTCTTGAATCATTATTGTCCTCCCTGGGAGGTCAGATTAAATGGGTCCATAGATATAGCCATGGATCTCAGCATGATCACAAGGTTTTTGTCATTCACTATAAAGTATGGATTAAAATTAACAAAGTATAAATTACTTTACCTTTGCATCTGTATCCTTGTTTAATGACTCCCCATAGCTGAAATTCAAACAAACAGAAAGCCTACGTGTTAATATATTTCTTTGCATGTTTGATACCTCCAGATAAAAAGTAAAGTAAAACCTCCACTCTTTTCTAAGATCTGAACACTTGCAGAATATCTTATTTGCCTACACTTCTAGTCATAAGATCAAAATAGAACTATTTACCCCATTAACATAAGGTTAATAGACTATTTTATGTGTGTCAGTGACAAACAAAATATCTTGAGCGAGTCTACTGAATACATCAGCAGATCTGGCAGTTCCTCAAGAAGCTGTGGAGCTGGAGTAGATGGAGAATTCTTCTGTCTCAGCACCCCTGTCTGATCTCAGCTGAACACAAGATTGGTAGGACAGTCAGTTTTATTAAACCTTCTGTGCCACAGGCAGGGGCATGTCATGTCTGCATCAGGACATGAGTTCTAGCAGCCCCATGGAGTGGAAGGCTCTGCATTTGGAAGTCCTGCCTGAGACTGTTTTTGGTGACACAACCAAACCCCACAAAGTATGAACCATGCTTAAACATATTGGCACTGCCAAGAGGGGAGTAAAGGGTACCTTAAACATTTACAGAGACAGAAGTCTGGTGTTCTATATAACTTCACTGATGTTTCATATAGATCCATTTCTGTATATGACACAAGGCAATTATGACATAAAAAAGCCATAATTCCAAAGAATGTTAGCATAATTTACTAAAAAGTAAGCTTACAAATCCAGCACAGTTGTCGCAGAAAGTGGGCCTTAAGTAAGTGGTCTCTTGGAAGTTGTGAGCAAAGCCAAGTCCTAATTTGGAATAGATTGAGCTAGCTCTCATAAAGTAAGCTGTTATTTCATCCCTGCTAATCAGACCTTCCCTGGAAATAAATAAGAAAAGTTGTTTGTGAGACATATATTTTGTTAAATGCATAAGGAGAATTAAACATTTTTTTTCTTGACATTTTACAATAGCAATAGTTTAATGCGCAAAAAACTAAAGTGATCTCAGTAATCTTGCCAATTGCTTCCAAAATATACAGAAGTTTATCTACACATTTAAACCGCAGACTGACAGGATAAATGGATATGCATAAATGGATAAATGCATATGTGATGCAACCTCAAAACTACTTCATAGTAAACCTCTGAATAATCAC
Source organism: Cyanoderma ruficeps (assembly GCA_008694505.1). Taxonomy (NCBI): domain Eukaryota; kingdom Metazoa; phylum Chordata; class Aves; order Passeriformes; family Timaliidae; genus Cyanoderma; species Cyanoderma ruficeps. Next base: position 21,475,673 of record VZDJ01007753.1, on the reverse strand, counting down.
TACTGTATCTTTCCATGCTCTAATATGTTACGAAAGATGTTCTTGATTTTATCAAAATATACATTTGCCTATTCTCTATTTTTAAGGAACAGCTTTATCATAGGAAAATTCTTTAGCAATATATACTGAATATAATTTGAAAAATGTTTATTTTTCTGTTGTCTGTTTTTTCCTTCTAAATCAGCTTGGATACCACTGCTGTAAACCCAATGAAGATGTCATTCACAAGACATTTAGAAGATGCTTTTGTCAGTTATGTTTTCACTTCTGCCAGTGCCTGAAGAGGATGCTTTTAATACCCTAATGATAAAATACTACTTAAACACAAAATCCCCTAAATCTCTCCCAAAACAGATGCTCCAACGTTGATACGCAGGTACTCACCAATCCTTAGCCATTACACAAAATGAGAATGGGAAACTGGCAGCAATCTTTTCAAATTCCTCCTGGGAAATGTATCCATCCTGATCATGGTCATAATTTTTGAAGACAGACTGTGCAAGGTAATAGCATAATAGTTTATAATGAGGATGGTCTGAACTACCACTTTTGAAAGCCTCCACATTGTTTATGGATTTCCTCTCCTGTCTTCTCACAGTGTCTATTAAACAGTGCAACAGTGTAATTGCTTTTTTTGCTTGAGACTAAAAAAGCATTATGATTTCTTGATTTGCAGCAAAACATAGTTAAGTCAACTGGACTAAAAGCTTCACAACACAATGGCAGCTGTTTTTTACTTCTGCTTTAAGACCATACTGTCCTGGCCCACACAAACAATTTGTACTAATGCTCTCAATTAGTGCTCTCAATGTGGTTTCTCTGGCCAAATCAGTGTGGCTGTCTAGCTTACTTCATCAGGCCAGTGTTATGAGAAAATCAGTTATATGACAGAACTGTGTCCAGTGACACCTATGTCCAGTTGTGGAATGTATTACTGTTTGTCACTGGCCGCAAGGCAAGGAGCACACCTCAAACAAATTTAGAAATATATCCCAAAACAGCATGTATCAAAGGATGCCTCACAATATTAGAAATGCTTAGAAAGAAAAGAGATGAAGCAGGCAAGCAAAGATGAACTCTTTACATCTCTACCTCCACCAGTTTTGGAATCAATCTCCTTAGTTAGTAGTTCCCCATAAAGCAGGGGTCCCAAAAGAAAGAGAAAAAGCAAATTCTGCTTGTAACAAAGCCACTGAGAGGCCTCCTGTCAGACTGCATAAGTAACATGATGTTGGAGGCCCTGGTAGAAATGGGCCCCCTGGCTCCCTGAAAGAGTGACTCTGGCAGTACACAAACCAGCATTCACACCTCCTGCTGGCTCTTGACCCACTGAAGGAATTTCCATCTGTGCCTCACGGCCGCTGCTGCTATTTACAGGCAAAAGTGTCTGTTTGTGAGGACACAAGTCCCATCCCCATGTTTTCTCATACCTTGAGATTAAGATTACAAAGATTTACAATAATATGAAGTACATTGGCCAACCTTACTTACATCTACCATCCTCTGAACATGTTTGCTGACGGTTTTTGGATCAGGTTTTGGGGCAACTCCTGAGGCCCAGTCTGCAACTACTGGTGGTTTGGAAGGTGTCATAGGCTGAAAAAAATTGAAAGGAACTTAATTAGTACCACATGGAAAGATTTTAAGTATTATGCTTCTTCCAGGCAGTTGGACCTGACATCGTTCTTTTGGTAATTACATGGTGCTTAAGCTCAGCCTTGACCTGTTCAAAAGAGTAGTCATTCCTTAATTGTCACAGTTCACTGACAGCCCTGTAAAATCACCATCTTTTCCATATTTATGGAACAGGAACAAAACTACCACATAACACTCATGGGTTTCATCATTTGAATCATGTAAGAATTCTCCGCTTGAAAAAAATATTATCAACTGCCAAGATTAAGACTGATGTAATGTCTCTACATAGCAACTTCATTTGTCTTTGTGTTCATATTATAAAACCTGGTATGGTGTCATATCTGCCATATATTCTATCTCAGGCTTCATCATCGACCGAACAATTTGCTCTTTAATGGATTTCACTCAGTCTACAGTTAAATGCTTTCAATTTAGCATATAATAAAATAAAATAATAAATTGAATGAAAGGGATAAAATTTTGTTTTAAAAAAATCCTGGTTTTAAATTAAAATCACTCATAAAAGCCCTCCCTTTTTTAAGAATCTGTAAAGGCCCTTACAGCAGCTCGGTGACTTCGTGGCTCTCGTGCATATGAAAGTTCATAAATTTCATCTTCTGTGTAGTAAAGATCAAGGGACAGCTGAAAACAAACACATTAGTTTAATCCCAGAACAGTCACTACTGCTTTACAAACTTGTTACTAGAGTGCATTCATATTTTTTGGTGCAGTATTTTTTGATTTAGATTACCCCTAGAAATAAATTAACTTGAGCTGCACGGGTGCTCACAGTGATTTGAAATTTGTCCAGTTCTACATTCCAGACTGTTATTGCCATTATCTGGAAATCTGTAACATGGGCTGTTGGGAATTCAGAAGCTCCTGCACTGAAATGAAGTATTCCTTCTCATTTATGTCCTATCATATATACCTGCATGAAATTATAACCAAAGTTCTACGTATTTATAATAGCCATTTTTATAAAACATTATTTACAAGAAAAAAATACTTAGAATAATTTCAAACAAAATATTTAAAATAAATAGCAGGAAGAAGTAAGAAGTTCACTTCACATAGTTGTATTTCAGGCCCTGGGCATGTGTGCTTAATTTCACACAAGAGAGCTCCCCAAGAGAACAAATAACCTCAAGCACATAAGCATTTTTATCTATTAGTTTTTTCCTGAAACAGGGCTTGTAACCAGAAAGTGGAAGTGGACTATCTGGTTTTTCCAAGATGAGATACTTGTTAAGGCCTAACAAAGCTGAGAAACAAGACAGGAAGATTTACTATTTTAATAGAAGGCAGTATTTTTTAACTTACTAGGAGAAGCCAAAACTATTGTTTTAACAATGTCCCAGAGAGCATTAATTTTTTTAGTAGCATAGAACTGACTAGATATGACTAGTGAAATACATCAACTGTATTTGACTAATGTTTACATCAGACAGTTTCTTCAGCACCAGAAGAAACTTGGCAAGAAATGTGGTATCTTGAGGGACTGAACTTTCATGTTCAGGAAGGCATCTTCCTTATTGAAAGTACAGAGAGTGCATACTACTATAATGAAGCAGAAATAAACATTTCCTTCCCTTATAGAAATAATTGGAAGCATACTGCTGAACTGGCACCTCTACCCTTGCTGCCAGATAAATCAGTAGCACCAATTTATTCCCTTCTATTCCTGTATGTTTCCCCTTCAGGGGAAAAAAAAGTTACAATCTTATGCATTCATAATTGCTTAATTAATTAATGAAATTCTCTATTTAGTTGTTTGATAGGTATATGAAATTTTAACTGGATGTATTTATCTTATCTAATACACTTACTGTCAGCAAGTGAACAAGGTCCATATTAGCCTCCAGGGGAAGTGGCATTTCCTGGAGTTGTATCAGCTCATCTATGTGGTTATACAGAGAATATAGTTTGTATACATTAATTTTTTTGTCCTCCAAGTAGTCTGGCATACCCTCATAAAGGGATATCAAGTCTTTCAGGTGGACCCCAAGGATTGGGATCTTAAAGTTACTGCACTCATTATAGGCACGTCGGTAACTATCATAATTTCTGTAAGATGAAAGCAATTCTGTCATTTCATTAAACACCTAAAAATAAAAAGAAAACCAAAAAATCAGTGCTGGTTAGTTTCTGTTTTTGTCATACAGCACAATGTTCCCATGTTATTGTTAAGGAATTTACTCACAATGACTCTTGAAAAAAATTTTAAGACTTCAAGTGAAATCTAGGTATTCTAGATTCCCTATACCCACGAATTAGGCGCTAATATGTAATTATAGGTAGTTAATATATAGCCTAATCTATAATGCTGGTCTCCTTACACTCCCTATTTAGTCAAATGAAAAGAAATATGATTCTTTCGAATCAGGGGAATCTGTATACAGTCAATGTACAAGCACAGCACAAGCTCTCTTGCATTCATAAAAGCAGCCATCTTCACATTAAAATGTGGAATTTATTCTCTGACTTTCAGATCACCAGCTGGAATGGCTGGAGAGGTCCTGGCAGAGAAACCCTATGCTGTGCCATGATCCCATCATGGTGTGATCAGAAGTCATACTATAGTTCAAGGTGGCATACCTGTCTTTTTAAGAAAACTTTTTCCATGGAAATGAACTAGAAATAGTGTCTTGGGTTTTTTATAAAGGCCAAATTAATCTTCAGTCTAGCAGTACAAATATTTTCCTTGTTTAAAATTATACAGATTCAAAGTTGACTCATTAACATAATAAAATCAATGGAGCAATGTTTTCTCCAGGAAGTTCCTGTCAAAGTTCTTGATCTGTAACCTTTACAAACTGTTTGACATTGTTAAACCTCAAAGTGTATTTTCAAGTCACTAATTACCAGACTTATTTTACCTGCTTTCTATTAGCACCTGCATACAATTTCTTGATACAAAAAGTTACTCAAATGATGTGTACACATGCAGTCCTTAAAAGTACCAAATTTGAAAAATTTTGCTTGTTTCTAAAATAAGCTTTCTAACTGATTTTATAGATTCTGATAGCTGTAACCATTTCCAGTGGGAGGTCACCTTCACGTCTTTACTCCAGGTATGCACTGTTCATTCAAGTTAATCATACTGTGATGAAAACAGGCTTTTCAGATACCTTTGCAGACTCTTTCTGGCTCCAGAAAGGATAAAGTATCTTATTCTCTTAAGTCTCTTAAGAAGCCACACAAAGTCTTCTTAAGAAACATTGCTAAAAAATATGCCTTCCTTCCCTTTTTTTAAACAGCTTCCTTCGGTATTTCACAAGAATTTAACTGTAAATTAAAATAGATTCCTAACATTCCACCATGCTATGTGTGCATTAGGGCTAAATTTGTTCAGGTCTAAATTAAATAAAACCTGTCAAATGGAAAGATCAGAGGAACGAAACCAGTCCTTTGACTCAAAGTGCAGAGCTCTGTGTTAGCTTTTACACGGACTAAGGATGGTCAGTGTTATTATAGAAAACAGTCATTTTGTTTTCATATGTTCTACGATCCAATTCTCTGTTTTCATGTTTGAATATTATTTTGGACTACTGCATGTAAATGAAAATGCAGCTCATCATGTCTGGGATTAAAGGAGAAACCTTAGAGAATCTGTACAAGATCTTGAAGAAAGGTGGGGTGTAGGAGTGTAGGAGAAACTGGTGATGTAGAGATGAAATAACAAATAAAAACCCTTCAAAACCAAAGGAATTTTTGTTCTGTCTTTCCATCTTATCCAACAAAGTAAGGTTGCTTTTAGTGTGTACAGTGACAAAAAAGTTAAAGGCTCTCTTATTTGTAAAACTTAGAGAAGCAATACTAACCTTAATTACATCGTGAGGAACACATGAGCTTGTTTCCTTGAGCCTGGAGATGGAACTGTGACAGAGACCTCCTATCACTGCCATTAATGTGTTGAAATTCTGCAGCTGGTGGAGCTTCTGTGTTGACATAAAAAAAATCAGTATAATTTAAAGGTTCATGTTGTTCAATGTGCACCCCCAAATTTTAATTTCCTCTACTGTCTTGCTCTGACGTCTTACAAGTTTGTGCCATTTGACTTCACGTATTTTGGTAATGAGTTGTGTTTACTGGGTGTAACATGAACTTATTCTACTGTTACTAAATCAAATATTAAATTTTCAGATACAGTAAGTCTTCAAGGTACTTCATCAGTACTTCCCCTTCTTCCCACAGTCTACCACAACTAGGAAATACTGCCTATTATCTTGGTTATGACTGCAGTTGAATTAGTATGCAAAGAATGTGAATAGGACCATTCCTTTTATCCAGGAAGGTGTTTCTGGTGGATGCTTCTAATTACAGCCAAAGCCATGAGAGTCACTCATGCTTTGGAAAGCTTCACAGCCACAGCTGGGAATCTCCCATGCTGATTCAAAAGCAAGTCTAGTTTAACAGCAAAAATTATTTCTTCAGAATGAACTTGAGGAAATCCTAGTGCCACGACACTGTAATATCTGAACACTTGCTAAGACAGCAGACATACACAAATACACATCTGGTGAGTATGAACCAGGAGACCAGGGCCAACACTCCCAGCTCACCCTACAGTAACAGCATGGGAAGAGCAGACAAAAGGGCTCTATCAGAGAAAGACAAAATAAACACCAAACATGTCAGATTTTAACTGACCTGTGCAACATGAATAAACTTGATGAACACTTCAGCCCGAAGCTGTGGTGTTGGTCTGCTGAGAACCATTAGCTGCACCCACTGAGAGATACCATTGCAAAGAGAAATTGATCTTTCCATTGTTGGATTCTCTTTCACACTACTGTTCACGATGTAGTTCTGATAATCTGAGAACTTAAACAAACAAAAGAAGAGTAAATGAAAATTCATGTCATTTCATATGCCTCATGACCTGTGTGTGGACAGAGGTCTGCTTATCAAATGAAATATAAAATATGTATTTTACAACATAAATATTGATAAAACTGAAATCTTTCCATGGTGAAAAGCTTTATTAAATTCAAAGCAGGGGTTTTGACAAATTGAATTAACTGAAAGCATCTTTTTGCCCTATCTCAGGGGCCTTGGCTCTTATAAACCCCAGGATGATTAGAATCGGGGATTTCCTCCCAGCCTCAGTGGCTTCTTACGTTCATTGAGCCTAGACTTCTGTAGGGAAGGTTAAACTGAATTTAAATTGTAATCTAATAACTCAGCAATAGTTTAAGGGAGTTCAGTGTTCATTTTATGTATTCTGTAGCTGGGGCACACTTCTGAATTAAGCTACACTAATAAAAAAAGCAAGTTCAATGGGATTAATCTGAAACTGAGATAAAGCCATTAAGAATGAGGGCTGCAGATTCCTTAACACTTTTAATACAACCTATGAGAGTCTCTTATTTAATCAAGACAATCTAAAATTATTCAGTAGATACCTGTGACACACTTTTTTTTTAAAGCCATTCTTACATTAAGATTAAAGAAATAATTTGCTTTTGTTGATGCAATTTTTATCCATTCTGTTGATTTATCCCTTAACAAAACTACTCAAGAATTTGAATCATCAGAAAATATGACATGGAATTTTTATGCTCATTCTTTACTATGACCATTAATACTAAAATCTTACCAAAACCACTCATAGCTGTAAGAGGTATACATTCCTTTCCACAGGAATATGTGGAATAGCATTGATCTTTAAGCAAATGTCATAAATTGTCATGCTGTTGTTTGTTTGTTACTGTCCCTCTCACCTTTTCACAGCTTTATAAATTTCTCCGTCTCTTTAATAAGAAATATTAGCACTTTAAAACCAGATATGACTGCAGATACTTTTAGATTTGTCTTTGTCAAATTAAAAATGGAAGAAATATTAGTAATTAGTAGAGCTGTCCCTGAGATTACACAGTACTTACATTGCAATTACTCTTTAAATTTTAAACTCCAGCCAGGTTTGGCTGGATCTTGAAATTTAAGCAACTACTTTATACAGATAGATAATTTTTCAATATCTGACTACATAATTATGGACTTCATAGTAATTTCAGTACAACTATGAATCCGTTTATATTTTTTTCTCAGCAGTCATCTCCTTCAGAAAAGATTTTTTTTAAATGCTGAAGAAATTAATCTCTAAAATGCTACTTGAAAGTTTTGAATTAATTGTGGTGTAGACATTTATTAATGACGTCAGCTATAACAAGCTTGACAGTAAAGAAGTTTAGGTACTTAAATATTGCAAGAGTTTTTATTGTGATGGCTAACTTTAGAGCCTCAACAGGAATCCAGAATCCAGATTCTTACAAAAGACTGTGGCCTTCCTGTACTTTATGACTGTAGATTAAACCACTTTCCAAGCACCAGCATGCCTCCAGTCAATACTCTGTGAATGCCACTCCTTGCATCTTAATTTGCTGCCAGAGGGATGGCAGCTCATGGAAGATTTTTCTGTATGCTGTGTAAGTGATCAAATATTCCCTTCTGACTTTCAAATGCCCAAACCTTTAAGTAGTTATCTCAGTGGCTAGTGACACAACTGGTCATTTTCAGTCTTTCTCTCAGTGTATGATGCCATATTAAAATAACGAAAGGGTTCTGTGGCTTAGGGCATCATAAACAGATTTTGCAAAGATTTAATTAATATAGCTAATTATTAATTATATATTATTTCCTGACCAAAGTCTTGGTAAGCTCAATTTATATAAAGACATATGCAGGTACCATGCATAAAAAATGTATACATATATATAATTGTTGCAACTCCATGACACATCTGACACTCTGACTAAAACCACACTTGTTATACTCACTAATTACCTTACATCTGCACAGAGTTTTGAAAATGGTAAGTTATATAAGCCTTGCATATTATTACTGCCTACAGGCAGCAATCAGTGCATGACTTCGGTTCTACAGCGTTTTGAGTTTAACACAAAACACAGTCACGTACTGTCAGCTCAAAAGAAAGTACATTAAAACACAACTGTGAAATCTTCCATCTAGTGAGAGCCCCTTTTCTTGCATAGGTTCAGCTCCATATTGTAGTGCTACAAAAAAACCCCACCAAAAACAACTAAATAACAGCAACAGCAAAAAAAAAAAAAAAAAAACCTGAAAAAAACCATTCTGCTTTCAGTCTTGACACAGATTTTGCAATCCTCCTAGATTTTGGTTTCTAACATTCACTTTTCCATGTGTAAACTGTATCAGGTTTGAAAAGAGGCAATGTTGTAGCATGCAATGATGCAAGTTAAGCCAAGGTGCATAGGGAAGTTTGCATCTTATCAGCTACAAACATTAGTGAGAAAACAAATCAAATGAAAGAAAAAATAAACTAGATAAATCCTTAAGAATTGTTTGTGTATATGAAAACTTGTATAAAAAATATGTTTATCTCCCCTTACATTAAAAATGGCATTTTCTAAAGTGTTTTCTTATCTCTAGTCTTTATTTTGTATGCACAATAAAAAAAGGCAAGCAGAGTCCAGTGGCCATCCTCAATGCAGTCCATTATTCACTGCACTGTTCAGCAGTCCATTATTCACTGCACTGTTCACTACAGCCACAGAAGGTTAGCATTCTCAGAGAATATTCCAAGTTTCCTTCATCCCATTTCAGCCTGATTACTGATTTGAGTCAAAGGATGATGACATCCCTTGTTCTATTAAAATTAGCTTTTTGGAAGAAGATCTTGGATTTGGAATAAGGTTTACTCTTCTTCCTTCCAACTGATCTTGCCTCAACTCTTCCACAGTTGAGGTTCATTCTGTCACTCTCATATGGTTGTAGCAGAAGGATATCTAAGTTATCTAAGAATCTAAGTTCCACTGGCCACTTTCAATACTAGTAAAATAAGAGAGTCTGGAATCAGATTCAGCATGTCCAACATCTTGTATGGCAGAGTTAATCTTGTAATACTACCCCTCTGCCACATTTTCTATGTCTTTCCCATATTTGCTCCATGTTAATTAATTAATTAATTAAATAAATAAATAAATAAAAATAACTTACTGATATTCTTCTGAAAGACTTAAACTCAAGATAGGTAAGGTGGTCTGACAGCTCCTCTGGCTCAAGGTGATCAAAAAGAAGTGAGACTTTCCGCTTCTTACTGGTGTTGGCCTTTACACGCTGTGTCAGCTTTCTAGACCAATCCCTAGAATTTCTTTTAAAACACAATTACTCCAAGTTATTTACTGAAGAGCAAAATTTTCCTCTTTCCCTAAGTTAGAGGTAACATTTCTTTCATGCCTTACTGCAGTAAAAAGTGATTTATTTGAATTTCTAAACAGCAAACTCCTTTCATGCATTAGAGATTATATGACAAAATATTATTGTTAGTCTTTACTGTATTGATGTAGCATCTTAAGTACAATACAACTGTCTTACTAAACAGCATGAGAGTCTATACAATTTCTGCAATCAGTACTACATTTTCAGAATAGCTGTCTTTGTTTTCATTGAACACATCCAGCACTCCTCCATTTAATAATTCTTAGATTTCCTTGAGCAACCTCTGAGTATGAACTGTCCCCCTTTGCTATTGACCCACAGAGTAATAAAACTTAATTCAATTTGAAAAGCTAAATATCCTCCTTTGTAACCAGATACAAAAAGTATGCCAAGTTCCGCTCTGCTTTAGCCTGTGCATTTCCAAGCTGACACTCGTTTTGTCAGTGTACTGTTCCACAGAGCAATCTCTCTCTCATGTAACATGGAAAGATGTCTTCCCAAGAAAGAACTATGCAATGTACAGCTCTAGGATTTATTCTTGTCATGACAAGTACCTTATAACCAAAATCATCTCAACAATATCAAGAGTCTGACAATGTAATAAACTATATCTTCGCTTACCTTTGTTGCTAAAATATAAACACATTTTTTTTTACCTCATCTGTTACCCAATCAGATTGTATTCTCCTTTTTCATTGATTTCAAGTGATCTTGCAAAACCCTTAGGCAACAACAAATTTACTAAGTTCCCTGGATAGAGTAAAACCTAGCTGTCATAGAGAATCAGTACAAAGTCTACGCTGCAGCTAAATTCAACTTAAGCCATTCCTGAAAGGTATTCTGTTCCTCTACAGAATGTATATTTCATCTGTAACAATGTATAAATTCTTCTAAGGATAGCTAACATATGACTTATGAGAGACATGATATTTGAATAAAGGAAATTCAGAGCAAAAGCTTGTTTTCAGAGTATATTGAGACTTTGACACTCACATTTGAGATGTGTCAATTAGACGACAATGTAACTCCTCACCATTAGCTCGAACCACCTCTTGAAATTCCTCCATAGCTGTGGATAGTTTAGAGTCCATTTTGAACATGATCCAGAACTCTGTAATCCAATACCTATTAAAATTAAAACACACACACACACCAAAAAAGAAAAAAAAAAAAGGTTTTTATCTAGTTAGGCTGAAATTTAGTATGACCCTGTATGGCTCAGAATGTTCCCCTGGTCAGTTGAGGTCAGCTGTTCCAGCTGTGTCCCCTCCCAGCCTGAAGCTCACCCCCAGCCCACACTCTGGCAGGAGCAGTGTGAAACAGAAGGCACTGACACTGTGCAATCACTGTTCAGCAACAGGTCAAATAATGCTGAGTTTCACTCACAGATGCAGTGCACAGCATTATAGAGGCTGCTATGAAGAAAGTTAACTCCATCCCAGACAGACACAGTACCCAGCATTATACATGTAAAAATACCTGTGCTTCTTGGAAAAATGGAAATGCACACTCTTATGGATGCACATATGCATGAATTTGCCTGGAAGCAAAAATGTTACCAGATCTTGCACAATACTAAAGCACTCTGACATAACCAATAGCAATCTCTGAAATAATAAAATCATCACAATTTAAAGCAAATTCTACTTTTCTGTTTATAATAATTTCCCCCTTTGTGTAAAAAAGAGGTATATCAATCTACTAGAGCTGAATATATTCCTTCTCTTTTGTTTTCTCTAAACTGACATATCAAACTTTACTATACTTAATAGGTAAAAACAAGCCTTTCAGGACCATTGCAAGTGATGAAGTAGAATTACTAAGAATTACCTACCAAATGCAATTGAGCTTTGCTTAGTATAAAAACATCTGCAACATCCCACTTAATTTTTAATAGACCTATATAATGATATTAGACACACCTCTATCATTTCCTGAGCACTGTCAATTTTCACAGACATTTAAGACAGAGATTCATATAGAATCAGTTCAAAACTGTGACCTGGCAACTCATGCACTGATTTTAACAGATCTGCTAAAAGTCAGTTGGACCTTTTTGTGTAAAGCTGCTAAAGTGAACCTGAAGCAGAATACCTGTTTCTCTCTCTAATGTCCATTTCAGATATATAAAACCATATTTATATTTGTCAGATGGATGACTGCAAATTAACCACTAGTAGCTACCAACCAAGAATATACTTACCTCACAAAATAGCATATCTTTACACACAGCATGGAAGAGTTATTTTCTAAAGCATTAAGATAGGTAGAAAACTGTTAAGGAAAACCACATCAATTCACATATGATATAAAATATAACATGCTTGACACTTCCCAATCTGTAAGCAGCAAGAATCATCCTGCTGATGGCAAATATTATATCAGATTAGGGTTTTACATAAGTAAATATACAAAGTATACCCCAAGGGTGTTACCAAAGTTTATTGCAACTATGACTACTATGAATAATACTGATGCAGTTGCCAGAGTACTGAGTAGTGTTAACCAGGGATTCTGTTTTCTACATGTTTCTTTGCAACATGCCTCACAACTTCTCATAAAACTTGTGCACTGACATGTCATTAAAATTTGAAAGATTCATACCAAATTTATCAATTAATGCATTTATGAAGCAATCCTTTTCAGCTAATTCACTGGAGATTAAAAAAAATAGAAAAAAAAGCTGTTTTCTTTTAAACATAACCAGTTGTAGACAATGGTAGAGCAAAATGTAACATGCCTCTCCATAGTAACCTCACCTTTGTAACTACACAACAGTTTTCATTTGACTTGCTCTGGCAACTGAAACAGACAACCATATTTTTAGTCTATTAGCTCTTTAAAACATATTTTGATATTTTAGCCACTGTCTGTTGAAGTAATGGAAAATCCATTTTGAAAATGTATCATGCATGTCTTGATTCTTCTGATAGAGATGACACATATTTTCAGGCCTGCAAAGCATAATTCAATGAAAATACCTTGTGGACCCACTCACAATCTGATTGCAATTAACTGCAGCCTAGATCTACCACAGCTGAGGGGACATGCCATGCACCCTTTAAGCGTGCTTACATTATGCTGACTATAGAACTGGTGAAGTCTGAGTAAGTTCCCAAATATTTTTAAGGGTCCTTCTCTGAACGTCTGAAATTAGATGACTTACAAAGAACTCGTAACCACCTCAAATCAGTCCCATAATGGTGCAACTGGAACACTTGCAAGGTTTTGCAAAATACAAGAGCCCAGACTACCTGATCCACTCAAACTTGTCTTTAACTTTCAATATCTTTACAGGGAGATACACACAGAGTTAAAAATCAAGCTTGCAAAATATGCAAGTCTAAGAAAAGTTTGAATTGCTTTTCTGGTTGTAGAAAACGTTCGATCTCAGAAAGAAGATGCAAGCACTGACTTTGTTCCATTTTCCAAGAGCCTATGAGCCTAAATGAAATGCAGCACTACACCACACATAAGCTGTAGCTTAGCACACTTGATCCAACACCTGCAATTAGAGAAGCAGCAGGACAGTCCTGCTACAGACAGAGAGCCAATGCTCCAGTAAAACTCTGCTGTCAAGGATGCTGCTTGTAAATGACTGGAAGATACAGAGTTTGAGGAAAGAAAGGATTATTAAATTGAATTGTATCAAAACTGGATGTAGATCCTTAGCATGACAGGTCTCCATCCTGTACTGTGCTCATCTAAATAGGAGTAAACATTTTGTAAGGCTAAGAAGACAGGTAACATATTCCACAATCAAAAAATCCAAAGAAAGGCCAGTATTGTGAATATGATCTAGTAGCTACATTGTGAAAAATCTAATGAGCCAGAAACACACGTGTGAGTTCAGGCACTCAACTCGAAATGAGAACAAAATGAAAGGAAAAGCTTATGATTTATTTCAGCAGTTTTGAGTGTGTGTAAGAGAAAGAATTTCTGTTGGAAATTTTCATATCCTGATGATACAGTTTTGTTCTTTGCTCTTTGACTTGATAGTGGACAGAGAGAGAAGCAGATCTGAAACCTAGGCCCAGGTTCACTGTACCTGAGGTGCCTACAATGATCTAACACCTGCTAGATATTCCCTCCACAGCCAACAGAGGGTGATTTATCCTACTTAAAACCTGACTTGGAGTTTCATCTTTTCCTCTGTGTACAACATGCTAAACCTGACGAACAAAAAAATGCCAACCCTAAACCAAACAAAAGCACACCATACAACCAAAAACTGTAAAGAACAAGTGTACAATTTAATTAGTGGAATACTAATACAGCCATAGATTAAATATCCTTTACTTACCCATTTCAAACTTGTCAGGCTATCAAGTTACCTTAAAAGCAGGTGGAGATTACAAAGGATATAGATCAACAAGTTTCTGAAGCATGTCGGCAGAGGAGATGAAAAACTGATGCATGGCCAGAATTATTTTTAGCAGCTGGTTGTTTTGACATGCATTTCCTTCTAAATCTAAAAAACAAAAAGGATTATTCATATTAAAATCTTGCTATACCTTCGTAAACAATTTGCAACAGGCTTAATCCTAATGCTAATCATGTCTGTTCATTTATGCTATTTCAAAGATGGAAGTAACTTAGTAATTTGGGGAGTGCATCATTTTTCTGGTGAGAGCCATATAGCAACTACTATATTCCACTGCTGTGTTTGGAAGACCCTTGAAAAAATAAGGGAAAAATAAAAAGGTAAGTAAAAAAGCAGCTATGTCTCAAAAGTAGTCAGAATATCCAGATAATTATACAAAATTATCTAAGCCCAGCAATGCAACTAAATGCTTAGCTTTAGGCATACGAACATAAACTCGGAAACAAATCATTGAACTACAGAGCAAAACAGTTCAGTTACTGATCCATATCAGCCAGTCATTGGTATGACTACACTTACCAAACAGAACAGCAATATTCTCAAGTGTTTGTGAGCCTTTTTGTACAGGTGACACACATACCACCAAAGTGCACACACAGGATAGGATCATAGATATGCACAGGTGCACATGGAATGAGATACAACATGTGCTAGAAACCCAGAGGTTAACCTGTGCATACTCCCTGTGGTGGTCCTAAATGTACTGCACATCAACTTGAACTATGCACTACAAGGATTTCAGCAGAAGAAGGGCTTTAGACTATATCTGTTTTCTGGGTCTTATAGGGTTTTTGTGCATATTCCAAAAAGATCAAGGACATGAAACGTAGCAGAACACTTTTAAAAGTTTCCATTTCTGCAACAAACAATAGTGAAAGTGTGTGTAAATATTAATGGTCAATGTTCTCCCACAGCCAGTCATAAGAGAACCTAAGTAACTTGAATTGGAATTTGACACCCTTTAAATACAAAAGAAAATTCACCTTTTCAAATAATTTTAAATAGATTAACCTCTATGGGAATAAATGTCGTTACCTCTTTAAAAAAACAGTATAAGGAACAAGATAGAGAAGCAAAGCACAATATGGCAAAATGGAAGAGGGATGTGAAACAGATTCTCAGCATATGAAATGACATCCACTGCTAGGGAAGGCAGGGAGAAGGCACTTTAACTTGAATATCACCAAAATGGAACATTAAACTTAGCCCATTTGCAAAACAAGGTAATTCACATTAGTTACTGAGTGAGAATTTCCATGCCCTTCTTCAGGAAGACACCAAATGTATCCACCCTCAGTGATATGGGCAAGGGGAAAGTCTGCCTGTCCTACAGCCCCATGAATGACAGCAGTACAGACCCCAAGTAACAGGAAGTTCTTGATCTGCCTTTGCTATGAGTTCTCAGTTTTACAGCATGAACTGAACTTTATGTGTTCCTTGTTCATGTGCACACATAATTTCATTTGTTACTGAAAGAATCCTTCTGAGATACAAACTGCCGAGGTATTACAGCATGAGCACTGAGGGCAAACCAGCAAGTTATTCAGCTAGAGAAGTGGGAAATTTCCAGAGGAACGCTGAGGCATCAAGAATCAATACTTATTCAGGCCTTTAGTACTTGGCATTTTGTAGTCATTGAGTGTCTCCATGAAGAGTAAAATTATTTTAGGCCTTGCACACAGAGGCCTGTATCAGTTTCCATCCTTTGACAAAACTTGGTGTTCTGCCAGAACCTCCATCCACTAGCTCCTGTTTAATCAGGAAAACAGTTCAATATATGCTTAACTTGAAAGCCAAATGGATATGTGCACACATACTATTGAGAATATACATAAGTGTTCATTAAGTGCTTAATATAGATCATTTCCAGACAACAAAGACAAAAAATAACTCTCTCCCTTAGCACTTTCGTTGTGTGCATTCCAAAATCCTCTGCTATGACATAACACAGGTACCATTTGGCTGCGGGTTCTCACTTGAATTTTTGTTTTCTAGGTTTCTCTTCCATTTAGGTTTTTCATGTCACAAAGGTGCAGAGAAAAACAGTATGTTCTGCCTACAATTAGTAATTAGGTCAACACATTTATGACGTTTTCCTGCATAATAAAAGTGTATTTATGCTTCATCACATGCAGATGTAATTATCTTTCAACAGAGATACACTTCATTACAATGACATGCAATTATTTTGCACAAATTAAAGCAATACTAAGTGTAGAGCTATCTGTTCTCTCATCCAACTAAAAGGCTCACCTTCACAAAAAACCCCCATTGTGTGGGGTTTAAAATACGGCTTTAAAAAAAACACTCTGCAAAAAGATATCTAAATGTTCCCAGTAGAGCTGAGCACTGAACAGCAAGCCTGCATGGCTTGCACCAGCACACGATTTACACACAATTTACACACGATTGTGTACCAGCACACCATCTACAATGGTACAGCATCTTAGTGCAAATGGTGGAGCCAGTACGAGGGCTGTCCTGGCTGTGCTGCAAGCTGCCTCTGAGTGCCTCTGCAGCACTCTCCTGAACCCCCAGCAGTTTGTTTTAAAACTCCTTTTCATTTCCGTTTGAACACCCGCTTCTAACCACACAGCCTACTGAGCAAAACCACTGAGTGAACACTAACTCAAGTGGGATGGGTGTGTTTCAGTTAGTCAATTTACATTAAAGAAAGCTTCAAATTACTATGTAAGCCTTAGCTTTGTCTCACTACAGCAAAATACAAATAACCAACTGGTTGCACGCTTTTCTCCTGTAAATCCCCTTATTGTACTAAGATTTTTAATAAATATACTCTGAAACTAAAAGGAAAGCAGAAGTTGAATATACTTTATATACTTTTCCAGCATTCTAACTCCATGGGTGACAGCACAATGACAGTTAATGACAAGTATTTTATGACCCATGTAGTAGCACAAAGCCACTAAAAACTCCAATTACAAAAGTTCCATCTCTTATGTGAGACTCAGAACACACGAGGGTAAGAACATTCTAATCTAGGCCCATCAGCCACTCTATTGCATGATCCAAGGAGTGACTCCTCATAATCCATGATTTAGAAACAGCCTGAGTATCGCTTGTTCCTTGAATGCTTTACAGAAACAAATTGCTCAAAAGTCAGTAAGTAAGGCTTTAAGAGCAAACTACCTGCTTTTCACCAGGCTCTGATGGCCATGGGCCTGTGGTAAATAACAGAAAGAATATGTTCAGTAGAGAAGCTTTCTGTACTGAGACAGATGTGATTCAGACTCCCTCTGAGCCACGAATGCATAAGGCAGTAGTAAGAATGCCAAGGATGTCTTAACCAAACTGAATTTTGCAGGAAAGAAATGTTAGCTTTTCCAGGTATAAGAGGCCTTTATTTCATAAGCACCATTTTTATTTCATAAGCAGGTTCCAACTATATCACCTAGAGTACAATTTGAAATGAATCAGAAGTGAATCACAGAGCACTGACATCACATGATCAGTGACTAAGCTGCTAAGAACACGAATAACTTCTTGTAAACTCCCTTAAGTCTTCCAGTGGTTATCAAAATGTAGCACCAAAAACAACATAGTGCAAGAAAGTATCAAGCAATTGCCAGAAGTTAAGTGCAAAGCTGAAAGTCGTGGGTTGCTATCCTGATGTGCTACATAGAATTCTTCAAGACTTCTGCAGATCTTTTTTCTAGTAGTTGAAAGAAGATGGTGTGGGGATGGTGCTATAAATGTCTGCAAAGATTATTAAATCAACATGTGATCTGAAAACTGAGGGAACTTTTGTTCTTACAGTCTCAAGGTTTCAGAGACCCTGATGAAACACACAGACATGTATGAAATATGCAGATTTTTACCTGTGACAGTACATGGTAGGGTTTAGTGACTGAAATGAAACAGCCATAAGTCAATGCATCTGCCCCACATGTCAGGTGCAGTACTGCAAGATAACTTTCAAATGGCCTGAAGCAACCAAAACTAAATAAAATATTTCATGAGTATTTTACAGATACTCCCTGGAAATTCCCTTTACAAACAGGAAACAGTCTGTTTCCCTTCAGCTTAAAACTTATGCAACCCATAAGTAGCCTTCCTACTCCAGACTTACTACTTCTGTGTTGGAATTTGATACCCTGTAACTAGAGCTAGTCATTTAATCCTCTTCATTAAATTAAATACATTTGGTCAGAATCAGATTCATAAGAAGTCACCACCCTCCTTATCAGCTATGACACCATTATGGAGGGTTAGCAAGCAAATTTAACTTAAACTATTTTTTTAATGACAGCAGAACACTCAGTTGATGGCAGGTACCAGGGCTAGGAGCCAATATACTTTGGTGCTCCAACATAGAAACAGCTTTCTCAAAATCATGCTTCAGAACCAGTTTAATTTGTTATTAAAATTCTACAGTGATGAGGATTTCACAGCTTTAGTAGGTGACTTATTCCAGTGCTTGAGTTTCTCTATCTTTAAGAGTTCTCCTCTCTGTCTAATGAAATATTTCAGGCAACTTGGGCTGCTTAAGCCCAGACTCCAGCAGACAGAAAAAAATTTCTTTACCTTATCAATATATTTTCTCTCTTTAAGGATTGCATCCCTCATCTATTTTCTGAGCTAAGAAACACCAAATCTTTCATTTTTTTATTCCTCAGAGGCAAGGTTTTCTAGCTCTCTGGTCAACTTTGATGTTGTCTTCTGAACCCTTCGTAGCTCGCATGATTATGAAGAAAACATGATTATGGTACTACAGAGGAGAGCATAGCACCAGAGTGAGAATATTATTCTAGTATCCTTTACATAATACCTTTCTATACACCTACATTTTAATGTAAGTAAATGTGCGTGTATAATGTATATACAGAAAATATGAAAGTACACACATCCCTCTATGCACACACTTAGAGTTTCTGCAGTGATACAATATCATTAGTTGCAATTAGTACCATTTTCAGTTTGACGTCCCTCTTCACAATGAGATCCTTTTCTGCAGAAATGCTGTATATGAAGGACTTTACCATACTGTTTTTACAACTGATTACTCTAAGTAGAGCTTTGTATTCATCCTTAGTGAATTTTTCCTTATTTCAAATCATTAAGTGCTTAATATCTTTCAGAAATAATATAACTTAATAAGAATGTCCTTACAAAGATGACACAGTAAGTAACTAAGTAATAGAATGCCTTTTTTTAGTTTTAGCTGCAGCAGAAAGCAGGCGGAATATTGAGCTCTCCAACTCACATTTAATTCTGTACATGATGATGGTATTCCCCCTTGTGCCACAAGAGTGACATGATGTTTAGAAGACAGCACCAAAAAACTCCAGGAATTGCACTGAAGTTTTGGGTTCATTTGTTTGTGTCTTTTTAAATTGGCTTATTGTCCATACATGCTTGCAACTATTGAGTTTTACATACATTTATTTACACAAGTAATTGATCTTAGGAAGAAAAACTCCAAAACTAAACTTAGAAGAAATCAGTATTTTCCTGGAAGGAAAGAACTGCACTACTTTCTGGTCAATCCTGCACCAACAGCTCTCTAAACAAGCCAAGTAAACACAGGTTAGAAGAAACCCCATAAACTTGGTGTTTCTTCAAGTCTACTGCCTTTAAACTCCCTACAGAATAGGGGAGGAACCCACTCCTGCTCCTCCAAATACGCATAAACAATGCAGATACGTCCAAGACAAAAGTAAGGATAATATGCATCCAAAAAGAATAATAACACTGTTTTGTGTGAGGGTAGGGAACATGAAGGGAGAACAATCTCTAGGGAAAATCATTACCCACTCTCAGAAACAGCTTTTGGAAAGCTACATCTTGCAGAAAGAACTCTAGGTGGGTAATTTGAAATGAAAACAAGGAGATAAAAGCTCTTGTCAAAGGCAAATGGGATGATTTTCAGAAATTAAAATGTACTTTGAGAGAAACCAAATGTAATGTGGGTGGAAAGCATTCCATTAGCCTTGGAAATTCAGATGAGGTACACAGAAGAATATAAAAAGTTTGCACACATGGACGCACACCACGTATCGTTCTACAGCATATTTAAAATACAGATTTTAGCAAATTTAGATGCAAACTTTTAAATCAAATAGTCTTTTTCTCCAAAGCCTACAAAATATAATTCGAGCATTCAAGACTTTTTCCAAAGCTTTAAGTCATGATACTGGAGCCATGAGAATTTTTTGAGCTGCAGGCAACTCTTGAATAATTCAAGTGTAATGCTTGGCAACACAGCTGTGCTAGCATAGGCACTGATGGATAGGAAAAAACAGACTCCCAGAACAGAACCAGAAACTTCTGAGGGCAGTGTCCCTGTCTGACCACTGAACCCAGATGTGTGCTTAACCCTTACACTGCAGTGTTTTACAACAAGCTCCCCTCTAACTGCATGATAGAGTCTGGGGCAGCTAGGCATCACATCCAAGGAAGGTGAAGCCTGGCCCACCCAAAGGTGCAAACTGCAACAGACTAGCACACACCAAGCTGCTTGCCTCTCAAGGGCTTGAAGAAGTCGCAGATCACTTGGGTCCCACTTCCTGACCTCAATTTTCATTACTGCTGCGTGCTCCAGCTCTAATCCTACTCCAATATTCCTCACTTATCATTTCACTTACATACCTAAGCTTCCTAGTCTTGGCTTTAACTTTAGGTACACTTCTGGAACTGGTGTTTACAGACCATGGCAAACTGACTTCTAACCCAGCAGCCGAGGGTGCCTTCTCACACTGCCCCACCAGGGAGGAGGCTGGAGGGACACAGCCAGAAGGGCTGACCCCAACTGACCAGTGGGATATTTCATGTCATATCACATAATGCTCAGCATTTAAAAACAGCCTGCAAGTTTGTCAGGGCTGCTGCTGCTTGGGAACTGTCTGGGTATCAGCTGGCTGGCTGGTGGTGGGCAATTAGAATATTTTGCATTGCTAAATAAAAGTTATAGTGATTTTTTTTGAAGTTATATTTAGAGGCATGAAGATAGAATTTGCAGTCATATCCCTGTAGTAAATATAAGTAAATAAGAGACTGTTTTATAAAGAAAAAAAGTCTAAGTTTTCTTCATTTGGTTTTATTGCTTATTTCTTGGCTTTGGAAAATTATATTGAAAAAAGTGAAGTCAAATTTGCTAAATAGAACTTTATAATATATATAAAAAGATATCCAAAATTCCTTTTCTTTGGGAATTTTTTTTCCACAGACATCAGGTTAAAAAAGAAATCACTTTCATTTTGGTACAACCACAATTAACTTTAATAGTTAGCTAAACAGCACTTAGAATTCTCCAGAGCAGTAACTACTTTTCTGTTCCCACAATGTCATGGTTTCTACAGAGCAGTAATGACTCTTCTGTTCCCACAATGTCATTAATTGAACATTAACATAGTTTCTGTTGCCAAGCAATACTAAGGTTTCTGCACTGTATTTGACCAAATAGCACTCAGATTACTTAACACACAATGATCAACAGCATTTGTACACAGAACAGCATCGTGAATAAAAATTAACTACTTGGGAGGGGAGGGGGGATTGGAGACCTCAACATTCAGCCCAAGCTCCAAGAGCAAGGGATAGAACCCTGCAAGTTTGTGCAGCATGAGACAAAAACAATTGTTCAGGGAAACCTGAGAGGAAAAAACTAAATGGCCATAGTTGCATTCTGTGAGTGTGCATATGCCTTGAAAGAATTTATTGCTTTTGAATCAGAATTCTACACTAGAATTTGTTATATAGTAAATTTGATAAAAAGGATAAACTCAGTAATTGAACAGTGATTGTTTTAGTAGCTAACTGTATGTTTGAACAAGACTGGAAGAATGTATTTATGTTAAAAGTAGACTGGGTTTTTTTCCAGATAACTGATATGGGAAAAACTGGATAGTTTTCATTTTTTCTGTATTTTAGAGAAAATGCCCACCAGTTAGAGTGAACTCTAACTTTCCTGTTTCGTTGTTTGTAAGTTGGATGCAATATGTAGCTGACTCCCAAAGAATTCCTAAATCTCAACATGTTTTTGCATGATATTGATATGAGCAATATAAAAATATTATCAGTTCATGTAACTACACAGCTCAATAATGTAGTTATTTTTTATTCCAGAAAATGTGATTAACTTGTACCATTTTGGGCAGCTTACATCTAAGAGGCCACCAGCACCAGCACCTTTGTGAGACTTTGGATTCCTATCAAAACAATTCCGTGATATCTTTCATGCAGATTAGTCTGGATGTAGTTTCCAGAGTTTCTAAGTTTTGTTTACAAACATGTCACTTTATCACACCTTGAGGCAAAAAGCTATTTTAGCACGGATCAAACACTGCAGAACAACATCACAACCTACTCCCAGACCTAGCTGTCTATGACTATTATGACCATTAGAAGTTGCAAATTGCATTAGTTTCAGATAATTCTATTAAGAGCATTGGTAATCTTTGAAGTTGTAATTCTCCATTTCCTTTAAGTCCTCCATGGGTTAAAACTGACATATATGTATAAACAAGTAGCTCCACTGCAAACAGTTTATTGTGGATGAGATTTCACATGGAATTAAGCTACATCATCTTAGAAATATTTTTGTTGCTTTTCTGAAGTCTTTTACTTTCATCTCTTTAAAGAAACCAAACACAGGGACAATGCACTGCAACATGAATTTGAAGATGATACTCCTTGATTTCTTTTTAACTCAAGTGTCTGAATTGTAGGATAAGCATAGGTCATCCATATGCTACAGTAAACATACTTCCAGCACTCAAATGTAAAAGGCAAAGAGTAAGATCTTGTGCTCAGAGGTTAAGAAAAAAAATACCTTCATAACAATAACATCTTGAGCTCTCATGGAATTTTCAGCTTTTAAATGATACTCAGATGTTTTAGGAAGATGTAAGTGTTTGAATAAACGATGGCTTTCAAGTCCACTCTTGGAACTGTTTGTTAGATAATTCTAGGTAACATTTCGGGACTTTACAACAGACAAAACAAGGAGATATCAAACTGGCACTGTTGAATACAAATGTTGTCCTGATTGCAACCGAGTCTTTAAACACTTGTAAAAACAATATAAACAAACGTTTTGCGTGGGCAAGGAAAAGGCCCTCTGACCCTACACGGTTTATAAGCTTGAATGTGTGTTAAAATAGCTCACTGGATCTTTGAAAAGCATGTTTGTTTAAAAAAATAAGCTCACTGGATCTTTGAAAAGCATGTTTGTTTAAAAAAATAAGCACCCTTAAACTTTACTCTAGATTATAAAAGGTAGATTTATAAGATAAAAATAGACACAGTCAAAGGAAAGAAACAGGGACCTCCTACCATGCATTAACATATTGTGAAGCTACAAAAAAAGAGAAATTTTTCTAGATTAGAAATTGACTTCACAACACATATTCAGAACTTCAAGTTCACAGTAGCATGAGGATACCTCAGGGTGATAAATGTCATGAACATTTAGGAGATATAAAGTTAACAAATTAGATATCCAGTGAAGTGAACACTGCTAATACATCTTTCCTCTCTGATCTGAGAGAGGAAACATTTTCTAAACTAAATATAAGTTATGTATTTATGTAGTCTCACAAAGATTACTATAAGAACTAGACAAAAAAGGATGCTTGTGCTACTAAGTGTATGCTTCCCGTGTTCTGCTGACCTGCCAGCAAACTAGACACTACTGTGCTGGTTTCAACAACAAAGCTGATAGATTAAGTGCCTTTACAACTAGCAACAAAAGAGACAAGAGCCATATTGACTTTCAGAGAACTGTCTGCCAGTCAAAAGTAGATTTTTTCCAGGCATTTTATGTACTGCATAATGGAAAAAAAATGGAGGGGATTAAAGTCACTCTTCTACATAAAATTCCACTCTAGAATCGCAGTCACAAATGAAGATTTCCTCTAGAATAAATGATCTCCCTCCTGAAGCTGTCGTATTCCAGGCCAAGATCTATTAACTACTTCTTTGCTTCCCTGAACTTACGATTTAAGTCATTTTGTTGCAAATGGAAAATCTACTTTTAATTATGTCTTTATGAGCTTTTTGTTGAGGATTAATATCTGATGTAGAGGTTGCACTGAATCTAAACTTTCTGCAGCTACTGTCTTTCCTATTTTTTTTAATGATTTTACCCTACCTCCTGCTCTTCCTTTCTATGCACTCTCCTCCCTTCTTTCTTTCTCTTTTCCTCCTCTTCTTTTCTAAGGCAATCACATGGGATGCTTGTGCTCTACAATTCTTCTTGTCAATCCAGATCATAGCAGTAACACCATCCTGTAGCTACTTACAATGTTGAGAGGTCTTCTGAGACATGTTTTGGAACATGTTTTAAATCACTGTCCTGTATAACCAAATCTCTTCTCTTAAAACTGGTGAGAGTGGTTTCAAGTCTTTACAGATCTTCTCCTAAGAAAGGACCAATATTCCTTCCCAAGACACTTCCTACCTTCAATCTCTCATCATGCTATTTTTTGCCCAAAGTCTTACTTCACTTACATGCTTGGTTTTTTGTTGCCTTTACTTTTGGCAACTCATTTGCAGGATGATTCATCTTTGTCATCCTGATTCAAACTTCCATGGGACTTGAAGAAACCTCTACTTTTAGCATCTCCTCATCACACTGATGAATAAACACTGGTATGATGCTACTCTTTAGATGTAGTGACCACCTACATGAGTTCAAACCACTTCTTAAGACCCTCACTGTTTCTGTCGCTAAGGCATAGAGATGCCTGTCATTCATCAGTCCAAGCTAAAGAAGACCAAGTTTAAGAGGTGAAAGAGCACACACACTAATCAAGCCAAAGCAGGAATTTAAGTTAACTGCACTGACTAACATTTTGGACTAACTTGGCTCTCTGGACAAAGTCTTTCTACAAAACATTTTGGAATCTATTTACAATACTGCAGCAAAGTTTAGTCATCTCACTTCTAATTTCAACTTAGGATATCCCCTTCCTCCTTTCTTCTCCTAATCCATGTTGTAAGATAAACTACTTACGCTTGTGCTCTTCACAGCTGTAAGTGTATATTGATTCTTAATACCTTTGTGGTTAGACCTTCTTGTGATATTCTCTGCATATACAGCAAAAGGCTGCCAACTTCTTACAAATCATTGTTGACAGCAGCCTCTCTTACACACTGTTTGCTTTTTCCAAACTTGTATAATTGAGTCATGAATATAAACTCAGCTGCATCCATTACAGAGGAATTGCATTTGCACAGATAACACCAGCAAGTGCAGTATAAAGCTAACAAGATGCAGTATATATTCTGAAACATGACACATCACCATCTCTATCTACTGCCTCTTGTTCTCCTTAAGACTAGACAGCAAATGAATCAACAGAAAGTAAACTTCAAATGTACAGTGTCTTGGGGGGGCGGTTCCGTACTTTAAACATTTGAATAAAACTTGCTCAAAGCACAATAACGACTTCATAGAATAATATACAAAATACCATAGGTCAGTGTATCCAAGACTGAAGATAAAATCTCAGCCTAAACAGAACTATTAGCATAGAGGTTAGAAGATTTCAGTACTATGGCATGAGAAGAAACTTGCTCCATCATTCAGATTTCTTGTAATCATTCTGCACCTATGCTTTTTTCCCACCACCTTTCTCCCTGCCCCCAACCTTCTTCAAAACCTCAGATTAAATTTTTTCATCTCTTCCTTTATTGGCACAATAATGTGAATGAATTTTGCACTGGTTTTGGTGCTAGCTTCATTAAAGAGCCTTCTTTAATGAACTTCATTATGCAGGTCATCTAGTGTTGTAACAGTTGTATTTTTATTTAAATATCTTAATGGGAAGTTCCAACATAGCATAAGAACATGCATAATTTCATAGAAGATGTATAAATACAGACAGTACTATGAATTGTCCAATTAAGGGTCTAAACCTCTGCAGCACACAACACGATTTTAGCCGTTCTTAGTGAGTTATAATGATGTTTGCTTGCCAAGGGTCAAGAAAACCCTGCCTAGTGGACTACCAGTAAATTTTCTAGCTGAAGTCTGAAATCCTTAAGAAAGACAAGAAAGCTGCATGCATGTGTAGCTGAACTGCACAGGTACACTTGCTTTTCTTTGTTACCTTAGTCCTTTTAATATACTGATGCTCAGGAATCTGAGAACACCTAAGCATGTCTATATTGCTGTACAGAGTATTAGCCAAAAATAACTTCCTACTCAGGGTTTCACCTGTACTGCTTTAAATCAATCACTTTAATAACTATACTAGATTTCTATAATGTTACATTTATATTACTGTTTTTTTTCATAAAAATGTGGAGACATTAATATTGGTCAAGTAGTCACAATATTACAACTACCTGAAGGTCTTATGTTTTAGATACCTTATCCCCCTATTGCACTGAACTTAAACTTATAAAAATATCAATCAACATCCGTTGAAGAATTAGGGCTTTATAGCAGTTCAGTGTCTTCATAATAATGAACTGGGAAAGAAAAGAAGCAAAAAAGAAACAAGACATTACTGACAATTACATATTTCACCAGCTTTTCTCAGACATGCATTTCTCTGTACAATTTGATTAGAAGGTTTTAAAGTTAAAAAAAAAAAAGTTTTAAACAAATGTGAAAGATTAGTCATTGTTTACACAGTATTTATGCTCTGTACCAGTAGATCAGCACGATGTGTTACTATTTAACTATACAGATAATTATTTTAGAGCTGAGTGGGTGTTCAAGTACATTCATCTTCTAAGGACTACTTCTGAAACTTTGCCACATATACTTTGGGAGTAGCTCAAAGCACTGAAAGACTCAGCATTAACAAATAGATGTGCTACTTATAAGCAAATTATTCATAATCACTTCAAGTGTCTTCAGTAATAACATATTTTAATAATATTGAATATAAGCACATTTACTAATGAAAAAGTTGGAAAAGAAAACTAGGGATACATGACTTAGGCAATGGTTACACTTATCCATATTTCAATTCTTATTGTAAAAGGGCAGATGGCTAACCAATCAGTTAAAAAAACACAGTTGTAATTTCTGTTTGGATTCTTTCTCTTTTATAAAGAAATAACTTTAAATCTATACTGATAATGCAAAAAGCAATCCAGTGTTATCTCACCTAGTTTAAAAATTGCCCTTGTTGTTTAAAACTGTTTAATATGAACATGCTGCTTACATGCATTATGAGAATGGTATTGCAATATGCAAAAATATCACGATTACTTGCTAAAGTTTACAAAATTGGTACTTGAAGGAACAACAAAACTACTCTTAGAAGTGTAGATGACTGGAATTTGTCCGGTTCCCTCAAGAAGCAGCAGTAGTTACTCTAATCTCTCAGCATGTATTACACACTTCTGCAAAAACACATCCATCAACCAACAATACAATCACCTGTAGCACAGACAATTCTCAGTTAACACCTTTCTACTCCACCAATAAATCAATTTAATTCCCTACTAAGGGATTTAAACATAGCCAGGACAGAAACAAATTAATATGAGTAAAAACCTCCAGGCACTCACCAAAAGAGTGAATGCACGTTTCAAGAAGGTCTTCCAAAGTGGCTCCTTTGGCCAGGTGCCCCAATGGCACCATCATGACCTGAGTGTGGTTTGAGAGGCTGGGACAGTGGCCGGTCGGATGCAGCTCCAGTGCTGATTCAGGGGCAGTGCTGCATGCTTGGGCAGGTTGCCTAGAAGAAAGCACAATAGTGAAGTAAATACAAGAAGATAGAGTGGCAAAATTTACACTGCATGGGAAAGGAGGAGAGATTTAAAGGACAATTAACTCCTTCTAGTTAGAGTGCTGAAAGACATAACCCTCCCACTTAATATGTACACCAAAGGGACTGCTCCGTACGTGACTTTTTTTCTGCTAAATGTCAGTTCCAGAGCACATGGTTATAGAGCTCCCTGAATGGTCTGTCAGGATTATCAAAAGTCTTGTTGGAGATTGTGCAGTAACCTACCACCAGATGTTGGTGTGCCCGCCAAAAGTAAAGGAGAAAAAAACCCCAAACTATTACACACATTGGAAAACACCAGATTAGCTTTAATTTAATTTGAAAAGTCATTGTTAAGTAAACAAAATAGAGGAGTATTTCACAATCAAAACAAATATATTAGTTTGCATCTATTCTATACTATTATTTCCTATTAAGCTGTTTTAAAATAGTGTACATGAACAAATAAATGTATTTATTAGCAATTGTAAATGAGACCAAAATAAAGCACATATGCAATTTTAGTCTTGTGTTTTGACCATATAATACCTTCTACTTCAAGAATGAGTATGTTTATGGATAATATAAAGGCTATTCATTGCTTGCCTACAAGTTCACATTTCTGTATGAAGTAGTAAATTGGAATATTGTATTGATGAAAGTGATGAAATGTATTTGCCTGCAAATACCAGGAACCACTGCAAAATCTGACTTGAGAGTATAACCACACAGTTCACAAAATAACAACGACAAGCACTGCTGTTACAATAAAATTTGAGTTGATTTCAGGGACTACTGAAATTTCAGGGATTCTTTGGGTTTATTTCAGACACTCCACAGCCTTCCTAAACAAGTGACTCCAGCATCTTTCAGCTGCTACCTTAAGCTTTCACATAACTTTTCTTGGAACACTATGCAAGACTCTGTTATAATCAGCTGACAGTCCCAGGAAGGAAAGGCATAGAAATTCCCCCAGTGAGTGTATTACATACAGATAGCAGAAGTAAATTCACAGACATCACCGAATAGTCACTCCTGCATGAAGTTAAAAACATGCATGCCTTATGAAGACCGACTGGACCCTACCTAATCCCCATGAAAGTCCAGCCTTATCCTTACCTTTCTGTTTCTCTTGAATGCTGGGAAAGCCATGAAACTGACCCCGGTGTCATTTACAACTCAACACTGATCCCAGGAATCCAGAGTTTCAAATTCAGGAAAAGACATGACTGACCCTTCAGAAGCAGTAACCATCACTGAGCTGCTCCATAGTCAGGCTGACAGTAGCTGACATGCAAATGTTCTCTTCCCTTCCCCCTTTTTTTCTCAATTTCCCTCTTAGCTTTGTGATCTGACTTCCTGTTCTCATATAAAAAGAACAAGGGCCTGATCAGCTTTCAGTGTTTTCTTTTTACAAGCGTAAGCCCCTCTCCTAGCTTTATTCCTCCTCTTTATGTCTCTTCAACACAGGGCAGAGGATCCCAGCAAGTAGCACCGAAGTAGGAGTTAAGGCAGACGATATTTCAGACATTGGCAACATCCGAGGGAAAACCTATAGTTTCCACACCTGAAAAAAGTTTACAGTAATACTGTGGCCGACTTGGCCACGCTGGACAGCAAAGCTCAGCCAGTGGCACCTCTGGTTACTCCTAAGAACAGATCCTCTGGCAGCACTCACCCGACACGGCGAACAGACAGACGAAAGCGGGACTGAGGGGCAGCGGGGGGACGCCCGCCCCGCATTCCCAGGGTACGCCTTTGGCGGCGGGGAGGACATCACAAATAAGTGGCCGTCCTCTGGCGGACCGACCCGGAGCAGGTGCCGCTTGCCCGGCGGGGCAGTGACAGCCGCGTTCCCGGCCGTGCCGCGGGTGACCGAGCCCCTCCCGCCCAGCCGATACCGTAACCTGCGGCTCCTCCACCCCGCGCTGACCCGCCTGACCGGCGCGCACCGGCATCCCAAAGGGTGAAACAAAATCCTCCGCGCACACCCCCTCCTGCGCTCCTTTCCTCTCCCTGTCCCACTCGGGAGGGCCCCGGCCCTCCGCAATACCGGCCCCGTGCCCACGGGAGCCCCCGTCAGCCGGGCCGCGGGGAGAGCCGCGTCCGCCCCAGCGGTCACCGCGCACTGCCAGGCGCGGCGGCGTGACCCCGACCCCGGCACCCTCCGCCGCGAGGAGGGCACAAAAAGCAGCACGGTAAACTCACTGGTTTTCTCTCCTCTTGCCTAAGGTCCCCATGCCGGCGGCAGGGGCAGCTCCGCCGCCCGGCTGGCGGTGCCAGCAGCGCAGGGAGCCGGGCTGCGCGGGGCGGAGGAGGCCGGGTGGAGCGGCGCGGCCCCGCGCATCGCCTCCTCCCGCCCGCCTCGCCGCTCTCCCGCTCCCGTCTCGCCTCGGGAGGAGTCTGAAACCGAGTCAAGTAGGGCAGCGACGGCGGCGGCGGCCGCCACCCGTGACGAGCGCTGGCGAAGATCTTATCGGCAGGAGGAAGTACTGAGCTGGGGCTGCTCTTCTCTGAAGCCGCCGGCTTTACCAGGTACCCACACGCGCTCCCGGCTCTCACCGCTCGACTCTGAAGCCGCCACAACTTTTTTTCCACGGCACCACCCCGGCCCGGTAGGGCAGGGCAGAACCTCCCCTTCCCTCCCCTCCCCTCCTCCTTGAGCAGGCTGCCCTTGAGCCGCCGGGGCTCACGCGTGGCTGAGCCGCGCCAGCGGAGCTCGCCCGGCCGCGGCTGCAGCGAGGGGCGAGCGGCGGCGCCTGGCGAGGGCCCGGCTCACGGCGAAGGGTCCGGGTCGTGCAGCTCTCCCTGTGGGACACGGGTCAGGCTCACCCAGTGAGCCTCTGTGCCGTGCTGAGGTACCCACGTTGATGATGGCCATTTTAAAGGCTTATCCGGCACCTTACGCTGTCCCTCCGGCTTAACTGCAGAGCAAGGAAAAGGGGCCCAGTGG
This sequence comes from Cyanoderma ruficeps, assembly GCA_008694505.1. Lineage (NCBI taxonomy): Eukaryota > Metazoa > Chordata > Aves > Passeriformes > Timaliidae > Cyanoderma > Cyanoderma ruficeps. The sequence goes on along the minus strand of VZDJ01007753.1, from coordinate 21,444,802 downwards.
AGGGGTTTTTTCTTGGTTCTTGTATCACAATTAGGAGTTTCTGAAAGCTCTTCCAACTCAACGTTGTCAACTTTTCCACTTCATTTCTTCAGAAGAAACGGTCAGGCAAGAAATCTGAAAGGGCAAAGTCACCCTATCTTGTAACCAGGATTTGCCCAAATGGTCTTTTTTTGAGAAATACACTCGACAGAGCAGTACAAAATACAGGGTACTGGAGATGCTGCATTATCAAGATCTTGTTTTAGAGCTCAGTTTATGTTTTTAAGTATTACATAGTCATCATAATGCCAATGTGCCTCACACCAAGATTCGTATTTTGGATTTCATAAACTGATTCTTTAATTTTAAGACTAATGGACAAGGTTCAGACATTCAAAGTCATCTTCTGCCAACAATCAGGGCACCTTTCTCTTCAGGTTCCCAAAATGATCGATTTCGCTCAGTGGCTTTTCTCAGAGGCAGTGATAAATACCATTATCTCAACAGGGACTAGGGCAACCTGACTTTTGCTTTGCTGAAGAATTCCAGGTAAAAGGAAAAACGCCACATATTCCTGGCAATCACATTCAGTAGGTGACATTCTTTTTTAGTAAGTTGTAAGCTCATTCCTAGCATAGAGCTTGAAGGTCACTGTGGTTCAAGAAACACACAAATACATTAATATATATCCAAGGTCACATATCATGTGCTCTGGGGCAGTTGTGTTGTTAAGCCAATCTCCTGGCTGAATTGTACATCAGAGAAGTATATCCCAGCCATCTTTGCTTTTTCTTTAACACATTTTCCTTGAGAAAGTTCACATGCATGCATACACAAATAGATGGGGGTTTGGCAGAAAGAGTGCTTTCAGGCTTTGTGGCCTGAAGGTAATCCATAAGTAAATCTTACAGTACACAATCTCAAACAAATATTCAGTTTTAATTTATATGCCCAGGCAGCAGTCTGACATACCGATCCTTGAATGTGACATTCTTCAGATGAAATGATCTCCTAATGTAAAGGAGATTCATGCTTGGTTTGTGTTCTCAGAGGATCAGATATATGTTCTATAGAAAAGCAAGATATTTCTTCTATTCTCAGAGCTCCAATCAGAAGTTAATTGCTTTAAAGTATAACTTACAATACAAAGGTACCACGCTAACAGAGTTCCTAACGGCTGGGATGAACCATCCTGTGCTCCCAAAGGAGCATGACCAGCTAGGTATTTTTGTACTCATGTGCTCAGATTCCTGGAAGATTTTGCAATAGTAACTTATAAATCAGATTTTACCATCAGAACCAAGTGAAAGAACCATCTTACTGCCTGAGTTCAAGCTGAACATTTGGAGTTCAGTTGTTGTTCAAGATACGCCTTTTCCCCTCCAAATTACTGCAAATCCACAAACATAGCTTGGCCTTGAATCAGAGTAAAAGTAATTTTCTGAAAGCTGTGCTTTCAAATCTATTTTAAGGTTATTCAGTTTACTATTTTTCCTGGGTCCATACCTCCTCTTTACAATGGGCCAACTAGTGGAGCATGTACTACCATACAGTGGGTTGACCACAAAAACTAATTCAGGCAAAAAAAAAATAAACTCAGATAACCCAACTAAAAATTATACATGTTCTGCCATACAGTGCTAATTATTTAATTCATTTCACCACCCACTCATATTAGCTCAAAGCCTCCACCTTCTTTCCAGCAGTGCTGCTTCCCCACTTGCCAATATCCAGCCTATGTTGGTGCAGAGTCTCTTCCTTCCTAGGTGCAGAACTGTGCATTTTTCCTTGGTCAGTCCATCCCTCCAGCCTGTCTAGATCTCTCTGGATGGCAGCCCTGGCCTCAGGTGTACTGAATTGTCATCCCAATTTGATGCTGCCTGCATCAACTTGAGGAGAAAGCACTGCTCACTGCAGGTCTCCAGTTACAGTAAAACACCTACTCCCTGAGCCTGACCATTCAAAATGCTTTTTACTAGATGTGTATGTAGTTGCCCATCCAGTCATACTTCCCAAACTGAATGCAATAGCAGTATACGAAATCATGTTGAAAGCTAAAATTTACTGAATCTAAAATACATCAACATCTGGAAATCTGTGTACTTTTTCCTATATTATACTACCTGATCCAATAAAAGGCATTATCTATACCTAAAAATCGTGTCCTGACTGTCGTTAAGCCGTTGCAGTTTTGACAGTGTAATAATGTAGACAGGCCCCTTCAAGACTTGTGAATTTCAAAATTCCCGTCCCACATGTATGAGTGTCGATACTGCCTTTAACTGTAAACCAAGGTATCATTTCTTTCATGGCACCTCTGCTTAAATTTAAATCATAGTATGGATGTGTGGGAGGGGCAAATAAAGAGGCATAGTGGTGGGAGTTGCCATTTTCAACTGCTTTGGTTACAGAAGTTAGATGGCTTGTTGTCACTAGGGAATGAGGGTTGGAGAAGTAAAATTATTGTCTGATGACAGAGATAATTGTAAACTGCTTGTGCATCTTCTATGGGCTCTAGAGAGTTCCTTGCCCTTTACGATGATGCCAAAAAGAGCTTTCTACGTACTGATTTGCTGTATTCCTCAGGTGCTGACTGATCATTCTTTTACCTGCAGAAATTGCAGAAATCTGAGCATTCATAATGAAAATTAAATAAAAAACATATTCTTCAATCATGCAAAGGACTAAATAATGCTAATTAGTTTTTTGTAAAAAAAAAAAAAGTCCTCATGGTCTCATTTTGAGTACTACAACTTCTGTGGCCCTTCCCTTGTGTCTACTCCTCATTTTTAAATAGGAAAAACAACTCTCACTCTTCTTCACAACAATAAGCAATAAAGTATTTTTTATTATATGCAATTGTGTTGGTTAATATTTATTCAATTACTTGGTAATATACTCTGAAAAGAATTGCACATTAGGATTCTGGGCAGAGACAAATCCCCCCAAAATGGCCAAAATCCTGTTCTCTTTTTCTTCTTTTCAGATAAATCTTACAATATGAAGTGAGCAAGCACAGTAAAATTTAGATATTTCTAATTTTTAATAACTTAAATGTTCCGTCTGTGTGCACTCTGGACTCACTCACAGACTTTAAAAATAGTCATTAGGGAGTCTAAAATTTACTTTAAGAAATATGCTTAAGTTTATCATTGAGTGTGTGTACAGATAATTTGCAAGCCGCTGATTGGCAACAGTCTTGCACTATCAGCTATGTATAATTTGAAACTTAGATTTTGTTGTTACTTTTAACCAAGAAAATTTTAAACAAAAATGGACTAAAACTCATTCTAGTAAAATTTAGAAAAAGCAATGAACGTGTATCTTGATAATATATAAAATCATCAAGAGGTCTGATGAGTTAGGAAATGTTACTAACTGGTGGCATTCTTCTGAGCAGATTCACACTGATTTGTGTGCCTTTTAGGCTCAATTCCCCTGCCTTTCTATTGATTCAAGATTTTGATATTTTGCTATTTAAGAGAATGCTGAAATACAGTAAACACTGATCATCTGCCTACCTTGCATGAATTTCAGAAGCAACACACAGTGAGGCAATATGCAGTGAAACATCATGATATTGCAAACTGAAACCTGAATTCTATATCAAAAAAATCACATTTAATTCTGGCATCAGAGAAGGACAAAAGTTTTTATTTACTATAATTGAGTCCAACAGCATTGTTGTCATAACTTTTATTTCCCTCCAGTAGTCTATAACAAAGTTGCTTTCTTTCCTTTATGATCTTCCAGAATAAACATATTTGTTCAGTTTTGATTTGGTTGCTTACATGTACGTACAGTTTACCTACTGATTTTGATAAGAATAGCACAAAACCTAATTTCTTAAAACACTTGTGTATTAAGTATGGATAGATAAGGTGAAAAACAGCTGGTACCCTTGAAATAACTGTCCAGAAACTCAAAATACAGAAAGGAAAAGCATAACAATACTACTAAGAATTCTTCTTTTTGGTTCACCATCTGATTTAAGAGAACAAAATAGCTACTTAAACAGGATGTAGATAACATCATCCCAAACTCCCTTTGTAAACATTTTCCAAGGAGACAGTGATTAGCTACTTCCTTTACAGGATATCTCTTGGTCAGCAGCTAGAGGACAGACATCACTCTCTAGAAATATACTAAGTGTATTGTTTAAACATTTTAAAATTGGTTTCACAGTTAAATTGTTGTGGATATAATAGTCCCTTTGAAAGTATAACAGGATGAAAGTTGGGCTCACAGAAGTGTTGGGGTTTGGTTTTTTTAATGTAATGTTTACTTAATTTTTTTCTAAAATTACACTGGTCCTTCAAGTTGGAAAGAAATGTAGACATGGTTTCCACGTGCTTTGTTTCTGGAAGAGCTGCTTCAAAATTTCCAAACTGAGTGGACAAAATTTAATTTTGCTGCTGCAGTGTTCAAGGCTAGGGATAATTTTGCCCTTGTTATTTGCAGTGACAAAGTCAGTGACAGTCATTGTGTGGACAAGTAGGAGTGACAGCTCCTGCTGACTGTGAGGTGAGAAGAAATGAGGGGTAGTCATAGGGGTTTCAGAGGACGTGGGTGTGGTAAGTGGTGTTTCATGATTTCTTCTTTCTGACTTCATCTGCAGGGCAGGAGCCTTTTCCAAGGGGAGTTCACCTTGAAATGCAAGGTTGTGCTGATTTGAACTGAGCACTGAACTGAATGTTGAAAATATAAGTGGACACAATATGCCACATGGACAAGCCCCTTTCTTCTCTACTGAGGGACTCTCCTGTTCCATTACCTTAAAGGAAAGGTTCTTTGCTCTTCTCACCAGGTTTTGCTTGCCCCTCTCTTTCACTGGTATGCTCATGTGAGTCAAGTGCAGAAGAAAGGGAAAGAAGAGGATAGGGAAGAGGATGGAAGAAAGGGATGGAGAGGATAGGGAAGGAAGACCATCTTCCCTCAAACCCATTCCAGCAATTCATGGAGCCCATGGTTCTGGAGGATCAGAAGGAAGCAGAACAGGGCTAAGAATGTGTGGTCACAGGTACTAGTGGCTGCCAAGGACTGACTCTGCTGTTACTGGTACAAGAACTGACAGTGAGTTGACCGTTATGTGAAAGGAAAAAATAATCTTGGTGTGGGCTGCAAATGGTAAATTTGCCAGCCACATGTGTGCATGAAGGGAAAGATTGAGCTCTCTAAGACTCCACGTTTCGCTCATGTGCTCTCCTGTTCTCAGTTAGTCTGTATACTGACGGCTAGCCCTGGAGGCTTTTTGTTCCACCTGCCCAGGAGGAAGGGTGGTAGGCTGAGTAATTTAATTGATGCCTTTTAAGTTGAAGAGAGCTGATATTTCATAATATATTTGGAGCTATTTAGGAAAAATCCTGAGGGTTTTTTCAAAGCTGTTTACAAAAGTTGTTACCCATTATAGTACTTTGTTGAACTTCTGTGTTGTCCTTGAAGAATAGCATCAGGATAAGTCAATACACTGGTCAGTCCCTTAGGTCTTAATGGTTATGGTGAAAATACCTTGAAGAGGTAGGGGAGCAAAACTGTTCTCAGACCCTTTACAGGAAAATACTTCACACTTTTGTTGACACCATCAAACTTACACTTACAGGAAGGGAATGTAAAACCTGCTTCTCAGTTTCCTAGATTTAATAGACACTTTGAAATAAATGCTGTTGGGAACAGGATCAGGAAAATTATGCAATAAAGAAAATTTTAAGTAAGCAAAGATAAAATGGATACTGGTGGTCCATCATGACTAGATGTGAAATGAATGGAGGGCAATTATTTAGACCTAAAATGATGTAAATTTTTCTGAACTCCTAAGATCCTTTCCTTTTTCCAGTTCAATACCTCCTTACCTTTTCAACTTTAAAGCAATGTGTATTGTTTCCTGTTCTAAAGGACTGTTCAGAATAGCAATATTGTTAAGTATTACTGTCACTTTGCTGGATTAGAAGCCCTGTCTATTGTTTGCTTCAATTTTAATTAGGGAGAGTAGCTATAGCAGTACTGAACAAAACATAATGGTGAATATATATCACTATCAGTGTTCAGTAGCATATAAATAATTGAATAATTTGAAGGTATTTAGACAGCAATTCAGCAAATTCAGTGTTTTCACATTTAAATGTACTCTTATTGCAAAATACCAAAGAGGGAGCTGAAAATTCATATGCTGAAAATTAATCTTGTTTGAAATACATCCTTATTTATTAAGAGCTCCTCTAGGGTAAAGCTCCTCCTTGTAAAGCCCTAGCCCAAGCATAGTTAGGTTCAGGAACTTAGTCTCTAATTATAGGTGTCTCTGAATATCTAACTTAGAAAACAATGCAAATTTGTCAAGATATGCCAAAAACTTTTGGTGCTAGTATTTCTGCTTGTCAGTCTACAAGGGGGTTAGGCAAAGTATCCAAAGCTTTTTGTAGCCTCAAGCAGGTCTTTCAAAATTGCTAGTTTGCAGCTTTTTATTTTGCTTTTTCAATCACCTGTGAAAATGGGATTCTCTATCCCAGCTGAAGCCAGGACAAACACTTCTGAAAGCTTCTTAAATCCTGTGGTATAAACATGAACAGTGAAGTCTTATGACAACCTGAAAATAATACACTACTGAAAGTTAGAGTTTCTGGTTTTGTCTGAAGAGTGATGGTTTATGTGTGTTCTCTCTACCTATCTACCTGTCCTATTTTATCTCTTCTTTGGAATTTTGAAAGGAAGATCTGTTAATGTTTGCTCGGGATGACTCACAGGTAAAAAAAAAAGTGTGCTATTTCTTTGCCAAATACAAGCACATTTTAAAATTTGTATTTAAACTGAGTATTATCTTTAAAAGTCCAGAAAATGAAGGGCAGGGAAACACATTATCAGTAAACTGTGTGGCTAATGAGTCAGACTAACTGAACTAGTGTTCATAATGCAGATTGGTTTATGTTGCTTTTAAGAGCATGCCACACATTATTAGTCTCAGCATCAGTTACAGAATATTATTTAAGGCTGTAGACAAAAAAGAATTTAATTTGTAGTTCCCTAGTAGAACAATGACAATAAAGGAATCGTGCTTAGATGGACATGTCAGATTCGATCAATATTCAAATCACTATTTTAAATGGTGCAAAGTATTTGTATTCAGATAGGAAAGTTGTTTAAGTGGTTTTGTCTCAGTCTGTGGTTGTGACAGTGAAAAAATAGTTCCAACTATTAAACAGAATAGATCTGTAGACCCCTTGGCTTTTTTTGCAGGATAAGTGGCAAAAACAGATAGCATCACACCGTAGGAGTAATTAATGTTTGGGTTTCACAACCTCTTTAACTTAGCTTTGATGGTTTCTCATTTATGCCCAGGGTATAAATGCACTCGGTACTGAGGATCCAGTTCGACCCCTCAGGGGGAAGCATGCACATGCCATACTGACTTTACAACAATGTTCATCACCACCAGAACCACTAAAACCTGGGCAACTGTAGATGTGCTAGACCATCTCATTTTCATGCAAATTTCCAACATTATGCTGTGCTAATCGCTGTGGTGATGTTCAGAGAAGCAGACATAATTTTAATATTTGACATGCTTCAATAGGAAGTCGTTCCTTTGGAGCTGTGTAGATTGCAAAATATGCTTAGGTATATGAAGAGTTATTTAATTGATTTTTTCTTTTGTTTTTGTGTTTTGTTTTAATTGCCTGTATTTACTCATGTACAGTATGAATTACTTTGCAGCCACCTTTACAGGCATTGTTTGTAGCCCTCAACTACTTTCTCCATTAACCTTATTTTCCTGTTCCTTGAACTCTAATCTCAGTGCACTGTTTTTTGGAGACATTAGGGATAAGAGGAAATTCAGGAAGTCACTCCAGCTATTTAACAAGCTTATCTCAATCATGAGCCTTTTCTTTCTCATTTTTGTGCCATTCATGTATAGCTCAGAACATGTTGTTTTGTTTGTTTTTTTTTTTAATTTTGTTTATCTGTTGTGCAAATAGATCCTTTTCCTTTTTTATTTCTTTGTATCTCACCTGTCTTTGGCTCTGGTTTATGGAATGTGTTTTGAAAAACAGAAAAACATTCCCAGTATGCAAAGTCCTTGTGCTGCCTTTTGAGTGATCAAACACTATGCTTTTTACAAGCTTAATTCTTTCAATATTTTTCATACTTTGAAAAATGGCTTAAAGGAGTCTTCTAACTTGAAGTTGTTTAACTTTGCTAAATCTTTGTCAGTTTATTTTATTGTCCATGGCCATATGGTGGTAATTTCTGATATTCTGACAATTTTAGTGTAGTTTATCACACAGAACCTGGGGTAATTAAGGAACTACCAACATGGTCATTTTACTAATAACAACTGTTCAGCAGGACTGATATCTTATTCCATGGAGTATCTTGTCATTCAAAATCTTTAGATCCAAGCTAAAATTCTCAATATCCTGACATAGCTGCTTCCTCATTCTGGTGGCATCTAAGCTCTGTCTCTAGTCAGGCTAGTAAGCCTCCAACAATCAAAATCCACTGGCTATTTGGTCCTCTGGATATGTTAGTTGACTCTCCCCTTCCCAAGGAAGTGTTCTGGTAGTTGTCAGTGTTCATGTTGGTTGTGTGCATTCCCTGTGCACACAAGGATTTTTTTTTAGTTATATAATAGGAGAGTGAGAACATCCTACCCTAAATCCTGGCATTTAAGACATCATAATAAGATTTGAATTTTTACAAACAGTTAAAGGAATTGAACTAAGGCAGCTCATAGAATGATATCATGAGTGTCAGCGCATTCTCTATGAGTGAGAGCATCTCTATTAGGGCTCCCTAATCTGAGTATCTGAGCCCTTGAATTTAAATACATTACAAAACCAAACTGTTAACTTCCCTTCCCTTTGAAGAGAATCTGTCTTCAGAACAAATTACATAACCTCAAATTAAAGGAAATGCCTCCTTCCAACAAAGACTTCTTCTGCACCTCAAATTATGTTTTAGGATATAATCTATCAGAAAGAATGAGCACAGTGTTCATTTGCTCCCAGCTCAGAATGCAGTCTGTGGTCAATCTGAGTAACTTTAGGTTCTGGATTCTGTTCCATGGCCAAGCACCTAAAGTGGCTTGTTACTGCTCATAACTGTTAGTCAATTCTGTGTTTCATGGTTAAGGTCACAAAAGAAGGCTGGGGAAAAGCAAAATGCTGATTTTAATGTAAGAAGCTGATGCAAGTATCTTAACTAAGCCAGACTTCCTCTTTAAAACATTTCATCATAATCCAATAAACACGTCTTAGGCATTCTGTTGACTTATGCTTCCATCCTTCCTTGATTACATCACTTTTTCACGTTGCAGTTGTATTGCTGCTGTTTGAAAGTACCACCCATTTAAAATGTGTAATCACAGTGATTGCACAATTAGCTGTATTCATTACTATAGCAACAAGAATAAAAGCATTCCCTAGCCCATCCAATGTGAAAAGGTCTCTCACTACATTTTATTCTTATGCTGTATGACACAATGGAAATGGTGTGCTTTGCTGTGGTTGAAGGCTGCTCACAGTGAGGCAGGGGAAACTGAATTATACTGGAAACCTTGTTTTAAAAGGGGAAATAAAATTTCTGACCTGCTTTGGAATACTTGAATGAAACACATGTACCTGCTCTCCATCCCATTCTCCTGGCAAGGTATTTCACCAGCAGGACAGGGAGCAGGGCTTGTAAAGAACCAAGTTCCAGCATGAGACACATGCTCAAACCAAATATTCTAATGTTAGAACTGAAATCATTGCCTTCCTTGAGCCCCAGTGAGGCCTTGTCTGTGCTTATATTTTTGATTAGATCTTGCCTCATTAGTGCATCTGAGATCACCAGCAAAAATATTCTCCATCATGAACATTGCTTCATCCCTGTTTTTGTCTGTTTTGTCTTTTTGCCTTTAAGTACAGCAGTGAAGCTTTCTGCTTCCACCAGTTCTACACTGAAGGAAAATCTGGAAATCTGATACCATCCATGCATGAACAGTTATTCTAGTTCATTATTTTATTATGAATAATACTGTATTTGGCTTTCTTCTTTTAATCCTCAGTTCATAATGTTGCATTGTTTTATGAGGTTTCATTTTGTTGTGGGGGTTTCAATTAATGAATTTTTTAATACAGAGGAAAACTCCAAAACATAACTGAAGAAAGTGCATGGTTCTGTTAATATCAAAACTAAAGTAGTAGGATTTCTGTCACATGAATTTTCATGCTATCAAGCTACAGCCTGGCACCTACAATTGTCCCCGTATTTTCACAACAGTTGTATAACATTACCTTTGAGACGAAGACTTTTGAATTACATTATCTGTGAGACCAATACTCTGTGTCCAATTTGCTACAGCTTGCCAACAGGTTCAAAAGTTACTACCAGGACATGTGGAGCCACCCATACACACCCGTGATTGCACAAGTTTCATTTCCTTAGCAAACCAGACTGAAAACAAGACACAAAACTCGAGAACTCAAAGCTATTTCTCCTAATCCAGTATAATATCCACATTCTAGCAAGTGAAGAAAATGGAATATTTAGTTTCCCCTGTAAGCCACAGGTGTAAAAAGCAGCTTCATTCCCTGCTTATCAGGCTTAAATGCAGGAAATCCTTTGTTTGCTATTAGTCAGTTGTGTAATTTTGGTCAAATTCTCTTCTCCCTCGTTTCCCTTTCTGCCTGTTTAGAAACAGTATGGTCAAAGAGGAACAAGCACTTTGTCTGTGTCTTTACAGTGCTTAACATGTTGATGCCCATGAAAAACTCCAAAAATTTATTCATAGAGCAACATTCCTTTTGTTCACTATTGTATAATTAACCAAAACAGAAACAACATTCAGTCAGCAAAACACCAAAAAATAGAGTGGTTCACAGCTAACTTTTTGAAATCTACGTGCAGATTAGAGGGGATTTGTTTCTTGACTGGCCAAATTTAAGCTGGTACAACTTTTTCTGGATAATTTAAAAGAAAAATAAAAATCAAATAAGCTTCTCTTTATGAAGAGTTAATCTAAATTACTAGTTTCTTCTGCTCTTAAACACCCTTCCTAAGGATTCTTTTCTTATGCAATCATTTATTTGACTATTTAGAAAATGCCAGGATCCTAGGAAGGAATTACTGTCTTTTTTTTTTTTTCTTTCTAAATTCAGAAAAACTACATTGAGAAATTCTGTCTGGTTTTGATGTTACTGGTGGTGTAAGTGCTGATAGCTGAAGTAAATTTTTTTAAGTTCAAAGAACTACACAAGCCTAGCTTTCTCAGTCCCTTACTATAAACAAATCAAGGGATGGGTTCTGTGATAAGGTAGTAAGGGCACACCACACCCTACACCCAGCTATATCAGAAAAAGGGACAGGTTTTCATTCATACTGCTTCTCTGAGATGCTGTTTACCTCTGCTTTTCCTTCAGCACAGACTAAAACTATGGATTTGTGCCTTAGGTTTTAACATCTATAAATAAGGGTTCTAAACTGTCAAAAAGCCGTTCTTGCTTTCACCATCCTTGCTGTAGTCTCATTTTGCATGAGAAATGTGTGCTGTGCTTTGATACAGCAGTGATCCCACAAAGCCTGTGCAAGTTATGAGAGACAGTCAATGAAACTTTAGCTTGTTTTGGATTAGATGTCCATCATCCTCACTTTATGCTAAACCAGCAACAAATTTTATATTGACAGTCACCTTCTTCCTCCAATTACTTTAAGGTCTCTTTCTTCCATACGGCGTTTGCAAAGGCCTATTTGTCTTTCGTGCATATTTGTAGGAATGTCCAATGTTCAAAAACTTCTGATAATTTTTCCTATCTGATTGATAACTAATCAAAATTTATTCCTGCTCCATAATCAGAATTAAAGAAAAAAGCTTTGACAATGAGATACGACTCACATACATAATGTCAATAACAAGCCAATTACTAAACAATTCTTCTGGCATTAACTGATGCTGCATACAAATTAGCACAGAACAGAGGAGCAATGAGTACAGTTAAACTGAGGATTAAGGCCTGGAATAATGAGAAGCAAATGTTGTCTGTGCTAGGAATGTGAGGACTGTCATTCTAGAGTGCATCAATGCTCTTTCCTTTCAATCTTGAATCTTGCATTTCCATCATGTGCACTTGTAGACCTTATTATGGTCTATTTTGTACTTAGACTGCTGCTTAGGAAAGAATCCCAAGGAGCTGGAGTCCAAGCTTGTGATGAATGCAAAGTTACTACCATGAAAGAGGACCTCTTCAGATTCCCTAAAGGGAAAAAGAAATCACTTTGGGTATTAATTCTATTTCCACTTTTTTTTTTCCTTTCCTTTTTTATTCAAGTGTCATGTGATCTTTGAAGCAGCACATTGTGCACGTTTTGTGCACTAACTACAGAACAGTCTGTTCTTAGAAAATGGATAATGCCTCACCAAAGAGCTGAAGTATCAGGAAACTGGTGTCAGGAAAGGCATATCAAATAGTCCAGACAGATTTTTTTTTTCAGTTAGATGCATGACATTTGTACCCACAAATATGTACTTGAAGCAGAGAAGACTTTTTCAGGTCTTGGGCAGGATAAGAGAGATATGATGTATAATTTTAGGACAAATCCTTACACCTGAGATAAGTGAAGTTTCTGTGCAAAAATATTCAGATGATAAATATGGGAAATAACCTGAAAACACAGACAATATTATTTAACATTCTCATGGATAAAAACCCTCACAGATATTTATCCTTTCTTATCAGCAAATTTATGACAAAATATAATTTACTAAGCTTTGCACATTTATAAAATCTACCTCATATCTTACTGATTCTGCCATTTATTAAACATTCATCATTACACTTACTTCATATCTAAAAATGACTCATGCACTTGTATGTAGAATTTCAATAACATCCTGGTTGCTAGGCTACATGTGATCACTCTGACATATAAAGTATCTCTTAGAAATGGATTTTTTAAGTATATAATGATCAAGTTTGCAGAACTTGTTTATTCAAGAAGTATTTCTGCCAGTAATTATGCAAAACAGCAAGACATTTTATGCCTTTAAATAAATATTTAGTTGTATTGCACACGATGTCTAACAGACACATATGACTTCTTTTTTTCCATTCCAGTAAACAACATTTTTATTTCTGCCACATGCATGTGAAAGAGTAGTTTCCTGGGTGATTTTCCTTGGCTTGTTTTTTTCCCCCACTGTCCATGTCTGTCAACATGATTACTTGTCTCTAATTGTTTTTTTGTCTTTGCTTCAAGCTCCTCCTAGCTTTTTCTGAGGACCAGCAAAAAAAAAAAAATCACCCCAAATATGCATATGGGTTTTGATACATGCTTCTAAATCTTCATCGTAGAAACACAGGCTTGTTTGTGCACATGGCACTGAGCTTATCCCTGCATTAACTGCTTCCTGGCAGAGACTGGGGAGAATTCCTGATGCTGCCTCTCCTCCATTAGTCCAACCTTCAGAATTTGCTCTCATGACAACGTCTGAGCCTTGGGACCAGACGTATCTCTGCCACACTGCTACTTAATTTTAATTTGTGTCCTGAAAAACCTGTGGTAAAAGAACACTAAACCTGCAAAGATACGGGGTTGGTATATGAGAACACCAGAGCTCACGCTTTTTGTAAAACCAGAGGTTGGTTAAATAAATTATCTTCTTTTGGTTCTGTTGCAAAATCAAAACAATCAGAAAGTACATTCCTTCTATGTCAATCCAAAATACTTCTTTTCTTCTAGCCAAACATTTTTCTTCATATGAATTCACAAAAAATACTTCATTGTGATTTTATTCATTTATTCCATGTAGCATTGGAAATATTTTGTCTTTTCAATTTTTTTTTTAGTTTAGTTCAGGTTTGGGTTTTCAAAATGAAACTTGAAAAAAATATTTCATCATTTATGAAACAAAATATTTTGCCCAAAGAATAGCAAAAAAGAGGTTTTAATTCTTCTGTCTCTTAGCATTTTCAGATTCAACTAGTGTTAGTACAGTAGAAAAAGATAATTTTTATTAATTAAAAAAATTCTAGGTTTATATAAATGCTTATTTTGGTCTGTAGGTAAACATGCATCAGTAGGCAGTGTGTACCTAAACAAGAAGATATTATCTCTGCAGGAGTCCTGCCTGATGGCTGTACCTTTGGTGCACATGATAATCAGTGCTCACTAATTATTGAGGGGAGAATATTGTGAGGGGGGAAAGTGGCATTGAAAGGGAAAATGCTGTTACGTGGTGTTATTACAGGAGCTCTTGGAGGGCCAGTCTTCAAACAATACTTGTTTTGTCATTTCATTAAAAGGCTTAGTTGGGAGTACAGGAGTGTGATAATGGAGCTTGCTGACAGCAAAAGGGGTCTCTCACCAACACAGAAGGCAGCTGTAATGTCCAGGAAGATCTGCATGACTGTAAGAACTGGAATCATATACAAGGGACAAAATTAATTAGTATCAAGTACAATTATTCCTCAGGACTAATACTGAGAGTTTCTGAGAATTAATTTGTGAGCTCACTGACTGGAAACAGCTGTGGTGGGTACACAGTGGTTGATCACAGAATGATTTATGAGTCACTGGTGTAATGTGGCTGCAGGAGAGGAGTACCAGGTGACACTGGCTACAGCAGTGTTGGAAAGCAGTTGTGTTATTTGATGGGCAGGAGCTATCTCATCTGCAATAGCTCCAGGTATCCAAGCTCAAGAAAGATGATTTCAGAGTGAAACAAATGTTACAGAAAAAGGTGTGCCATTTCTCTGCTCTAATCCAATCTGTCATAATATAGCTGAATTTATGACATTTCATTCTAAAAGAAAAGCATTAGCAGGAAAACAGAAACTTTCCATGATGTAGATTAAGCATTAGAAGTTTCTGGCACAATGGTCAGTAAAATCTGGAGATGAATGCTTTTCCTACTGTGTGCAAGCAATTCAGTAATCCTTAAGATCAGTTTGGAACATTTAGGGGAAAATAATTAGGTTATGTGGTAGCCTGTGATTGAATCTTAGGTTTAGCAACCTGTAGCATAAATTAGGTCTGCTGGTTGTATGGTTGTACAAGGAGTTTGCTATTTTCTGCAGTATACTGCTCCATGAATTATTTACAGTTTATTGCAGTCTGCACTGAATACGGGAATTAGCTTCCATTTTACAATTTCTGATGTTAATAATTAAATTTAGTAAAAGTTGAAAGAAAACCTGTTCATGTTGTGATAAAGAAAACCAAAGTGTAAGAATAAATTGCAAAGAGTTAAATCATGTTGCATGTCCCATATAAGATATCTATATCCTTGTTTTCCAAATATTTAGAAATCAATTTTAAAATCATACTTATCATTAACTTCTGCTGAGGAAACTCAGCTTTGCTACAAGTCAGATCATAGGTGCCTTATTTTTTTCTGTGTCTTGAATGATTCTTAGATTGCAGAACTATATGGAAGAGGCAATTTAAAATCAAGTCCTCCATTATGTTCTATAACACTAGTTTAAGCTGTAGCAAAAGACCATATTTCTTTTCATCCAATTTGTCCCTATCTAATAGAGATGTTTTTTCAAGCAATGCTTTATCTCAAGGTGACTCTAAAGGGTTGAAACTGAAATGGTGCTGAGATGCAAGTTGTGCAAAGGACTTAACTAGGAGTTAATTTGTTAATAGTGTAATTTGATTGCTGCTCTGATCAGTCACTGCAATTGTCTGCCTGAGTCTGCCTGGGTTAGAGGATAAGCACCCATGGGCTCTATTTCCACTCTACAGGGCTTCAGTGGTAATGCCACTAATGTTGTGTTTACCCTGCCTGGACATCCCTTACTCCAGTGCTGTATTCCATGTCCCCTGCCTCATACCTGACTGTGGGACTGCACTGTGAACAACGTCAGACAACCGATATGCCTTGTTGGTGCATGTTTTCTTTCTTTTTAACATAAACCATTCAAGCCCTCCAGTTCACAGAATGACTCACACTGATGCTCTGACTTAACCTAGAAGGGGGGACATGCTCCGCCACATGAGTCCAGGAATGATCAAGTTGAATAATTCCTCACAGAGCAATTACTCACAGACCATGTCTGTGTTGGACACTAGATGTCTGACCACTGCTTGGGGAGACAAAATAACTGTGAAGTGCAGTTTGGTAAAAGTGGCTGTAATCATTACAAAATTACCAGATGAAACAAGTTTTAATCAGGGCAAGAAAATCCACGTTGTCACCTTGGAGAATTTAACAATGTCTGACAAGATTGATTGTAGCTTGAGCCTATTATTTAATCTTTTCAGTCTACACAGGTCTAGAATGTAGACCACATGATGTATTTTTGCTCGATTTTGCTATTAGAGGTGGTTCTATCTTGGTAGCTGAAATTTACAGAAATATCCAACTAGTAGCATACAGCACCATGAAGAATTTCAGCCCAAATATTTGCAGCTTGCTAGTTAAAAACAACAAGAAAATAATTTCTTTTTATGGAAAATCATAAGGACTTACAAAATGCTTACCCTATTAGCATTGCACTTATTGTCCTGTTAAAAAAAAAAGGGCAGGAATATTGTTTTTAAGCTGTGGTTTTACTCTGTCCTTACATGCCCTGCTTTGATTTTGACACTGCATATATAAGTGCTTCTAAAAACTGTGATCCGGTAAGTGCTTTCACAATGGGCTTCTGAGAAATCTTTGTGCCTGACAGGTAGTGATTTTGTAAAATCTGGCAAAACGAGAGCATAAACCTCATCACCAGATACCAGTTTCTTCTTCAACTTTCTTTCTCAGTCATGTGCAAGTAGTTTCTGTTTAGTCAGAATTCCTGAGCAGTCAAACCTGAACTTTTCTCACACTAAGGTGCTGCAGGCTGCACAGGCGCATTTGAGAAGTTTTCCCTCAGATGTTCATTGAAGTCTTGGATTTGAGCCAGAATTCGCATGTTCATGCACTTCATGTTACATTACTCCACCAAACTCACCTGCCATATGTTTCAACCAAAAGGGTCATTTTTTGATACCATTCATTTCAGAGAAGGTAAAAATTTTAGCATTAGTTCATTTTAGCAGATGAACTAATTAAGAGTAAAAGCATATCTTTCTTTTTTATATCCTTCTTTTAGGTATGAAAGGTAAGTTAAAATTTACATTTCTTTAATAGATAGACTCTACCTTTCTGTTTGTATGGTGTGCAACACCTGAAAAATCGGACTAGATATCTGTAAAATAAATTCTACAATTGAGAGTTATATTTAACTCATGGAACAAATTAGTTGAGGGAGAGAAAGGAATAAATTTCTGTGTAAAGACAAAACTGCATATTATTGAAAAAGCTACCAGTCAGTACTTGCTCACCTAATGCAAAATTTATCCCATTAGAAATATTGCTTTGATTTCACTTCTTTCTCTTCCACATGTTCTCACTCTCCTCTCAGAGTAGTAATTTATTTGCTGTCTTTTCAGAATTTAACTTTGTACCTTGTAAGCTCCATGATTCACTGATTACTTTAAACTTAGCCACCTAAGAATACAAGTAATACTTATAATTCCAAAATTCAGTTAAAAAATCAGCCTTAAATTCTAGCCTACTATCTAGAGTAATCATCTGTATTCTGATTACCACACCTCTATATACACAAGCATTCAGATGAAAGACCAGGGCTGTGGACCATAAACAATTAGATACATCTTTTGCTGAGTGCATGAGATAATGCACAGGCCTAAATATTATTTTCCTACAGGGTTTCAAAAACTAAGATGAGAACAGAGTATATTATGTATTCTCCTATTTATGTCTACTTTCACCCTCAAGAGAAAAATGGAATGTATATGTGTGGAACAGAAAAAAAGCCCTTCTAGTGAGAGCCCAAGTTGCCCTGCATTCAATATTTAATTATATATTCAAGAAATAACATCTACTATACTTGGAAGAAAGCAATTTTCAGAGATTACTATAGATAATACATAAAGTTTCAGATGTTATCAGCAGTGTTTCTGAGATGTGTAATTCTTGATTAAAGAAGAAGTTATGTCACTCAGCATTGACCCAAAGAAAAATACATATCCTTAGGCTCTGAGGAGATCTTGAATAGATATTCCTTTACAGCCTGAGTATGTGTTGCAACTAAAATGAAAAGAGAGAAAAAGAACAAGAAGTTCTGTAAAGAAACATCAAAGGCCATTAGAGATAGAGCTTTTAAAAAGAAGACAGTACCATATAGGAAATAATCAGGCACTGCTATATAGAGAAGAATAAATTTGAAAGTAATAGAACACTCAAAAATGGGTAAAACTTGCCTGTGAGGTGTCTTCTCCTTAGTTAAAAGCTATTTTAAAAGGTTTATCAAAGGAAACCCTCTCTAAATATTATTTTCAATGGAAAATAACATTTATTATTATATATTGCACATATAGTTAATATCTGGTTGTTGTTAGCTGAAAAAACATATAGAGATAAAAATAGTTCAGTGGGTCAACCATTTTAATACATTTGAATAAAACCGCCAGAAACTGTGTGGCTTTGAAAATAAGAGAACATTTTAATTAAATGGAAACATTGGTTGGCAAAAGAATAGCACTTAGTTGTATCTCTTTCATGAGTTATTTTTACATTTAATAACTTAGACCATTTACCACTGAGATTGATGATTTCTTAAAAAGTTGTTGTTAAACAGTGTTCTCCATTTAACCTTGTTAACTCTTTAAATAGATATTCTTCTATTTCTCCTTGATGCTAAAAATGGCTTCCCTGACAACATACCATTTAGTAATTTTTAAGTATTGAAAGTTTAAAGTGCACAGTGCCATTCTGAACCTAAATGCAAACTGTTACAAATTGTAATACTGTCTGAAATCTGGACTCATTTTGGGATGCACATCCTTCCTTTTAGAAATGCCTTCTCTAGTAAACGATCAGGAGCACAACTTCATCCAGTCATGCAGCATTGCAGTACAGTATCATCCTGATCCAAAGCACAAACAGCAGGCCACATTTAAAATTAAAGGGTCTATTAGGCTCTTCCTTCCTGTAGGCTCTTTGGAAAATTCAATTACAAGGAATTTCGAATCAGGCATACAATGCTTTATTTATAGCATACCACAGTTTGTTTGGTTTTGGTCTAGTTCCTATTCTCCTATACTATCAGCTTGATGTGTTACAAGTAGGCTAACATGTAGCTATAATTAATTTCATTAATCATTGAGGAATAAATTGAAATACTAAACTTGGGAAGTGTATAAATCAGAGTTAGTATGGCTATAAATCTGAACATTATTAACTCAGATTTTAATAGATACATTATCAATTAACTGCTAGGAAAAAAAGTTTTTAAATTCAGGCAGTTTTTTGAAAGTATTTCCAGACATTACCCCATTTTAATTTTGTACCTTTGTTTCATTATGAACATTTGAGAATATTTGAATTTGTAAATAAATATTAATAAAATGTGCCAAAGCATGCAGAAATACAAATATAAGATTAAGTTCCTAGTTTATTTTTCTCCGTTCTGATTTTTGTTTTAAATCGTTGTTTCAAGGCTGCTCAGAATATTTGCCAGGGGACCAACAACTTATATTTTACTGAAAGAAACAAGTTATTTGCAAAAATAACTAGAATGCAGGTTATACTGGAGACCATATGCACCTCATAGGATTGATTAGAATTGATATTTTACAAGTACCTGGCCTGCACAAAGGAAAGAATCTCATTTGTTTTTTAAAAATTTGCATTTTTTTGTCCAGATGACATGTGACTGGTGAGATGAATGACTGCTTTGTTCTTCACAAGACTTGTCCAAGTCACTGAATAGAATGAATATCATGTCCTTTTGGTAGATCATTTCCATCTCATCTTCACCTTGATGAGAAAGCATGGAACAAATTTGGACAAACAACATAGGAACCCGAAGCTGAGACTGGGTTGGCGATGCCACATTGAGCAAACCCAGCAAAATCTTGTTTGACTTGGAAGCAAACACTAGAAATCAGGGAGAAAGGTGTATCAGTACCAGTGGCCACAAGATCAGAAGGCTAACAGTTAGTAAAGAGTTGAACTCCACCCAGGACTCAGAGACATTTGGTGCTTTTTGTTGGTTGCTTTTTTTTTCTCTGAAAACAGGTTTGGGTTGGGTTTTTTGGGGTGGGGAAACCAACTGTATGAATTCTGAAAATTTTTCATTTATATTTCAAGAGAAATTTCTGTTTATATTGTCTTATGCCAACTTTATGGTACATCTCCCTGGAACAATATGCCAGCACTATGTTTTCAGAACCTGGTTAATTGAAAACTTCCCAAGCTCTGCACAGGAGTGACACACACACACAGCAGGATCCCTTGGCTAGAACAGGGATTGCACAATGTTGATACAAATTGATTCACTTCCAACTCAAAAAACAGGTAAGTTTTCATTTTGGTTAAGAGTTGGAAGAACAAGAACTCATATTTGTAAACTTCTCAGATATTGCCTGAAATGATCACGTTTCTGCAAGTGGGCTCTTTGACAACACTGGGTGGCCTTGTACAATATGGGACATTATAAAGTAGTAGAATATGTACACAGATTTTTACAAGTTTATCATCTGCTGCCCTTCCAGCCCTCGGGTTGTAAAAATCCTGTGAGGAACTCACAGCTAGCTTAGGTACACATACTCGTGCAGCAGTTTTGAGCACACAGACAGACCTGATGACTTTATGTTTCCTCTCAAAGGAAGTGTTCATGTCTTTGTATATAATTAGCTCCACTATGAAAAAGACCTTAGAAGAGAAAGACTTGGTTCTCTTATTAGACTTGTGGTTCACTGGGGGGGGTGGGGTTGGTAGTGAGGCAGAAGAGAGGATTTTGCACTTAGTCATAAGCAGTGCTGGGAGCAACTAAAACCATTTGTATAGGGTGGCTTCGTGTGGGATTCCATTTCCAGCACAGAAGGAGATACTCACAACGGAGAGTTGTTTCAGAGAAATGTCACAGGGTGGAAATTTCATTCCTTTCCAAGCTCTGAAACTAGGAGCTCATTTTCCATTAGGGAACAAGAAAGAAGAACAATAAATTTCCATGCAGAAAAACACTCCCTGTGCACCAAATAACACAATTAGAAAGAGATGTAAATTACATTCCTGATGATGAGTGAAATTTGTTTTCCTGACAGTTGTGTGATATTTTATAGTATCTGTCAACAACTTCGGCATTAAGGTCTACTGAAGAGGCACAGAGGCAAACACCTATATTTGAGGAAATTAATTGTTTTTTAAGGAAATCAATTGAGTTATTATCTTGATAATCTGAAAAACAAGCTAGAAATAAAATCAGGTATCTCACTTCCCTGTCTTTTATTGTTATCTCTGTGGTTTTACATTAAATGTAATTTTAATGCTTGTTTCTCCTCTTGTTGTATAAAGTACAGCATAATCAGAAGGACCCACTTGACTAAAGTGTATCTGACAAGTCTTGATATATCTGATTTTTCGGCAAGTAATACACAGCAAAACAAAGAAAACCTTCTCTGCTTTACATTTTCAGTGGTAGTTAGCTAAAAATAGAGACAAGCAATTCAACAGAGACAATTCAAGTTGCAAGCTGGTTTTAATAGGATGCTATTTAGGACACTACAAAGCCAGAAGGATTTTAATGGGGTTGCTGATGATTTACAAATTAATTAGGCTCATAATCGATAAAATAAGGAAATAGAGAGAGTCACAATAATAATGGATGAGAAACATTTTCATATCCACAGACAGGAGTTTTGAAAATCTTTAAATGAGTGAAATCAGAGCATTTAAAACTTTAAATATACAGCTGGACTTTGTTTTTAAAAGTAGCAATCACTGTAGTTATTGCAGTTTTGCCCACACTTGATTGGAAAATCCAAGTCTCTGGGGTGCTAAGTAGCGGCTACACCAGTTATTCTTGGTTCTGACTACTGCAGTGCATCAGGTCCCACTTACTTTGAGATTATCAGTCAAAATGGCATTTAAATTCAAACAGCTCCTAAAACACTATGGCTCTTCTTTTAATATTAAATACTATTCCAGCCAACTTTATGGAATCCATTTAACTTAAGGGCACAGGTCTCAGTAGCAGAAGTTAATCTCTAACAGTCAGACTGTGCTGACACATGAGCCTGCAGCAATGTGTCCCTGTCACCAATGGGATCCTGGGCTGCATTAGGAACAGCATTGGCAGCAGGTCGAGGGAGGGGATCCTGCCCCTCTACTCAGCCCTGGTGAGGCCTGACCTGGAGTGCTGTGTCCAGTTCTGGGCTCCTCAGGACAAGAGAGACAGGGAGCTCCTGGAGCAGGTGCAGTGAAGGGCAACAAAGATGATGAGGGGATAGGAACAGGTCACTTATGAGGAAAGGCTGAGGGAGCTGAGCCTGTTTATCCTGGAGAAGACTGAGAGGGGATGTTACCAATATATACAAGTATCTGAAGGGTGAATGTCAAGAGGATGGAGCCAGGCTCTTCTGAGTGTTGCCAAGTAATAGGAAAGGGAGTTTCACCTGAACATGAGGAAGAACTTCTTTACTGTGCAGGTGACCAAGCACCGGAACAGGTTGCCAAGAGAGTTGTGGTCTCCCTCACTGGAGATATTCAACACCTACTTGGATACAATCCTGAATAACATGCTCTAAGGGACCCTGCTTGAGCAGGGAAGCTGGAGCAGATGATTTCCAGTGGTCCCTTCCAGCCTCAACCATTCTGTGATTATATGATTCTGTGACAGATGCCGGTGGGATCATTTCCAGCACCTGAAGCCCTGTAACTCCTGTTCTTCTCTCCTGCATGCACCTTGTCCTTGTACCCCGTCCCTGGGCTGGCCACATAAAGCTGACAGAGCTACCCTGTCCCATGCAGAAGCCATGTCTCTCCAGCATGGGACTGTATTTCAGAGATGCAGGAAGTGCAGAAGGGTGGAAAGTCAGGACCAGCAAGCCATGGAGATAACTCTGCTTGGCTTCCTGTGCTCAAACCCTTCACACAGAGACAGGTTTCAAGCACACAGTGAAGTGGAAAGGGAAGCAACTTGGCAACATGACTGCCTTGTGGCCCTGGCATAATGTAAAATTCCTGGGGATTGGATTTGGAGTCCTTTGGAGATGTAGAAGTGGACAGTTAAAAAGTCTGGTTTAAGGACATTCCATCATATGTCACACAGGCCTAGAAGCACTGAACACAGTATTGCCTATATACTTTTAGAAATTAACATAACAAAGTAATTTTCTGAGCATGTACTTTTAAGGTTTTAAAGTCTCAAATATTTTCATTAATTAATTTTAATTATGGGGAAAATTGAGTTTTAATTGAACATTAAACACACTGAAAATATATCTTGGAAAAATTAGTAGAAAACTAGGAGTCACCATCAATGGAAAATAAAAATAAATAAATTAATCTATTTTAGTTTAAGAAAAACCCAAACCACACAAAACCACTCTGTTAAGGACCACAAGCTACCTGTTGCTTTCTTCATGTTGTTCTTTTCATAGTCAGTCATGTAACAGACATTAGTCTGGCATCAGGGTTTGAATCTCAGTAACTGACTTGAAGAGAGTGGGAAGGATTTTATTTAATCAAAAAACAGCAGGTGGAAAGTGACTTGGTAAAGATAACAGCTGACTGGGGAAAAAAAAAAAAAGGCAGCAGCTACCTACTCTTTACCCAAATGCCTACTTTTTGGAGCAGCTGAATCTGAACAGTTTGACAGTAAAGGATGCAGCTTGTTTTCCTTCATGCTCTATTATCTCACCCAGCAGTATTAGCAGCATACATCAACCAGACTGTTTTCAACAAAGAACATGCTAAACATTCACAAGTTGTTCGGCACCAGATATGCTGTAATGCACTAACTGCTGAAAGTCGAGGACCTCTCCAAACGTGCCTTTTGTTTTGCAATTAGTTTATGGTTTCTCAAGCAGGAAGTCAGCTTCAGGGGTGGTGGTTTTTCTGCAGCTAAGATAATCAACATAGGAATTGTCTGATCTTTGAAGATTTTTAAATAGATATTTTTGTGCAGTCAATAGAGTTAAGTATGTCTGACACAATATGAAAAATACTCATAAAGCTATAATTAAATGAATGTAGAAACTTCTAATGATAATTTCTTCACATTCCAACATTGTTGAGTTTTTTCAATCTGTATGTTTTAATTCTGTCTTGAGTATTTGTATGTTTATGAATAATTGAAACCATGCAGAAGAAATGGTATGCATATGCAGTAATATGCTAATACCTTTGCTTTCTCTTGTCCTGGTTTTGGCTGAGGCAGAGCTCATTTTCTTCTCAGTAGCTGATGCAGTGCTGTGTTTTGGATTCAGTAGGAGAATAATGTGAATAAAACACTGAAATTTTGGTTGTTGCTAAGTCATACTTACCCTAAGTGAAAGACTTCCCATTCTGCTCTGCACTGGTTCAGCCTCATCCTGGGTCCTATCTGCAGATTTGGTCACCACAATATAGGAAAGACATTAAGGTATTAGACAGCACCCAGGGAGGTCAACAAAGATGGTGCATGGCCTTGAAGGACAGCCATATGGCTCAGGTCACTTGGCTTGTTCGGCCTGGAGAGGATCCCTGAGAGGGGATCTCATCACAGTCTGCAACTTCCTCATGAGGGGAAGAGGAGGGGCAGGCATCACTCTGTGGTGACAATGACAGGACCCAAGGGAATGGCCTGAAGTTGTGTCAGGGAGAGTTTAGGTTGGATATTAGGGAAAGGTTCTTCACCCAGAGGGTGGCTGGTCGCTGGAACAGGCTTCCCCAGGGGAGTGGTCACAGCTCTGAGCCTGACGGACAAGAAACTTTTGGACAATGCTGTCAGGCACATGGTCTGGCTCTTGGAGATGGCGCTGTGCAGGGACAGAAGTTGGACTTGATGCTCCCTGTGGTTCCCTTCCAACTCAGCATATTCTGTGATTCTGCACTTTTCAGTGTCTCATCCTCTGCCAGTGAGGAGGCACACAAAAGCTGGGAGGGAGCATAGCTGATCAAACAGCCCAAAGAGATATTCCATAAGGTAAAAAGCTATGCCCAATATATGAACTGGAGGGAGTTACCTGGAATGGAGCCAGTTGTGGTTCAGGAATGGGTGGGCATTGGTGAACATGTGCTGAAAGACTGTATTGTCAGCACTTGTCTTTCTTGTGTTTTATCTCCCTCTCATTTACTACATTATTATTATTATTATTATTATTATTATTATTATTATTACTATTACTATTACTGGTACTACTACTATTACTATTATTATTATTATTCCTTTGTTTCAATCAATAAACTGTTCTTATCTCAACCCATGAGTTCTATTCTCTTTTCTTTCCTGATTGTCCTCCCCATCCCATCAGTGGGGAGAAGGGGAAGTAAGCCAGTGGCTGTGTGGTACTTTGTTGCTGGCTGGGGCTAAACCATGAACATGAAAAGGGGAAGTTTTGCTTGTTTGACAATTACACAATGGAGGTTATTTAAATAAGTATCTGACTGGTAAAAGAAAAATTCCTACAGCAGTCCTAGGGGCGTGACACTGGAGCTGCTGGATGCCAGTCTTCCATTCCTGGCAAAATTTCTTCCAAGAGCATTTGAAATTCATAGCCTTTTTCTGTTGGAAATGTCTCACTCTCCTTTTCTCTACTTCCTTCTGCCAAAAACAAATACCACAATCTGAAAAGGGAAGTATTTCATTATTTTGTTGTATTCCTTTTTTTATTATTTCTTATTTATTTTTGAAGGAAATATGGATTATAAACATTTACTTGATAGAATACAGGACTCACAAGATACTGTGGCAACTTAAGAGTAAATTAAAATTGGATGTAGCGTGGGAAGCTAGGATGACACGTAGTGTTTTCACCTTGACAGCCTTTCACTGGAGGTGGCACAGCAAAAGATCTTGACACATCTTGACATCAGCATGAATGCCTTCAAGTGGAAGGCAAGTAATTGTTTTCAATGCAGTAAGAATCTAAACTGATCACTAGTCATGAGACAAAAAAAAAAAAAAAAGTATGAGTTTCTGTATTTCCTAGATGAGTGCTGATCTTATGTGTATTTTTAGAGGGAAAATAAGTAGCTAAAAATAAAATAAAATTTAAAATATCACATATAAAAATAGGTATATATATATAATTAGAACTGCTTTTACTAGTATAGTAAAGATGCTGAAAAAGTCCAGCATGGTAATTTGAAAATTGAAATATTTGGAAATGTCATGATAAAAACAGTGCAATTCCAGAGATCACAAAGAATGGAAGAAATTTAAGTATGTAGGCTCCCTTTGAATGTTTCATTAGCTGTCTCATGGAGCTTTTCTGCTCTTTTTTCTTCCAAGTTGTTGCCTTCTCATTCTTAATGTATTTAGTTTAGCCTTTTTCAGTTTTCTGAAATAATTAAAAGTAATGGTGAACAGACAAGTCTAATATTTTAAAAGAAACAGTTTTCATACATGAAATTTCAAGTTTATTTGGGGGCGATTGCTGACTATGTTACATTAAAACATTAAGTTATTATTTATCTAAGGTGAAGAGAGAAATAACACAGTTAAACATAATGTAATAGTTAGGTAATAAGGCTAGAAGAATATATGATGAGAAGAATACATGTCATAAAGAAAAGATTAACTACTGAACAACACTTAGCTGGGAAGTACAGTTTCCAAAGCCTGCAGGCTCACACAACGAAGCCACAAATATGTATCAGCACAGGAGATGCAGAGCCATGGGTTCCTAAAACTACACACATTCCACTGCAAAATGATCTAGTGATCATTCTACCTACAATTACATTTGTAATTTTTTAGAATTCTAAGGCTATTGTGACAGTACTTTGATACTACAGCTATGTAGTCATGAACAATGCTCCTGTAACATTTAAATCCTTTAGCACCCTTCAAACATTCAAAAAACCAAAGGACATTAATTGTGTAGGCATTGCTTTAAGCTTAAAAACCTTTTTATGCAAGAAATTAAGTCTTCATCAAGAAAATAACTGTTGAAATCTTAATACCTCTCAATGACAGCCACATTTGAAGAGCAATTTTATAGCATAATGATCCTTGTTGCATAATTTGGACCGACTTTTGTTCTCATTTTAATTTCCCATACACTGCTTGCTTTACCATCTCTCCTTCCCACACCGATTAAAAGGGAGAGAGCAAAAGTCAGAAGAGAAAAAAACATCAAGTTTGGGCCTGGAGTTAAACTTCTAAAGGCTTCAGCACAGCTCCTACTTCAGACATGTGATGGTATCATATCCTTCTGGGAAACTTGTGACAAGTTTGTGACATAAGACATGTTTAGTGTCTCATCTAACTTCTGCCTCAGGGTCTGCCCAAGTCAATGCCTTTGTACTTGCAACTGACAGGATTTCAGCAGGTGGGCTGAGCCCTATACATAGTTTTTGAAGCACTTCTGATCTCAAGTATTCCATAAATGTGGAGTAATATAAGAATAATTTTAATTTCCTTTCCACATGCAGAATTCTACCAATCTGAAGCTTTTATTTCTTCCCAGGGAAGTTTTATTAACTGTTAAACTCTAGAACCACAGGTCTTCAGAATGAATGTCTTGTCTCAGTAATGCATCAGCAGCATGATGGCTTCAATGGATCAAAACCATATCTCTTAAGAGAAGAAACCTCCACTGGCTTTGCATGGCAAGGTTATGGCAGCAGGGGGGCTACAATGAAGGTTTCTGTGAGGAGCTGCTAGAAACTTCCCCCATGTCTGACAGTGCCAATCACCTCCAAGATGGAACCACCTCTGGCTGAGTCCATCAGCGACATCTGTAATGCCTCTGGGATAATGTATTTAAGATGGGTGAAGAAACTGCTACAGAGCAGTAGCTGGAGACAGGATTGAGACTATGCAAAGGAAACAGCTCCACAGACACCATGGCCAGTGAAGAAGCAGGGGAGGCATTGCACTGTGGAGTCTCCTGGTAGCTCATGTGAAGACCACGGTGAGGCAATCTGTCCATCTGTTGCTGCTGTCCATGGTGGAACAGATGTCCACAACCAGCTGATGAAGGACCCTGTGCCAGAGTTGGTGGATGGCTGAAGGAGATGGAAGTCCACACTGCAGCACTCTCCTGGCAGGATCTGTGGCCCCATGGAAGGAGAAGCTCAAGCTGGAGCAGGTTTGCTGGCACGTCTTGAGACCCTGAGGAGAAAGGTATGCTGTATACCGCTGTACTTTGAGAGCTGTTCCAAAATCTCATTGGAAAACCTTATTTGACCATAGCACTAGGGAATGTAAAAATTCTCCTAATTTTCTTGTAAAATCTCTTATCTCTATGTTTTTGAGTACACCACCTCAGACATTCCACTGCTTCTCCTTTTCCACCCCCCTTCGCTCTCAGATCTAGTTTTAAAAGCACACAACTCAATATCCAGCATAGGCAGAACAGACAACTGGGGATACAAGCATCATAAAGTCACCCCAGGACAATGCCAAATAGCTGTTTATTTTTCCTAACTCAATTTCAAAGAGGTGTAATAGATTTGAGTAGGGATGCTACAACTGCTTGAAAAAATTATAGTTCTTACTTGCAAAGTAATTTTTCCTGCTCCAGCATCTACCTGCAATAAAACAGAAACATGCTAAAAGTCACCTAAAAATATTAAAATATTTGACAAATGGTGTTGACAAAATTTGGATAATACTGTCACTTTAACTGTCTCCTGCAAAAGGCAAAAAAAATGCACACACATTTTTTAGAAAAAAAATCCAGTACCTACTATCATAACATGTTTCCTCTTACGTAAATACTGAGCAGAAAATACTCAGTATGAAAAGTTCAGATATATTTATCCAGTCACAGCTCCCTCTTGTGTAATTCATCGTTACTACAAAAAACTAAGTTGGAATAGAGATTGTTTAAATTAAATTTTATGGGAGTTATTTACTTGATTCCTTTACTTTTATTTTTGTCATATTTAGAGAAATTTAGTGATATTTTAGGGTAGAAACTTTGTATTTTCATGCCATTTCAATGCCAGGACAGATAATAAACTCACAGTAAGATTACACTAAAACCACACTGACATCCATAATCAAAATCATGGGGGTTTACTTAAGAAAATCTGCATCTAATCTGCTTTTGATTACTGCTGCTATCTTTCTTCTAAATATTTTGTTAGAGGGCTTTTTTTCTGCTTACATTTTGCTGACATTTGGAAAAATTCTAGCTATTCTCTTTTTATTCTCTAGCTTTTGTGTCCCTAATTGTTCAGAGCACCATATCAAGCTTATCATTCTGTGTCTGAGCTTTGTGGTCTTTCTCTCAGTGAAGTAAGACTCGCTTTAGAACTAGTAACAGAAAACTTGAAAAGCTGGAAAACCTATTTTTGGTACAGTGCTTTTTATCTGACTACACAGAAAGACTGCATTTGGTTAACAGTAGTGTTGTTGTTGGCACTTGAAGAGTTACTTTGAAATAGGAAAAAAAAAACCAACCCAAAACAAACAAACCAACCTACCCCCCCCCAAACCCAACCCAACAAACAAAAAAACCCACAAAAATCCAACAAACAAACCACCCCCCCCCCCCAAAAAAAAAGGAAAAAAAGATAATTTCTTCCTATAGTGACAGAGTGCAAAGCCCAAAATGACCCTGCTACAGGACGCATCTGATTTCACTGTACAGAACGGATAAGGGAACCCAAATTCAGAAACTACACACCAAACTTGGTACTAATGGTTCAAGTGCCACTTAAATTGCGGCGTGTGGCTTTGTCAGCAGAAAATGATGGAAATAATGGATCGCTTCGGGCAGACCTGCACAGAGCCCAGGCAATGCAGGGGGAAGCGGCGTCAATGACGGAAGCAGATGGGAAGAACATTTTTTCTATGCCGCTACCGGACATTCCCTGGCCACCAGGTACGGTGGAAGAGCCCAGTTTACCCACAAAACTGCAGTGGACAGCTGTTTCTTGGTGGGGGGGTTTGAAACTTATTTTCGGAGAAAGAGACACTAGTTTCTAAGTGACCAACCAGCTGAACCATCCCCAAACTCGGCACCGCGGCGCCGACACTTATGGGGGCGAGGGGCGGGCACGTGTTGGGGATGTGGGGACATGGGATGGAGGCGATATGGGATGGAAGGATGATGGAAATGTGGGAATTGAGGGATGAGGGCGCTCCCACCGTTCCCCCCCTCCTGGCCCTTAGGCATCCAGCGCGATCGCCCGCGAACGGCGCGCTGGGGCCTTGGCTGGTTTAGAGGCGGCGCACGGAGGCAGGCGCGGCGGGGCAGCCCCACGTGGCCGTTGGGCGGCCGGGGCCTGATTTCGAACGGCGAACGGCCCAATCAGAGGCGCGGGCGGGGCCGCGCGCTGGGTTTGAGCCGGACGGTGAGCGGGGCCGCGATGGCGCCCAGCCGGGTCTGAGGGGTCGTGGGGACGGGTCGGGCCGGGCGAGAGAGGGAGAGGGTGGGGGGTGTAGGGATGGCGGAGCAGAGGCGGAGGTTGGTGCGGCTGGCCGTGCTGGAGGAGCTCCGGGCTTCGTACGGGATCAAGGTGAAGAGCGGGAGCTGTCTGGCGGCGGCCAAGGCGCCGGGAGCAGCGGCGGCAGCGGAGGTGAGCGGGGCGGGGGAGCTCAGAGGACTCCGCTCCCCGGAGCCAAAGCTCGCTCGCGTCCAGGGGCTGGTCCTGTCACCGGGAGCGCTGGTTCCGGCAGCAGTGCCGTTCCCGTAATGCAGAGGCTCCTGCCAGCTCCTAACAGGGCATCACTTCCTGTAATGGGGAAAAGAGCTTTTTTTCCTCTTTCCTTCAGCGTGCAAATGCTCCAGGGGACCATTTTATAGCCGTGTTATGGCTCAGGAAGGTAATGGCTCAGTGGCGTTGGATGGCCCCGCCCCGCAGTTTGGGATTGGCGTGTTGCTGGGCAGGCCAGATGGCGAGGGAGATGTGTTCCGCTTTTGTCCGTGCGCTTGCTGGCCACTGACACACGCACGCTCGCCTCTGATCCCTGCAAGAGCTTTTTATGCTTCACTGTGACTGATGTCACAAGATCTCTGTGTAATAACTGGTGTGGCACAGAGCTGAACATCCTCAGACTGAGCTTTCTGTAAGGCTGAGAAGACATGTCAGACACAATGCTGCAGTAATCCTTGGTCAATATGAACTAAAGAAGTTGGGAAGATGTGCTTGAGCTGGGCTGTTTGGAAAGGGAGAAAGCAAGAGTAAAGTTAGAATTAGTTTTCTTCCCCTTGTCAGTATCAAATATTAATATGACTCTAGACTTTTCTTTCCTTTTCCCTTTGAAGGGAAGATAATAAGAACTGTGAACAATATATGTATGTCGTGATAAAAGATGTCTGCTGTTGTCTGTAGTGCTTAAATTGTATGCAAGGAACAAAACGTACTTAGCTACTGAGCAAGGTAGGAAAAGCTATAGAAAAACATTTGTTTCCCCAGGGGATGTTTTATTTCTGTTATGAGTGAACAGACATAATTTTATTAGCTTTGTTATTCATTGACAAGAAATTAAGTCACAACTTCTGATACTTCAAACAAAACCTAGTGAAGTGAGCGTATCAGTTAGGAATTTTAAATGTTGAATTCCAAACCACTGGAATTTTCTAGTATGTAATCTTGTACATACAGAAAAAAACCGTTCTCTCTTGGAGTTAATTTTCTTTTTTGTAGTTTTAGTAGGAACCTGGAACACAATGACAGATGTGTTTCTTCTCTTTCCTGACTGTGTTATGTTTGTTTTCTGTAGGACAGATTAGATTGGATCTGATGGGTTAGTTACTGATTAACTGTTTTCCTGACATGGTCAGCACGTTGAATTTCAGCTATGAATGACTCAGAGTTTGCATTCAGCTCTAAGAACAAGTTGGGCACGATCCCAGTCCTGGTTGGGAGAGGGGCTGGTTTGCATGCTCTGTAAACATGAGTATAAAAAAATAAAGTAGAAGTTGTGGGATGTAGAAGTTGTTGATGCCATAGGTGAACATCAGTTGTAATGACTGATGAGATTTACTTAGTTTCTAATATGTAGCATGCTCTAATGTCTTGCCATAAGGCAGTAGGCATCATTTTTTTGAGAACAAATGCTAAGTGTGATGTTCAGAACTGTTGTCTAGATTGTTGTGTTGAATTTAATCCTTCCCCAAAGAACAATCTTGAGTGTCTGAGATGAAGAAAAAAAAAAATTTAAAAAAAGTTATTTCAATTGTCTTGTGTTGATTTCTAAGAAAAATAGGATATAGTCAATTTGAAAAACTGAGTTGAGATTCCAAAACAATCTGGTTAATATCCTTACTGATTTATGAGCCCTGTAAGAAACGCTTCTTATTTTACAAGCAGTTAGTTAAAACATACTGCAGAAAAGCTTTCTACTCTTTCACACTCATCTAGGATGCTACTTGTAACTCGAATCAGTGCAGTTTTAGATCTCTGGAGACAACAGTGATTTTCTAGACAATACCTCTTATCTGTCTTATCTGAAAGACTTTGTTTTCTCTCTTAACTACCCTTATATCTACTCGTGGAATGTGTGCTGCTTTGTAATATGTAGTTGATAATTCTATCAACTTTCGAATTACATGATTTGATTTTTGTATTTCAGGGTAAAATCTTTGGAATATCTTTTCATGCGTTGCCACAATCACTTGTGCCAGAATATGGTTATATTCCAAGGTAAATTAACAGTGCATTTTTAGATTTTGTGCTTGCTTTGCTCTCCTTATGATATTGAACCCTTGTCAGAAGAAGGAATGCAATTATTTGTTCCATGCCTGCTGGAGCCTCTGGGGGTTATAAGAATAGTTCCAGGTGGAAAAGGAGGGATGCAGAAGTTAGACAGGAAATTCAAAGTTCTTACTCAGTTGTATTTCTTTATTCTCTTGTCACTGGGGAAAATTATTCTATATATTAAGCTTTACAAAAAATGGTGAAATAGTTTTCATGCAAAAACCCCAAGTTTTATTCTGAACATCAGAACTATGCTACTGTTCTTTTCTCAGCTTTCTCGTTGATACATGTGAATATTTGGAAGAATATGTTCATACTGAGGGACTCTTCAGAAAGTCTGGATCTCTTGTTCGATTAAAAGCTTTAAAGGTATTCTCTAAAGCTCCTCTTCTCTTTTTCTTAAAAAGCTGTATTTCACTTGAGCATGTTTTAATTTTTGGACTCTTTTTCAGTCCTATTCAATGGAAGTGGGTTGGTAACATTGCCTGCTTTAGAAATGATAGGAGATGTAGTCCAGAAGCTAACAGGCTTCACCACCACCCCCCCCCCCTTTTTTTTTTTCCTTTTAAATATTTTGCCTTCCAGGTGATGAGATTAGCCTGGGACTGAATAAACTCATTAGCAATTGTGCACACTGGATGCTATGAGGATATTTGTTTAGCAATGTTCTCTGGGTGGAGGGAAGATGGGAAACCTCTAAATTAACACACAACCGACAACCTTGCCTGTGTCTCAGTGTAGATAATGTAGCTGGGTAAAACAAAACAAGGCTGAAACTAACCATGGGGAAGCTATGACTGACTGTTGTGACATGGGCTAGAGCATTATTGCCTAAATTTAGAAATCTGACAATATGTTGAAGACTTTAAATCACGTTTCTTATGAAAAATTTCAGAGTAAACTGGATCAAGGTGAAAACTGCCTCTCAGCTGCACTGCCATGTGATGTTGCAGGGCTTCTCAAACAGTTCTTTAGAGAGCTGCCAGAACCCATCCTTCCACCTCACCTTCAGGAAGGCCTGTTCAAAGCTCAGGGGCTTGGAAATGAGAAGAAAACTGCAACCGTGTTGCTGTCCTGTTTGCTGGCTGACAGAACAATTGCAGCTTTGAGATACTTTTTCAACTTTCTAAGAACTGTGTCCTTGAGGTCAGTATAGAGGGCATGATATAAACAGCTCTGAATTCTCTTAATCACTTCTCTGTCCAGGCAAGTGCTGTAACTTTCTGTGAGTAGTTTGCCATTTTAAACTTTCACTAAATTCATAGTCTTTTATGTCATAAATCCAAGGTTTTCTTTATGAAAACTTAGTTAACTGGAGACTTGCCTTTGTTCAAGCTTTGTTCATAATTTGATACCTTGCATTCCCTAAAACTGAGGGGGTTCTATAACTTCTTGATTTCAGCAACATAGTTGTGCAATTACCTGGCCTGGAATGCACAAATCTATCCATTAATCATGTTGTGTAAGCACTCCAGTGAATGAGTCCATTTTTATTTTTTTAACTGTATTTGTCTTATTTGGTCTTTCTCCACGGTTTCCATTCTGATAATCTAAATAAAAAAAGCCTTTTCTTTTTAAGATCCAATGAAAATAGAATGGATAGCAGTAATCTGGCAGTGATTTTTGCTCCCAACCTCTTGCACTCGAATGAAAATGAAAAGATGTCTTCTAGTACAGAAAAAAGGATTCGCCTGCAGGCTGCTGTCGTGGAAACGCTTATTGACCATGCAGCAGAAATTGGTAAGATCATAAATGCTTATCAACATGTCCCAATGCACCAACCCATGTACAGCTTTTCTTTTCAACTTCTAAGAATAATTTAAAAAGTACTTCTCGACTATTCCAGGACAAGTCCCAGAATTTATCTTGGAAAAGATTCCTTCAATGTTAGGTGTCGATGTCTTTCAATCTACTCCCTCGCTGTGTGGCCACGAAGACAGTGAAAATGAATCTCCCAGTGAATGCAAGAGGAGGAGACACCGAAGTGTAGGGGGTAGGTATGTTTTGTGAAATTTTCAAAACCAAAAACAGAATTGAGACTTCGGGTAGTCTGATCCTTGCTTCTTCCACAAGCAGAACAGATGTCTTCAAAACTGATTGAGTTTGATTTGCAAAATCTATATGACTTCAGGAATCACATTATTCTATATTTATTTTGTGTTTTATTGTTCTGCTAAAGAAGCTATTTTGGATTTGTGTAACCAAATTAATATTCTGGCTTTTTGTTGAGTCAATTTCAGATCCTGTTGCAGGAGGCCAAAGGGTTGGTTTGTTTGTTGTTGCTGATTTTGAAACGGTACTTTAATATATACTTGGAGAAGTCAGGTCATGAGAAAGCAGGGATGCAAATGGCTTGTGTGTTTTGAATTAGAGTAGCTGATTTGTGTTTTGAAGTGTAAATCTGAATTGGATATTTTGGATACTGTGTGTTCTGGTATCATGGATCTGGGATTTTGGGTGAGGATTTTTCAGTTTTCAACAGGGTTGAGTTGGGGTTTTTTGCCAGATATGGACAATCAAACGGTACATTCTCAGTTCTGCACTCTCTTAGAAGAAATACTATGGAACACTTATGTTTCACTTTATTAAAATCCACTGCAAAGGGATCTTGTATGTATTGCTATGAAAACATAGGTCTTTATTTAGCTTATGTACCTGGAGTATTAAACCTGACAGTAGTTGAAATTGAGGCTGTGTGATTGTATGTTTAGCCATGGCATGGTTTTTTGTGTATTGTACTTCTCTGCTCTGTTTGTTGGGTTTTTTGTTTGGTTTTTTTAAATATTTTTTATTTTAAGGAAAATAGATTTCAGCTATTGTGAAAGCAATAAAAACTATGTTGGTGTGAAGATCCGGGTTTATGATATTCTGTACGTAAAACAGTCATTTAAACTGATTTGCTTTCTTTCTCCCTCAAAAAAATACAAGTTAAACTTGGTTGAAAACAGCAAGACAAGCTTCAGATTTAGATTTGATTGCTCGGTGTGTCTTGCATTTCAGATATTGTTAGTGGAGCCCTGAATAAATTTAAATCTAACAGAACACCCTCCACTACACCTCAACAGGACAGAAGCGGTAGGTATTGGTGTATTTGTACTGAGTAAAGCCCATGCAGTATCTTCTGGATTTGTCAGCTATATTCAACAAATTTTTTTGACTAAAGAATTAGAATTTAGTTGAAAAATTTAAATTATTTAAAATGGAATATAGATACATATTTATTGAGGATACTGCATTTCCTGTAATTCTTGGAGCAGCTACAATCACTGCAGTAGTGGGCTGTGTGGTTTAGCCCTGTGGGGATTACCCAACCAAACTTGTGCTTTTCAGCTAATGAACCACTAAAGCTTCAGTGCAGTAGTGCAGCATTTTATCATCGGAATGAATCTGCAAGGACTAAAATTCTTTCACACTTACTGTCTCTAAAACTTACAGAAGATGACTATACTTTTACTTCCTCCTAATACTTATATTGTTTTATTGAGGTGTGGGTCTGGATTTTCCTTTCTGGTGCTCTAAACTTGCAAAAAACCCAACAAAATAAAAAAAATCAAACCCTAAGCTTTGCCTGTTCAAAATGCATGCACTTTGGCTAAGCTTTTGCAACAAGTTTTTTTCAGTGTTAAAAAAGCCTCAAAACAACTGTTTGCTTACTAAACTCTCCAGCTTTTAAGTTATTATTGCAAATTTGATTTTCTTAATTTCAGTCCTTTCATCAGTGACTCCAGTGGTCCTTACTCCAAGTACCAAGCGGAAGCTTCCAACTGATTGCTCTCAGGGCTTGTCCAGCAAGAAGAGACGATCTTTTAAGCATAGTTTTGCCTTTGAGTTTTTACCAAGTAGCATATTTAACAGCAGCTCAACACCAGCATCAGGTACAGTGCCATTACTTCTTTTTCCTTGCTGCTTGAAATGGTTGTTGGTGGCTTTTAATTTAGGAGTGAAGCCTAAAGTTTGTTCTTGTTAGACAGTCATTGATGCTCACTGCTGAAGTGTTCCTTGCACTACTTCCCCATCTTGGTAAATGTGTTTATGTTCATTGGTGACTCATGTTACATGGATTGAGCAAAAGCCAAATTCTTTTTCTTGTTTTTTTTTGTTCTCATAATCCCTCATACTTGCAATCCTTTTATCTTTTTTACTCTGTATGTATCACTCAGGTTATACTCCTGTTTCTTTCTTGGTGCACAAATCCATGAGACTGCCTATGCTTCCAGCCTTTTGAAAGTTGTAGTCTTCTGTCTCCTAAATGCTTGAATAGCTGACCTTAGCTCTATGTGAAATGTAACTGTTGCTTTTCTAAAGCTTCTTGTGTCTTGGCGCCTCTTGTTTTTCCTCTAGATGCTACATCTCAAAACTCTAGAGAAAATTTTACTTTTGTTTGACAATGCTTTAGTACCACTTTATTCTACTAGAGTGCTTCCAACCATCAGGCTATTCTGAAAACCCTGTTTTATTTTTTTTTGGTTCTTTAATGTGCTGCCAACTGAAGTTAGAGTGGGAGGTTATTTCTAGATTGGCTGTTTTGCTTGACTTTTTTTCCCCTCAAATGAGCCTTATAAAACAGTGCTTTTCTTATTAAATCATTTTCATGTTCTCCATGAAATTCTTGTTTTTATGGATGAGCAAACCAGAGCAATGACATTTTATAAGGATAGCAGTGATGCATGTGTTTCATAAAATGTCCAGTAGTAAAGAAAAACAACTCTTCTTCATTGTTGCTTTAGCTGTTCTGGATAGGTATATTAAAAAAAAAGCACACTGCAAATAATGATGAGACTGTTTAATTTTTTCTTCTTGAGCTCTTAAATTTGAGGAACTGATCTGATGATAAGTGTGGAAACTTAATTTGAGGTAGTGGTATCTGTAGCATGTAAGTAATTGCATTCTAGCCACTTTTATGGATGCTACAAGCAACAGCTTTGTTTCATTTTAAAGTGGAAGTCGAAGTAGTTTCAAGCCAACACTCTACAAAATAAGCATAAAACAAGTGCTCTTTAAAAACCTGTTCTTTATTCTATTAACTTATAAGTCTTTATCTGAAAAAATGTGACTATTTTAAGTTCATATAAATATAATTTTGTCCTTGTAGTTCAGTTTGAAGCAAGTCCTTGTGTGTGTCTTGAGTCATCACAAACCTCATTATCTCCTTCAACCACGGGTGAAAATCATATGTCCAGTACAGGAAATAGAAGAAGTAAAAGACTTGCAAGCAAAAAACTATACAGGTAATTAACTCTCAAAACCTAAAGATAAGATGGAAAGATGTGTCTAGACCCCTCGAATAATGACCCCAATCTGTCTCAAAAATTAAGGGTTTTGGTAAATTTTTATAGTAATCTTAAAACCACCAGATCTTCTGGTGTTGCAAAATTTGCGCTCAAAACAAAAGATCTGGTATATCTCTCTGTGCTTATTAAAAAAGGTGGGCAAGAAAGCAATATAAGTAAAACTGGAGGAAATAACTGTAAATAATATTTTCATTGCCCTCCTAAAGACTTTATGTTCCTTCTTCCCTTGTGTCCTTCCAGGGCTGAGTCAGGAAAGACAGGCTGTTTTTCTCCCAAGATAAGCAGAAAAGAAATGGTTCGTAGGTCTTTACGCTTGAAATTCGGTTTGGGGAAAAGCAACAGAGAAACGGTAAGTACCCAGACTGCAGATTTTAATCCAAAGTTTGGGGCACTGCTTTTCAGGAGCAGGAAGGATGTATTTTCTAATGGAGAGATGGATCCCAGTGTTAATTGAACCTGCTTGCTGTCAAGTACAAGAAGCTTGAGCTTTATTTGCATAGCAGTAATTGATCAGTTTGTGCTCTGTTTGGCTGGCATGGGGCAAGATGCTGAGGGAGGGAGCAGCTCACCTGAATCGACCAAGGAGCAATTCCATGCCATGTAATGTTAAGCTCACCAGTAAAACTGGGATGGGGATAATTTATGGAAAGTAGCCACTGCTCAGAAGCTTGCTGAGAATTGCCTGATTGTTCTAAGTGATGACCTTTGCATCACGTGTGGGTTTGGGTTTTTTTGTCTGTGGGGTGTGTGTGCCCCTTTTCATCTTTCCAATTCTCTCTGTCATCCTGTGGGGGAATGGGGAAAGTGAGCATGTGGCTGGGTGGGAACTTGCCTGGCTTGTTGGGATCCACCTGCCGGGCTTGTGATCAGTGGGTCTCACAGTTGCTGAGTGTCTGACCTGGCAGAGCCTGTGCACAGAGTCTCTGTTCGCAGTGTGATTAAGCCTACCTAACTGCAGGGAACCTGTTCCCTGCCTAGGTCTGCAGAGAACCAAGGCAAGAGGAGCTATGGCCAAAAAAAAGGCTGCTGTGGCTGATTAGTGTAGCAGTTTCCTGAAGCTTCCTCTGTAAATGAGATTCCAAATAACAAGTTTGTATAAAAGCAATTAACACTTTTTGTTTGTTCAAGAATATTGTATCAGGCTCTGCAGCTGGCAGTAGATCAGAAAATATTGGAAGGCGTCTTGCAAGTCAGCAAGGTTTGGAAAGCAGAACTGAAGGTGCAAGAAGAGATGTACTTTTCAGCCCATATGTCAATGAAAAATTCCCTAAGAAAGGTAATTGCCTGACCAAATATATTAGATGGGGAAAACCTTTTCTTTACTTTGCAAAAGCAACTTTATGGATAAAAGTATAAAAGCAATTGGATTAAAAGTATGCTTCTAGCTAAGCCAGAAGTCACTTGTATGTTAATGGCTTTTTGGGAAAATAATTGGTTTAGAACCAGCTTGTGTTTCTAGTGTATTTTAGTAGCTCTCTCAGTTAAACAAGAGAAGATGCATGATTTTGCTTAATATAACCTTTTTTTACATTTCTGAAATTTGAGGGCATAATGGCATCTTTAAATTCAGTGCTGCTTTGATAATTATTTTTAGTAAGAATTTTGTCTATAGTTATTAAAATCACAATAAATTATTCTGACACTGTGGCATTTATTTTAAGGTTCAAGGAATGTAAGCAAGTCGGAAGAAAACTTGCTAAGTCCAAAATGCCACAAGAAAGTAGTTCACCGAATGTCATGGAATAGTCCTGCTGTCACGGATTCTCAGGTGATCAGCAAGAATGAGCAAATTCTGCCTGGACACTCTGAAATAGGAGTCAGCCCTTCAGAATCTGTTTTGATATGTAGAGAGCCACCAGTTATTCCAGATGAATTAAAATCTGCAACTGTAAGCAAACAAGACAACAGCTTGGAACTTGTGGTTTGTGAAGATGAAAGTAATTCAACTACAGAAACATTACTGAAAGTTAAGCAAGCCTTCTCTGCATCTGGGAGTATTCTTCACGATTTGATAGGTGATAAAAAATCATCCCTCTCAGCTGTAGCAAGTGAAATATTAAATGAAACTCCATGTCCCTCAGGGCTCAGTTTGGTGAAAGAGTTGTTAGAAGAAGAAGTTTCTGAAAATCTAGCAAATGTACAATCCAGAGAACTGTTGCACCAATTCAGTGAATCTTCTGCTGGTGATAAACAGCAGTCAAAAAAAGAGGATATTGACGTTTTGGAGAAAAGAAACTTTAAAACTTCTATTGACATAGAACTTCAGGTCCCAATACCAGCTACAAAGAAAGTAAAAGAACTTCCTGTGCCTCAAGTACTAGCCAAGGAAGATAAGTTTACTGTTGAGAACAGTTCAACAAAAGATGCCTTACACAAATCAGATTTCTCTGGAAGAAAAGAGGAAATGGAATTAATGCACTCACAAACAGCTGAAAACTGTGTGGTGAAGTGCTGTAATTTGGAAGAGGCTACTGCTAAACCTTCTTTGGCAGGACAGCTGCCTACTTTGCAGTTGCCCAAATCACAAAAGGAAATGGGCAACCAATACTTGAAAGCTGAAAATTCAGATAAAATTTTAACTAAAACATCGACTGTTGCTGACCATGGGAAGGTTTCTGACCACATACAGTGGTTTAACCAGCTTTCATTAAATGATCCAAATTCTGCAAGCAAAACTAAACCACCTCTGAAGTTTCAGCGTACTCCAGTTAGACAGTCTGTAAGAAGAATCAATTCCCTTTTGGAGGCTAACAGACAATCTTTAAGCTCTCAGACGGTTAAATCAAGTGGTATTGGGTCACCACTTGTTAAATCTTTGAGCTATGATTCTGCCCTATTCCCCTGCACAGGAAAACCCTCAAAGAATCCCGTGCCTTTGCCACGCAGGAGTGAAAGCACATGTGACCAAGTTTCTGCACCTCATAAGCAGCTGGACTTGATGTCCAAATCATGTTGCAGGCCATTAAAGCCATCAGACAAGCCTGATGTTTCTGTTGGAATCCATGAACAAAAAGCAACTGTTCATCCATCAAAGTCTGTTCTGGAAGATCTAACCAATCATGAAATGGTTAAATCCAGTTTGAAAGTGAATGCAAATATAAATATTCCAGGTGCTGCCCTAGAAAAACCTTTGATCACAAGAAGTGCTTCAGGAAGGGAAAGAGTTCGTTATAGAGGCTCTCCAAAGAATCCAATATCTGAAGTAAAACTCTTACCAACTGCAAAGCCAGTAGACTTATAAGATCAAATGTGATGGCTAAATGGGTTCTTTGTAACTTGGTTAACCTTTAGAAAAATCTAAATTTGTATGATTTTTTTCCTAGCTCTTTCTATTTGTAATTTTTCATTTGTTTTAAATGAATAATTTGTGAAGATGTACAAATAGCAATTTGTTTCATGTTGAGGTTTTCTTCATTTACTGAAACTTCTGTAAATGCTAGTCAGTTCAACTAAATGAATTTGACTTATAAAACAAAAATAATCTGTTAATCTATAAATAATCTAGCACAAATGTTTGTGTTAGATCTCGAGTTTTGATTATTTCAGCTTCTAAAAACATGCTGCATCTCTCAAAACTGTTCTTGCAGTATTTAGATTAAGTATCAAGTTCAAAAACAATTTCTCAAATATTTAAAACAAATGTAACACATGTGAAAGGAAGTGTTTTAATGCTGAGTATCAGTAGTTAAATTTATTTACTTTTTAGTTTTAAGTGTATTGTAGCACCCCTTGGTACTACTAAGTTGGACCTCATATGAGCTCTTATTTCTTTTCAATGTTTTTTGGTTTTGGTGGAGTAAATTGGGAGCGTATTTTACTTGAGTAGGTAAATGTCAAAATGTAATCCATGTGTGCACACACTGGAGAATTATTAGAAAACATGCAGTTTATTCAAGAATTGAAAAGTCTTAAAACTTCATCCAGTGTTGTGTTGTGCAGTAGGTACCAAGTATTTTCAGTTAGTTATGAGTAATAAAATGTTTTATCTTAATATGAGAGGGGAATTTTAACTTATTTTTAAAGCTGTAGAATTATGTTAACTAAGTGGTGCAGAAGCTGGATTTAGATGCTGAAAGTGTTGCAAGAGACGAATGTAAGAAGCCATAGCGTGTTAAAGGTTGATTTGCACAAGCAAATGTTTACATCTTTTGGAATGAAAACTGTTTGTCTGTCATCAGTTGTAAAATTATTTAAGAGTAAACACTTGAAACTGTTCATTAGCTTTTTGTATGTGTGAATTGCTTATTGGCAAAATGTTAGAGCTGAAGCACTGGATACTTTTGGTTTTAATAAAACCATTGTTTTTTCCCTTTTCTGAGCTTGTTTTTCTATAATGACTTGGAAAGTTAAGATTATGCTGTTATAGGCAGACTGTAAACACCAAAATTAGTAAATCTGAAAATACTGAAGCCAGAAGTAAATCTGTTCTGGCTGTCCTTTTGTTCATCTTAGCTACATGTTGGTAATTCTCACAACTAGCAAAAGGTACAAAGCAGCATAATTAGTCTTGTGAACTTCTTAAAAGGGTATGTTAATCAAAATAATAGTTCTTTTCTGTTTCCTGTCTCTGTTCCCATGTATCCACCAACTTAGAAGTTGAATTAGTTGATCTGTGGGAACCTCCTGCCTCACTCTTGCTACATTACTGTAAAATCTAATACCACGGAGCCAGCTATGAGGAGATCTTAACCAGATTGCTTAGTGTTGTGGTTAAGAATGGGAAGCTTCAGTTTCACGAAGTAAAGAATATGGCAGTTCATCACCATCCAAAGAGGAAGCTGCTGCTCTTGGCAACATGCTCCCACCCCCTGCCTTTAGCTGGTGCTGGCAGCTCCCTCAATAGGCTGAGCAGGCACCAGAACACCATGTTTTGGTGCTCATCCTCTCACTGAGGTAAGTAAGGATCAGCAAAACACCTTCCAGCTGTCATGGCTCATGCAAGGAGGTAGGAGCTGGAAATAGGACAGAAGGAAATAAAGGCAGTGTCAGGAAGAAAACGAGGTCTGATTCCTGTAACAGTGAGATGTCACACTGATTTTTGTTTAGAAGACTAAGATTGAGATTGTCAATGCTGCATTAGCATTCAAAATATCTGGGATGTATTAACCATGTGTCCCATGTGAAGCACAGTGTGACCATCCATGCAAGCTAATTTTGAAACATCTAAATTTAGATTCTTAGGGGGGATTTGGCAGGGCCCTGACAAAGAAACTTGTAGCAGGAAAAAAAAATAAAGTTTGGGTTCTGTTTTTAGAGATTTTGCAGAACAGTTTGGACATACATACCTTTATATAAAGTTATGGTTTGCAGAAATACACGCTAGATGCCGAGTGGAAGTCCCAACTGCTTAATCCTGCAAGTTACGGCTTGCATAATGTACCAGGGACCAGCAAAAAGAGAATAACGTACTGGTGTGGTTTATGGGGTATAATCTCAGAGATTTTCCTGTGGATAGCTATACTGAACTGGGATGTGACGCATTCCTGTCAGTGAAGGTGTGATTCATAGAATAACCTTTAGAAGCCACTGTTTTGCCAAGTGCTGTGTTAGATGAGAGACTTCATTTAGCAAGACTTTTGTAGTCAAATTCTCAGCAATCTCCACTCTGGATGATGTGTCTAGATTTGCCTAATCTGGATCCATTCACCTGCAAATCTCTGGAGATGGTTGCCGTGTTGCTACCCTGTAAACCTGCAGTTAGGTAACACTATCATCCTGTACATAAGCCATTGATCATATTATTCTAGAGACAGAAATCACAGCAGGACGATGAATACTCTCCCAGTAACATGCAGCATCATTTCTGTCACCGTTAATGCATCAAAACCCTTCAGTTTTATTTTTAGGCCGTTAAGTTTAAAAAGAGGTTTATAATGTCCCCCGCCAGCCCCGAGCTCTGTGTCTCTGTGGGACAAAGCCCCGCCGGAGCTCCCGGCCGCGGGAGTAGCGGGGCGAGGCGGTGGCTGCGCACGGAGGATGCGCGGCCGCGGAGCCGCCGCCCCCGCGGAGCCGCGCTGGGAGCGGAGGTGAGCGGGGCGCTTCGGCCGGGCCGCTCCGTGCTGCTGCCGCCGCCGAGCTGCCCGGAGGGCCGGGGGAAGGGAAGGGAGCAGGGCCCGGCTGTCCAGGGGCGCGGCGGTGCGGGCGGCGGAGGGCAGCGGGAATGTTCCGTGACAAGCAGATGTTTTCCCTGGAAGCGGAGGCTGCAGGGGCCGGTGGAGCGGGAGGGCTGCGGGAGGAGCGTGGTGCGGTGGGGGAGCCGCGCACAGGCGTAGCGGGGAATATTCCCAGCATTGGGGTTTTCAGCCATTTTTGCCTCAAAAACGTTTCCAGGTGCCTTCCGCTGGAGGCTGGAGCATTGGAGCATCTTTAAAGGTCTGGCGTGAAGAAATCCGGCAGCTGTGCGTGTGTTAAGGAAGACGAGGGGAGCTCGAGGGGGTTTTGTTTATCCAGGAGACTGGAAGGTGATGCATTTTAATTAGTCTCTGCTGTGAGGGGGAAAGGAGCTTTAAGAAAACAAGCATTTTGATTAAAATTCAGCCTATCAAAGGACCGTAAGCGGTACTTGCTTGTTGTGTTTTGGGTTTTTTTGTTGTTTGCTTTGGGTATT
The DNA here is from genome assembly GCA_008694505.1 of Cyanoderma ruficeps. Lineage (NCBI taxonomy): Eukaryota > Metazoa > Chordata > Aves > Passeriformes > Timaliidae > Cyanoderma > Cyanoderma ruficeps. The sequence continues at coordinate 21,400,305 of VZDJ01007753.1, read as the reverse complement.
TTTTTCCCTAATTAAACTACACTGTGCAGCCATTTAGTGAAAGGGATTCAAGGAAACAAATGAAACCGGTTGGCTTCAGGTGGGAAAGACGGTGCATTTGAAGTCAGAAACCTTTTGTCTTAAGGTACAAACAAAATATATCCTGGTTCTTCGGCAGTCTCTTACTGATTTTTCAGTCAATGCAAGAGCAGAGCCTGGAAAACAGTTCTGGATGAAGAGTTCTTGGTTTTTAGACCGGAGCTTTATAAATAGCATAATAAACATGGAGGAGTGGATGAGAGGATGACGTGTTCTACTGAAATGAAGAAGTGGATTCATTTTGTTTGCAGTGACTATTAATTAATGTTATGGGAAAATGCAAATCAGCATATTGATTTCTGCAGTTTGCTGCTCAATTTTTCTTTTAGAAGAGAAGAACATATCCACTCTATTCCCTCCCTGGCTCCCCCCACCCGGTTTCCAGCCGGCTAGACTTCCAGCTGCCCCTAGAACCTGTGCTGATAAACTGTAAAGCCCAATAGTAGGATCAGATGTTATTTCCAACGTGTGTATAGGACTTTTTTCCCCTCACTGTAATTTATAATTAAATTCCTTTCTTTTTGACAGGATGAAACTGGCTGCCACTATGATAACTACCTTGCTTTGCAACATGATATTTCTGCTGGCATTTGGATTGGCTTCAGCTTTTAGCCACAGCCCTAGGACACCTGACAGGGTTACTGAAGCAGATATTCAGAGGCTCCTCCATGGGGTTATGGAGCAATTGGGCATTGCCAGACCCCGGGTAGAATATCCAGCACACCAGGCTACGAATCTTGTTGGTCCACAGAGCATTGAAGGTAGCTTATTTCTAATTTGAGTTATGATTAATTTATTAGTATGCTTTGGTAATAATTAATGTTTTGTTTATAGATGCAGAAAGAATATCCTGAGCTTAAAGACTCAGGAATCAGAATCATAGACTTCTTCACCATGTTGTTGCTTCATCTTTGTTTTAAAATCACCATCCATCTTCCACCTTCCTTAATGTAATGCTCTTGGCAGAAGTAGTGGGGTTTTGTAATGTACAGGCTTTGCAGAAAAAGTTGTGTTGTTTTGGCATTGTCTGATCTCTAGTGCTTTAAAACAATGGGTTTGCTAAATTATTCCTGAATATTGTCTATAAATATATTACATATATATTTCACATGAAACAAATATTATCTATGGAGTCCAGATTCCATGGATTTTTAGAAACATTTGGAAACCAGAAGAGATCAAGTGTTTGTGGTGCCGTGTGAGATAAAGGGATAAACCTTACCTTGGGGGTGCTCCTCTCCCTGTGTCCACAAGTAGCACCTCAAAAGTGTGTTGAATGCTCTGGGCTCAACTTTGTTTTTTTTGGCCAGTACCTCTGATCTCACACTGTGTAAGTTTTCCTTGGAGTCAGTCTTCTATAGCTATGTAAATAATTTGAAATATCTGGCTCAAATGCTACAATATTATTGTTAGCTTTTATTTTGGCATGACAAAAAGAGGTTGAAGGTGCGAAACTCCAAATATTATTGTTTATGTGTCAGCATCAAAACAGGGCAGAACTCTTCAACCTTCCTCTCAGAATGAAATCAATCTGACACAGTGCAGTAATACTCCACAGTTCCCAAGTCTGTGTTCTCTGTTTTATCCTCATTCAGATCTACAGATAGTCCTAGCAGATAAAATTGCTTTAATGGAGGCCCAGGAGAGGATTAAAGCTGAATAGGCATTTCTACCACATAATTGCAGACCTAAGTTTATATCTTTTCCAAAGAAGCTTTGATGGACACGTGTTCATCTGCAAACTTAAATAGCAGAGACTAAGTTTAAAGAGCATTATTTGGTCTCTACCCTTTTTTCCCTTATGAATGTTCATACATGTGGAAATTAGGACAGATGGTAGAAGTGAGTAATTTTACTCTCCATTTTCCTCTTTTCCCTAGAAGTTGTTTTTTTAAAAGAGAAACCTTAGAAAATATAAGCAAGCCCGAATCTCTGGCAAATATTTAATTTCAGCTGTTTGATGTTACTTTCTAATGGCAGTGGTAGCAAAATCAGACTATGCATCTCTTTGTATAAGTATCAGAAGTTTTCTAGTGTTTGTGAGATTGAAGTAATGCTAGTTTACCGGTTGTCTGTACAGTCTTCCACAAACAGCAGGCTGGATAAATATTTCTTTGTTTTTCCTTTTTTTTTTAATAAAAAAATCCATCTGTATGTGTAACAGACTAAAACCAAAAGGTGATAAATCTAGTGGATTTATCATATTTAACTTTCCCCTCTTGCTCAGATGAGGATGACTTTTTTTTTTCCCCCAAGCCCACCATGGATGTTTAACAGCCTATTGAGGAATTTCTGCAAAAGTAAAATGGTCTTGTGGAGTGAACACTATCAGTCAGTGTAGAAATAGGCAAGCAAGAAAGACCTTTGTATCAAATGTTACTTTTTACAGAGCATTCTGTGGTGAGTTTTTCAAATAGCAATCACTTACTCTTTCTTTGGTTTGTCGTGGTGATGTGTGTCTGTCTACAGATGCATGTCTAAAAGTGATTAGAAACTTCAACCTAAGAAAGTGTTGTTTGCAGTTTCAAGGTTAGTGTAGTCTTACATCATTGAACACAATATTTTCTCATACTGCTTTTTTTAAAAAGTACATATAATCCAGTGAATTTTCACCATGAGTCCATTTTTAAATATAGACCATGAATTACAGGATAGCTAATCCATCAAAACTTGCATTTCGTTCTGAAAAAATAAGTCCATATGTTTTTAAATAACATCAGTACAAGGTTTCACATTCTGAAGATTTCACCTGTGGACTTTCCATAGGATATTCACATTATTATCACATAATTCTGTGTGCAAGCGCTTAAAAGATTCTACATGATAATAGAAAGGAAAACTAAGTGGGAAGGAAAGAAAGAGATTTTACAATTATTAGAATGCGTCACAGCAAAACATGATAAATACCATCATGGCAAAGTGGTAATTCACCAGCTACTCTTCTGAGCTACTCCTCTGTCTTCAGTGGGATTTTTTGCCTGAAAGTAATGGACAGTAAAATTGGGTATGAAATGCTTATTATTTACCAGAAATTTTGAGCTGCCAGAAGTGTTGACTTCCAACCAATTTTCAGACTGCAGGTTTCAGTGACCAATGTGAAAATTCTAGAAACAAGTTCATTCCATGCCTGCATTCTCATATTAAGGCCCCAACTGCTGTGGAGTGCATTTGTTTCTCATTTTGACTAGGTACTGCTTCTCAGCATAAAAACAACCCTCTATCAATTAGACCTTAATAAATTTAGTATGTTCCTACGGAAAATTGTTTTACTTAACAAAAGGTTTTTGTCAGAAATAGCCCCATCAGTTTGCAAATTTAAGTGATTATTATAATAACATTTCCCATGCTATTATTATTTCTATGAATAAGAGCTTAATAATTTAATACACAACAGAAATATTATTGCTGTTAGTTCACATGCACATTTCCTCATCATGCTCATTTTCCGTCTCAGCTTCCTATATTTTTTCTGGTGTTAGTCATTGTATTTTGACTTTAAAATGCTAAAAACCAGAGGATGGATGTGTTGCAAGGAACTATACATGACCATTCCCATCCTTACCTTCACACCCACCTTATCCCTTCCCCCCCAAAAAAAAGTTTAGGGCTGACTTGGTTGTAGAAAGTTCAGTCACAAGCATATTCTATGCCAAAGAAAACTAAAAAAAAAAAAAGGACACTTTTCAGAAAATACATTTAGTAGCTTGTGCTTTCTTTTTGAAGTGATCGAGTAGTTTTCTTGCTGATGGATAAAAAGAAATTACAGCTTGTTAACTGAAAGAAATTTCTGATTTTTTTGTGTTGAAATCTATAAACAGATGGCTTCTTTTTTTTTTTTTTAAATCCTTTACTTTGCATTTGTCAATTTGCTGTTACTTCAGGTCAGAGCTGCTAACATAGGAGCAGTGTCTAGAAAATGCCTGTTAGAAAGTTTAATGTACCAGGAAATTACTGTGAAGTTCAGGGAGGTACAGAGGCAACGTGAGCTTTATTCCTTTGCTAGGGCTCTGCTAGTTAAATGCAATAGGACAAATATGTCCCAGAAATGGGAATTTGCTGGCTGATTCCCTCTGCTCATGTACTGCAGCCAGCAGATGGTGCATGGCACAGCAGCATGGCAGGAGCCAAACAGATCCTGCATGAGGAGGGTCAAGTGAAAATGTTTTTAGTACCTGGAAGGGATGTCTTGGGAACAGCTGCTTTTTGCTGGCCACTTAATAGATTTCTCTTTCTGTACATCCCCCGATTCCAAAAAGTAATAAACTCGTATTAGCTAGTCTTATTTCTCTAATAATATTTACTCTCCTTGTTAATTCATCTTATCAGAAAGCTATATTGTAATCACTTAGCAGCATCTATAAAAAGATTGGAAAATACAGAAAAGCAAAATAGGAATTTTTAATGAGTAGCTGTGTTTCTGTACTTACTGTTCAGCTTATCAAACTGCACAAATGTTATGCAAGCCTTATTGGGCTGTATTCAAGCTTTCTACAGATAAGAAGAGGGATGCATCTATGTTAAAAGAGAACATAAGAATAAAATAAAATGCATTCAACATTTCAAAAAACATAGAAGTTAATTCTTCTGTCTGGCAGGGCATTTATGGAGTAAGAGATCACACTTTTTTTTCTATCTTTGCATGCTTACAATTTTGTGCCAATATTTAAGAGGGTTTTTTTGTTTGTTATTGTTTGGTTTTCAGTTGTTTTCCTGAGGAGTGGAAGGGAATAAGGCTATAATGTGAATTTCGGGCCCTGCATAGGACAACAGCAAAAATCTCACTTAAACACACGGGGGCACCAGTAGCTCATCTTGAGCAGTTTATAGCACTTAATAATTGAAAACGTAAAGTCCCATTTTCCTTTTGCAAATATCATTGCCTACCATAAATTCAGTACAACAGAAAGCCTCGTGTGGTTCGTTTGTTTGTGTTTGATTTAGTTGTTTTTATTTCTTAAAACCACTTCAGACGAAGTGAGTGTTGATAAAGGTGCTGGCATGACAGCCCAGAGTGAAGTCTTTGGTCTGCAGAATAATAATAATAATAATGCTGTCAACCTCAGTGGCAACATTAAACGATGTCTCTTAAATCGTGATTGTAGGTAGGTATAAGGAAATTAAAAAAATACAATGCCTCTTAGGGAGGCTTTTGATTCTCCTGCAGAGACTCCTCATAGCTACTGGGAAAAGGCTGGGATTTATTTGATTGTTTTGAAAGGAAGTAAGTACGTTTATTGTTTTAGAAAAGTGTAGTTACTGTTTGTCAGATTAAAATGATAAAATTCAAGAGAGTCTGGAACATTATGCAAATGTCTACTAACAACTGGTAATTAATGGCTTGTCAGCACTGACTGTACAAATAACACTCTACATCAAACCTACTGTCCATAAAATTATGCAGATTACTCATGCATGTTAGTAGTGTCTATTGTGTTTACATTTTGCTAGTAAGAAAAGTAAAGGTTTTCTTAGTAAGTAAGTGTATTACTTTGCTCTCTGTCCTGCAAGACAGGTACTGGTTTCCTACAAGAACAGTAAAATCTTCATATTAGAAAGCTGCAAAAACTTTTGTTGATGAGCTCCCTCAGCGAAAGCAGTGCAGAAATGACCTTTGCACTCACTCACTTTCAGGCTGACGTGTGCTATGCTTATACCCCAGTGTATTTGGACTTCCTTGGGTGACTGCAAGTAATAATTGTAGGATATTTGGGGGTCAGCAAGCACAGCAGTGTGGCAGCTGCACCCTCTTTGCCGCAGCTTGGGTGCTCTGTGCCAGAGTCTGTGCCAGCATCCATGGGGAGCAGTGTCAGAGTCTGGGGCTGGCTGCACAGGGCAGACCTCCCACAGCCAGGGAGGCCGATTTCTTTGTTGTGGTGGTTTTTGGTTTGTTTTTTTTTGGTTTTGGTGGGGTTTTTTCATTTTTTGGGGTTGGTGGGTTTTTTGGTTGGTTNGTTCTTATTTTGTTTTGCTTGGTTGGTTGGTTGGTTGGTTTTTGGTTTTGTTTTTTGGGGTTTTTTTCCAAATTATCTTAATAGCCCAGAAATATGATTTTAAAATTTATATGGACATCTTAAATTTTTAAGATAAAGTGGAAGTGGTAACCCTACAGTTTTTTATACAACAATATGTACATGTCTAGATTTGTATAGATTTGACTAAAAATACCTATTTTCTTTGCATTTTATTCAACAAATTGTAGTGTTAAATATAACCAGAATTAGAGTATCAGGCAGTGATGCATATCATAAGACAGGTGCCTTAGAATGCTAATTTCTGAATTTAAAAGCTAATGATGGTGCCAAATGACAGCAGTGGCTTACAGCCGATTTTCTTTATCTGAGTGGTATGACACAGGTCGGTGAAGAAACTGCACATAAAATGTTTAACTCCACAAACAGGAAAATGATGAGGTGTTGTGACTTTATTTTTATTAAGGAAAAATCTTTGAAATTTTGGCCTGTAATATCCTTGATTCCGTATGAGTTGATAAGTCATGACCAGCAGTGAATAATAAGAAAGCCAAGCTGGTGTTTGTGCTGCTGCCTGGAGGTCATACCAGGTTGCCTCTATGTGTTTCACATCTTTTCCTCTTGAGGAGCACGGGCAGGATCCAGCAAAGGCAGTAGGTGTTACCACTATTAGCTCTGCCACAACTGAACTTTGGGAAGAGCCCTTCCTTGATGCCCCAGAGCTGCAGGAGGGGTGCAGGTGCTACTCCTGTGTTCTCAGCGTGGCTGGGAACATGCAGGGGAAATTCTGAAATCTAGTGCGCTGGTCAGAGAAGTCAGTCAGTGGAGGACACAAGAGAAATGAGTATTAATCTCACACGTTTCTCTCTAGATCTCTGTTATTTTGCAGGTGGATCTGACTGAGGAACCTATTTAGATCTGAGGCTTTGAAATCTTCTCTTGAAACATCCTCCTCTTGTGATTGCAGGAGAGTGTGCAGGCATCACATACTTCTGCTGAGGAACTAAGACAAAGTGACTGTAGCTCATAAAACTCCTACCACTGTTATGTCGTACAGACTCCTGTTGCTGTTCATAAATTCATCTTTAAAAGATGCCACGAAAGAAGAAAGAGTCCCATCTCAAGCAGCTTTTGGGAAAGAAAGATGGCAGGTCTGTAGGGATTTTGAGTTAAGTAGATTGTCATGTATCTAAAGATAGATACAATCAATTAGAATGGAATTTGTAGCCACAATTATTTTTTGTACATATTAGTAGAGGGAAAAAATCCAGTAGGAGAGGTAAGATGACTTCTGTATTGTCTGATGCTTTATAGTAACTATGTTTTCTAATATTGGCAGAAGGTATAGAGAAATTTAATACAAATCTCTGAGATTCCATCTACCACTGGAATATGGTCCCAAAGTATTTTAAAAAATCCCTGAGTGATTCTCTGAGTGAAGATTGGTGAAATTCTGATGAGCTCTTGTTCTCAAATTTTTTTTCTGGGCTTGTCTCTCAGGAGGAGACTGAGAGGAGATCTCATTGCAGTTACAAATCCCTCATGAGGCAAAGAGGAGGGGCAGGCACTGATTTTTCCTGTGTTGAGCAGTGACGGGGCCCAAGGGAATGGCCTGAGGTTGTCAAGAGGTTGGATATTAGGGAAAGGTTCTTCACACAGAGGGTGGTTGGGCACTGGAACAGGGTCCCCAGGGTTGTGGTCACAGAGATCAAGAAGCTTCTGGACAATGCTGTCAGGCACATGGTATTACTCCTGGGGTGTGCTATGCAGAGTGAGGAGTCAGACTCGATGATCCCTGTGTGTCCCTTCCAACTCAGCATGTTCTGTGATTCTGTGAGCATGCTAGGATTTATACCTTAATTTTTTCACAAAATCAGCTGCATTTCCCATGGTCCCACCTGAATTGTAAATTAACTTGCAGTAAGAAAATACTTTTAAGTTTACTTGGTTCTATGAAGAGATACTTCAGAAAACTAGAGAAAGAAGAGACTCTTACTCTGCTTGATTTTGGTGTTTTGCCAGGAGATAGGCTCTCTGGCACTGTCCAGAGGTTTCCCGAGCTTTTCCCCTATGCTTGCGATGGTGTGTGTGCTCAGCACTGCTCTCAGCTGCAGGCATGAATGAGAAGAAGAATGCTGTCAGCTGAAGAAGCTGGTTCTTCCGCTCGGGGTGCTTTAGTACATCAAGTTAGCTGATCTGAGTCCCTTCTGCAGCACCAGAGAGCAGCATTGGGCCTGGTCTTACCTGCCAGGGCTCTTCATTTCTCCACTCTGTGGCGTCTTTGTTGTCTGCCAGTGCTTTTATCCAAGTGCAAAAGAATCCTTGTCTTGACTGGGGTGGTTTTGCATGGCAAGGCCTCTGCTTTTGGAGTTCTGAGGTAATGCTGGCTCACCAGGACAGATGCTGGAGCCTTCTAGCTCCACACTGGCAATGCTCACAAGGAGGTCCTTGGGAGCAGTTGGGAAATCTGCCTTGTAGCAGCTGTCAGACAGGCATGGGAAGGTTTTAAACCTGCTGGAGAACCAGCTGGGGCTCCATGAGCCGTCTGCATGGAAAATGGAATTGAATGAATATGAATGGGGAAATGGACACAAAAATTTTCTGAAGTTCAGCGGCGCAACACAGACAAAACATGGATGTTCTGGATGTTTCTGGTGCATCCAGGCTTCACATTACTGGAGTGAAAGGAGTATTTTTTTCTGAATGTGTTGACACGATGGAGCGTTTGGATTTCTCATGTAGCTGATGTCAAGTGAATAAAGTGCCAGTGAATGAAGTGTTCCAGTCTTTGGTTGGCACATGTACATTTATAGGATTGAAATAGTGTCCCATCCCTCATGGGATAAAGAAGGTCACTGATTTCCTTTCGTTGCCCTGTTTCCCAGAACCACGTGCTGCACGCGGGGTCAGTAGTGAGGTTGTGCTGTGGCAGTGACAGGAGGGTGCAATTTGTTGGCTTTGTTGTTTTTTTTTTTCACTCTGTTGGTGTGTGGTGGCTGCAGGGCAGGGCGGCAGAGGGGCCCATAGCTGGGTGCTGCACAATCCACTGTGTGTGTGAGATGAGTAGGCTTATCCAAATGGTGAAGTGCAAAAGCCACTGCTCAACTGAAGGACAAGTTAATATGCTCCATTAGAGGACTGTTCAAACAAGGCAAGCATAAGAGTTTGCTTTTTTTTTTTGCTTTGTCAGCAAGTGGGCTGCTGGATTTTTATTGTGTATACAATTTGAATAATAATGACATATAAGCTACTGTTATAAATTTATTGTGAGAGGCATGGGCATTACTTTGGTCCTAACCATTTCACAATAAGAGCCTTTCATACCTTAAATATTTGTGCTGTTTGTAATTAAAGTATTGGATATTATTTGCTGAAAGCAAGGTCAGTGATTGTGTGATGTGTGCTTAAGGCTTTAGAAAAAAATTGTCCCTCTGCAGAGAAATAGAAAATTAGTCTTTATAGTTTTAAGAAACTTTGTGTCATTAAGGAGAAGACAAGCTGACCATGTATAGCTGTGGTGTTTTTGTGTTTCTCGAGGCATGCTCTTGAATGGTTAAGGAAGTTGGCTAGGTTTGCATTTTTCCACTCTTTGTTCTCCTATGCTTTTTCTCCTTCCCTCTTCTCTTATTTAGCAGCTTCTGTGGAATAGACAAAATGTGATAATTTATAATTTTTTTCAGTTCTGACTTCGGTTGGAAAAAGGTTTTTTCCGGCATTTTAGTAGTAGTTTACAAAAAAATTACTTTGGGGCATTCTGACAAGTTGACAAATTAGCTGAGTTATCTGCCATACACCGGGGCACCAATTTGTCAGAAAAATCATTTTTCTGACCCAGAGATGGGGCTCCTGAGAGGCGTTTTAAAGACTTTTACTCCATTTTCAGTCTCATGAGAAGGGTGAGACAATATAAATGTTACAATTCCCACCATCACAATCAGAAGCCAAACTATTTCGTATTTTCAATATATTATAAGCGTTTTTTGGCCTATCAGCTTTTGCCACACAATGCTGTTAATGCTTCTAAGCCAATTATCTATTAAAATACCCCACGTGGGTCTTGCTACATAACATCTTTCATAGTTCTATTTCTCCAAAATATCTAGTTTATTTGCAAGGTCATAATTTGCAACTTGTTTCTACAATTTCTGTCTCAACAATGTCTGTCCTATTCCATGGCCTTTCTAATTCAGCATACTTTATCTCAAGGTTTTGCATACAGATGCACAAGACTATGTGAGCCTTTTGTCAGGCTTTAAGAATTCTCTACAAATCCATTTCCCACAACTTCCTGTGCTTAATCAATTTCAGTAAGCAGGATAGGACTCTCTAGGATGAAGCTAGCAGAATTATAATTACAGCAGTGGGGCAGTAAAGCCTTTAGAAGTGTTAAAAAGGGTTAGGAAAATGTAAATGCATTTTCTGCATTCAGGGTTTTTTCAGAGTTTACATGATGGGTGGTCCTGCACATAATAAAGGAAAATAAAAAGAAAGTTAGTGGATGGTGTCCCAGTTTAACATGTAAGAGCACTGGGAAGCATTCTGTCAAACCTGCCTTCGATTGGGAAGATGTTCCTTTTGAATGAGACAATGACACAACAAATGTAGATAAGATGACTAGGGATGAAAGTGCAGGATAGCAGTATGGGAAGCTGACACTGTGAAGGGAAAAAGATGTATCTCTGACTTGTTGAGGAGACACTAAACAATCTTGAAGGTTTTTCCCAGTGATAAGAACAAATAATCCAGGTTAACAAAAGATTTTGCAAAGTAGGAAGTACAGTATTACATCTCTGATTAATACGTATTTGCTCCCTCGGGAACCTTGGGCAAATGGTATAAGCTATACCAGGCTTCCCTTGCAGCTCATATTTGCTTGGAGTTTGTACAGGTCAAGATCAGAGATGTGGTTTTTGCTCAGAGAGAAGATTCCCCTGTGAATCTGCGAGGGGCTTGGACGCTCTGAGGCACCCAGTATGACTCTCTATGTAAAGGGCTTTAACTTGGGATTTGGGATTTATTTACTCACAACACATACTCATGATCCTTCCTATTTTGTATCTCCAAGCTAAGATTGGCCAGACTGCCTCTTTTCTGAATTTGTAATTGGTGTAACTTTATCTTCACTGTGACATGGGAAATGGTTTCAATGAGACTGAAAGGTAAATTTGTCCTCTTGTTTCTCTTTAAATGTTCTGCAACAATTTTTCACTTTTGAAAATCCATTCTCATTGACTTTCTTAAACTGATTCTTCTGGGGGGAAGTGCTGCCTCTTTGTATTTGACATGGAGGATTGCTCTCCATAGATTGTTCCCACTGTGCTTTACACTACCAGTAGATGGGTAGCAGCAGCTAAAACTTCAGTGGATTAAACAGCATTTCCATTTGATGTGTTTTATCAGGGAAATATTCAATACCTGCAAGAAATTAGTTTCTCTTTATGTTTCTTTTCCTTTTTTTTGTCCTCTAAGAATGGAGTGGTTATGTTGTCTGCATGGGTGGGAAACCCATACAGACAGTATTGCTCTTACAAAGAAAAGAGCTGAAATGTATGCACTTTAAACTTTTAATCATTCCAAGGATCTCTAACTGAAATCAGCTGATAAAATACTTTTCCAGAATCATAATAGTGGTGAGAGGCATTGTTCCTTTTTTGTTTTCCACCCTGCAACAGTTCAAGACTAGTGCTAGATGACTACATGTATGCATATATTTTCAATGAAATTCAGAGCTTACTTAGGACAATGCTGATCTTAGCCCAAGAGACCTAAACCTCTAGTTTATCCTGTAGGAATGTGAAATACCTAATAATAAATGCTCACAGAAATCCTGCATGTGAAAGGGAGCTGATTGTTTTGGAGTGTTTTCTTTTCTAGTATGTGGCACAGAAAAGCCTGTTCATATAAGTAAGGAGATATGGAAAAAACCCCATAGATTTATCTAGCTCATCCTTTCTCAGCACAAGGGTGTTGTCTGTACTATTCTGGAGTTTCGATAGTCCTGGTTCGAATAATTTAACAACGATGTCTCTCATGATTCCTTTGGCTAGAAAATTATGAAAATTTTCTTGATACTTAGTTCCTTGTCTTCTTTCAGGCTCTGCCTCAAGGTTCAAGAAACTGATCTTCTGCTATTTTTGTAGCTGACTGTGTATGTTTATATCCCAATATTTTGACTTGGTAGCAGCAGTGTATTTAATCCTAGTATGTTTCTTTAAATCAGTAATGTTATAATACCAAAACAAACGCAACTAATGAGAGTTACAGTACATAATACCCCAACTTCATCTATTCATTGCATTTCATTTTTATTATTGTAGTCTTTGCTGAGTGCACTGTTTATCAGAGTTTATAAGGAATGAGCTTTGCTGATGCTATTAAATCACTCAAGTGTGCTAAATTATGGCACCAGAGCAGGTGCTATTGTCTGCAGCTCTTTTGGAAAGAAAGGAAAAACCCTCAAATGATCCTGGACATTTATACCTAAAGGAAACAATCCTTTATATTAATATAAAAAAGATTGGTTTGTAGTCAGTCAGGGGAATTCTTGGCAGTTGGTTTAAACTTACATGTATATATAGCACACTGGAGCCTGCTAAGTACCTCTGTTTTCTTTATGGATGGAGCTTTGGTGCCAAGAGGTCTGCACCACATGCAAGCACAGATAGGCTTCTATCTGATGGATTGTCCCATAGTGAACCACAGTGTATACAAGATATTCAAACATGTATTGATTATGTGGTTCCGTAGTTTACAGCAGAATCATAACCTGATGCTTTTAAGTACATATATGTAATCAATCTTCATGTGAAGGAACTCAGGACAAAAGAAGTATTTTATGCTATATATTAGACATTATATTAAATTACAGTAGATTAAATGTATGTCATACATTTTTTTCACCTCATCACTATAACATTATTGTGTTATGAGCATCATTTTTGTGTGGACTGTGGACTAAAAGTGTAATAAAAGTTCAGAGTAGGTGTAATGCTGTTCTGGTTTTAGTTCCAGTTCTCATGGTCAGCTACAAGCAAAACCCCCATATAACCAAGATGCAATTCTTTTTACAGGGATAGTTTTATGTTTGTTGTGTATCTGTAAAATTTCTCTGCAACACTGCATTACAGAATAAGAGACTTGAGGGGGGAAATTAGCACATTGATTAGATTTTAGTCCATTGTGTAAATAAAATGGAAATCTATGTGCTTATAAGCTAATTTGCTTTTGGTACCACAATGCCAACATCCAACTGATCATTTGCAAAATTAATTTGCAAAATTGGCCTCAGCTGCCACTTCTAAATGTAGAAATTAGTATAAAATTTGAATTTTGTATTTGAGTGCCTTCTGTTAGCAATTTTTGCAAGTGATTGTGTTAGGTTACAATGTTTGGCTGTATAAAAGATGATTTAGGCTGGTAATGTTTATTTGTAATTTGGGACAGGAGTACTTGCATGATTCTTTTGGAGTAATTTTCATGTTCAGAGGCTTTATTCACGTCTTCTGGATCTATGAAAAACATACAAATTTAAAATAAGACTACTTGGTGATAATATGGTGATTTTGCTATTTATCCAAGCAGTTGTGTCTGCATCCACTCTTTAACTCATATTTTCCAATTGTTCAAATTCCTTTTCCTCTCAAGTTATTGTTAGTAGAATTTATATGTTGACTGTATGTTGTTACCCTCATTATATAGGGTTTAAAAAAATACTGCTTTGCTGTCACACAACCATCTCCATTACTGCAGTGTGTGTGGTGGCTGTCTTTGTCAGGGAAAAAGAACATGCTTGAAACTTTTTATTTGTCTGAAATTCAAAAGAATATTGTACAATAGTATTCAAAAAACTTCACAAGCAGCTGGGGTTTAGCCTGTGGATGCATTTGGCCAGTAAGGCATGCAGAAAGGATCTGGGACAGATAATTATTTGTAGAGAGGCATAGAGAGAGTGGCCTGAGGTTGGTTCCCAAATCTTTGGTGGAAGACCCTACTTGTCAAAGGTAGCTGCAGTGTGTGGGAGGTGGCCACAGCACACCAGTTTTGGGTGCAGTTGCCCAAGCACAGCAGGCCCATCGTTGTGTCCTCTGAGTTACAAAACGTGCTGCACACTGCTGCTGTAACCCTGCAGTGACGGTGCTCTGGGTCCCACAGGGAAGAGGTAATCGTGTATGGAAAGGTGTGAAGTCACTGACTGGGATGCTTTGTAACGTGTTGACTACTGTGGAACTACATGTTAACAAGAATTCCCATCAACAACAGGGACTCTTCACCACTTTCCGTCATTACAACAGGAAATGCAAATTTACATTAAAGAGTTGGTTTAATTTAAAAATAGTTTTTATAGGTATACACAACAGAATTTGCTAGAATACCCTGGGTCTCCAGAGACCTTAATATCTTAAGCCCCCTTGGGACTTAATTTATTAATGTATTTCTGGGCTGTGCTGGTAGTATTTGTTTCTACAGTGTCACTAACATTGTCTTCCTGCCATGGTGCTGTCTTGCCATATCTTCATTGCTAGTTGCTGTAATGACCAGTAATAGTATCAGTGACTGAAGATGATTGGCTTTAAATGTATCAGGTTTCATTATTTCTTTTTCTTTGCATTTTCTTGCCTAAAACTTTCATAGTTAAGGGGAAAAAAAGGCACAAGATTAATAATATGTGGTCAGTTTTGTTTTCTAGTTTCATTTTTAATTATCCAAGTTACTAGATTTAGGTCACATGGTTATGTTTCTAAAAGAGATACTTGGTTGGATTTGTCTCTAAAATATTTTATTTATTTATTTATTTATTTATTTATTTTATATTTTAAATTGAAGTCCAGATTACTTGCACCAGCTAAAGAACTTACACTTTTAATCCTGTAAAAAGACTGTGCATAAATTGTCTTTGCAAGGTGGTGCCCATGAGGGTCTCCAGCACTTGGGTCCTTATGGCAATATCCCAAACATCGTGGCTGAGCTGACAGGAGATAACGTACCAAAGGATTTCAGTGAAGATCAAGGATATCCTGACCCTCCAAATCCCTGCCCTATTGGAAAAACAGGTAATTCAGCTGTAGCCCTTGTACCTCTGTCTTCACTGTACCTATCTTTCAGCACTGTGCAACCCATGATCAGAAATTAGGGTGTTTTTTATTCTCTACCCCAGGAGAAGAGCTGTTGAGAAATTGGGTGTTGTAGTGTTTCAGATGCTTTTTTTATTCTTCTTCTTTTTTTTGTCTTTCTTTTTTTCTTTTTTTATATTTTATTACTATGTGCACGTCCTCTATTGCTGTATGACACTGGAGGTCACATGGAAGAAATCATCTTGACCTCAGAGTAGAAGATAGATTTATGAGAGCATCGTGCTCCCGAGGGAGTTCATTTTTAAGATGACCCCTGAAAAAAGTTATTCTGCACAGATGAGATTTACCCTTATTTTAGAGACTTTCATTGTGCCAAGAGGAGTGAAACTGTCTGCCCTGATCTCCAACCCAGACCATGAGTCAATATTTAAGATACCTTGGCTCCAGTCCATGTGTCTTTATAGCTCACTGAGGGTGCATCTGTGCCAAGAAAAGGAGAAGCTCGTGGCTGTACCCCAGGGCAGTGCAGGCAGGCTGGCCCTGGCAGAGGGGCAGCACAGCCTCGCAGAGCCAGGGGACACACAAGGTGTCCCTCAGCCTGCAGCCACACAGGTACTGACCCCTGCATGTCCATGATACACACATACCCTGGGAAAATGGATCTCCTGTTATTTGAGCCAAGGAATGATTTCCAGTACTGCAAGCAGTAGTAAAACACCCATTGGCTTCCTTGGGAACTGGAACTGGGAATGAGCACTCTATTTTTCTCTCATTTTTTATTTGTGAGCTAAGAGAGCCTTTCAAAATGTTTTCTGTTTAGTCTTCTTTTATGTTATTTGGATAATGTGGAACAGTTGTCTGTATTCTTATTTTAAAATATTCTAGCTAGCTTAGAATTCATCAAAAATAATATTTGTTATGAAAAGTTTTGTGAAGTGTTATTGCATTTCATTCAGAATTTTGACAAAATTTCAAATAGTCCTCCCTTCCTGTTTTCTATTACAGCCCATTTGGTGATGATGCCTTCATCTCTTCTGAAAAAATACCTCATCTTCCAATTTGTTCGCTATAGCTGTTGTCTGACAAGTTGCAAATGATGGGTTTATGTTTTCTCACATACACAAGCACACACACGGACTTTCTATCTTCCGTGCTTTCTCATTAGACTTCTGTTCATGATTAGATAAATAAATTAAAAACATGGCATCCAGGGAAATGCCTTTGAAAATCCCTTTAATTTTTCTTTCTTAGGTGAAATAAAAGTTGTTAGCTAAGCTAATACAGTCAGATCTGAACACAGGAGGAATTTGCAGGGAAGTGCTGCCTGCTCAGATAAATGGCTCTGTCATAGGTATGCTGTGAGTGAAGATAGTATCTGCTAAGATTAGAGTAAAATGTTTTTCAGAGCCTTAAATGGAAATTCAAGTGGTGACTCTATTATGCATACAAATTACCAGAGGCCTTCCTCAATCAGGTCTCTGGATTTGCTTAATGGAAAACAATTTTTCCAGTCACTGTCTACATATGCACATTCCACAGCAGGAATACATAAGCCTAGAGCACTTGAGTTGAAGACTTTTGGATTAGCACTCATAGAGGACACCCTGTGTGTCCAGCTGCCCTTTGTGTTTTCTACCAGAAGACACAAATGCTCTGAGGTCTACTACACTACTCTCTTGAGAAGTGTTTCTGTCTTGGTATAACCTTGTCCCTGATGAGACTGAGATGATTTCTAACTGTTTTAATCGTTTCTGAGTTAGTTAGCCAGTATGAAGGGTTTTCCCCTGTTTCTTCTTGGCAGTTTTATTTTTTCCCAATCCCAACAAGAAAAGAGAAAGCTGGATCTGTTGAACTCAGAATAACCTCCTCAGGTCATTGAATTAACTCCGTTTTAAGTCAAGTCTTCACTGTTTCCCACATCTGAGGGAAAAATATGATCTATCTGCAAATCTTTTTACATGATGACACACAAGGGCAGAAGGGAAGGTCCACAGGTGTGTGCTCTGGAGTGCCTGTGCTCTGGCAGATGTTTGAATGCCCAGCATCATGCCTTGGCTGGTAGGATCTCCTTGGGGTATGTCTGAGAGGAACTTGGACTGCAAGCTCCCCATGCTGGCAAAGCAGTGGGAGCTCCAGGGTCAGACTTTATCCAAAAAGCTACTCTGGCCTCAAGTTACTGAAACTTTGTTTAAGCTAAAGATGACTTTTTTGGTTGAAACACCGAAGTTGATTTTGAAAAGGATACTGTCTTGATGTGACACTGTCAACAAAACCATCCATTGTGGTTAAAGGAGGTTTCTGAACCAATCAGATTAATTACCAACGTACAGAAATGTCTTCATCATAAAACTTCTGCTACATAGCATTTTTATGAGATCTTATGATGCAGAAATGATTTTCAGCCAGTTTGAACAAAGTAGCAAACCAGAAATGGAGCTCCAGGAAGAGCTACTCTGTGAAATAAATTCCGTCTCTGCTCGCAGCACTGTTTTACCATGACCTTCAAAAGTATTGCCTTACCAATTTCTAAAACTACTTGTGAACATTTAAAAAAGAAAAGAATATCCCTTCTGAATCAGTTCTAGGTAAAATCAAGTGCAATAATTAAAAGAAAAACATAAAAGGAGGGAAAAAGCTTGGAAAATAAATTCCTTCCATTTTCATTAAGCTGTGAGGATTTGGGGTTTTTTAAAAAATAAATATATTCTGACAAATCGGTTTCAAAAGAAAAAAAACTGTTATTTTCCAGTCATCCAGTTCTATATGTTTTTTTAATTGCATGATTGCATTTTAGAAGCTTGCTGACTAATGTGGCACATATTGTGTGTTTCAAAGCTACTAAACACTCAGTGCTTTATTTTGCAGTTGATGATGGATGTCTAGAAAACACCCCAGACACAGCAGAGTTCAGCAGGGAATACCAACTGCACCAACACCTTTTTGATCCAGAGCATGACTATCCCAACAGGGGCAAGTGGGTGAGTACATGCTTGTTGCTTATTTTTGCTGTATGTGAAACTGGGTATTGTCTGCTGTGTGGGACACTATGAAACCATGAGGACAGTATTGTCCTGAACAGTGGAAAAATTATCATCCTAAGGCAAACTTCTCAAAAAAGGTGAACTTGCCCTGAAAAATAGAAATAGTGCTTGTGATTGATAAACATCCCAGAAAAACAGAAAGTAGAAATCCTTGTTCTGTTACCTGTCCCAAAGCATGACAGCTTGATAAATGCAAAAAACCCCACATTTCAAACTACGATGAACATGTAGCCAAAATTAGTGCAGATCTTAAGATTTCAAAACATAAGATGGCCCTAATTTGAAAGATTATCCAGGTTCAGTGACTATTTGCTGTTCAGCTACAGATATAAAAAACAGAAAGAAAATACAGATAGACAGAGTTCAGCAGCTTAAAACACCTTAAAAAAATCTAGGATCAGACAACTTGCTTCAAGAAATCCTCCCCACCTTTAGGATTTTGGAGGACTTGATGCTGCTTCTTCCTCTAGTCAGGTTTTATGCGCTGTATTCTATCAAAAACCTATTTGACACATTGGATATAATAAACACACTGAGCTACACTAAGGGCAAAAATCTTGCTCTGAGGATACAAGGACTTGAATAACCGCAGCTAGACTATTTCTGCAGGCTAGAGGCTCCAAAGAAAGCTCTGTCACTTAATCTTGGATTACATCAGTTAAAAGGTCCAATCCCAAATCCATTTTCAGGCGCCAGGAAAACAATAACAATGATCATAATTTATGCCTGTAGAGCAAATAATGAAATCTCATTTTACATTGTTATAACGCATCACTTAAGATTGCACTAAACCAGTGCTCTGTAAGCATATATCGATAAATGGACATGTTTGGCAGTCTCTTCTGCTGCTGTAATTTTGAGACAATGATTCATCAGCATAATCAAACCAGTGTAAGATTTATAGTCTTAATTACTTATGCGAGTGCTAAATTTCTGGAGAGAATGATGCCAAAAATCCAAATTCTGGAAACTTGTTGCATTCTAAGTAATTACCATCAAAGGTTTTCATTTAAAAAACACCAGATGGTGAACTTTCTTATTTATGCCAGATAAGGCTGTTAGTTTTCTTACTATTCATGAGTACTTTACTTTCATAATACCATTTTGAATACTACAAAAGCACTTATGTAAATCTTTGGCCTATAGCAATATTTCAGAATCAAGCAATACGTATACTGTGTTGTCATCAGTGCCATATATACTTAATAAATGATAATAAATCATTAGTGAATCCTGGGCTTCTTTGTATCTCCATCCATCACGACTAATCCAGGGGAAGAAGCTGCTCATCTGTGGATTAAAACACTTTTAGGTACTAAACAGTAATCATATCTAGCAACTTATCCAACTCCAGATCTTTTTAATTAGAGATGAAACAGCTGGCCATGTGCATGGCCAAGTGTTCTGCCCAGATCCAGGGGAATAGTCCTGATCATCTCCTACTTGCATATTACTACATGGTGAAAAGATACAGACAGTGGTATCTTTTTGTGGCTGGGTTTGTTACTTGTAATTCTTTGGGAAGATCAGGTAAGCGCTCTGAAAATCAGCTGTTTGACACCTTATAAAACAGAGCTGAATCACATTTCTCTGAAGAGATCACATGTCTTAGGGCACTCACTGTTGGCTGCATTAAGTTGTAAATGACCAACGCAGCTGGCTGTGGGCCGCCCAGTGGGTAACTGTGCATCTTCATCCTCCAACTTCCCCCAGCACCTAAAATTCCCTCTGCCCACAGACAGTTTGTTCCTGCTTCTCCTGTTGAAGGGCCTGGGACCGCGTGCCCAGGGGCTGTGATGGCTGTGTGCTTACAGACTGTGTTTCCACCAGCCCTTGCAAGCTGAGTGGCCATCAGGCTGTCATCACCAGCTGCAGCCCTTGCAGCCAGTGTCTCCTGGACCCATGGAGGCTGGCATGTACTCCCAGCTCTTGGAGGAGCTTCTCCCCAGCCTTTTCCTACCACTGTTTGGTTGAGGAAGTGTTACAGCTCCCAGTGACTTGTCCTTTCCAGGAGCCAACATGCATTCCTTAGTGTAACCACAAAAAATCCCAGATTACATTAGCAGGTCAGAAAAAAAGGACCTGCTTGTCCTGCTGGGAGAGAAACAGATTGGTTGGTTGGCTTGTTTTGGTGACAGACAGTCATGCTTGCAAAGCTGTGGGACCTCTGCAGTATCCTGACAGACACATTTTGTAAAGGTCAAGCTGTCTTTGTGCAGCAAAGTGTAGGGTTATGTAGATGCTAAATATTATGTGTAAATGCTGCTAATACATCTGCAGATACAAATATAAATCGTAATAAATATATACGGGGTTAGGAGTGGGAAGAAAGGAGAAGAATTTTTCTGTCTTTGGGACAACTCCATATATCAATATACTGGCCTCTCAGAAGTCTCTGGAACAGACTCTGTTTATAGAGTGAGATCCATGGCTTATACTCTCCTCCCCTCTCCTCATATGTGGAAGACATAGAGGGGACAGCAGAAATAATAGGATGAATGACTTTTGGAGTTTTGTATCCCTGCATACAACTATAGTTTCTAAGATTTTAAGGTTTTTTTCCCCAGTTCAGACTTTTCCTTATAGGACACAGACACTTTTTGAGTGTGCCATTCTTGCATCTTGCAAATTGGCTCTTTAGATGGTTTGATCAAGCATTGGCATCCAGAAAGAAGACTTGCACAGAGATAATTTGCAATATATGATTTATTAATCAAATCTAAAAGCCTCTTACATATTTTGTTGGTTGAAAGCCTTTTAACTTCTGATGTTTTTTTCACCCAAATCCCAACCTGTAGTACTCTAATCCAAGTAGCCAAGAGGATGCAAAGGAAGCTCCAGGAGTGAGGGAAAAGTAGCAGATTACATCACATGCAGCATGTCTCTACATGAGGTATAACTGCGTCCTGGAGCTGCTTCACTGGCCAGCTCGCTCTCTGGCCACTGTATAAGGGAGGCTTGGTGGGTGTCAACCTCAGGCTGGAGCATGGCCGACAGCGTGGAAGAAAGAGTGGACTCTGCTTGGGTTTCACCTGGCTTTATTCCACCTGGCCACCTCCCATGTGCAGAAGAGCGCCCAGCAGCCCCTCTGTCCCCACCTTAAGTACAGGGGGTCTAAACTGAGCAGGGGAGAACTTGGAACCAATCCCAGGAGAGGAGGGGTGTGACCCAGAACAGGGAAACTGAACAGAACAATGAAAGAAGGTGGTACCGGGGTACCTTGTCAAATCCTAGGGCTTTTCCCCAGAATCTTCCAGACCTTACAAGGTGATTGACAAGGCCTGTCACAAGGGAAACACCATCTGGGGGTTTGGGGACGGGGGTGTAGGAGCAAACCATTACAAACATATAACAAAACATACAGAACTTTAGAAAGCCCAAAATGTGCCCCACAACAATGAGGTGTATCTTTAGCTGGAGAAAACTCTGTGCCTTCCTTCTTAACAACCTCTCAGTGAAGGATGGACACTTCCTGGGCAGATTTTGGTGGCTGATGAGGTCAGGCCATTACGCAGTGGAACATATTTTCAGCATTGCTATTATCATACAAATATGTTTTTAGCTCATGCTCCACAACCATATTTGCCTTGTACTCCACATAATGCTACAGTAGTACTTAGGGTCTTAAGACATTCTCAAACAGACTAAACAAAATATGGTTTCCTTGAGCAGGAACACTTCAATTGTCAGGAAATCTTCAGAATGACACAAATGCTAACTCCAGTAGTCCATGAAATTCTTTTTATTTCAGAAACACCCTTTTTCCACTCATGAAAGTATGAGGTCAAATACTTTACAAAGAGAAGCTTTGATGGTGCTTTGTTTCCTAAGGAGAATAATTCATGCATCCTTGAGTTTCTTTAAAATGTTAAATTTAAGTTTTCCTGAAGTGAGTTCATATAAATGGCCAGCCAAGAATGTCTCCCTTGGCCAACTTCATCTCTGTTCCCTTTTGAGCACCTCAGACAAAATAACTGAGGTTGGACAAGCGATAGGCCTCGTGAATTTGAGGTTTAATGAACACAAGAAGTACAAAACAGACAATTTTGGCAGATTTCGTTGTAACACTTGAAAATGTTTGTTTTTTCTCATATCAAGGCTGCAGAGAGAGTTAGAAGTGTTTGGTGAATTTGTCTCGTGCTAGAATTACACTTTCTATTTATATAATCAATGTTAGGTCAGTTGTTTATAGCAGAAGTAATGGCCTTGTTTATATAGTCTTCTGCTTTTATACATGTAATTCTTCTCTCCTTCCATTTTCAGGTTAGGGTTTGGTTTTGGTTTTCTTCATGACACACAATTGAAACAAAATGTGTTGAACATGTGTGTGTTATTCCAGACTTTATTAGAATTCACTACTTATAAGAAATACAACAATATGTGGATGCACTTATGTAAACTATGGTCAGAGGGGGTTTTTTGTGTTGGGTTTTTTCTTTCTTTTTTCTTTTCTCATCATCATAACTTTCTCTTCTGCCAAGATGTTTCTGGCAGTTTTTAAAAGGTTTGCCATTAGAAATGTTATAGACCAAATGGTTTTTAGAAACTTTATTGAGAGCACTACTTAAACAAAGGAAGAGTTGGCACTGAACTCCTTTCAGCAGAGCTTTGCACTGGGAAGTGTTGATATCTGGAAGGGAATAAGCAAAGACAACAAAACAGTAGGAATGACGCCTATTTCTGTTTTTAAAAGGAATTAGAAAATCCCTTGTAAAGCAAATATTTTTTGCTCCTGTTCTTGTGTCACCTCAAATGTGTAGAAAGATAAACCAGAGGCAGGACTCCTGCTTCCTCTCCCTCACATTCTTATTTTTCTTTTTCCTTCTGACTTTCCTTAAAAACAAGAAAAAAGTATTTATGTATTTATACCATGCATTGCATGATGGGGAACATTCAGACTATACAGCACATACTTGAAGCACTTATTGCCTGAACATGGGGGATAACATAGTGGAAAATTACTGGCTTTTAAATTGTTGATAAGGCTGTGACTGCTCCTGAGGAACTGCAAATACTAGTGGGAATACACTAATACTTATTTGTGGTTTATTTCTCCCATAAAACTACACACTCCTCACTCCTCTAGACTTGATACTATTTATTAGCAGAAGTAGTATTTTAATAGAAGAGTGTAATGGATTTGATGGATGTGTTGATTTTTTTTTCCCTTCCAGAGCAAGAATTTACTCTTTGAGAAAATCAATGGTGGTCCAAAAAGAAGAAAGAGGGTAACTATTGGAGTATTTCATAGCCCCTATATAAGCTAGAGACCTAATAAAAATTAAAACTATATTGTTAAAATGAAGACATAGTCTGATGCATTCATATTGTACTTGAGATCATGTGTGAAGTCAGGGACTCTATGATATAAACTACTATAGCCAGCTTCAGGACTGAACACCAGGTACAAGATTTATTTCTCAAAATAGCCTCTTACTTTCAGAAGATACACTTAAGTGTAGAACATTATAAAACTTCATATTATCTGTCTTTTAAAATTGATCCTATTTGCTTAAAGCCATTTAAAATTATTTAAATATCTCTTAAACAGAATTTGAAATTTCCTACTAAAAATATTAGTAAATTTAATTATCACTATTTATGTGTGTGAATATATTTTTGGGTGCAAATAACACTAGAGGTGGTTCTTTATCTGATATTTCTCAAATTAAACTCCTGTCTGTGTCCGACTTGCTTGAAAGACAAAGATGAAAGGGTTCTCGTTGTTCTGCTGCTGTAACAAGGAAGGCAACCCACATAAAGAAATTCTGCAGTCTGCCTCACTACCCTTTTTTTTGGTAAAAGCCTTTCTTTTATTTAAAAAAAAAAAATCACTTTCAGGAAGAGTCGAAGTCTTTAGCTTTGCTGCTGGTGTATTATTTTTACAAAAAGGAAGAGTCTAGCTCTCTGCCAGAAAGTAGCTTTTCAAAATATGACACCACAGTTTATATTGTAAATGAAGTAAATATAATTTAAAATAACAAGCATAAGCAAAGATGGTTTATTTATTAACTCTCAAACTTTAGGTCTTTGATAGAAAGGGAGAAGATTAGTTGATTTCTTCCTGATTCAGACATCACTGCCAGTTGACACTTCAACCATAAGTTAATGATCTGACCTGAGCTTAGTGTCTGCTTCATGCTTACATTTGATTATTAAGTTTGTTAGCTGCAAAGTAAAAAAAGGGTAGGCACTTGACTTTATTTTTGGGTAAGTAGAATTCACTCTGGAAATAGTTCAGCATAATATTTATTAATAGCTAGAACAGCATGTTAAAGTAGAATTCATGCAACATATACATGAGGGGAAAAAAAGAAAAAACATTTTCTTTTTGTGAGCTGAGTGACATAATTGGATACAAAAGAAGTACTTGACAGGTGGCCATGGGTAGCCCAGAATTTTGAAGGTGAATTACTTTACAGCAGATTTATTTTTCTAGCACTGACATGTCACTTAATGCAAAATTCATTAGAATTAAAATTATTTAGGGTAATAGTGTAATAATGCTTTAATGAACAATTCAGAATTTCCACTTTATCAGCAGAAGAGTAACCTAGAACTGTCAGCAGCAGAGTGTGTTTTTCTAGAAATCAAAAAGTCCACTGGATTCCCCTCCTGCCTTTTGTGCTCCCTGCGACCCCTCCATGCCTTTCTGCACAGACATGGTTTTGGGATCTGGCAACAGATGGATTTTTTTGCATTTGAATGTCCCCATCTGAGGTAAAACAAGTCCTGTGTAACAGTGTAGGTAGTAACCCTGTTGTGTCTATATAAGACCATAGTGAAACAGTCACAGTGGCACTCCTGGAGTCTAGAAAACCTCATCTTCCAAGCGTGTGTGCATATTCCTGTATTTATACGTACCTCTATAAGCACACATGCAAGCACGAATGAATGCACATCATCAGTGTGTACAGCAAAGGGATGTATTCACCATTTGCTCTGTCTTAGCTTCTCTGCAGCACTCACACTGCGAGACGAGGAGGTGTACAGTGACAGCTAATTTTAATTAGCAATTCTTTCCTTTTTAAAAATTCTGTGCTTGCAGACAGCCCTGTCCAGAAGTGTCAGGACCACTTGTGTTATCACTAAGTTGCTGGGGCTCAGAGCTGTACACAGAGGTGCTCAAGAACTTGAATTGCTTTGAATTCTGCACAGCTGCATAGGATTAAACATATTTCAGTCAAATCGGCCAAAGTGTTTTGCATTACATTTTGTGTTTTCTTTTGTTGGTTAACACGGATTCAAAATTTTATGTAATCTCATTCTCTTCTACTTTATTTCAAAAAGTAGCAAGCAAGTATCATTCCAAAAAAGACCAATTAATCTTCCTAGGAATTTTCAAATAATTCCTAGAAGTTTATGCAACTGTTGAATTTCACTAAATTAACATTAAACAGAACTTCTTTAAACAAACACAAACAAATAATTTACATACGTCTTATTTCTAACAATTTAAAGCATTGGAATTAGTTTATTTTCAAAGATTTTTCTACATTCATTTCTGGTTCCTGATATTTTTACGTTTTCGCTTGCAGCAGGCAAAACACCCAAAACCCAACAGAAGCAAGCAAAAGGGCTGGTCTGTGCTATGACTAAGTATTAATGATAGCAACCACAAATCTGGAGAAACCCAAGGGCTTACACTTGAAGATAGATAAACCCCAAATATTTTCCAGAGGTTTGACAAAAACTTGGGATAGCTGAAAATAAATACTTCATGCCCATTCTGAATGGGTTTTTTTCTGCGGTTTTTTTTTTTTAAGTTTTGGTGAAAGAAGCACAGAAATATCTCAAGTAAAGTAATTTCAGTGACACAGCTGGAGAAGAATCAGGAGATACTGGAAAATTCGCATTCCTCTGAAGTTTGTCCTCAGGCAAACAGGTTTTTTTGTTAGCATCAAAAACCTTCATGCTAGAATTTTTGACTGTATCTGTGTGAAGGAGACAACATACACTTGAATTTTGCTTACACTGAAACTGTAACAGGCCAGAAAGCAGGTGTAAATGATACTTTATACTGAAGCTCCACTGAACTGCTTGCCACTTGCAAATGCAGTAAATACATTTTACTCCATTGGTATAGATAAATTCAAGCATAGGCTTTCCATGTTACTCCATCTACGATCTCCTAGCAGTTTTGAGACAGGATCTGTTCATCTTCAGCCTCATGTTGTGCTGCTTGCATGGTGCAAAGTGAAGTTAAACCCTCTCCAGGAATCTTCTTTCCAGCATTCCCTTCTTCTGGCAGTGCTACGAGAGCCATTTTCTATGCCAAAACCTTGTTTGGCTCTGCTTCTTTGCCAGCAGTTTTTTATCTCGGCATCAAGAGAGGAAGCGAGGAGGGGTTTCCTGGAGAGGAGACAGGCTGAACAAAAGGCTTTGTAAATGGTATTGTGGTCTCTAATTTGTATCCCAGCACAATGTCCATCAGGGGCCAGTGATCTAAACTAAAGCTTACCTGTACTTCTCTAACAAGTTCTGTCCTGCCTCAAGAATCAGGGAGTTAGAATTGCTGCTGCTCCTCTGCTGAGCTGAGGAAAGGAGGAGTGGAGCAAAAAGGTAGTGTTTAATTCAGATTGTTCTATATTCCTGATAGTCCTCCTTCACTTGTATTCCTTTCAGTGGATTGAATTAAATTGTTGCACAAAAAAAAAAAAAAAAATTAGAAACAAAACACTGATTGACTTTCAGATTTAATCCCTGGAAGCAATTTTATCCCAACTCTGTAAATATCTGACAGATAAGAAATATGTTCACATATGTTCACTAATATGTAAATATGTTCACTAATCCTGGTTACCTTTTATCTGTTTCCTTGTTTCTAATAATTTTAAATAATTTTAAACTTTTTCAGAGTGTGAACCCATATCTGCAGGGACAGCGGCTGGATAATGTTGTAGCAAAGAAGTCTGTTCCACAATTTTCAGATGAAGACAAAGATCCTAAATAAGTACAATAAAAATGAAAGATAAAAACTCATGCCATCCTCTTCTAGATCATGCTATTGCTTATATATAATCATCTATTAAAATCCTTGTGAATGGCAGCATGCTTGTTATTTATATAATTGTAGATGAAAACCAGCTGTATTTATAACAACATGTTCTTCTAGATGATAAAAGTATGGTTCTGCTTTTTGTTAGGTTATGGTGAAAGGACATTTCTGTTGTTTTTATTTTAGTCACGGAGCAAACTTTAAAAATGTTAGTCATTTTGATAGCTAATGTGAGGTAAATGGTCTTAATGAGAAGCTTGTAAATAGGAAGATGAAAAAAAATGCCAAGTCTGACTCCAACATTTAATCTTAAATGTTACTATGTTTGACACATGAAAATTATAGTTTTATGTTTTGTTCACAAATATTGTTACTTAGCAAAGACAAAGTATTTATTTTACGCAGAGAATTTTGGCTTTTGGTCCATTTTAATAAACATTTAAGCAATCTACAAGGTTTGCAAAGTGACATTTTCCAAAATATTTCAGAGGCTCGTTTGTCTCTGTTATTGCTGTACAAATTTAAAAATTAAAGAACTGCTTTTTGACTGTATTCACTGGAATATTTTTCTGTTAGTTTTAATCATTCCATGCCCACAGCTTTCCTGAACACTTGAACGTCTTCCTTCCTTATCAATGGAACTGCTTTGTGAAAATTAATCTCCCCTGATGGTCTTTGTCTTAGTAACTGAAGCATTTGTGCATTATAGTGTTGTTAAATTAGAAGTAAAGATGGAGACATTTGTCTGTTTTAATAAGGTTGTGTCAACAACCTCTGAATCTAAATCCAGGATATGAAGGTCATTACAGTTGATCTTCTGAAAAAATATGCTACTCTAATAACACTGGTAGCTATCATTGCTCTTGAAGTTGTTCTGGGAAGCTTAAATTGCCCTTTTGCCCTAGGAGATTGAAGAACTTCATATACCAGGGTTCTCCCCTTCTGAAAGATGAGAATACACCTGAATATTTCAAGCCATGTGAATGGAGCACTGGAATTATGGAAAACAGCATTAGCTTACAGCTAATATTACAAATCTGTGGAAAAAAAGAAGTAGTTGCTCTTCCCATCCCATAGAAAGACAGTAAAATACAGATGACCTCTTAGGAAAAAAAAAACCAACCCAAAACAAAACAAGTAAGAGATTACGGTTCCTAGCTACATAAAGTTAACAGGATGGCACAAATATGACTGTCAATAGCATTTGCCTTTTTTGTCTCACCACTTAGTAATTTGTAATAAATTGTATGTAGAGAATTGACCCTCTCATGCCTTTTATGGATAGATTGCAAAATTCTGACATTTTGGAATGGACTATCATGTCCTTCATCAAATTTCCTTTTAAAAAAATCTTGAAAACTGAATAATATGTCATGAAGTGGGATTTATACTCACACATGACACAAAAATGAGGAATTTCTATGAATCACAAAGCTCCCTTGGCTTCCAGTGGCTGGAACAGGATGGGAACAATCTAGCTGTTTGTGTGGCAGAACTTGCATTCTCTGCATCTTAAGCTTACTGTTTTTATCTGCACTCCTGCTCAGTCTTCACACAGGTATTGAAAGCTGCAAAGCTACAATGATTGCTCCAAAACCAACAAAGAGTCTATATATATATAAAAATCTGACATTAAAACCTGCTGATGCCCAGTGGCCCAGGGTGTGTGAAATGGTCATTGCTTCCATCTAACCCTGCTGCCAGCCACTGGTGTAGCTACAAGGCTGCCAGGTAGTTGGAGGCTAAACTGTCATTCCTAAGAAATTGGTGTTTTTTCAGATCCTTGACTGTTCCATCCATGCTTCTAAAGTAATCTGAGTTACATTCCATCCTTACAGCTCCAGTAAAATCCATGTGAATCGCAAAAACGAAACAACCATGATGACAATTTATTTCATTTTTTAAGCTCTTATTAAGGACAAGTGCATAATAAAAGGAAGTGTGTACAGTAAATAGGGGGCTTGAAAATGGAAGGGCAAAGAAGCATTGCTTGCTTAATAGTATCAGTAATCCCACAGCAATGTTGTGAAGTGCACCAGGTCACTCCAACCCTGTGTGAGGATGTGAAATCCAGCACTGCAAACTGGCCGGAACAGGGATACCCAGCAGGCTGCCTGCAGACTGCTTGTGGCCAGAGAAGATGCCCTCCAGTATATGACAGATCTGCACAGTGCAGGCAAAGGAAAAGACCTGGTTTTGCTCTTAAATGCAAGAAGAAAAAAAAAAAAAAAACAAAAACAAACAAACAAAAAAACCCCCCAAAAAACCCCCAAAAAAAACAACTTTACACTGCACGAAACAATGATGTGTCTTTACAGGAACTGTCTGCTGGAACAAGTCAAGTGCGTGGTGGTGAACAGCTGTCTGCTGATTTCATCAGGCAGCTTGAGTGTTTCACCAAGAAGACTCGGCAGTACTATTGTGAAATTTTAATAAAATATAGCTATTACACCACAATAATGAGATTAATTATTCTAATTTCACTTTTCTGGTAGAGCTGTCTTTTAGTACTGGGATTGGCTAGTCCCATATTGATTTTAAAAAAAAATAGAAAAAAACAACCAAAAATTCTTGTCCCTCCTACTGTTCCAACAGTCCAAACGTGTATATGTAATTTTTTAAACAGAATAATCACAGTGCTGGTCTTTCAGAATCAATGAACAAGGATACCAACTGTTCCTCCCCACTCAGAGTTCACTAAACCAATATTTACAAGAATGTAAATAGCTGCACAGCTGTAATTGCCCTTTTACCTTTAGGTTGCATGTGAATTAAGGAGCATGTATATTGATGCTGTTGTTTAGAATTTTCATCAAATTAAAACCTTTCAGAATATTTTAAAATTTGCAAGTCTGTTAATTACCTCTAACACATTAGAGACAGTGTGCTTGAAGGAAGCTATACAAAATAAACTGTATTGCCCTGAAACATTGGCTTTGTCTGGTAAAGAAAT
The DNA here is from genome assembly GCA_008694505.1 of Cyanoderma ruficeps. Classification (NCBI taxonomy): domain Eukaryota; kingdom Metazoa; phylum Chordata; class Aves; order Passeriformes; family Timaliidae; genus Cyanoderma; species Cyanoderma ruficeps. The sequence goes on along the minus strand of VZDJ01007753.1, from coordinate 21,370,195 downwards.
ATTTATGACTAAAAAAAGCACTGTGTAACTGAGGAGAGTGTTTGATTTGTGGCACAAAACTTACTCTGGGGGTGCATGTGGATACACACACACACATACACTTTTTAAAACATAATACAGTCTGATAATAAACTCATTAGTAAAAAATACAAAGATGTTAATCCACAGAAGAAAGTCATATAAAAATGCTTAGTGAATTGCTAAGGAGGGGAAATAATGATATGCTTCTAATTACTGGCACATTGGCATTCACCAAATGCAATAAAACTATGCTGCTATGTTTGCAGCAACTCAGGAGCCATCCAAAGAAGCTGGGTACTAGTTCTCTGATGTCAGAGTCCTGAGAGTCACAGGATTGCAAGTAAAGCTGACCTGAAGCTTATTTTATCAAAATGTGATTAAGCCTATATTATCTGTTAGAATGAGGAAGGGCACAAGCAGAAAGATGACTACCAAAGAAGACAAGTAGCTTTTTCACGATGAAGAGGAGACTTGCCTTCAAATCAGGCCTCTAAACAGTAGCTCTGTAGAGGTGTTGAAAAGGCTTTGTTTTCATTTTCATGGTGTACATGAAAAAAAAACTAATTTTTGAACATTCAAATTTTTTGGAAAGAGCCCATAACACCATCAACCCAAAACAAACTTGAAATCTTGGCCTGTTTGCTGGTAAGCTCACTAAACCAGTTCTCAACTCATCTGTAGTGCTCTTATCACTTGTAATGTGATATAATTTTTATGCAATTACTTCTTTTTTGATGCAAATAGACAATGCCTGGATCTGTAGGACAAAGACCTTAAAGGCAACCTTTCAGTTTTTTGAATTAACAGACTCAGATTTATGGAAGGAGAAGGGCAAGATAAGGGAAATTCAGAGGATGCTACCACAATCCCATGCAAATGTAAGATGTCCAGGGAAAAGACAGTTCCACATGATCCACAAAGGAGATGAGTATGTCCGTTATTTTCTTAGCCAAGTGTCACTATCGGTAGGATTTAAGGTATCTCTCTATCCAAGTCAGAAGCTATCAAGGCTATCAGGGAGAGGGCATTTATCTCCCAATTTTGAGACGTCTGAATCCAACATTTCAGGCTAACGGAACTGACAATTAGATTAAATTATATTTCTGCCATGCTTGATACAAATAGCATGGCAATGTGATCTGCCCTAAAGAAAAGACAGTGACAACAAAAACCCAACAGGACACACTGACTCCACTGCCATATGAATACATATACATACACTTAAAAATTCAGATTTGTTTAATGCAATCACCTTCAATACTCTTTAAAAAAGAATCATTATCTCAAAGAAGAAGTGTACTTTTTAAATAAAGAATTACTGTATCCCTTAAAAGGTCTGCCAGTTTGTCATGCCTAGGGTCAATGGCAGATTCCAACCATGAGCAAAGGACAAGTTTCCTCAAAGGGCTCAGCCACTGACAGTGACCTGCTTACATGCAAACTAAATAAAAACTAAAAACAGTTGGAAGCAAAGGATGTGGAATTGCCATCATGAAGGTACCTATCACTCACAAATGTGGCTGACTACCATAGGATTGAGAATTAAGCCAAGATTATTAAATACAAGAGAATGAAAAGGTCAAATGAACTATGTTCCAAGTATCCTCATGGCCGAGCCCTACCATGCTCAAGCCTTTTGCTGTTAGGAGAAGAATGGCATTGAGCTCCAGTTCATCATCCTAGTTTACCATGAGAAGGAAATAATGTAGTTTCAGTTGTCATGTTTGCTTTATTTATGATGGCTGTTTTGCTGTGATTACATGAATCCTGATGGTTGGGAGAGCTGCTAACCATGTGTCCAACATATGGGAATATAACAAACATTAAATATGAGTGTCATGGCACTAGCATTATCAACTGGAACTAAAAGAGCTTTAAAAAATCCCATTTTATTAACGAGGTCTGTATTTGTATGTGGGGCAGAGATAGAGATGGTAGGAATTGAGAATGGTTTCAGACTTTAAAGATTAGGTAGACCAGAATCACCTCTTTTTAATTTTCTTCTGTAGTTCCTGTTACCAAAACACACTGAATGCAGCACCTAAGGCAATGCATGGTTGTCTTGTACGTTTAATCGCTGTGTTTCTTTGTCCTACTCTCTTCTTCAAGAAAATCAGTGGTGGGAGTCAGTGGCTGAATTTTAAGGTAAACTGAGTGAGGCAAAGGAGGAAGCACAGAAAAAAATAATGTGCTACTTGTTACTATTCTCAAACTTTCCCTCCTTCCCTAACCAGTGTCATTCAGCTAGAGACCATTAAATGTACAAACACTGACTCCTTTCACTCCAGATCTGTGTCCTGAACCTAACCACCATGCAATAATGTTACTTTCCTGGGAACCACTAAAGATCTCCATTACAGATGACAGGGTTTTTTGGGTCTGGGCATATTTGCTAGATCACAGAAGGTGCATGTCAGAATCCAGGGCATTCCTTTAGTTGCCCTGGAAGGTCACAGACCTCGGCAGAGAGGTGCATATGGCTTTGATGCTGAATTCAAACATCTTTTAACTAATTCTTTATTCTGAGAAACAAACAAACAAACCAACAACAAAAAACTTAGCAGTTCTTTCAGTGCATTATCTATATTCTAATGCCTTAAAGTTCTCTAAAAGAAGCTGAAATTCAAGTGGAATAGTCTGTATGGGGAAATGTGGTTCTGATTCCTCAACTCAGTAGAGAACACTTTTCTACACTGGAAATACAAAATACCACACTGTGACATTTTATATTTCTAAATGGACAAAACAGACTCATGAAAGAGCAGGTTAGACCATCCAGAGAAGCACTCATAATTCACCATTGGTTATTTTTCCCTTTCTTAAACAACGCTGCAAACAGTGACTAAGAGAATTGCAAAACTTTAATTCCAACAAGTGGAATTCCAATGGCTGTAAGATTTATGGGCTTGAAAGCTATGTTATGGCAACTGAAGAAACCTATTTTTAATGCTGCATAAACCATTGATCAAATTAAAAAAATAAAGAATTTAAGTAAATTCTTTAAAAGTCATTGTTATAACAGATAAGCATGGCTGTCACAGTCCATGCACAGACCCTGGCTATTGGTTGAATTCCCAAACCCTGTGACTGAGCAGACACAGGACTCTGCATGTGTGGGTAACTTATGTGTGCACAGTTAAAAAAGCAGTAAAGTATGTCCTGTTTCTAATTCTTTATAGCATCAGAAGCTTCATCCTGCTAATCCCAGTGTCTCCAGCTTTGCTGCAGCCTTTCTGGTGGTTACTACTTTGAAGTTATGGTGTCTTGGAAGACTTCTTTTCAGGGACTCTCTTGAGTGCAAAGTTATCCAGCAGGCAAGCAATATGTGCCATAATGATAAACATTTCTTTCAGTTAAAAATACATCAATTAGTAGTTGAGGCTATTTTCTAATTTCTAACCACATTGACTATTTTCTGCTGTGTTTTTATGTTTTCAGCAGCAACCTATAAGCCTTTAAAAGAACAAGAGCTATCCACAAAGTTGAAGGTAAGGCCTTCATAAATCGATCCTAAAATATCAGCTGCTCGTAAAAAACACTTTCTGTGTATTTTGTTGTGTATCTGGAGGTTCTTGATCTGGAACAAAGCTGGGAATAATCTTCAATTAAAAGATGGGTGAACAGTTGCAAGGAAGTTAAGTGCTGGCTCCAGTAAAGGCCTAAGTACCCACAGTTGCACTTGTGTTCAATGCAAATGCCAAAGCCCAAGCACTTGCTCCTCAAACCTTGCCTCTCTTTCCTGATTCCTCAGGCAGCTAATGGCTACACACAGCTGTTTTTCTGTAATCGTGTACCTCAGGTGCCTGAACTCCTATACATTCCTAGGACTGTTTGAGCCTCTGAACTGTACAGCTCTACATCTGTTTCAGTCCTAAAGCCAGCCTGAATCCACAAACTTGGCAATTCTTCCCCTATATTCCCTGAGGGAGCAAGCCTGGCAACGGCTCATCTCACACAGGTCTACAGGACCAGACATTGCACAAAATACCACAGCAGACATAGACAGCTTAATTACAAAACAAAAAAAATTGTCTGTAAGAGTTACAGCAAAAGAATCAAAGCTCTAATGACAGCAGAGAAGGTGATCAAGAATGGAACACAAATTTCTCACTTAGTGGTTCGTATGGCAGGCTGAACACAAGGAAGGACAGGGTAACTGGGCTCTAGCTAGTCCTCAAGGAGTGCTTGGGTGGCTAGGCAGGCACCTGATAAAAATACAAGAGTAGTCTGAGAGATGGCAAAACCAAGCCAACCACTCACCCCCATCCTCCTGAGTAGATGGCTAATTTTGGCTCCTTGTCTTGATTTAATTGTTTTCAGAATTGTTGAACAGCTTCAGCAGGGGAGGAGCATATCTCACACAAACAGGGTGCAGCCTCATAGCTAAGCGGTTTGAACATCTCCAGTGAGCAGACAGACACCATCACCTTTTCTTTTCTGGTTCCTGAAACGCCACCAGCCTCCTTTCACTCACTTTTTATGTACTGGGGGTTTTTCAGGAAAGTTAGATGTGTTTAGCTGCTACCCAAATTCTTGGAAGAATGTTACATTTAGCAAGACTTGGAAACTAGCAAGAGTTCATGTGCTGGAGTGTGCATTCTTTGTTCTAGTAATTTAAAAAAAAACTTTGGATCATTTTGCATCTGTTGAAAAGGAAGCATTTAAAAACTCCACTTCCTTACTCACTACTAGCATTCCAGTGGCAAATTTAATCTTGCAATCATTGTAATATATGGGATTTGCTAACCAAGAGCTCCAGTTAGCCTACAGGACTCTGTTAGTGCTGCTAACATGACATCTCCTCATAGCAAGATGTATCATATTATAAGCATTTTCAGCCCTGAAGTTAAGGCACAATCTTTTTATTCACACCAGCATGAATAATTCTCTTCAAGGTGGTTTCAGGTAGAATTTACTCTATTAAAATATGCACCTCCAAGTACTGAAGGGGATTTCAAAGCTTTTAGATAAGCCTGTGGCAGTGTACTCAAAGCAAGAGGGATCTGGACTCCAGATCAAACAAATAATTTGATTGAAAAGACTAAACCATAAAAGTACCTGGTTTTACAAAGTACTTCTCTAATTTAGAAACGAACAAATCACATTTGGTTATGGTGGGTTTTTTTCACCTGGGATTGAAAAGACTAAACCATAAAAGTACCTGGTTTTACAAAGTACTTCTCTAAATTAGAAACAAACTAATCACATTTGGTTATGGTGGGTTTTTGGTTTTTTTTCACCTGGGAAGGTGGTTTTGTTACACCTGATTACAGCAGTCACCTCCCCTCCTAATGCACAGAGACTTTCTAAACAAGCTGTCCTCTCTCTACACGACAAAAAAATGCTTTCTGCCTCCAGGTAGCCTGTGCCCTCATCTGGATTTATCTCAATTGCTAATTACATCAAGATAAAAAACACTGTACTCTGTCTCTTGTATGTTTTTACATCGTAGCTTTCTTAATGTAAATACTTCAGCTTATAAGAAAGGGACAGCCAAAGAACCCATAAAGTCTGAATCCAAGAATTCACTGTATTAAAAAAGGGGGGGATTCTACTTTGCTTTGCAGCGCAGGAGAATATCCTGTTCATTTTTGTTTTCTCTTTTGTCAGATCAGAAGAATAAGAAATGGCTAAGATGAATTTTTTGTGTGTCTGATAACTTTTAGTGACATCAGCTCCCAAGGATTTTTCCTCTAGCTGTTCTAGTATATTTAAAAAATATATATTTTTTTACTACGAATTCCTATGTTCATTTTGAAACCATGACAAGAAATAATAATACCTCTTTCACAAGAAGTCTAGTTCCATCTGGTTGAGAACCAAAAAGCCCAGCCACAGTCTGATCTGAAGTGTAATTGATTTGATCACTGGCAATTTAACTTCTTCACTTACGTCTTTAGTGCATTAAGACTTCCTGGGGAGGGGAAAGAAAACTGTTTACATTTTTAGACTTTGTACAAGTGCATCCAAAAGCTCCAAGTGTTTGGAGCCTGATTAATTACAAACACCTAGAGGACTGCTCCCAGTTCTATTTACAGAATCTCTCCTAACATCAAGTGACTTAACACTTTTACAGGCATTTTGGATCACATGTTATTTGTGAGGGGGGAAAAAAAAATCATTCAATCAAACTGCCAATGAAAGCAGCTAGTGGAGAACTGCTGGGCAGTGTGGTTAGTCCCAGAATGTAAGATGACAGCTCTTCCATGGTTCTGAACAGCTCTACAGAAATGGAAGAGTGATGTCTGTGGTAGCTGTGCTTGGAGAGTAAAGTAATAAAAAACCTGTAATTAGAATTCAAGAAATGCAAGAAAGGGGAGATCAATGAATAAATACCCAACTGCCCTAAGCCGAACAAGCTAAACAGGATCCTTCTGACAAGGAAACAGAAGAGGCAAAACAGAGCAGTTGTTGGAAATATCAAGAAAAAAGATTTGGTCCTAGGCTCGTGTGTGTAGTTTCCCAGAAGTAATTTTTTTTTTTTGGCAATTTTTGAAAGAGTAAATTTTTGGCAACTATGCAGATTTAAAAAAAAAATACTATTTTTGTATTTTAGTATTATTGTATTTCTAATGCTGAAGTCCATAAAGTTTAGCATTTAAATTTGCACACTAACTAGAAAGTCTTTTAACAGGGGAAAGAGGTATATACAAATTATTTCTGGGTCTTTTAGCAAGGCTCACCTGACTCAAGTCTCTTGGATTGTCGTGTGTGCTCCACATAATACACTCTGAATAGTTCCACTGAAAACAAAGTCAAGCGTCTGGCAAGCCCCTGCAGGATTCAGGTCCAAATCTAAGTTCAGCAAAAAAATGAAGTATGTGCACAAATCCACCTTTCTTACCAAAGCACTTAACTATCAGTTTGCATTTACATATATAGTAAAAATATTATATAAGTCAACCAGCAGTTCTTTTAGGAAAAGACAACTGGAAAAGACAATTGGTTAAATAATTCTTTGTCTGCCTTTAAACTTTTTTTTTTTGTCCACGACAGTGAAAACTTGGCTCATTCACTGGAAATATCCTTTTTGGGTTTTTTTTACTAGGGCGAATTACAGAAGTTAAAAGTCCTTCTTCACCATTAAAAGCATTTACAAATCTCAGAATGGATGTATTCATTGTGAATACATCAGTATGTGAAATTTATAAAAGGTATGTTTTATCTTTCCAGATTAAGGTGAGCTCTCAACTCCTCTTATAAATTGCTTATTTCACAAGAAGTTTGGCTCCCAATCATCCTTAAAGATTTAGGCCAAAACTATTCCTTTGAACACTGTTCCCTACTGCAGTTCTGTAGGTGGGGAAATGGAGTCAAGGGAACAGTGGTGTGATTGAAACAAAGTAAAGGATGAAAGAGGGGTGGGGGGAAGGTGTGAACTTGTCTCTCTCATACCTCTTCTTGACAGAGAGACCATCTAAATAAAAATGGCAGTGAGGAAGAGTTTCGTTTCTTCCCACCTCCATTAGTGTCCTCTCTGAGAAGTGGAGCAACTGATGCTGCAGCAGTACAACAGTTTAACAGAGTTCTTTCCTTCCTCTACTACAGCAGCCATTTTTTGTGACACTGGGTTTCAAGTATAAAATGCAGAAATTCTAAGTTGTTGTCTCAGACAAAAAAAAAAAAGCTTCAGCTCTTTCATTCCTGCAAAGCTACATTTTTTTATCTGGTATTCTGTTTTTTTACATGGCTATTGCCAGGAAAAGCAAAAAGAACAGATAAGATTTCAATTTTGAAAGGAGGGCAATGGAATAAAAAGCCCAAACCAAACCAATCCACAACAAAACAAACCAAAATAAACTCCTTGCAAATCTCCTTACATAATAAAATGGCTTTCCTGTCTCTCTTACTCTTTTTTTGTTTCACTACAGACATAAGTGAGTCAGGACAAAAGCCTAGAGATCTCTTGACTCCCCAGTAGCTACTTTGCCCTCCAGGCTGACACTGTGTGCTCCACGGGTGTTGCACAGAACCCCTCACAGGTAACACCCTGAAACACAGGTGCTCACACAAACAAGCTGCCTTTCATCACAGCAGGAAAAAAGTGAAAGGGACTATCTTGCCAGAACTGTGCATGAGATATCTGCTCATGTCTTAAAAGCGTATGAAATCTAAGATGCTGGGACGCAGATAGGTTTGGGAAGGGAGTTTTTCAGTTTTGTAGCATAACTGGAAATTATATTTCATAGCTGTCATATAATGACATATGTATGTAAATAACACATTGAAAAGTGTGTAAATTACACAAAAGAGGCTCCTTAGATGCCTCTTCTCATAATTCCCAGTTACAGCTTCATTCTGTAAAGGCTTCTGATGTTCATACAAACTCAGTTTGCTTAGCTGAGTCACTTCTCGTATCACATTGCTCCAGAAGTGCCCTGAAAGCAAAGCATGTCAGCAAACACCTCCTACAGCTTCAGGAGACAAAAGAAAAAGAAAAGCAAATGCACGAGGGCAGAGGAATTTTATGACTTTCATTTTCTTGGCAAATTCTTTTACAGTCATCAAATACATAAGATGCATCCAAAAATTGTGAAAAAGACTTTAAAAAGTTTAGCTTGACAAATGATATTTCTTCATTTGGCATGAAAGTTTATATTTGTTCAGCAAACTTCATCCTAATAAAATAAGCTTTTCTAAATAGCTTTTGAAAAATAGTCACATATGGACTGTGTTATGTATGTAGGTGTTTTGAGGCCAGAAAACATATTTTTTGTTCTCTGTCTGCAGCACATGGCTGAGTGGAATGCTGGTGGGTGACCATGGCTCCTAGGTGTGGACATCATTACAAGCCCACAACCTGATTCTACATGCATTATATGCTGAACAAGAAAGTTTTTCAAGGACACCATACTTTTCAGAGAAGAACCCAAGACTTTTAAAGTATTTAGACACTTAAAGCTTTTCTCTTGAACTCATTTATTCTTTTGATTTCTAATGTCCTATTTCTGAGGATTTTCAAATTATTCCTAGATCAAGTAATATTTTGAAAAAAAAACCCTTCATTTTTTTTCATTTCAATTACTTAATTTTCAAAAAAAAAACAGCCCCAAAATAAGCATTTTTCCCTAATTAATTGTCTCATTCAGCTGATGGAAATCTGTATGTTAAAAAGTTGATGTTCTGTCAACATAAATCTAAAATACTGCTTTTTCAATAAGTACAATATTTTCCAACCCCCATCATGTAGATATTAATTCTAAAACTCAAATAAGAGAAAGAATAAAATTCCTTAATTAAACAGAATTTTGCCAACATGAAGCACAGCCTTGAACTTGACTTTCTAGTATATTTTAAGGAAATTTAACTCAATTCAGAATAACCTCAGCTTTTTCTGGTAGTACTTTAAAAGGCTTGATACAAAGCACAATGCTACTTAAATTAGAGGGTTTTTCATATAATCATCTGCAATAGAATAAACAGCAGAGTACCTGCACAAGATTAACAGGCCTGGTATGTTAGTATACTATCTTGAAACCACCGTGCACATCTCTTTCCCTCACCTAATGCCAGCTATTATTGTTTGCTTACTCAGGTTTGAAATAACAAGCAAAACCCCCTTTTCCTTGCTGGTTTACAATGAAGGTTTTTATCCATCATTTTTGGATATACCTAAAATCCACAGGAAATTGGGGTCTTTGAGTCTTTGAGTATCAGTTCTTTTCTGTGACAAAACAAGGGGTGTTCTTCCCACGTATAGCAAAGAAGCTCACACACCTCAGCAGGAAGGTAATGATGACACTTCCATGTGTGGCCCACACAACACACACTAGGTAACATCTTGCCTTGGCCCCAGGTCATGAATCACTTCTGAGACACTGCTGATCTTATCCATCAAGTCAGGAGGATAGTAGTGCACACCACCAGAAACTCAGCAATAGTTGGGTCAGTGCTTTGTTCTAGACTCGTTACAGCTCAGCTAGAAAAGCTACTGCTGTGTTGGTGAGACAAACCAAGCTCCTTTCTCTCCTTAGCAGAAGAGTTCAGAATACCAAGCAAAGCAGTTCAGATGTGCACTGTCTCTGTCAGACAGCTTGCCTTACTTCTGACCTGGAGGAACCTGTCTAGCAGTGAGAGATACTGGCTTCCTAAGTGTATTAGGGCCAGGTTCTCAGATCTCATAGATCACTTACATCTCCTCGAGTCATTAAAAACTATTCCAGTTTACTCAAGAAGAGGCTCTGACTCCTGTGAGTTTTGGCTTCTCTGCAAAGGCTTTTAATAAGGTGCCAACTGTTCTGGCAGTGAGGATACTTTGAGTAGCACCCAAAGTTAGCAGTAGCAGACAGGAGCTCAGCCCACTAACATTTTTCTCTGCAAGAATTAAATACAGCACTTATTTTAAGCTTACACCATTCTTACTGTTCCATTAAAACAAAGAACAACTCACACAGTGAATACCAGCAAGAAATGGGAGAGGAAATGTAAAAAAAGCCAAAAAAACCCAACAGTAAGCAGGTAGTTGTAATCAGTCAACAGGTTCACAGTACACACAACTACCATCCAATGACCTTAAAGCTCTTCATCTCAAACCTATACTGCAAAAGCACGCAGATTTCCATAGGCCTCCTTAATACTAAATAACTAACACTTCCCCATGAGTATTTCAGCTGCAACTAGAAGCCTTGATGACAATTGACAGAATTTCAAGTCTGGGTATGGTAGGAGGAAGAAGTATTTCCCTTTCAGCACTGGGTGCTTTTTTAACCAGTCTTTGGTTGGGATCTAACAAGCATAGCTGAAGCTTTGGAGCAAACCCAGGGAATGTTTTATTAAAGATTCCAGCAGAAATAAAGAAAACTGCCAAGCTGGAAATTATTCTAGATACCTGGAAGAATGATGAGGGGAAAAGACATTTTTCCCCCTGCCTCCCTCAATCTCAAACAAATAGAAAGATGTAACATCTTTTTAATGTCCTTTTAAAAATATTAAAAAAAAATTACCTTCATTCAGCCCAGATACAGCTGCAATTATTTATCTTGTTGGTACCCAAATTTATTTTTGTGAATGAGCAAGTAAATACTTGCAGGAATAATTCTACTTTCCAATTGTCATAGAAATCTGAACGCTTGTCTTGCTTGACCCAAGGTGCTAGTGCATACTTGGAACCCTGTGGATTAAGCTAAGAGAAAGGAACCAGATGAGAAAATATGGTATAGGATATACTGCTGCAAGGAAAGGAAGATGGATCTTAAGGAGGGAACGTAACTTCTATACCAGGAGCTGCCTCCTACAGTGTTTCCTAGGGTGCTTTAAGCCAGTGAGAGCTACTCCAGACCACCAACTCTGGCTAGATGCCTGAATGCAGTAAAGCATTAAGTGGACATATCTGCTCTGCAATTGTTACCCAGAAATATAATTTAGGAAAGGCAATGCCAGAGTGGCATGTGAATGACATCCCAGACAAATAGAGCAGAGAGGCAGCCTGTCTACAGCAGTGCTGGAAGTGCCTGCAGTGGCAGAACCATCGTGGGCACCAAGAGGAGCTCCAATCAGCCTATTCGGGACTGTGTCCCTGGGGAGGGGGCAGCACAGGGCAGCGCCCCAGCCCCTCTAGGGCTGGAGATCAGAGTGGGAGACAGAGAGCAGAAGAGACATGAATAGACCCTTTCAATTCAATACAACTGCTTCAGAGAAGAAAATAGAAAAGAGCACATCTGTCAGCATACTGTGAGGTGAGAATTGTGATCTTTTCTTTGGAATCACGAAGGAAGGACACCAATTAGTTAAAAACAAAACAAAACAAAACAAATACAATCACTTCTATGTATTAAAAACAGACAAAAATTTCCTACAAATTCCCTAGGCCTCTTCTTCTACACATCTAGATGTCCTTTGCTTAATTCTTTGCTAGTAATCCTTCCCCCACTAATTGTCTTTGAATTTCAGTGGCTCCTACACACCAGCTCATTTTCTTTCTCACGCTGCCATCTACCACTGCACTACGGCCACTTGCCCTGCGACTGAAGTGATTGGTTTTTTAACAAGCTGTCGCTAAATGTGTGAATTATTGTAATGGGCCTAATTCACTACCTGGCTAAGCACTCAGGCACTAAGGGAAGCCAAGCACCGGTCTTAGCAAAGAACAAACTACCGCTAAGTACCGTGAAAGTTTGAAACTTGGCATCTTGCCTAGCTCTGGCATCCCTAATGTAGCAAATCGTTTCATTTTAATTCGTCTTCCGCGTCTGCAAATAAAACTACCTTAGTCAGGTGAGAACCGGGCCTGTCTGAGGTCCAAGGTGTGCGCTGACTGCTGGTGACAGAGAAGCAGTGCTGGTTTGATTCACGGGCAGTAACTTGTGCCCAACAGCAAGGACAGCACAGACCCATCGGCACCACCTACAGCGCTCGTGTCCCTGGCAGCGCTTTCCGCCCGCAGCTGGAAGCGACAGGTGACAAATGTCTCCGTTTAATTAGCAAGCCCCAAAGCCAGCTCGTGCTTCAGACGCTGCTCCTGCCCGTACCGACCGTGGGTAGCCCCGCAAGAGACGAGCGCCGGCACTGGAGCGCTTGGAGGACGGGGCGGGAGGCTGGCGCTGGAGGGAGCGCAGGCTTCGCTGCGGAGCTGTGGGGTCCCTGCGCCCTCCAGGGCTCTGCCCCTCGATGCCCCCAGCCCGACGCTGTCCGCAGATTCGGGGTACGCCTTCGGGCAGCTGCAGCGCAGAGAGATGTTCCCGGCTACTGCTGGGACGGGCTGGGTCCGCCAAACGCTCCCCCGCCGGTGTCCGCCTACTCTGGAGAGCCCTGGAACCCTGCGGGGGCTGGCTCGGGGCGCTCCTGCCCCGCGTTGCTCTGCCCCGCGGCCGCCCCGACGGCTCCGCGCTCGGCCCCGGCGAGACACGCCGCTCCTTCGCTGTCCCTGCCCCTCGCGGGAGGCTTGAGGAGCCCCCGGCCCCCGAGACACCGTGACGGGACACCCGAGGGTCTCGCCTCTTGCCAGCGAAAGAAAAAGACAACCCGCGCCCCTCCAAAAAACACTCAGTGATACAGAGCCATGAACGCGGGGCTGCGGATCGGGAATCACGGTTTAACACCCTCTTCACACACACATTTCCACTGAGTTGTTTTGTTTTGTTGGGGGTTTTTTTGTGGGGTTTTGTTTGTTTGTTTGTTTTTTTCCCCCCAAAGCTGAGAAATTCCCGGCATACTGCAGAACCTCAGAAAGCGAATTTGTAAGAGGGAGGGCCACAAAGGTGGCGGCCTCCCTCGCGGCCAAGGCAGCCGGTCAGGGGCTCCCCGCAGCGGGCCCGCTCGCCCGGCCTGCTTATGGGCAGGGAAGCGCCCGGCGTGCACGGAAGGGCGGCGGAGGCGGTGGGAGGGGGTTAGGATTTAATTCTTCTTAACTGTCATACTTTAATGGGGATGGAAAATGTGAATTTTCTGTGCATTCCACGAACAATTCCTTGGGGTGGTGACCTTTAGCACCGATTCTCTGAAGACAGGAAAGTAGTCGAGTGTTTTATCTGGATGACTGAAAGCTTTCCCTGGTGGAAGTTTATGGAAGTGTTAAAAGGGGCGGATAATACGGGCTTTGGAGGCGCTTGTCCAATGATCTGGAGGGGCTTGGAGAGCAGCTCTCAGCTGGCAGACATTTAAATGGGAGACAGCTCGGCGCTGCTGCAATTTGTAGGCAGGATCTGACACTCTCTCTCTATGGACTCCCGGGCAGTTTCGGGCTCCCGCTCCACCGAGTGACCCACCGGGGAGAGCCCCGCAGAGCCCCAGGCCACGCCGAGGAGCCACCGCCACCGAGCCGAGCCCCGCCGAGGAGCCGCCGCCGCGCAGGTGAGAGGGGATGCACAGGGATGCGCGCATTTACAGCGGGGACGCAAACGGGTCCGCCGGCTGCGGAGGTCGGCCAGTCTCTGTGGGAGGCAAAATTTTAAGCTCTCTATCCTACCTTCACAGAGGGGCAAGGGAGCCGTTCACCGGTGTCTAGCAAAACTTCAGGGCGTCTCGGTTTTGCAGGGAGTGATGCCCGTCCTTCCCGTCAGCGGGGGTGAGGCGCGCCGACCTTTCCGCCGCGGTGCTGGGAATTAGGGCGCCGTTACATCTCTTTCCCTTCACAAACACGGGCACTGCAAAAGCCCCGTTAGCTCTGCCTCTCATCTCCGCCTACAGCATCACTCCCGACAAATTGGATTCGGCGCCCACCCGAGACACGGAAAAATCCCGGCCCGGCCTCTGCACGGAGCGGGGCGGGGGCAGATCCCCAGGTGCCAGCCCCATCCTATCTCGTCCCGTCCCGCCGAGCTGCTCTGTACGAGGCCGCTCAGCCCCCGGCTCTGTCCTGGCCCGCCTTTGCAAACCTCTGCTCCTCGGAGGAGCGTGCTCCTGGTGCCTCAGGAGCTCCCGGGGCGGGGTGTGTGTGCCGCCCGGGGGACTCGGTATGTGCTAGCGGGGTCGGGTGTGGAGGTTCCGCACCGGCAGCGCGCCCGTGGCCAGCTTGGCGCGTCCCTCACCGTGCAGCCTCGGGCGGGACCGGACCGGGCGGGCTCCACCGCTGAACTCCGCCGTCTCTCCGCCCAGCCCTCCCACCTGACTCGGAGCCGCGGGAGTTTTGTCGAGCCGGCGGCTCCGTGCGGCCGGCGGCCACCGCTCTCCTTACCCGCGCTGACAGCCCCTCGGCCCGGCCGCAGGGACCTGTCCGCAGCGCGGACGGGCCGCGCTCCTCCCGGCCCGGGGCCGGCGGCGCGGGGCTTTTCCCTCCTGGATGACGCCTGCTTGCTTGCCCCGTCCGTTTCAATAGGATTCCCCGGGGGCTTGGCAGTCCCTTCAGCGAGCTCGTCCTCCGTTGTGTTAACCTAGACGGCGGCCGTGCCCCGAGGGAAGAGCCGATCGGTGTCGCCAGCCGCCGCCAGGAGCGTTCCCGCCCCCGAGGAGCCGAGTCTCTCCCGGCCATGCCAAGCCAAACCAAGCCTGCGGTCCCTTTGGCTGCCGGCGATCCCCGCGGCGCAGCCAGGCGCTAACCCCGTCTTACCTCGGCGGCTTGGGCGGTGCGGCGGGCGCTCCTGCCCGGGGCCGTGCGGGGCTGCCAAGGTGCGCGGCCCCGGCCCGCTGTGCTGAGCCGCAGCGTCCCTCCCCGGCCACCAGCTGCGGCCTCGCTCCTGGCGTCCCACTCGTGGCTCCTCTCGGCGAAAGTACGGCAAGCGAGATCCGGCGCTGGGGAAACCTCCCTCTGCATAGATGGGGGCTCGGGGGCACGGGAGCGCGCTTGGCTCTCCCTGCTGCTGACAGGACGCCGGGATTAGTCAGGCGCTTTGTGAGCGGCGACTTTTGGGTGCTGTGCGAGTGGCCTCTCCAGCCTCAGCTGTCTCTGAGCCCAGCCCGGCGACCCGTGAGCTGCAGAAGAGTTTTGCCCCTGCCCCGCTCCCCTCTGAGCCCCGCAAGCCCGGGAATAACCAACCAGCGTGCGCTGGGTCTGTGTAAGTGATAAAAGGCACCGATGACCGTAGCTCTCTGCTTTTCTTTAGCATTCAGTGCCACTGTGCTAGAGCATTTATTTTTTTTCTCTCGGCAATGCTACCCAGAAATGCGTAGCTTCGGCTGAAGACTCTTCAGCACGCACACAGCAGTGCAGAGAGAGGAGCAAAACTATTCTGTTTTTTTAGACACATTACATAAGGAAATGTGTCTGAAGGGAGTTTAGCTCTAGGAAGCTGGGAGCTGTCAGGCTGCATGGGCGTCTTCAGCCAAGGCAAACTCGGGTTTGGTACCAGCCATGCCCACCATGATGTTCAGCTTCCCTGGAGTCCCATAGGATGTCCTGCTGAAAAATAGTTTCTTAAACGGAGAATTCTCAAGGTTTCAAGGGTTGGTTGGTTTGTTTGTTTTAAATTTGCTGCCTACACTCCTTATATGTCTCAAAACCCCCAAACTCTGACTCTCAAGAAGAAATTTTCTGAAATGTAAATGTATCCAAATTCTATGAAACACAGATGTTAGTTTTGCTGTCTTGATTTCAGAAAAAAAATACACTTTTCTGGGAACTGCCATGCTCTTTTTTTAATATTTAAAAACACAGATCTATGAACTATGAAAACATTACATAAGAGTGTTTCTGTAATTCAGATGTAATATGTGAGGCATAAAATTATTCTGATCCTTCGGGACATAAACCACTTCTATTTTCGCAGTAGTCAAAGGGACTGTGTTTTTTGTCTTTCTTTGGCTTGTATTTGAAGTCCATCAAATAATTGGTTTTGGGTTTTTTTAGTTCTTCATCAGATTATTTTTCATGTTTTCTGTGAAGCACAGGAGTCCAGGGCTCATCATAATATTTTCTTAGTAAAAGGGGTTTACAGATGAAGTTACAGGCCTGTTAAGATCTGTGACAATTTTGCTGTATATTTCAACCAGGTTTCCATCCAGATCTTTTAAACAAGTTCTGTTGTGCTAAAAATGTCAGTAGTAACTGACTCTGCTTATGAACTCATAGGGAAATTCTGTCTATGAACTGACATGTGGAGATCCTTAATTCATAGCAGAAAATATATAAATGAGAAAAATTACAGCTTAATTGTATGAAATAGTAAACCTGAAAGCACTTACATTTCTCTCTCAATAGTTGCTAGTATTAATCCACACATTTCTTAATCTGTTTTAGATGATGAGATCTCAGGTTCTAGATAAACCACATATGAAGTGATATGAATGTTAGGGCCCAATTCTGCTCCTGTTTGAAGTCAGCAATAAAACTTCTTCTGGCTTTAGGACTAAGAGCTTACAGATGATGAAAAGTGGAACTCAGCAGTAAAATATGGAAAGAATAGAGTTTTGGAGTATTGTGTTACTTTTAAAAAATAAATATTAGTTCTATCATATCTCTCTGGATCTGAAGGAAGTGAGGGAATTGATCATTTTAGTTATGGTCATCTGTTTGTTCAAAGGATTCTCAAATGAATTCTCAAAAGGATTTCTGGTTATGCCAGTGTAACAGCCAGTATCAAGTAATGAAAGTTTTGCAGAAATGTGGAATATAAGCTTTAACAGCCTGATTCTCACAGCTGCAGAGTTATTACTTCTGCATGATTATGTAATGCAGACTGTAATGAGGAGAAAAAGCATTTACTTCAAGAGAGATTTCTCTTCAGTAAAACTTTGGGTATGGTAACACTGATTTTAGTTACTTCTACTGTCCTCTTCTGTGTTCTACTTCTTTCAGTAATAAAAAACCCCGTTAAGGAAACATTCACAACTGCTAACTCGTAGATAGATGAACCACCTCCTGATGTAAGCAAAGGTGTCATCTTCTCTCATAAGCAAAAGCACTGATTGCCTTGGGACCAGAGGTGCGGCAGGGTGTCCATACTGCCTTTTGGCTGCTTTCCTTCCTGAGGCATGCCATCTCATTTTCCTTTATATTTTACATTTTAAAAATTAAAATCTTAATTTTAAAATATTTTTAATCCGTTATTAAAAAAAGATCCTGCTTACCTGCTATGGGGATCTTGAAGTTCACACAGCCCCTTCTGTATTTAACCTGTATTTCTCCCTAAATTACTGGATTACTTTTAGATTTGTGTTTTGGGAGTGACCATAACAAATGTTTCTGCTGAGTGGCTAATTTTCATTTGAGTTACAATTTCTTTTATGAGCATGTAATGCAGCTTTCACCTTTAAGGTTGGAAACCAACCCAGTGAAAAATTACCTTCCAGTTTAGGATTACCTTGAAACACATGCTTGCATTTCCTTAGGGATAAGCATGTGCTTAATAAAGTTGCATGAATCTGGGACACAGACCTTACAATAGTATATATTACTATGACATTTCCCCCAAATTCCCATCCCAGAGTACACCTCATTTCTGTAGGACTAGACCTTGCTGTGTCATTGATTGCACATCTATGGGGGGAAAAAAAGAAAAAAAACAATGTGGAGGTAATCAGTTTTAAAAATAAAAGTAGCCCAGGAATGTGCACGTTGCTGGAACTTCATTCAAGTTGTGGAACACTAAATAAAATAAACACCTGAAGTTTTCTGGCACTGCTTACAACCTAGCAATTTATTTTCAACTTCAAGCAATCACTTGTTTTTTTCTTTTCTTTTTTTTTTTTTTTTTTCTTTTTAGACTCTGGCACCATGTTGAGTAAATAAAGTGCATATTAAAATGCTGGTGACTAGACCGTCGCCAGAGAAATAAGAATAGTTTTGGAAGAAATCATTCTGATGTCTTGAGGGAATAAGCAATAGTTAATCATTCTTTGAAAACTTATTTTTAAGACAAAATTAAAATGAAACATGTTTAAATAATATTCAGGTTGTAATAGAGATGAGGAAAAGCAGCAAATGGAAAGTCCAGGCTGACACTTGAAATTATGCTACATTATTCCTTAATTAGAATTTCCAACTTATTTTTGTCTATGTCAATGCCTTAAGGTTATTAAAATTGCATTTTCCATACCATATTTCATTTAGATTCTAACAGCAGCCCTTCCAAATTGTCTGTTGGAGTCAGCAGTTGTGTCATTCTTACACCCCTTCCTCGAAGCATGAAACGTCTGCCAAACATAGGGCATGGTGGCACATAGATTACTGAAATGAATGCATACATCTATGACATATAAGGAACTCGAGGTGCTCTAACAATCTGCTGACAAACACTAAGAATATTAGATCCACAAGCAACTCCTTGAATGTAGTGGAACCCCCTATGACACTTTTTTACTTCAGGAATTCCTCTCCCAACCCATTTGATGAGAAGGGCTGTTTGAACAGCATAATATTTATTTCCTCCCTATGACTGGAAAGACCTAATAACTGAGAAATTAGCAGTTATCTTTTACAGCAAACAGTACTTACCCCGAGCCTCTGCTGAGTCTCTAGGTGGCCCTCACAGCACTGGCATTTGGCTGCTTTCCTGCCTAGTTGTGTGGTCTCAGGCAGAGCGGATGAAGCCGTGCAGGACGGTGCCCATGGTTTCACATGTTTCTCGGGTAGTAACACAAGCAGGACTCTTCAGTTCAAACATTGTTTTTTTTTCCATACTGATAAAGCAAGTCAAAAAAAGGGATACAACAGCAGCATTCCAAGCAGGTAGAACACAATTACTTCCTCAGCATTTTTTTTTTTCACAGTCCTTTCCCTTTTCAGTGCCTGTGCCTCTTCATAATTTTAGTGTTTTACAGTGTTTTTTTGCAATTAGTTGCTCATTTCTGGTGCCTTCTTCCATGCTCCCATGAGGAGGGTCCTTCAGAGACTTATTCCCTCATCTGTCTGTCTTGCTACCACATAGCTCCTTTCAGAAAAACTTGGAGACCATGGTGCTTCTGGAACGGGAAAGTGTGACGCTGATGAGTTTCTTCCATGCTGATTGGTGTTGTAAGCTGACTGAACAGCCTCAAGAATTCAGAGATCTGGGAGGCAGCAGAAAATGTGGAATAAGGGAGGAGAGAAAGTCTGTTCCTATGCAATAATTAAGTTTGGAGCAGCCATACAGTTTTGAAGGACCTGATCATCTCAACTGCATTTCCCGAAGTGGTCTTTTTCGTGGGCACAAACTATGATATTTAATGTCATTTAGAAAATTCTGTCCTCCAACAACATCATTCTGTGTAAAATGAATAAAATTTAGGGACCTGAAAAATTCTTAGAACTGTGATTGCAATCTGTATTACTTCTACCAAGGATTCAGAGTAATGTGCAAGAAGATGTAGTTTGAAATTATAAGACGCATCTCTTTTAACCTATATCTAAATATTCTTCTATGTTAGTTGCCTGACTTGTTGCACATTTCTCAGCTTAAGTATCATTACACTCAGATACATTGGACCCCTTTAGAGGTGCAGTGTGACAGAGGTTGGGAAGCTGTAAAGCAGGCTACAGGTGTATACAGCATGTACATTATATACTGGAGGTACATTATACAAGGAGCTGTATAAAGTTTCTGAGTCTGATAAAGGAACACAAATCTAGACTAGTCTGTTGAGACAAAGACTTTAGCCCTCTGGTATTGTAGATAGCTGTGTCATGTAAATGAATGTGTAATGTAAAATTTGTTCTTCCACTGTTTTAAGTCAGGAACAACCTTCCTATATGCCAGTGAGCTATAAGAAGGGAATGAGAACTAGGGTAATGCACATGGAGAAAAGAGCTGGAAAAAGATGGAGGACACACAAAGAAAATTGTGTTTGGGCTTACTTTCAATGACTCGGTTTGAAATCTTCTATTACTTGGTAATTTGGAAACAGCTTTCCAGCTGGTACAGGCTTGAATGCTTATTTTTTATGTGTGTGTGTGCACACATTTCTTTTATGGAACTGAAATTTTACCGCATACTTCTGTTGATATCTGAAATCCACAACTGTGTTTTATTTCCTCAACTTCCTCCATACAGGATGGTCCGCACACTGTATGCCATCGGCGCCTTGTTCCTTCTGATGGGATTTCTGCTACCAGCAGCTGAAGGGAGAAAGAGGAATCGTGGATCCCAAGGTGCTATCCCTCCTCCTGTCAAGGATCAGCCCAATGATTCAGAGCAAATCCAGACACAGCAGCAGTCAGGCTCCAGGCATCGAGAGCGAGGAAAGGGCACCTCGATGCCTGCAGAGGAGGTGCTGGAGTCCAGTCAGGAGGCGCTGCACATCACTGAGCGCAAGTACCTGAAGCGGGATTGGTGTAAAACCCAGCCCCTCAAACAAACTATCCACGAGGAAGGCTGCAACAGTCGCACCATTATCAACAGGTTCTGCTATGGCCAGTGCAATTCCTTCTACATCCCCAGGCATGTCCGTAAAGAAGAAGGCTCCTTCCAGTCTTGTTCCTTCTGCAAGCCCAAGAAATTCACCACCATGACTGTTACACTCAATTGCCCCGAGCTACAGCCCCCAAGAAAGAAGAAAAGAATCACCCGAGTTAAGGAGTGCCGGTGTATATCTATTGACTTGGACTAAACTGAGAAAAAGTAGCAATTGCACTCTTGACTGTACACAATCACCGCCAGTGAGAGAGTGAGTGGCACAAACCAGCCTACCTTCAAGGCTGGACAAAACTGAAAGGGACCTAGTGAATTACCTAAAACATGCAAACTCCTCCCAAAAAAGAAAAAAATCATGTAAGGAAAGGGCATGCATGCGTGTGTGTGTGTAAGGGAGAAAATGGATATGGATGAGCAAATGCATGAATGTTCACTACAAAAAAAAAAAAAAAAGGAATAGGGGTATGAGACATTAAAACCCCCTTAATTACCCATAGTCATGAACTAGGTATCCTAATTCATGTGTATATTCACATTTTCGCCGCTTGCTGGGAAAGTGGAGCTGTGGCTTTTGCAAATGTTCACCTTTGTGCTATTTGCTTTTACTGTATTATGTGAAACATCAAAGTGAGAGGACAGTATATTTCAAAGCATGAATCTATTCTTATATAAGAAATAGACAAAGAGCAATTTAAAGTGTAGCACAGCCATCACTGAAAATAGAAGCTGTGTTGGGAGTTGGTAACACACTTCTTAAAAAAAAAATAGCTGTAATCCAAAAGCCATGTCTGGAGAACAATGGGGGGATGTGGGAGTGCTGAAAAGTCAATATAGGTGGATGGGAAACAGACCTACAGCAACTTAGAAAGCAAAAGGTCAAAGCAAGTAGACAGGCAGAGTGCAAAAGGGAGTAGAAAAAGGAAAGACACATAAATAGGAAAACACAGAGGAAGTGATATTGTCTTCTGTTTACGTTTTGCTTTAATTTATATACCTAGTTATTAAAAAGAAAATATATAGAAGGCTATAAATATACTTCTGAGTTCTGATGGCCCTCTAAACCAAACAAAACCCATTCTTATGCCACTAGATCCATTTGATGTCTTGTATTTCTGATATCATTTATTCTTCATATCTACATATATATGTATATGCAGTATCTTTTAGGCAGTGGTATCTATACATACATGCAATGAGTGTGCCTACTTCATTGTGTGTATCCAAACTCTTCTTTTTCACACACATACATAACCACAGCACAAAAATCTTGCTAACCAAGATCAACTACAGAATGGCAGTAATTTAGTACATAAAGAGCAGAGCAAAAATTAAAACAAGCATCATGTGACTGTAAATGCAATAACCACACAAGAGACAAAAGACACGACATTCATGACTAGTAAACATTGCATTGTTATTGTTATTTTAGCTTTGCCACAGGCATGCAGTTTGTTGAAACAGAGATGCAGAACTTTGCCAGCAATGATCCTCTTTTTATATCTTTTACCACAGACTTGCATTTAAACTGGATTTGGAGTAAGTAAAGAGAACTTCCTGAAAACTTAGGGCTGACGGACCTTCTCATTTGGGGGGAAAAAAACGTAAAGGGGGACACGCTACTTCTAACAGCTCAATGACTTTCACCTGAGACTTTTCTTTCCTTCAGGCTTGAGTTTGAAATTGATCAGGGCTGTAATGTTTGGCAAGAGCACAGAAGCTCCTACAAAAAAGTTAGTTTAATGAGGTGTGTCCTGGGGATTGGACCAGAGGCAGCCCATCCATGCATGCTGCCCTTGCTATCCTGAGCACTCGAGGGTCCACACTTACTGTATGATGAGTCTTTGAGAGACCAGGACTCAGCTTCCCCGCTCAGCAGCAATATTCTCTAGCATCCACTATCAGTATAACTGTTCTCTCTCACACCAGATGCCTCTCTCAGCCACAAGGTGATTATTTTGGCATCATTTCTTGCCATAGAATGTTAAGGAAGACAATTCTGCCCTTAGTGACATGCCCAAAGGGAAAGATACATAGAGTGGCAAGTCACAGAGGTGTCCTACGTGGCCTCATTTTACCAGTTGGCCCACCTGTTATATAGTGCATCACACAATTATTGGTGATATCCTGCATCTCTACAACTCATCTATTTTTGTTCTAAAATCCACTGCTGTGAGGTTTGTGTACGTAAAATTAAGTGATTACAACTCAATTATTTGAATTATTAAAATGCATTTCATTTGGTGTACTCTCACTCAGCAGTTTGACACGTCTTCATGGATTTTAAAATCCAGTTTTAAAATCTGGAATTATAGGATGTAGGTTTCCACTGTGTGGAATGTGAATAGTTAAACAGAAAGATATGGATATTTAATGTTATTATTAATTCGAATTCTCTTTCACTGAAAATAGGCAGGGAATGTTTTCCTTTAAATTACTTTTTTACTTCTTCTTCTTCTTTTTTTTTTCTTTTTTTTCCCAGGGGAAAGGGCCAACCTCAGTCATTGCTGGAAATTTTGTACTAGCTTGGGTTTCTGTTCAAGAAATGGGAACACCTTACAAATGATTTTTTCTTCATGTAAAGTTGACAGTAAAATTTGCATTTTCTTTGACAGAGATTGCTATGTCCCTAACCCCTTAGCTGTTAAGCAAAGCTTCAAACATTAGTGACTCTAAGTTTTGTCTAGAATTCTCAAGGAAAATCGATAAAAGTATTCCAAATCTTTATGTTCTAAAACTGCCTTTACATAGATCATGATGAAACTCCCCTTGAGGCAGATCCCCCTCACCCATGTAAATTTTACACAAAGAACTTCTATGAATTGCTAGTTATTGCCTGAGAGTAAGAAAGTTCTGCTAACTTACAATTATATGAGATATTTAATATCAACCACAATATGTATTTAAATGTCTGCTTTATTCTAAAAACAATGGACTATATAACCTAAGGCTGCAGTATTTTCATGCTCGGTCTCACAAAGCAAAACTTGGTTTAAAATGAAGTTTTAATTATTTTGTAACTGAATAGAATTGGAGTTTTTTCTTCCCAGCATTTTGTACATCATTTTAACTACTAGTAACAAATAAATAAAATATCTTCTCCAGCCTGTGTCTATTGTTGTTTGTTTTTTGGTTTTTTGTGGGTTTTTTGGTTTGGTTTTTTTTTCCCCTTCCTTAAGTTTCCAGCTCTTTCTGAATCTGTTGTACTTTATCCTGACTTCTGTGGTTTCTTCTAATTATTAAAGGCTTTACATTACGACAATAAGACATAGAGACAAGCAATGGCACCATCATTCAACACGGCTACTTCAATAAGGTTTTTAAATGAGATCTGTCACTTCCCTCTCACCCTTCCACAATTTATAGAAGGAGAATCTCAATCTTTGCTCACACTTTTTCCCTTGTAAACCATATAGTGGCAGTTCAAAATATAAATCAGCCTTGAATTTTTGTAGAGTTAAAGTTGCAGTTGGCCTGCCTGCCTTACGCCTTATCTCAGTTTAATGTCTAGCTGGCAGTTTAGTTCCATTTCTAGAAAAAAAGAGTAAGGAACACCTTTACAATACAGCATATTACAAGCTGCAAATAGGGACAGAGGAGATGAAAAACAATTATAAAAAAAGAACAGGAAGATTTGTCATTACTGGCAGCACATGGGCAAGGCCAGGGTTGAGGAAGGACTGCATTCGGAACAGATTTCTTCAAACTTTGCACCCCTTTTGGTTTAGTCTTCCTTCACATCTAGCTTTGTCATGCTTCTAAAACTTACTGAAAAAATAATAAAATTAGCTAAGAATCATTATTTTTGGAAAGCATTTGACTTTTTCTGGTCTGAGATATGGGCACAGTTGAGCAGAACAAGTTTCCTTTGAGAAGTTGTGCATAGGTATCTTTATTTGAATATTTAAACCAGAGAAAAACCTCCTGGCCTTAGCTTTCTAGTGCTCCACAGTACCATGGAGCACTATATTATATGTAGTATACTATTTATATAGCAAAATATAATTTCATTATAATTTATATTTGTCCTACATACCAATTTTTAATTGCAGATACCTCCCATGTGCTTTATAGTTAGTTACACTGATCAAAAGAAGGCAGGACAGAGAACTCGCACACCTTAATCTGCTGTCAGGGATGCAGATAGAACTGAGACCATCCTTTTCGCTGTCCCCAGTGAGACAGGCTGGATCCCTGTTGGGGGTTTCTGTGTGTGCTCTGCCGTCCATGTGCTGCGCCGTTAACTCGCACCCGTGCTGTGGGACGGAGGCAGCACGAGCACGCCGGTTTGCCGAGCCTGCGCTCCCATCTGAGCAGCAGATGTGCACAGTAGGTACAGTTGGGTCAGCTGGACAGACAGCACCATGGCTCTGCTCCAGCTGCCTGTCACCAGCCGTGCCTGGCTGGGAACAGGGACCTTGCCTTTGCAAAAATGATGTGGTAACTTCACCTTGTAATTTACCTTGTCCTGAGTGAAAAAAAAAAGCCAAACCAAACCAAAAAACCCTGGACCCAAACCAGACGAAAAACCCACCACCAAAACAAAACAAAAAACGCAACCCCCCAAAAAACCCCAAGCAAAAAAACCCCACAACAAAACAGAGAGGAGAATTAGAAGTTCACCCTGGGGGCTGATGGTCCTTTTCCACTGTAGATGTAAACCTACAGGTTTTAGCTCCAATAGTTTTCCTGAAGGAGAACAACCAAGTGAAAAAAAAACTTAGATCTTATTCACCCCAGATAACTCAAACCTGCCCTAGAAACCATTTAATTAGTTACTGAAATACAACAATACATTTTGGCAGAAGAACATCCACAATTTTTCTGAATTGTCCTGCTTACCTGGATGGTTGCAATGCACTAACCAAAGGGGAGAGCTGTATCATTTTAAGGGAGTAAAAATTTAACATGTATTTGTATTTAGCCAAAACAATGGAGCTATCACTGTTTCATATTTTTAATTATCATCAGATTTTTTATCAGCTGAGACTGAAACTGGAAATTCCCAGGAATGCAGAAGTATCACAAGGAATCCCTGTGCAGATTTTTGATGCTACCTTGTAATGCATCTACATAAAAACATCTGAAGCCTATCTGCACTGCCTGCCTGGGAATGGAACTGATGACTTTAAGGTGCCTTTCTCAATGTGTGGCTTCTGGCTGCCTGAATTATTCTTCTAGCTTTCATAGGTCTGGGTGGAGGAGTACAGAAATTTTAACTGTCACTTGTTCCCTTTCCTATTACTTTCTAAGTTTTGAAAATAAAATTTTGTATCCACTTTTTTATTGAATAATCAAGGAGCAAGATATGAGAAAGTCTATACTGATTTTAAAAAAATATTTGGAATTGCATTAAAATCCTCCAAATTTCTAGGCCATGATAAGCAATAACTCCTCCTTGCTATGGTACAGATGTAGATCACATAGCCTGGGGATGGATCAAATGGAAAAATTACAGTGACTCACAGCAAAAGTTTTGCAAAGAAAATTCGAACTTGCTGCATTTTCATTTCTTTTTTTACAAATGCCTTGTGGAAAAAAGTAATATTACTGTTCATATTACAAGAGCAAAAAAGAACAAAGGTTAAAAAAACCTCTCTCCTGAATACTTGAGAGCTATGTCTTACCTTTCTGCCTAGTAATATCAATAAGGTTTCTGGCAATAAAGGAATTGGAAGGAATTAATGTGTAATTTACAGCCCATATGGGATAGAATACTCAAATTCATTAAATATAATTTTATTGTATGGCATTACTACTGAGCACGGTTGAGATTTTTGATTCATATAATGATGAATTTGCAAAAATATTGTTTTTCTTTTAATTCAACTTTTGTAATTGAGTTTTTCTCAATCTTAGCTTCGTATTAGTGCATTGTTCTCTACAAAGAATTAAAAAGTCATGCTATGTAGACGTAACATAAATGTATTTATTTCTGTAAACAAGGTGCAAAAGCAAAGGTGTGCATTAGATATATTTAGAAGTCTGAAAAATGTATATTGGATAAAATTATATATAAAACTATCAGCCACTGTGCCAAGCTTCTTAACACACTTTAGGAGTGATTAGTATGGAATAAAGTCAGCAATTACACCAGTTACAAGAGTAGTCACAAAGAATTTGTTTTTAAGGATGGGGACAGGGTTTTGTGTATTCAGTTAAGTTTATTTCTAGACAATTATACTTAATGGATGAAGTCTTGCTGAACTTCTCTCTTTAGGATCTGAAGGACCTTGAATGTTCCTTCGAAAACAGATGTTCATGAGGAACACGATTTCCATTTTTGTTGTTAATTTGTTTCAACTTTAGATGAATGAAGAGGCTAGAATTTGGGTGTTAAGTTAGATTTAGCAAATAAAAAGGAGAAAGAGAACTATGTGTACAATGGAAATAACTTATTGAATGGATCTAAATCCTATGGTAGGTAATTTGATCTAATTTTTGCAGAAAGGCAAATGCCAGATGTTTGCTCCACTTTGATCTTAATAACACTTTAGGCTGCAGACAATAAGATTGGTTTAAAATTTATTGTCTCTTTGATTTCTCCGTTCTAATGCTTTTTAAATTCTTTACACAAGACAGATCTATATATAGGCAACTGGGGTGGCATCAGAAGCATTGTGTACTTAAGACATTCTTGAAAACCTCAGTATGGAAGAGTGTTTGCTTTTTTATGCATCAAAACAAAGCCAGACTTTATACAAGCAACATTCAATTTTCATTTTATTATAATGTCTCTTTTATTTTGCATATGAAGTTCTGACTGTCGCATCTGTGGCACAGCTCCTTATATGCTTTTATCTTTCAATAACCTTATTAAAAGTCAAGACAATATATTAAATCAACATTAAGCAGCAGGAGTTGAAAGTTAAGCTAATCCATGCCTTTGCATTGGGAGTGTAATCTATGTAGATCTCTAATTTCACCATTGAGTTGCTTTTAGTGTTCTTTTTGTATAGAATATGCTTTCTAAAAGGAGAGCTGCTGCTGAATGAACACCAGTGAAAGCTTCTGAGGAACCATAATATCCAGGAGGTGTCCAACTTGCCTTTGGTCTGGATCTTCAGCTTCAGGGAGAACATTGCTCTGTGAATGTGAGTTGAACTCATCTTAGAGCTGCTACTTAAGTGGTCTTAGGTTTCTCACAGGATATCTTGTATATTCACTACGATTGAGAAATGGTGAAAAGCCAGTAAGACTCAGAACAGTAGAACAAGAACAATGGTTAAAGGAAAATAGAAAAAAAAAAAGCAGGCTGAATGTCTTATCATGATTCTCTGGCATAGTTTGTACCCATCTGTCTCTTAGATCCATGCATGATGTCTCAACAATTGGTTTCACTCTGCTCAGCTCAGTAGTCTTAAAGTTCAAAAAGTCAGAGTCAGTTTTTCTCTGAAAGAAATTCTGAGCTTTGGTGATGAAAATGCCATTGCTCAGCTAACTGAGAGAACAGCTACCTTGGCAGATTTTCTTAAGCTGTCAGCCTTGATGGACTACCAGAAGCCAGCAGGCTCCCTACTCCTGTACAACTGAGTTTAGTTCTTGCAACAAACTCCTCTGTAGGCCAAAAGAAAAATTCCTTCCTTCAGAACCAAATATTTTAGTTCATTACCAGGGACAAAACATTATATACAGATGCACGAAAAAAAGTTTGTCTCTTTCTATCACATAAACATAAGTGAGAAGATTTGCAATTAACTCACCTCAAGAGAAGCTGGGTAAAACAAGACTCTTCCAATGAGAATTGTTCAAATGCATTTTCACATCTTTTCCTCCTTACCATTGCTATAACTACAGAGGAAAAAACATCTTTATTTATCACTATTAAATTACTATTACTATTATGTTTGCATAATTCCAAGGCACATTTTGCCAGTACTCTCCTTGACATGATATACAACCTGTTCCATTTGAGAAGGGGCCATTTGAAAAGACTGGACAAGTCACAAAACACAGGGAGGTTTTAATGGTATTTGATTTCAGTGCAAAAGCACTGATTTCCTGAAAGGACATTGGTTTTCTATAAAGGTATGATGTTATGAGACTCTGAAAATCTTTTGCAGCACTGGCTTTTGTGCATCATAGCTGAAAAGTGTACAAATGCTACACAGTGGAATTTAATGGAAGACACACAAGAAAAGATTTTAGCTTCGACATTTATCTTTACCAACACATGGAACCGCCTTGATCTGTTTTACTATTGATGAAAAACGAAGGTAGTGTCTATTTCACAGGAGAGAATAGGAAGTAAAAGTCAGTGTGATGGATGGTGAAAAGAAACAGAGGGCAAGAGCAAAGAAATATGAGCGTCAGGTACTGATCTCAAAGATGAGGTCTAGTCTGCTGTCAGAATGTGTCTAAATAGCTTATTAATAACAGGAGAGATGTATTGGCATTAGTGTGAAAGGAGGAGTGTACTCAGTTTGTACTGTGCTGTCAGAAGTGAGCCATCTGCATAGAGTACAGTTTACATTTGTCAACTATAAATAGACTATGCAAGTACAAATCAAGCACAGACCAATTCCTGTGAAAATATTCACTTACCTCAAGGCATTTATCCAGCAGATAACACAGCAACAATCTCTACCATCTCTATCGAATCTGTCAAATTCACTCACAGAGGGCATAGCTGTACTTCAGTGTGGCACAAAAACCCCAGAGAAGTTTTAACCTCATTAACTTGTTACAAGTAATAATTTAATTGCAAAACTTGAAATTTATTCTTTGATTAGTATTAGTCAGTGGGTGAAACAAACCCCACTTTCTCCCACAGAGAAAAAGAAGGGTTACCAGGGAAACATTTTAATCTTCTGTAACCATTGTAAGTCCACCAATTTAGGACGATGTCATTTTGTCTCACCAGTTCCCTTCCCATTTAACCTGTCAATCCCAACAGCAGCTTGATTTTCATCTGAGGCTGATATGCTGGGAAAAGGAAGACCAAAATCACTCGTTGAGGTGACACTGAAGAGTTTATGCTAAGGGGAACACCTGGAAAGTGGGGTACTTACATCTTATTCTTTCTGGCAAGGGATTGAATTAAGGGAGGCCTGCAATACCAGAAATATATCTGCAGGGCACCCTTGACAAGTTCAACAGCTTGCTGCTGAAATCTCTCTATCAATGTCAGTACAACCAGCATCTTCTGGGAAACAACCTGATTTATTATTACATGCCAGATATTTTAATGATATGCTTCATTCAATGTTGCAGGTCTTGCTTGATTTGGGCACCTATGTTTCATCTCTAGTAACTTGCACTAAGTAAGTTTTTCTTTGATTTATTATGTCTTTTCCCCATAAAATCAGTATTTGGCAATACTAATTAGCTTTGGTTCTGGAGTTTTCAGATTTCAGAGGCTTCAATAATTCAATTTGCTGATGAACAGCATACTGCCTGATAGCTACAGAAATAATGTTCTCCAATAACCTATGGACTGTGCCTCTAGGAATAAACTTATCATAGGGTCTATTCAAGCGAAATGCCACAAAGGAGCTACAGACTGTCACCTTCCCTCAGGGCTCATTGTTGGTGCAACAATGTGAAATGTATACCTACATTATTCATTCAGGCAAAACAGCCTGGAAGTTGCAGCTTTAAATTTTCCAGTTTCAGCCTTAGTCTGTCTTTGCACAAAACCCAAACCTTACAACACAACCTCAGACAGGATGGGTTTCATGCAGAGGACACAAGTGCCAAAGCCTATATGTAGGGCTGTGTTTGACTTCCATAAGGTAAGGCCTGGAGTGCACATTACCCTCTGAGCTGAGATCAGATGTTACAGCCTGAGGCACAGGTCAGCATGTCCGTCATGCACAGATGAGATCGTCTGCACCTCTCGGCTGGAGAGGGATGTTATTTTCTTAAGGAGCAGGATGTTATTCCTAGAGGTCTGCCCCTTGGTAGGGTCAAGAGTAATATTTTATGGTTAATGTTTATGATTAATTTTGGCTGTGGCCTTTCCTTTCAGAATTTGTATGGTGTCAGCTCAACTTGGTAAGGGGAAAGCTTGACAAGGTTAAGGCGTGAACCGTATTCTCACTTTTCCTTCCAAAGTAAATACTACAACAACAATGCACATGGGAACCAAGCAGGACATTCCTAAATCAAACCAGAAGATTCATACAGGGAACTAAAACAGTAGGGTCCAAGAAAGTGGGTTTTGCCTTTTTGGTTTTTTTTAGTCCAAAGGATACATTTTTAGAAAGATGCCTTGGGAATTAGCTCAAAAGAATCCCAGGAGCAAAAAGGGCAGCTTGGCATCAGATTTCTTGTGCTCACATTACTTAAAAATTAATATTTTCTTCACCCCTATTCTCTCACTGCTGAAGTAAGGTGACTGATTCTCAGCTGTTTAATGCTGTTTCAAGGAAAGAACACACATCTCAATGTGATTCAAGTTCACGCGGATTCTTACTTTTGGAAAATAACCCAATCAACCCCCCAACTTTGAACAGGATCATATACAACTTGTTCTCTTTTGAAGTATGTGTACTCAGAAACTGCTTTACCTTCATGTTTTTTATTAATGTTTCTCAACAGGCTTGCAAGTTGACTTGGTTTGATATTCTAGAAGATGCTTAAGACCAGAAGAGATGGGAAATTTCTTTTAAAATCTCAGGTGTTTTTGTTGCAGGGACATAGCATACGGTCCCACAGCTTGCTTTCTGTGGCAGTGTCAGCAAACAGAGGGCAGTGAGGAGAAAGAAGTACTCTTGTGATGTTGTGGAAACCTCCAAAAAGATATGACCATATGCAAGCAATAAAGACAACTTCAGAAGTGTGTGCTTTAAGTAGTCTCAGAAACCCATCTTGGATCTGCATCACCATTTTGGAGTGTTGGAATGTATCATCCAAGGGGTGTGGTGGGGAAGATCATAATCTGAGAGTTTCTGATGATGACTTTAAATCTGGATGGGAGGACAAAATTCTAACCTTGGCCTTGTCTCTTACTCATTCTTAGGAAATAATTTTTTTAATCAGAGAATACATCTCACATTGTGCCTTCCTTTAAAATTCTGAGAAATTTAAAAATCTTTCAAATCTTTAAGGGTAGCAATGTGATCTATAGTTAAAACCCTATCATGAATGCATAGCCTTTTCAGAAGACTTGCACTGCACCATTTCATACTTCTCAGAGGCAAGATTGCTATGGCTGCTATGAACCACATATAAAATGAGCACTGTCAGCCTTCATATACACTTCAATGGAAATAAAAGATTCTCAAAGGGAAAAACAAAGGGGTATAACACACTTGTCTGATTCACAGTCAATCAACAGCCAAAAATACTGCTACAGATGCTGCAAGGGAGACTGCCAAAGAAAACTTTAAAACATCACGATATTTCCATTTTTGAGGCTAATAAGAGAAGCAAAAGATAAAGAATATTGACCTCAGAATTTAAAAACATTTCCCTTGACTCACACACGGTCCTTTGGAGCTCAATTGTGTATGGCCATTTATGGGTTAAGCTTTTTGTAACAAGCTGATTTCAAGTTTTACTGCTCAGCTACTTATATATTTCTAGAATTCGCAATGGTTGATTTACAATATCTTGATTAGTTACGATTCATATGGTGGAGTTTTGTGCCTCACTCTATGACTAATTGAATCTGAAATGAAAACTTGTAAGTACTAACATCAATACTTACAAGTATGACCAAAAATATGGCTGAGAAATTTAAAGATCAACTACTGGAGCAATTTCAAATGGCTTAATCATTTCAGTCTTGGAATTTGAAGTTTGAATAAATCTTATTAGTAGTAATGAACAAATATTGGAGCTGGATAAATGCACATGAATCTAGCAATGGTTTCTGAAACAGGGAGAGAGAAAGAGGAAGAAAAATTTACAAAGAGGAAACAATGCAAAAGGGAAAAAAAAGAAAGAAGTCTTAGATGTCTTATAACACACTGTGACTGAAAATATTATTCCTCATTCACTCCTCACATTCTTTTTAAGAAGCTGCAGAGGGTTTTCATGAAGGCCCAGCACGCCTAAACAAGTTTCACCCAGAAAGAATAAGTTGTAAAAGTTAAATCACCACCCATTTCTTTTGAGCCTGTCTTCAGCTGTGATCTGTGGAGCTTTAGTTTCTCTTTTCAGGGGCAGATTAAACAGTACTCTAAGACCAAACTTGAAAACCTCTAACTTTTCCCAAGTGTCTGGGAATTGCCCATATAAGAACAGCATTTCTTCAAGCACCAGTCTGTACAGTAAATGAGCTATATGCAACCCAGGAACTTCTGAAGCCCACACACCTGTTCATCCACAGGCTTACAGGAAAGATTTGGCACATTCATGGATGTGTCAAAGATTGTCTGTAAGAAGCAAAAAGCCCTGGAGCAAATAGACACAATGAAATGTAACAATTATATAGCAAGCAAAACCAAGACTTGCAAACTGTTTTCAACACTTTTTTGATCCTTACCAAAAACCTACCATGCCTTTAAAGCCAGGTCTCCCATTTGGCACTTTTTTTGCATCTGGAATCCCTTGGTTTGTTGACTTACAGTAGTGGCACTCTCAAGAGCAAGGACTGCTTTGTTTGACCTACCGGATTCATCAATATTTGCATTGCTAATTTCATTATTTTGTAAAGGACCTTGGGATTAGTCTTGTGAAAGAGGTTACACATAGAAATCCCCAGTCTGCTTTGATTAAAGTTTTCTGATCAACACATCTCAAATGCTCATTTGCTTTTAAATTGTTTCAATAACTACAGTTTATCCAGCTTTTACGGTTGATTTTGCACTAACTGTCCTTTCCTGAACAATGCATGTTTGAAAATTTCATTAAAGATTGCTGAAATACAGCCATTAGATCTACAATTGGATCAATTTCTTTTGCCATATAAATAGCTTAAGAGACATATATGTATACATATTTTTAATAAATATACATCTGCATATATATGTATCTGTATATTTATATAAAGTAATTTAAAATTTGTTTGCTTTTATTTCTAGATTTAACCTCTGGATAAATGGCTGTGATAATTACAGACATGAAACAATGCATCTCTGAAATTATTTAATTATATACAAATATATAATTTGTGTGTGTATATATATAAAATATATGTAATATATATAATTATATACAGATTATATACAAACCTATATTATTTATTTAATTATATAAATTAATTAAATTTAATATTTAATTATATAAAATTATGTAAAAATTTAAATTATCTGTATCTATCTAATATGCCTTTTAATTACAGGCAGAAATTTGCTTTATAGTATTTTAAATCAGTGCATCACAAATTAATTCTGTAGTTATAAAGTAACATTTTCAATAGCCAAAGGGCTGAAATACATTAGCAAATAATAAATAATTCTGCATCACAGAAAATAAGATTTATGTCTGATGAGAGCTTTGTGTGTTCAGAAGAGCAGCATTTATTTTAAAACTTCAGGATTGGTCTTACAAATATGGACTTCTGTTCAACATATATGTTATTATTCTTGGAAATAAATCCACTTTAGCTGATGTATTTTCTTCCTTGTATGTGGTATTTTTCTCTCAGAATAACATAGGCACAACCGTATGGTAAATACTGCTCTTTGGCTAGAGGTTGTGTATTGCTAAAAATGTCCTGCATGCAAAGAAGCGTAAAGAAAGTTCAAGAACTTTTGGACCCAAGGACCAAATTCAGGTTCTTAATGAACTAAATTAGTTGTTAATGTGAATAAACCATCTGTCATCTGATATCCTGGCATATCAGGATTCCAAGAAAAACGCTTAGGAAGTCCATCTTTTCAGCAGCACACCATTTTTTTATCTTAGAGGATCATGAAACTAGACAGTAAATAATTTAAGAAGGAACAGAGAGCAATTGTCTATAAGCTGGATTGCTTTGCTCAGCTACTTTTAATTAAGATGCTGTAACTAGTTACAGGCTTGCTTAACTGTTGAGTGTTTATCTCGATATTTCTAGCATGCTCATCATTGTGGCATCTAGTACGTCTTTAGGGACTCACAGAATGGTTTGGGATGGAAGGGACTTTAAAGATGATCTTATTCCAGCCCCACTGCCATGGGCAGGGACACCTTGCACTAGACCAGGCTGGTCACAACTCCTGTGTGTTCCTTCCACAGAAAATGTATTGCAAACAGTTCTTTGTATTTGGTTAATGTCTGCACCTTGGTGATTGGGTTTTTTATGGAAATATACCTACAATTCATCTATGTAGCTGAAATCCTTGCTTAGATTCTTGTCTTCTCCAGTCTTTTCCATTATGAGAAATGCAGCTTTTCAAACAAAAATCCATTGATCATGCTGCTGTAGATTTGCTGAGTTTCTACACTCCCTCTTTTAACCTGTTGTGATTTTCAAGGTCCTTCAGAGAATATATTTGCTCTTAATCTCTCTTAACATGGGCACTCCAACCTCTGCTTGGCTAAGGATAAGAATTTTCAAACAAATACATCAAGAATGTTTTCAGAAACACCTAAAACCAAATCACAGTCTTCTGGTTTTAAATTTATGTGATGTGTGATGCTAAAATCCTGCTCAAAATTGCCTAAAATATATCTGTCCTTGAAGAGTTGCTGAGCATCCTGCTGAAGATGCTTCCAGTTTTTGTACTCCCCAAAATGGTCAGTTGCTGAATGAAATCACAGGATAATTTTCTACTGAACCTGTAACTGTTTTCTATTCTGGCTGTAAGAAAACTGGAAAAAAAATACACTAATGATTGTAAGGTTTCCTACACTATCAATATAGTTATACAAGTAACAGTAAAATCTAGACAAAATTGTAATTCAATTCAGAGTTTTTTTCTTCCCCTAGAAAACAGAATACAAATATTAATGTCTGGAGACATGGGTGCTAGAAACCATTGATATACTATTTTATTATGATTTTGTGTTACCTAAAAGCTTTTCAATATTATGCATCTGGAAATGTGACAAGTTGCCAGAAGTGGGACGAGAACTAAAGGAAATCTACCTCTTCAGACACGTGAAATTGTTTCATATGACCCCCCCCCCCAAAAAAAAAAACCTTTTAAGATATTAGTATCAGTAAGGTAGATATTCAAATTCCTTGCAGAGCTGAGAAATACTGTCTTTTTTAACAAGCACACTGAACCAGAGATATTAACTGTATCAGTAAAGCAGTGTAAATAAAAGAAGTGATTTAGACAGAATTTTTCAAACAGAGCAACCTACCCAATAATATATTTTGCATACAAAAAGGACAATTGAAAAAATACCAAAAATATTGAGGAGGAAAATAAAGTATTTTATTTATAGTCAATGTCTCCTTGAGAATTTAGTTTAAAAATAAATACTCCATCCCACTGCAATAACTTTTACAAAGTCAATCATAGCACATCTCGGTTTTTGAGAAAATTATACTTTCAGATACACAGTAGAAACACACACACACATACACACACACACACACACACGTACATAATTACAACGTGGAGGGGGAAAAAAGCACCTGAATTTATTTAACTTATTATTTTAAGACATTCTTAACATATTTAATCAAGAACTATTCAAAGGAGTTTAATTCTGAAAACCCAAAAAAAGCGAAACCATATTCATATTCCATTATTTTTGCTTTACATATTGTAGGATGATAAATGCAAAGTTGATTTCAATTCAAAGGACAGCAAATATATAATTGCTGAGTGTATTCGCAAACATTCAAGCAAAGCTATGATTTTATTAAAGCAACTCCCATATGGACATCAGAGACCTAAATGCTGTTATGTCTGTGAAACTTGCTAGGTACACATAGAACATTAATAGCATTGCAAGAGAATTTACCATTTTGCTACATCTTAAGTTAAGCAGCCGAAGAGGCCTCTTCTTTTGATGATTTTGCATCATATGGAGAGAAGAGATGGAAGTGTACCAAAAATAATAATGTTCAACAGTGCAAATATTTAACTCAAAATGATTGGAAAGGAAAAGAAAAACCAAAATAGCTAAATGAAGGTTGAAAATCATACTATAATCCTACTAAAAACACTTTCCAGTGGTCAGGTCTTGATTTTTCACGTAATATTATTTCCCCATTTTTGCTTCCTGGAACTTCCAAACGTGGCAAAGCTTTTAGTACCTCGAACAATAGCTAAGTACAATGGCAGGGGCAGCTTTTGTTCTTGAGGCTGATATACACCCCACCAAAAATAGTGTCATTATACATATATATTTCTTAAAATATATAGTTCTGTTATTCCAGGGGAACATACAGTCAAGCCATTATCTGGGCATTCACAGCTTTGCTGAAAGCACTGACAAGAAACAGTGCTTTTATCAACTCTGTGCAAAGTCCTTATGCAGTCCCATCTGACATGGAGCATGAGTCTTCCTTTGCAA
Organism: Cyanoderma ruficeps; assembly: GCA_008694505.1. Classification (NCBI taxonomy): domain Eukaryota; kingdom Metazoa; phylum Chordata; class Aves; order Passeriformes; family Timaliidae; genus Cyanoderma; species Cyanoderma ruficeps. Next base: position 21,333,131 of record VZDJ01007753.1, on the reverse strand, counting down.
CAGGTATCACTGGTTTCAAACCCGACTCAATATGACAAGCACATTTTATTTGACATAGCTTTTTCTGAACTCAACCCCTAAAAAGCTGTTAAATTTCCCTCTCAAGTCTCCCTTTCCTGAGCTATACAGAGATGAAAGCTTGTTGTTCAGGCTACATGCCTGATGAGCATACACACAGATTATTTCACTTGACTACTGTAGCACTTAGGCCCCCTTAGAAACTTGTCCAAGAAAAGCTGGTTGAATTGTCTGATATAATATAATCTTTTAATTAAACAAAGCCCAAAAAACCCCAACCAAACACTTGACTCCAAAAGAAAATCCACAAGGAAGATACAGTGAGGTTTATGTTGTTGTTTCAATGGCACTGCAACATTATCATTCTTTACAGCTTTTACAGCTCTTCTAAAACACACTGGACTGTACCACAAAATAAAAAAAATTAACAGAATGAGAAAAAAGTATTATTTTTATGTGGAATGAAATCAGTTTTATTTATTCATCTTCCTGTCAGATATGCAAGAAGTCTAGAATAGAACTGTGAGCTTGTTCTGTTTTGATTAATTACAAAATGGTATCTTCCCATGTAAAATCTAGAAGATACCCACACCACAAAAAAATCATTCTAATAGATAGAAAAAAATTTATAAGAAGAACATGGCTTTTATCCAGTTTATAGTGATTAGCTGCTAATGGCAATCCATCCCTAAAACTGCTTTACAGCTAAGAAGTATCAGGTGCTATACAGTATCTATGTTAATATGATGATTATTGATGCTCCAAACTGTAGGAAATAGTGCTATAATCTTAGATTGCTACCCAGTTTCTGCAGTTTCCATAACATCCTGTTAGTGGACAGTTGCTCAGGATGTTCAATCTCAATGGAATGTATTTACAGCATGCCAAATGAGACAGTAGAATACTGAACTGCAAGCTTGGCCCCTCCAGGAGAAGTCAGAGAGAACATGTACTGTTTAAAGTACTCAAATGCATAGTTCAGAGATTGAAAAGTCATCTTGTGGAAGATTAAAAAAAAATCAAGGAACATTATCAACCAGTAAACAGATATAACAGGTCCTCTTTCTACAGTCACTTGAACTTCTATAAGGATGTCATTTGTCAGTACCAATATAGAACATAAATTTCAGCCTGTCAATACCCTTCAGGTCTTTGAGCCTATCAAATATTTTATGGTTCAATGTCTATCACAAAAACATCCTAACATTCCTAGTTTTTTTTTATGCCACAGTTACCTTGTAATTGCAGTGAAGACTATAGTTATCAGCGAGGACAGAATTTGGCCCCATCATTTGACTCTATGATACAAATACCAGTTTATGATTAAGAGAGGCTGAGAAGGCAGATGTCATGGCAGCTAAACTTATCTTACCTCTAGGAAAATATGAATGTTCCTGCCAGAACAACACTGGGAAACCTGAAGCACAGCTGTCTGTCAGGACTTTGATGATGGATCACTCTTTCAATAGTTTTTGTAGTCAATACTCTACTGGTTAGAGCACAGTAAAAGAGTAAGATAAGTGATTCTGTTCATATCAAATAACCATTTGATCAGTAACAGGCACAGAATGATGTTCTTATACATGAATGCAGCATTTCTGAAATCTGTAGGACCTAATGAACGGATATATACAACTCTACAAAACTTGCTATTTTGGAAGAGTCTTCTAGCTTTTACCTTAATCTGGATGATCTCTTTCCCCTTTGAAAATCATCCACTGACATTATTTTCCATTCTCCCTTCCAGGAGTCCCCAGGGCAATCTATGCTCAGGGAATTCTGCAGTGTAACTCCTGAGAAACCTACTGTTAGAAACTGACAGCTAAAGCAAAGATGCCATGCCAACAGCTTTCTTCATCCTCCAAAAGTTCCCAGGACTCCAAAACCTTCACGGGTTAAGATCCTACTACAGAAATCATGTCCCACACTGGGACAGTTCAGTACAGTTTTCCTAACAGGCTTCTAAAAGATTTTATTCAGTCCTATGACCCTATAGGCTTCTCTGTGGATATTTTTTACCATGTGGGCCAGAAGAATACAACCTTTAGTTTAATCTGAGATGACACTTGGCAGAAGGAAATCACAGGAAATGCAATGCTGTTCCACATTAGGGAAAAGCTTATGTCACTTGATAATGTCCTCCCAGGAAGGTGAAGCACTCTGCCTTTAAGCTATTTAACAGTTCAGCATTTTTAGTTCATTGCTTCTTAAAATATCTCTTATATGCAGTGCTTAAATTTTACTAACAGGTCCTAATTTAAAAGCTTGAATTCTATGAGGTATCAAATCAAAATTTAAATCCAGCTGAAGCTTGCAAAATTCCCCAAGATTGTACCATTAAGGTGTACCACATTTTCAACAAGTGGAAAAAAAAAAATCAATTTTAGTAATGTTGTTAGGAATATTTTTTAAATTGAGAAAATTCTTTAAAAAAACACAAGAAAAGGTGTTGTAGGCATTTTGAAAAAAAAACACTTGCAAACCCAAGTATTTCTGAAGAGTTCTACCAATTTTGCTTGTACAACTTCTGAACTTTAAAATAAAATTCTTACGCTTTAAACTCTATTGAGCAGTGGAAATGTTTGGTCACAATATTAACAGGTCATATCTAATAATTCACTAAAAGGAGGGACAGTTATTTAAATCTGGCACCATGCTAACTGTACCCAAGGTAAACTCTCTTGCATATGCTCAAACCTTTGACTACTAAGGAACTTGGGTTTCTGTGATTCTGTGATTCTCACTGTGCAATCCAAAATGCCATTTGTCTCAGACCTAAGTTGGGAATCTCCAAAAGAGTGTTGAATTTCAGAGCATATAAACTTGCTACCTTAATACCATAAGATGCATCCAACAAATGGTAATTATTAATCATTTGAAATATAAGCATCTATTATTTGACACTGGTTTCCTGAATTACGTTGTTCTACACCACACTGTTTGCATTATTTTAATTTTGAAATCACAACAAAGAGCTCTTCAATCTTAGATAAGAATATTTCATTATGGATAAAAAAAAATTAATTCTTTTAAATATTTATTATTATATTTACCTGTCTAGAGGAACTATTGGAACAGGTGAATCAATGGATAGGGGATGCCACTTAGCTAGATTCGAACTGAGCCCAATAAGCTGCATTTGACAACACAGACCTTTCCCAAAAATTTTCCATCCTGATTTGGAAACATCAGAAAATGGAGAAACCACAACTGTCTTTACTAACTTCTTCCAGGGGTTATCAGCCTCATAACTAATAGTTAATTGATAATTTTATCTGATTTTTATAGTGTTTTGTTATATTTTTTCTTGGTGGTGCAAGGAAACACGTAACTCCTGGTATTTTTCTCTCTTTGACGCAACTTATTGACTATCATCAAGTTAACTTTCTTTTTAAATTTTATTTATATTTATGTGCAAATTCATAGGCTTACCTTGAAATGAAGAATGCCAAAGACAACTCTCCCGACTGGAAATCCTGAAATTCTCTAACTGGCTTTAATAAATTCNAAAAAAAAAAAAAAAGAACAAAAAAAAAGAGTACGATCCATAACAATACTGAACAAGACTGAGACAAGGCCAAGAATGAGCAAAAACTAGGTGAACATGATTTTCTGAAATTGCACACTCAGATGGGTGCCTAAACACAGATTAAAGAAATTAATATTTCTAAACGGTATGTTTCTGAAATTCCATATTCACACTATCTGTATTAAGGCATCCATTTTTAAGATACTGACTTGAAACAAGGAAGAAATAATATCACTAAAAAAGTATTACAAAGTCTTCCACTGTCTCATGTTCAGCTGGGAAAGATGTTTAGATCTAAGAGAGGAATTGCTATCAATTTACTGGAATATAAGGGCAATAAGAACCCTCTACACCACGTGGATAACAAAATATTTTATTCATGTTTCAGGCAGAGAAAAAATAGACTGGTCAAAGATACCCTGGCTGTTTATATCTGGTTGGAGGAGACATCCTCAGCAATTCAGAAATGTTGAAATCTTACAAAAAATAGATCCTTCCTACAAGCGTTTAAGATGCTCAATTATTTTTTGTCTCTGCTTACCGAATATTCCACCCATTGTACCCATTTTCTATATATATAGAAACTGAAGATCATAGTTTCTGTTTTCATACAAAAAAATTTAAGTTAAATATAAAAGTCTAATAGTCAATCTATACATTTTTAACCCTATGATAAAGCACAAGGCAAAACAATTGCATGGGTTAGTGACAGCAAAACACTTGGGTAGTTTTCATATTTTAGTAAAAACATAATGAAAAAATAATTTATGTTATCAAATCTCAAAGACACAAAAATGTCTTCCATTTTAAAATCAACAAGTGGTAATGTTGCAAATAATGTAAAGAGCACTTTGCAGATTATTATCTACTCATCTACACTGAATTCGTCCTAATAATTCAATTTATAAATAAGTACTGTGTACTTTTATTGTGGGTAATAAGCACCTAATGAATAACATGGGTTTTAATAGTGCTTTGCTTTACAGTCTTCGAGAAGCTTGGCAGTAACAGAAGAAATGAAAATAAAACACAACAGAAAATTCCCCCTCTTAAGCCACATCTACTTCACAGTCACAGAAGTGACTTTGTGAAGTGTTGAGGTATTTTTAGTTAAACAGACCAGAAAATTTTAACTGTGTAGCTATTGCTGCTTGGCTTAATTGAATCCACTCTTTCACTTCCTTGACAGTAATGTAGACATGTACTGGAAACTTCTGTTCCATTCCATCTCTGTAGTTTCTTTCTTTTCTCATTCTGTCCTTTTATCCTCCCCAAAACTAGGAAGCTCAAGGTAAAGTGAGGCATCAAACTAAAGCTTAAAGCTTAAAACATAGCGTTTGGTGACAGTTGGTGACCCCAAAGATGAATGCTGGTTGATGCATATTTGTTATGCCTGAAGTGTCTGAATATTTCATAAATAAAGAGCTTATGTAGACATATCTGTAAACATCTCCTCTCCAATACACAATTTTAGTTAAAGCCAGCAGGTCTACCATTGTGGCTTCAATCACTGCAGCCACTTGTGGGTATCACTAGGGGAGGAAAGTGTCATATTTAGCTGATGAATTTCATCCAGGAGTCTTAAAGTCTTGATTAAGAGAATGAATCAAATAATCTTGGTGAATTCTTCTTTTAATTTAAAAAGTTTAATCAGTAGTAGAGAATTTAAGTCATGGGTGAAGCTGGAATCAGAAACTCTGAGTTGAGAAGAAAATTAATACAATTGAAAATTAGGAAGAAACAAGGTCCCAGTGCTGTGTAAGTTTTTGAATCTTCTAAAAAATAGCCTTAATTCTCAAAACCTTGGGAAATTGCTAATCTGATAAAAGAATTATAAATCTGATCAAAGAATGCTTTAAATGAATAGTTTTAATCCCTTTTTATATACATTTTTCAACATTTCAAAATGAAGTCAATTTGAACTGAAAAAATGAGAATTCACATTTAGAAATTTTGAAACAAGATATTTCAATAACTTAAAACCTTTTTTCCACAATATACTTCTAATGGGAATTTTCAAGACCATCCATTTTTACAAACAGTGCTGCTCTTGTTGAATAATAATACTTCAAGTAATGCATTTCATTGAAAAATTTTCAATCAGGTCAAATGGCAATATACACTATCTTCATGATAGATAGAAAACTATATAAAAATAAACACTGTTTGCTTAAACACTCATCAAAATTGCCTTGCTTGCTATTGTTCTTTGGCTTTTACAGGCATTATTGCTCCTCTTATTTATCACTAATAGTATTGGAAAAAAATGTATCTCACCTAGTCAGTGGAAGACAGGAAACTTAAATCTTTGGAATTTTTTTTCTTCTCTGCAATGGGAAGAGTCAAACTGCAAATGAGATTATTTTTGCTGGCATTTTGTTGACTGCTTTCATAAGAATTATGCTTACACATCTTGAGTATATCTGCAGCAGGTAGAAACTCCCAAACATACAAGAGACTCTTGAGTCCTCTTTTTTTATTCATGCAGGAATGAGAGAGATACTAATTTAACAAACCTGCACTGAAATCCTAAGTTAATTTATGAATGGGTCTCCACAACTGCTATTTTCCTTAACATAAATGTACACTGCTAGGGATGAGTTTGCTTAGGTTTCATCTCAGTCTCTCTACCAAATTTGCTGTATGATAACTGATGTCTCACTCATGTATATTCTTTCCAGCTTCAAAGCAAAGGACTAATGTTTTTCCCCTACTAGCTTTTTGCACCTTTTTGCTTCACCTAATTTCTCTTTGTAACCAACTTCATACACCATTATCATAAAGTCAGTTTCTCCCTTGTGGACAGCAAGCAGAATCACTTTTCTGTTTTACCTTAAATTAATTTCTGCTTCAAGATTTCTCCTCCTAAGAATCCAAATCCTTAAAACGCAGTAAAAATCTTCACATAATGGTAGATATTCAGAAGGGTTATTTTCAGGCTCTGCCACTTTCTGGCAATGGTTATAATGTTACAGGTGGACAGCAAGATCCTGTTATTTCTTTCTGAAGTTTTACTTACTATATTATGTATATATATATATAAAATATAGGTATGCTGGACACATTCTTCATACAGATATAGGGGGACAAGAGCAGGCTGCATAATGTATTTTAGAGTGAGATATTTGCTGTTAAAAAGAGAGCTTTCAACTGAATTAACAGTCAAATATTTAATGGCAAATGCATAACTTCATGGAGAGATATTGTATCTTAATGAATAATGACCTATAAACTTATCACTTTATGGAACTGCTATTTGCAATATATAGTGAGATAAAAATATACATTTCATCACTTTTTCTTTTGAAGCTCAAAATTTAGGAAATGTTAGATTAAAATCATAAAAATAATAAATCAGTTATGCCATCAGTCATAAAACTAAAGAATTTTAATATTCCTTTTTATGTGCAAAATATTTCTCCCATTTCCATGAATGGCATAAGCTGAAGCTTCTATAAAAATATTTGTAGTAAAATACAGCATGAATCTTTAATTACATTTAATCAGTTTTAGAAAGATGCATCCAATACTTAGACACTGTAAAATTATTTAGAATCAGTCAATTTTACCTCAGTTACTGCTGAAGTAACAAAAAGTATGATGCCATAGACCTTTGTGAACTGAATGGCATATTTGCTCTCATCTATATAAAGCCCTGTAAATAACCTACAGGTTGTTAGTCACTACTTAAATCAGCATCCAAAATGTTCATTTTAGCTCGTCCATATTAATACATTATGCACAGAATATTTTAATTAACCATTAACAACAAGATGCATTTTAAGCAATGTAAGGAAGAGTTACAGAAAACAAAAATTGACTTTCCATGTAAAAACCTTCTTAGAATTCCCTCCACTGAACATACAAACCCCTCTGAAGGAACTCAAAAGTCTTTAATGGATTGTCTTGGGACAGATCAGCAAAGCAGAATTCAGTATCTAACATAAGGTGCTTCCTGGGTCATTGGTGTAGTAAAGCATCAGGCAAGGTATGAAATCACTTCATCATTTTCATTCATCTTCTTTCAGTTGCCCGTCACACTGGCTTCCTTCTGACGTAGTCTTTCTTTCTGTTCAAAAAAAATGAAGAGTTTTACTATAATTCTTGTCTATAATTTTCTATCTCCTCTCTAGTTCCCATGAGCATTTGGTCTAGAAGATAAGTCACAGTTCCAGTTTTCTTTAATTAATAAATGTTTGGAGCACTCAAAGAAGATTTAAAACTTTAAAACACATTACTTGCTGTGGAAAAGCTGGGTTTGCTTACACTACATACTTGCTAAATACTGTGTACCCTTAAAAATACACATCTGTGAAGACCAGTGCAGCTAGAGAAAATCAGACACATTTCAAATTCATGTGACTCCAATACCTTCTCATGTCTGCAATGGTTTCTGCTGACACAAAGGCTCCAATTTAGCATTAGCTAGATGATCTTGCTTAATGACCTCTTCCCAGGTGAGTGCAGTTCTTCATATCTCTGCTGCCTGATCTGCACCTGGTATGCTCTGCTGGAAATGGAAATACCCTGATTCCTTCATGTACATTTCCCTCCCTTGGTCTCTTGCCTCCTAGAGTTTGAGAAATGCTTGTCTAACCTATGTGCCTTGCACACAGACAAAAAAAAGGATTTATATAAAATGCATATTATTAGATCTTGATACAAGCTCTGTTGTATCAAAACCACTGGTGTATAACAAGGAATAAAATGGGGATTTAATCCCTTCCACCACTATTCCACAGAGAAAACAAGATTTTCAAGGTTTTGAAAAAAAACCCAGACACTCCAGCCATTGGAAAAATACATGCAGTGAGCTTCAATGCACTTTGAAGCATGGAAGAAAATACAAGAGACTACAGTGGAAAGAAAGAAGAAACCACAAAAGCAGCTCCTTTTGTTATCTAAAATAGCAGAGCCATGCTTAGGCACAATTGACCTAAGTGTTAAACATAACTGTTGACTACCATAGGGCATGAGCTTTAGCATTTCTCCTTGGGAAGAAAATCACTCTGCTGCATTCAAACTAAAAATATCACTCTCCAACAACAGTAGAAACCAGCCATCGTTCTGAATGACAAGAATGGTGTCACAAAGCCCCTTTGGAATGTCATACTGAAAACCAGATCATACCAGGCTAGCTGTAGGATTGATTTTCTTCGTTTCAACTTTCTTCTCTGCAGTTAACTTGCTCACTGATTGCTGAGCCACTTTAATTCTGAAACACAGAAAAGGTGTCATTAGATTTGATGAAAGTGAAAGGTGTTCTGGCTCTGCTTGGTATATATTTGTAAGAAGCCTTACCAGTAACTTTTTTTTTAGGCACATTAGCCCAACAGACTGTTATTTTTACTTAAAGGTACTTAACAAACTACTAAAAGTAGATTAAAGTACATTTTCAAATGGAGAAAATCAAAAGCAAAAGGACAACCTGTCTGTATTGCTCCCTGAAACTGTCATTGGGAAAATGATTTCTCTGTTCTTTCAGGATCTGGATTGTATGGAGTATCTTTCCCACCAAAAAAGCTGTGCTAACAAAGCAAAAAGATCCTCTGAAAAAAACAAAAAGAGCTAGCTGGCTCCATCTGTCCTGCACACAGAATATGCTATTTTAGCAGGCCATTTGCCAGGCTACACCTTATATTTCCTCTAAAAACCTTGAAATGAAAGCATCTGCCGGTTTTTTGTTAATGCTTTCTGTGTTCTTTAGGAATTGACTGATCAGCCTCACTGATGTGGCAATAGGAGGTACAAGAGGTTCTTAGGGTAAAGCTATCTTGTGTACAGCTACAGACTAGTCTGCCAAAAGTACTGTACAGAGAAGGGGGAAAAAGAACACATCTGATTCCTCTGCTTCTTGCCTTTTGCACTCAGAGTCTTGCATATAGAACCCTTCTTTCTATGGGGATTTAACAAGAAGAACCCAATGAGGAGTCTAATCAGGAGGAAAGGAGAAACAGAGAATTAAAGCAAAAGGGACTCGACTCTCCTTGTACGGACTGGAAAGTGCATAGGAAATTATGTGCTGAACAGTGATAAAAAGAAAATTCTTGGCACTCCTAACAGAGGATCTGCGCAGTGCTAAGTGCCTCTACAATACTAAAGGTATATACAGATACTTTATAATTCTATATGCAAAATGAAAAAGGAAGGAGGTTGGGAGTGAATTTTTAGAAGCAAGGAGAACTCAGCAAATCAATTTTCACTTATGTACACCAAGTCAGTCTTTTACTAGAAGCAACACATTTCTTGGCACACTTGAACTGAAAAATTCTACTTCCCTCTCCTATTTAACTTTTTCCACTGGCAGAAATAATTGCTCTGGCCAGTCAAAAAGTATTTAAAATACCATGTCCAGTTCAAACCACTTTTGACACACTCAATTTTTGAGGAATTTTGGAAGAAAAGCAAAAAGGAAAGCGGATTATAGCTGTAATTACTGATGTGTACTTCCTTGCTGTAACACTAGCAGCAAGCTGGATTCCTCTTAAAATACGGGACACATTCACAAGTTCAATACTGTCTTTATCAATGTTGGAAATGTTATTAGTGTTGGAAACAAAAAAATTTCTTCTCTACGTATTTTAGAAGCATCTACTGGATAGTTCTGGTGTTGTCTCACTTTCCAGTGCTTATGAAGAGGAGAAAACAGTTACACTACTTTCAACTAAACTTATCTTCATCACTGTTTAGCCATAGTCTTGAGTCAAGCTATAACTACACCCTCAAATACATAGTATGAAATTATTATTATGTACCTTTTTTAAATACAGCTAGTGTATTTTTAGAACTTAATTAGTGTTCACTGTTTCTACATGTAAACAACTACGTGACAACACACCATTCCATCTTCTTATTTGTGTCAATCTGCACAGTTTACTTCTTAATGCTGGATGACTGCACCCACTGGACAGCATGCTATTCCTCACAGCTACAATGTTCATGCAAAGACGGATTTCAGGACAGTCTTCAGGCTCAGCAGAATCACACCAAGTGATCAGCTTCTAAACTCTTCCCTACTTTGAGTACATTTTCTATTTGATCACATTCCATTTGGTCCTAGAAGTGTTTTCAAATAGTTTTTAAATATCTGGACTCCACATTTTCATCCAAAGGGAAAACTGCAGGAATTACAAACATTAAGACTTAAAATCATGTCTGTCACTGATACACTCTGTGTATCACTTTGTGTGTACACTCTGTGTGTTTTATGGCATATTTTCACTACTTCTAGGAAACCTGGATTTTTAAAAATAGAATGAAAGATGGGGACAAACTTTAAGCAGGGCCTATTGCATAAGGAAAAGGGGTAATGGTTTTAAATTAAAAGGTCAATTTAGAATAGGTATAAGGAAGAAGGTTTTTACAATGAGGGTGCTGAAACAGAATCAAGTCCTGAGATGGAGGGCCACGGTGTACAGCTCACAGTAGCTCAAATAAGGACAGTTTTGGACAGAGAGCACTGGAGAGGACAAAGACCAGAAGAGATGACAGAGTAGCTGAACCACAACACAAGAGACAAGGGTGACTGCACACTGGAACAGGGTGTCCAGAGAGAGCTGTGTTTCCCTCACTGGAGGTGAGAATACTGGAGGTATTCTAGAACCATCTGGACACAGTCCTGTGCCATGTGCTCCAGAATGACCCTGCTTGAGCAGGGAGGTGGGACCTCCTGAGCCACTGTGGTGGCCACTGTGAGCCATGGTGAGCCACTGTGGTCCCTTCCAGCCTGACTGATGGGTTAACTTAGCAAGCAAGCAAGAAGCCAAAATATTAAGCCTTCAAATCTGATGACTGCAACATGGATGTGTTCAAAAGAAAACTTATTCTCCTTCAACTGTGATCAAAAGAAGTCAATACACCTTAATGAATAAAGAAGATGTGGTGTTAGACTGAGGAGTACTGCACATTAGCACACAATATGGAAAAATATTGAATTAAATTAACCATTTTTAAATATGAGAACCACGACTCCAATACTGCATATATATCCTTACTATAATCAATGGCACTGTAATTGGCTTTTTCTTGCCTCTATGTGCCAGGTGGTGTCTTCCCCTGTAAACTGGATAAAAGCCAAGCCTCTTAAATTAGAAATTATTAGTGAAAAATAAAGACATTATTTTAATTCAAAATTATTATTTTGTACCTAGGGATGCAGAAACCTAATCTAAACATAAGCCTGTATTTATTATAAAAAAGTTTCGTATGTAAGCTCAGGAAAATACATTTTTCCCTTACAGGAAAAGATATTACCAAGCCAGGGACTAACAGGACAAACTGACTATCATTTTCACCTCTGCTTTCCACTCAAATCAGACAGAAGACAGCATGAACTGGCACACTCCACTCTCTGAAGTTCCCCAGTTAAGAAAAGCAGAATCCCTTGTAAATGAACAAATTGCTATTCACGTACTCATGTTCTGGCTCTGTTATTGTGTGACCACAGAGACCAAATTATCTGGTTCTCTCTCAGCTTCTCAATCATCTAGAAAATCCATTCTTTTCGCTTCTACAGCTCCTTTCATGCAGCTGGTGGGTTATGTAGATAGCTGTGGATTAGGAAATAGCTTGGAACGACAGTTCTGTGCCACCTGAGCTTCCCATGACTAGAACTTTAAACCTCTCCCACAAAACTGTTTTGGCATAAGGAAATGTTGTGCAAACAAAATTTCAGATATGGGTGGAAATGAACAAGCGGAGGTAGCTACAGTCAACATCAACTGTTCATCTAGAGCCAAGCTGCATACCCAGTCCAGATCCTTAACACAGCTGAACAGTGACTTCCCTTAGGATTATGAGAAATTCCCAGAGCTCAAATTCCTTTAATGTGTTAAATGCCTTTCTACTCTCAGTCCTATTTCTGTATGCAGCTCATTAACTAAACCTCAAGTCACAGCTCCATTTCCTGAAAACTGTTAGCCCATGAAAAAGAACAGGTTAGATTTCAGTACCAAAATTCTGGAAGACAGATGTTTTAGTATTACCTGGCCTGACAGATGATTTTACAGAGTACTTGACTAGCTTTAAAATTAGGAGCCTTATACCAGACTATGAAGTTTGAATGTTGCCACTTCTATTACTGTGTTGTACAATACAATTGCCTATCAAGCCTAAATCTTCTGGAAAGAACTTGGTCATTACTGATCAAATCTTTAAATTGCATTTAGAATAAATGTTCACTAACTGCATCAGTAAAATACAGTAAAATGTATGTTGCCAATGGATTTTGTCATCAAACCTCAAATTGCCAGTATGTTTGAGACGTTTCTCTTTTTTCTGGATGTACTGACAGTGGTTTATCTATAAAGTTACCTACAAAGTAAGTGAGATATTTTATCTCTGTAGTCATAAGGAATAAAAATCAGGTTTTTTTGATTTTAGGAAAGCTGGTGCATAAGAAGAACCAATAGGGAGACAAGGGCTACAGAACAAAAATATACTTCAGTTCATCTGAGATGGCCACTGGCAGGTATTTAGGAGTATATAAAGACAGCAAAAGCCTACAGTGATAATCCCCAGAATGCTTTTGCAGCTGGAAACTCTCTTCATGTGTAAGTCCTTCGTAGAGTTTTCTAATACAATTTTGTATTGTCACCATTTAAAAGCAATGCAAGCTTTTGCCATCTGTGATATCTTGTCACAAAGTGTTTTTGTTTTCAAGATGAAATATATAATTCTGTTCATTAAATAACAAGCATGTCTTCTCCAGCTATTTAGACAAATTTTGGTTCTGTTTTTGATTTCTGAATTCTGACCTATTTGTATGCATGTTCAATCTGAATGAGATTACTTCATCTAGTACAGTAACCATTGTAGCAATATTATCTTTGCAAGAGTCAGCAGTGAGTGAAATTAAGAGCAACTATTTCTTTCCTATTTTAATTATTTCATATTTAAAGGGCAACAGGCATAAACACATTATTATAATATTTGTCACATTTCTTTTACAAAACATAATCACAGTTTGTGATGAAACTCACTGCAAAGTATATCTTCTGTATTTGTATTTTTTCCTTATTTTAGATTTGTCTAGGACATCCTCTTAAAATATAATTTTAAACATCTTGAATGTTTTAATTCGTTTATGGATGGGCATTCATATATGTATATGTATAATGGATTAAGTTGTTATAAATACATATTTGTTTTGGTTCTGAATTCATAGATATGCAAATAAAATTAATAGTTCAAGAAAAGGAAGTGACAGTGGCAGTATCTGCAATCTACCTTGCTGTGTTTTACTCCCAAAAACTCCAATCTTTTAGTATTCAATTCAGTTATCATCTCAAAATTTCATAAACAGAAAAAAGCATAAAAGCAGTTGATGTACCTGAACACATACACATTGTAAATTACAAAGCTGTCAACAACAAAACTGGATTTTGATTCAAAACAGCACCAAAAAAGGCTTCCAACACTCGGTGCACTTACATTAGGCTGTTTGTCACAGATGATGTGATTGTCAAAGCAAATTTTATTTCATTCTACTTAAATTCTGGTATTGAAGGAAAAGTAAACTGTCATCATATTCCTATCAGGCATATGGTTTGGAAAATTCTTTTCATTTTATCCCTCTAGTCTTTTATATATCATATCATATCATATCATATCATATCATATCATATCATATCATATCATATCATATCATATCATATCATATCATATCATATTCATATTCATATATCATACCACATAATGTCATATCATGCCTATCATACCATGTAATATAATACTATACCATATCAGGTCATATAATACCATATCCTATCATACCATATCATATTATAGTTTCTTATTTATCTGTAACTCTGTCTTGCATTCCTAAATAATGTGCAAATCTTGTCCAGGAAAGAGACAATGACTCAACTATATTTTGCAGGCAGCTAATTTATTTTCATGGTTAGGTTAAATGCAGGGCAGCTCAGTTGAAGTTTTTCCTTTAAGAAAATGTCTCACTGAAATCTCATGAGACTTCTACAGTTGTGTTACATTTGGGAGCCAACTAGACGAAACAGGCTCTTTGCAGCTGAGACTGTCATTTAGATAAAGACAGCACTCTTTTTTCCTGAAATTCAGAGATTTTAAAGTTGTCTGTTAATGTAATGTAGTTAGTTTGGGATATAAAATTTTAGTTATGGAATCATAGATATTTTAACCTATTTTTACTACTATTAAGTTTAACCTAATACATTTTTAATTATTCCTTTGATTAATGATAATTCTGTATATTATAATTAAATTTTTAATTTATGTTTCATATTTTTGAGAGACAAATTACAATCCACTATTAATATTCATATATAAATGTAAATAATTAGCTAATTCCTAGACATTTTACATTGTCTTTCTTCAGCTCCTGAAATTTGAAAGGTAATCCAACTGGAAACACGTTCACATAATGATATCAATACCTCAGTTTCAGAACCTAAGTTTGCAATTACTGACTTACATTGATGTTTCTTCCTCTTTAAAACTTCCTTCAAAACAAAATAAGGGTTCACGACCAAAAAGTTCTCTTTCCTTTTTTTCAAAAATTAAATTGCAATCTTTAAAAATGCACAACAAATAGTGCATCCAATTAATTAGCCAGTTAAGGAAGACAGCTGTCCATTCCTGTCATTCTAAGGTTTTTAGTTACCAATGTGCACAATGACTCTTCACTTGCTTTCAAACTTTTTTGGACAGCAGTTCATCAACTGTTAGTATCATACTTTGTTAAACAGGACCCTTAAATGATCAAGACTTTACAAGACATTTTCAGGTGATGAAAACAGCTTTTCCACCATTCTAGTCTATTGCTTTCACTATGTTCTTCTTTTCAGTAGCATAGTACAAAACAATTTAGAATGATGAAAACAGCTCTTCTGTCATTCTAATTTACTATTTACACAAGGCACCTCGTTTTAACAGGTCATCATCTTGATGAATCATCCAAATTTTGAATGTAAAGGACAACGAATTGTCCTTTTGAGACTAATGGAACTTTGTAAAAATAATTTGAAATGAGCTCTGAAAAACAATCTATATGATGCAAAAATTGTCAGCACTTAGAAGTATAACAGTAACTGCTGCTCTGCATTCTACTGGTATTCCTATCCACTGAACAGGAATAAAGGCATCTGTCAGAGGAACTGATGATATATTTGTTCTTTTTTTTATTTGTAGATTTGATTTATATGGCTATTAAACCACAAGAAATTCGCACCTCACCTGAGTATGAAAGCACAGAATACAGCAGTCTACTTACGAAGATTTCTTGATTAATGTATTAAGATAGTTAAGAAGCTATGTTCTGTTAAAACATGAGGCATTTCGAATCAATTCACTTGAAGGAATCATTGTGCACCATTAACAAGGCGTTAATTATATAAAAAGGAAAGGATGTATGGTCTGGATTTTTTTTTTCCTTGGGTAGTTAACTTCTATTCCTCCTAACCACTTTCGGAATAAAAATAAGTCAAGATTCAGCAGAAAATATATCCCTGAGATAATCTCTATCGTGACCACAGCAATGTGCTTGGGACTGTTTATTTTATACAGTTTTTAACAAGAAAACCAAATTTGTGTATTGATTTAGATACAAGGAAATAAAAGATTCTTTGTAAATGTTTGCAGTCGTCAGCTTCCAAAATCAATCAATAAATGATACAAAAAGCTACAACTTTCAAGTATTTTAAAACTGTAAGATCTACAAAATAATGCTGATAAGGTTGATAATTCAGAATTCTTAATTTCTACATCTAGTCCTTAAAAAAAATCTACTTTATATGAACCTGAAAGCCCCACTGATTTGAAGCACAATGGAAAATCTAAGTGCAAATGAGTGTACTACTTCTGCTTGTTCTTTTAAAGACATTTTAATCTAACTCTCTGTCAATTTGGAATAAGCACCTGGATTTAAATTTCATGCTGAAAGTAATTGCTCCGCTCTTTTCCAAAGTATGATTACATTACCACTCTAGGTCTTTTCAAATGAGTTGTAATATGCTGAGCACGATGAGCTTGTAGTAGAATTGGCTTTTTTTGTGTAAAAGATTTTAAGTTTCTTTAAGAAAATCAAGAAAATAATTGAAGGTTTTAGGGTTTTGGGTCCTTTTACTCTAACTAATAAAATCAGGAGACTGTTGTGAGATCTAGCGGCAAGTAGTTTGATGTCCTCAGCAGGACACCAAAAGTCAGAAGTAGTGCTGTAAATTCAGTGTGGGGCTTCGACACTATGCTAAGTGTGGCCTGAATCTCTGGGGCTTCCCTTTGATGCAAGTGCAGTATATTAACTGGAAAAGCATTCACTTTTATTTGTCTGTACTGTCTGCGACAGCAATATCGCCTCATTTAGGCTAGTTCAACATGAAAATGCACAGAGAAGCAATCTGTTGTAAATTAGCACAGCTCTCCTTTCATTTTACTAGCTAGTAATTGGAAGGGGTTACAAAAGTGTAATTTATCAGATTATATGTGTTTATCTTTTTGTGGGGACAGCATGCCTTTGGTGAATTTTCCTACGCACCCTGAGGGAATAATCTTTCCTTGATGTCCATTAGATCTGAAAGAAAACAATGACGCCTGTGAAATATAGGAGTATAATTTGTTGGGTTTGAGAAGCAGCAGTTTCCCAGACATCTAAAATGGTATTAATGACTTTATTAAAACCTTACCGTTCCTTGGAAATGCTTTTGCTCTCTCGTTTCCAAATGGTCTTGAAGTCACTGCAGAATTCGTACCACACCGTGAAAACGTAGTTTGGTGTGATCTCCTTCTCGCCAGGCTTTGGCTTTATCCCAAAGTATCCCACTGTTTCTTCAAAGCTGTAAGGGAGGGGAAAAGAAAAAATACCAGTCAACACGTAAGCCCACTGGGGAAACAGTTTCTCTGATTCAGTAGCCAAGGTTGGGAATCACCATAAGTTCCCCTTAGCCTTGGAAATTACAGCAGCAGTTCATGCTAAGCATAACTAACCTTCCAACCTCCCTCTTTTCCAGGGGGATAACTTACAGATGCATGAGCCACCATAGAGATATGTCACGCTGGCAAATCATGGGCATTCAATTATAAAGAGAAAAACTTAACTTCTTGCATTACAGGAAATGCTGTAATATATTTATTTATTTTGTTCTGCTGCACTCCTTGAAGATCTTATGCTCTCATTTATCTTTACTAAAGGACCATGGAAGAGACACACACCAAATCAGGAAAAAATCTCTAAGTTTGGTTGAAAATAATCTTCTAGTACTTAGGGAGAATTGGGAGTAGCAACAACCAAGCCACAAACAGTGCCAATAGTAATTTTGCAGAAGTTTTACTGAAAATAATCTCCTTCCACATGTGTCGGTAAACAATTAATTTTAGAAAATTATACTGCCAGTAATTAATGCTTTTAAAAAGATTCTATAATGTGGCTGTTACTGAATTGCTATACAGCTGGGTATTTCCAAAATATTCTTTTATTACAGACAATACTTCCAACAGCATTTTAACTGATTTTGCATTTTTAACCTTTATGACATTACTTTGTATAGATAAAATGGAACAATCCGCATGATTAGGTACTTATATAAATACAAGTATGTTCACTTCTGTTAAAGTTGAATCACTTTTCTCTGTGAAGTAGATGCAACAATTCTGAAACATTTGGTGATATTTATTAAAAATAATGCTATAATTTAAAAGTAAAGATTACAACATATTTAAAATTAAGTAGTATTTCTTGGAATAATAATTTTATTTAATCAGAAGAAAGCTATAGTCTTCTTTAGAGCAGCAAATAGGTTCTAAATCTAAACACAGGAGTTGCAAATCTTGAAAATAAATTATTTTGAAGACCTGTAAGGAGTCTCTGACTATTCAACACTTGCTCCGTGAGCCACAGATGCAGCTTCAGCATCTTCTTTTCATTTATATTTGCATTTGCATAGTCCACAATGCATATTTTCATATGGAAATCCAAGGTTAGGCTCAAGGTTTCTTGGCTTAGTTTGAAATTAAAGCTCTTTAGCTTAAAGAGCTCTTTAGATCTTTAGGCTTGAAGAATATAAAGTATCCATCAAAAACTACAGAAGTTATCCCTCCAAAATAAAGCAGTATATACTCCAGCTACTTCACAAAGAAGCTTGGATTTTAGTCACATGAGCCTATATGCTCTGGGATTTTCTTTTCGATACTTTAAAGATAGAAACCGTGCTGTACAATAGCCCGCATTGTGCAATGTAAGCTATTAAAATATGTTTGTTTAATCCTCATATGTGATAACCTTAATCTTTTACATTTCTTACTAGGTTTTGCATGAAACATTTAACTATATTTGGAGTTAATTGATGTTCCATATTTAAAGAATCAGAATGAAATATGTGTGTATAAGGAGTTAATGGGTCTCGTAGTGACACTATGTGGAGAAAAATAAATAAATAGGTAAATAAATACAATACAGCTCAAAATATCTGTGTAAAACATTTTGTTTTTCAAACTCTAAAAATACTAAAATGCCTTAGTCATAGTTATATGGTTAAAACCATTTATGTCTACTGAGCAATGTAATTTGCATTACATTCACTTGGGCCAAATTAATCCTCAGCTGTTCATAGCACATTGACTGGGATAGCTGAACCAAGAGCAGCAAGAACAGAGACTCTTCTCAGGTTTGCCTGATGTAACAGCAGCCCTGGGAACACTGTGCACTCCTCTACCTAACAGAACACTTCACATCCCAGGTGGAGCATACAGAGGTGGGATCCTGAAACCCTGTGTAGTCTCTCTCTGCCTTCATCCTGACACTTCTCATGCTCTCTTCCTTTCTTCATCAGCCTGTCCTCCAGTAGCACTCCTTTGCTTTCACATTAATCTGGCATCCTGGGCTACTTTCTGCCTTTTAAAAGCAGTAATTTAAAATACTGAATATTTAGTATATTTGAATTTTAATATATTTAGTGTATTTAATATATTTGAATATTTAGCAATTAAAAACCCCAGACTCTGTGTTGGACAACTAATTCCCTAAGTCAACTGCAAGCTGGGTGCAGCTCCATACCCTGGAGAGTCTGATCTACTCTAAAAAGGCTACAAAACAGGTAGAATATGAAGTAGCCTTGTGTCAAGGAAGTAGCTAAGTAGAGCCAGTCAGACCCTTGAAATGAGGAGGTAAAGCCCCAGCTGACATCAGCCAGTTGCTCAGCCCATATTTAGGCATTTTCTGCAAGCAGATAGGAACAGTTCACCTAAAACCTGAACTGCATTTGGGAAGTGCCCTTTATCTCCCTCTTCCTGACTACCTAGGAAAACTAACCAAAGTGTCTCAGGTAGAGTGAGTATGGTCTGAGAAATGTACAATTAAAATCCAAATTACCACAGATCTGCCTTCAGTGACCAGGAAGAAAAAATACTGATAGAAGTTTAAAATTCATTTACCCCAGTTTATTTATAGCAGGTCCATAGCTAAGATGGATATTCCACTCTCCCAAAACTATAATTTGGTAAACAAAATGTATTAGTAATATTAACTTACTGAATATTTTACTATCCATCTATGAATCAATTAATCTTACTTTTTCCATACTTTGATGCCTTTGGCCTAAGTACAGGTACAAATACTCAGGCAATAAAAACACTGGGATTTCAATGGCTTCTTAGGCAATTGAGTGCTGTATACTAAGTGCTGAAAAGGTTCAGTGATGATGAAATACATTTTTATGTCATCAAGTAGTTAATCAGTTATTTATCTATTCTGTAAAATCCCCATTCCGTTCAATGCTGATAACTGAAACCTCAAACACAGTACAGTCTTTGGATAAAAATGCAAATGAAGTTTTTCCTGGGAGATTACATAAGAGTTTTTCAGTAAACATAATACTTCTTTGAAATACAGATCCTTTTTGCTATTTAATGTAATTCCTAAGTTTAATAATATCTTTGATCAAAACAAACTGTTAAAAAACACTAGCAAAAACCTTACCATTTCTGAGCATTTTCCAAACTGTTCTCTTCTTTCTTCCGTTCTTCTTTAGCTGCCAATGAAAAACATTTTAAAGATATAAATTACTGTCTTACTGTTTTAGAGGTTCCACAGATTAAAGATCTCTTGTTTTCAAAACTGCATAGTTTGTACACTAAGTATAAAAAAGGTGGTAAACACTTGCTAATTTTCAACTTGTATTTATTTTTTCTATACAATGAATGTCTCTATTGTACCAATAAAGTGTATTGGATTTGAAAAGTATTTTTAAATCCATATTATAATATATATTGTGTTAAGGATTAACTGAATAAAACATAAGTAATTAAACTTCACTTTCAGATTTTTAAAAGGAAAATAATTTAAGTTGTGTTTGTTTCTTTATTGTTGCAGGCCAGAATTTACAAATTTTGCAGCATAAATGATTGGAAGCTCAACTGGAACTGAACAGGTATCAAACATAGTCAACACCAACTGTTCCACAGAGCTATCACATTTTGTTCTGGAAGCTGGAAAGTGAAAACACATGTAGTAGGTTTTAAACGTACGGCATATACACAATTTTTTTTGAAAAATCAGCCAAGAGTTTGAAATATGGTTGGTGAATCTGAGCCCCTCTATTACAGAATGCTCACATGAACTACTTAAAAGGATCTGATTTTCAAAGGATAAGCATTTTCTACTATTGAAAATGTTTCCTGACCTGGATACTCAAAGCAAACTCACTAGTTTTTGTTGATGAAGTCTTCTTAATACAGAGGAGCAACTTCAGCTCCAGCAGAATATCATACATATAAAATAATACTATCATGGAAAAGTTATTCCTATTCCACATTAAAATAATTCTGTAATTGGTAATGTTAATATAAACAGAATTCAGGCACTTTTTTAAACAAAGAACTTTATCTTTTCGCATCTCAGTCTACAGGAGTGCCTGACTGAAATACAGTCACAGACTTGAGTTCACAGACAAGGCCATTGACAAAATGGTCCTGAATGACTCCATTTCATTACAAGGCTACCCACAAAGAGATTTCTACTATGATAGTTTAAAATGAAAATAAAAATTGACTACTTCAGCACATTTGCTGTTAGCAAAATAAATTAATTTCAACTCATATGTTTCCCTACACTGGATAAGTGTGTTGGAGATATTAATTCCTTTTATTTCAATATGGCCTATAGCCAGAAACAATGCTGTGTGCCCTTTGCAAGGAAAGCAATTAAATAGTATTCTATACTATTAGGCTCTCCACCTCAAATTTTAGTGGCAAGACAGCTGCAAGTGAAATATATAGGGCAGCTCTGATTTATTGCATTCATCTCAGGGTCCCAACAACTTGCCTGAAGTTAACACAATATATTTAATTCATTATTTTCATTTTATACCATTAAAAGTAGAAAACTTAGGTTGGAATTCTAATGATTCATAATGATATAAAATTAACTACATAAACTGAACTGTGTATAAAATTGTACAATTCATTATTACGCTAATAATTTACTTCTGATTTTCAAGGAGATGGAAAATTAAGAAAGGCAAATTTCCCAACATAGCTACATTCCCAGCTGCAACAGAAGAAGTATCTTCAGGTCCCTACACATGAAACACAGTCACAAACAGGGACAACGTGTTTATACATTTATAGTTAGGCGGCAAGAGCTGATTTACTGTCTTTAATCTTCCAAGAACAAAATAAGGAAAGATAGTGGAAAGAAGTTTTAATTTTTTATACAAAGCAAAGAAAAAAGGTGTGACTTTCAGGAAGAAACAGAGTTCACATTAATATAATAGTGTTTGTATTTGTGTCCCAATAAAAGGCAAAGCAGGAAGGAAGAAAATAGCTGTATTATATGGCAAACAGTATTTTCTGTATTTTTTAACTGTAAACATGTCCACTCAGAAATTGTTTAAAAGCATTTATTTGAAATTTAGATGTTGAGACTTGTTAAGAAAATAAATTAACAACTCCATATAACAAATTCTATAATGTGTAAGACAAGAAACGAGAGCCATTCTCTTATCTTCCATAAAATTTCTAACTGATTTTCCACTCAAAATTGGTAACATCCTGCTCTTTTTCTCCCCCTCCACAACCTACAATGACTAGCACAATCAATGTTGTCAGTATAGGTTTCCATGAAACAATGTATTTTCCTCAGCAGAGTCTTCAAAACCCCATAGTCGACGTATCAATCCTTGTCTTAATTTGTGGTGTTACAAATTCAATTGAATTACACAAATGAAATAACTTACTTATTTTTATTTCTCTAGCAACACCATATTTGCTTGCATAGGATTTGCTTTTTGCATTAGTGGAATGATGTAATCCTTTCATCCTTAGACCACATGTTTGAATTCAGTTTCATCAAGTTAAGAATATATTAACAGCCATATCAGATTGGCACAGGGATTGATCCAGCCTAATATCCTGCCCCGGCAGGCACTGAAACAGGTGCTCAGTTAGAATTGTGGACCAGGACAAACACACTTCCTCTGAGTGTACTCTCTGCCTCTGAGATTCTGTAGCTCATACAAAATGTTCCCTGCATTGAACGTCATTGTAATGTAATCCTCAATGGATTCTCCTTCAAGAACTTGCTCACTCTTTGCTCAAGCTTTTATAAGCTCTTTAACTTCCACAACCTGCAGTGTCAAGTGCTCTATAGCCCAGCCATATGAACCACATTTTGTTTGTTTTGAAATGGACACCAGGTATCACTCTTGTATCAGAGAAAACCTGACTGCAGAGAACATTGAAATACAGTGCCTGTTGGCCTGAGCTCTTTGAAGCAAATTTCCCCACTATCCCCATTTATGGAACATTGATTTGGTTTGCAGGTAGGTTTTGGTGCTTTTAAACTGATTTCCATTAGGAGGAAACTAAACAGGAAGCCTCACAGCAAATGCACTCCAATATTTAATAGGGACAAAAGGACCAAAATAACATTTGGGCCTTCAGGCATCTCTGAACACATGATGTGGATGATCTAAAGAATTTACCTTATGAATCAGATATTTGCGATGACTTCCTTTTACTGAAATGCGCAAGTCAGTATGAAGACTCACGATCCTCTAACAGTTTAAAAAGTGAAGTAGTATTAAGAGTACAATGGTTAAAAAACCCTCAAATTTATTCTTTCTACATATTCTATTTGTTGAGGATGGAAGAGTACATGAAACACTATGTTGAAAATGAGAAATTACTAGAAAATATTTATTTTTAACAGGTCTAATTATGCACAGCAGCTTCTAGTTACAACAGAACCAATACCTCTTCATGCATCAGGCTACTATGAAATAGATCTCTACAGAACAAAGGAAAGAAAATACTGGATACCAGCACAGACTGAAAATTGAGAAGGTCAGTAACTAACAGAGGCAAGCAGAGAATGATGATGCACTAAGACAAGAGCAGAGAAAGACAAAGAAAGAAAAATGGGTAGCCACAACTACACAAAAATCTCTGTTACTTCTGCCCTTCCAGTGAAAATTTTAATACTCATTGAGTCTGAATGGATAAATTTTCTGGTATTTCTCTCTGACCCTAAATATATCAACACACGTAAGAAGGATAATTCATTGAAGTGTATTGATTTAGTTGGACACACTACAGCTTTTCTTCTATTTAGCAGTATTTTACTACTTTTGGAATTTAAAGATCTGACGCATAAAGTTTTTACAGATTTTCCAAGCATTTTGGAGCAGTGACAATCTTCAAACTTACAAGAAAACTGTAGCAACTAGCTGTTAGGATAGAGATATCAGAATTCTTAATTTTATATTCCAAGGCCGAGTTCATGTGATTCAAAAACATATGCTTCAAGAAATTTAAGAGACTGCTTTGTAAATTACAAGGTTTTCTGCATAGGAAAAACATCACCCTAAAACAACGTATTTGTTTGGTGCTGGTTTTGTTTTTTGGGTTTTTTTTGTTTGTTTGCGGGTTTTTGTTTGGGTGGGGGTTTTTTGTCGCTTTCTTTTTTTTTTTGCCTTGCAGAGGGAGTTATCTCTTTTCTTACTCATGTCTTCCAATCAATCACAGTTAAGATTAAGACAATCTATGATAAAACATAGACCAAAAAAACCTCAACCAAAACTCAACCTCTAAAGCAAACAACAAACCCAACCAACCAACCAAAACAAAACCTCTACTGATATTCCTCTTGGAACTTCATAAAGCCTGGACAGAGACTGTTAAAACAGTGACAAAAGGTTATTATGACATTTTTAGTCTCACAGGAACCCACCTTCCTCATTAGTCAAAACTAAAACCTCTTAGGTAGGCATGCTGAAATGTAGCCAAAACATGAACCCCATCCTAGAAACATACCAACCCAAGGTTTAAGGGCTGAGGAAGAAAAGTATACCCCCCAAGAGGCTCAGCTGGGTTATCTTTTCCCAAAGTGAGGAAAAGTCACATTCTATGACATTATCAAGTTAGGAGAACAAGCAACAATTGACCTTATTTTCTCAGTCTTCATAAAGCATGAACCATGCTTTGAAAGCATTATCACCATTTGAAAACAGAGGTCCAAATCTCTTAGATATTATCATTGCTGATATACTTGGGTATCAGAAGTTAAACCCAGAAGCTCCCAGCCTAGAAGTGAAGTAGATCTATTTCCACTCTCGAGTACAATTGTCATGCAAGAGAAATTGTTTAATAACCCTTTTTAATCAGGGACTTTGGAGAGCGAAAGAAAAACCTTGAAGGGTCCTATGTGGGCAAAATTACTACAGAGGATCATCAAAAGCTCTACAGTTATACAATTTTTCTGTTTCTGAACAAAATTCTTGACATGTTTAAACTACTAGCATACTACACTATAGTAGTACAACAACCAGCAGGATTAGGAACAAGCAGGGATGAAATAAGCCCTGGTTTTGATTTCAAGAGATCTGTTAACACTGAAAATTTTTGAATAGATTTAGTTTTTAGGAAATCATTGAATCAAGCCATATTGACCTAAAAGTAGCAGCATGGAAAATAAATTTTTCATCGGGATGCACTTGATGGCACATGGCATTTCTTCGAGCTGCAAAGAACTACCATGAGCAATCTAAACCCCTTCTCAAGGGTTGCTATTTTAGAATCATCATGGGTTAACTGTGGCCGTTAGCTATGCACTCCAAAACCACTCACTCTTCCTCCTCAGTCAGACACAGGAGAGAATAGGAAGAGCAAAAGTGAGAAAAACTTAATGGGTCAAGATAAACACAGCTGAATACATGAAGAAAAGGGGAAATAAAAAACAAAGTGATGCAAGGGCAGAGTGATGCCTAGATATTTTTGGAGCAATACTACCTCTCCCAAAATCTTTTCCTCTCCTTTTTCTTTGCTGAGCATGACATTACATGCATGGAATGCTGAGTCAGCTATCTAGGTTGTGACCCCTTCCAATTCTTGCCCACCCTGGCCTATCACTGAGGGGACAGAGTGAGACAAAGAGAAAGCCCTGATAACATGCAAGTGCTGCTCAACAATAGCCAAAACACTCCTGGTATTATCAACACTATTTTAGCCACAAATCCAAAACACATCCCGCACCAACTGATATGAAGAATATTAACTTCATCCCAGCTGGACCCAGTACAAGAGCACACAGCCATACAGAGTAATCATACAGACACAGAGACGAATCCTAACATTTAGACAAATTGGATAATTTGGCTGTTTATAATACATAATAATCAAGACTATAGCTATTTTTTTATTATAGTAAAGGTATCCAACAACTTGATCCAGTATGTTAAACAACCTGTATGAAGCTTTATTGTTTTTGCTGATGATAGCAAAGCCAACAGCATGTAGCTAACAATGCACAGAAGTGTTCATAAGGATCATCAACACCCGTTTAATCTTTTTATTCTTAGTGTAATCTCACTTTCTAGAAAAAGACTGGACTCCACATAAAAGGCCATGTATAGAATACATTACAAATGTTATAAAATATATATTTATTATATAACGTGAAATTGTATTTTAATACCTGACACTGCCAGAATCTGCTTTCTTGAAACATCAATTTTAAAGGAATGGAAATAAAATTAGTATCATATTTTAAACAAATTAAAAAATGTCAAGTGCAAATAAACAAGTATTAACAAAAATCTACATATGAATGCAAAAGAATGCAGAATCAGAAAATGGATTGTCTTCAATTTTTTTTTTTCCATTATCACACTGGAATATATTGTTTTTTAAAAACATGGTTTGATTAACAAGAGTGAGTCTGGAGCTCAGTATGAAAATTGGGGCTTCGGAATTTAGCTGAAGACTTGGAAAGTCATTCTCTAATTTAGTATAATATGCCACTAGGATGAAGTTTTTAATTTCATACAGACTGAATCTAATTTTAGAACCGTTTTACTTTTTGAAAACGTTGTATAATAAAGAATTTAGCAGCAGAGGGTATAAAAGTTCTCAGAAATTAGGTACTCACAGTAAAAATGAATGTTGCTGTTTCAGATATTTATACTTTCAACTCTAATTATTGAGCAAGTTTTCTCAATAATCTTAAGTTTTTCACAAACTATGATGTTTCAAAAATTCTAGAGTTGTGTATCCTGACCTAGGAAGAGATATTCTCAGGAAAAATCCATCTGTCTAGAGCTGTACATAAAACCTGAATTTTCTCCTACTTCTACATTATTATATTGAGTTACTTCTAATGTAACCCTGTATTTTGAGAAATAGTATTACTTTTAATTTAGTTCTAAACAAAAGAATTCTTATTACTTAGTTGATTTCATATATAAATATAGCAAACATGAGAGAATACCTCCAGAGTAAAACATTTTCTGTTTTGTTGTTGTATTGTAAATTAAATTTCAAATTTGAACATGAGTGCAAATTATTTCACATGGCTACAATCCACCGTTCTTGTGCTGGAGCTTTTTTGTCTTATAAAAATGTTGAATTTCAGAAACAGTGAAAAAAACTTTTATGTTCTATACACAGCCTACTAGCAAATGATTTTTCTAATATGTGATAAACTGTCTTTGGCCAGTTACTAACTTCTCATTGGTAGCCTTTATGAACTCAGGGAATTCAACAGACAGCCTGGAAATTCTGTACATTTGATAACACTACTGACATAGTTTTCTATTACAATGCAAAGAATCCCCAAATAAAACTCCCATGCCCATGAAGAGATTTTTCTTCTATGCTGTCAGTTAAAGAAGAAGGTCTGGGAGAATGGAATCAATGAAACTTGGGTCTACTGTGGGTCTGTACTTTAGTTAGTTCCCAGATGGATTCATTAATGTTTAATTAAGGGGTGAGTTCATGATACAGCCTTGCTCTCCCTGGAAGGCTAATAGGGTCACTCTTGTCTATTTAGCCACGTATTTTTATTGAGATTTTTAAGAGCTTAATATCTCAGGATGTCTAACCTTGTCACATTTGGTCAAAATTGGACAAAGCATTAAAAATTAGTGGCAGGGGAATAATCAACAAGCAGTGTGATCACATGAACCTTGTTTCTTTTATCTCTTCTTTAAATTAAAATAATTAAAATACATCACATTTTTAACATGGAATTTGGCTATGCCTTTTTTTTTTTAGACAGTTTAAACACTGGTATAGACATCTTAAATCCTTTCAAAACGATCTTAGAACACTTGCTGCCATGAGGTCTTAATCACCCTTCCTGAAACAGTTTTCACAAGTTTATTTTCCTCTGCAGTGGTACAAAAGTTTTTTGGTTTTTTTTAACTAAGAAAGCCACATCCAATGACATGAATGTGAAACTGTTCCTGTAGCACAGTCTCTGTGCAGTCTTGGAAAGCTTCTTAACAAACAAATACCCCACAAGTTATCAGGAATATAACCCGTATCTTAGGTATGTTAGAAATAATTAATGTTTATCATATAGAAATTCTTAGAGTCAGTATTTTTAATGTTACAACAACATAACAAATTACAGACACTTGCACACACAGAGAGACACACACAATACCAGCAGAACATGCTCAAGCAACACATTCAAGAAAGTGTTTATTATCATAGGTAATAAAAAACTGAGGAAATTATGTTTTCTTTTGAAAGTGATAATGCTGTCTATAAATGTGCCAGAAGATAGTGTCGAAGGTCATTTTATCAGAACATTAACCAGGAAGAAAAAAAAAAGTT
Organism: Cyanoderma ruficeps; assembly: GCA_008694505.1. NCBI lineage: Eukaryota > Metazoa > Chordata > Aves > Passeriformes > Timaliidae > Cyanoderma > Cyanoderma ruficeps. Next base: position 21,304,504 of record VZDJ01007753.1, on the reverse strand, counting down.
ATATTTATTTTCATAAATTCTTCTATTTCTTAAAATGTATGTTTCATAATACGATACTTCTATTGTATTTTGTGAAAGATTTTTAAACTAAAAGAAAATTAGCTTCCATACAAAAGAGTAATTTTTCATTAAAACTAGGACTAACACTAGCCTTATTTTCCTGTATTCTGGAGCCATTAATTACGAAACAAGAGTTAGCATTACATTTTTCAATTTTATTTATTTATATAAATGATTTGAAACTCCATTCTATTAAAAGGTAACCAAGACATTAATCCCACATTCTCCCACACTTGGTTTTCCAGATAATAACTATTTTTAAAAGCGTGTTAGTGCTTAAACACTAGAGAGATACATATTCTAATTCTACTTTCCAATAAACTCCTATAATGTTGTGTTTTAATTCCAAGATTAATCTCTGACTCAATGTATCTAAACAGTTTACGGAACTGAAAAATTAGTTCTAATCCTTTCAAACAGAACAAGGTTAAATCCAATCTGTTCTGTGTCTGGGAAAACTAACTATCCAGATTATCTGCAACTACAATTTATTTTTGCAAGCGGAAGAAAAGATTTTGAAGATTGGCCCATTCTTATACCAAGGACAATATTTTTAATAGTTGAATAATTATTGAAATCCAGTAAGAAGCAAGTCATCTCAAAAAAAAAAAAAGAGTATTATTGAAGAAAAAATTAATTTGATGGTGACCCAACTACTAATCTGTTGGGCAAAGAATGAATAATTATACAAATAAAATTAAAACTAATTTCAGGAAAGCTTTGTGAAATTTGCAGCCTGACAAGTTTGAGGAGAGCAAGTCCACAGCAATGCCTCCTCCTGTGGAATGATAACAATGATTTATGATGCTCAAGTTATTTCTGTTGATTGAGCTCAGTCAAGATTGGTTTCGCATTATCAGCTAAATTACAGAAATCCGTGATGTGCAATGGCCCCACATGTTTGAACACACTAGGACATGCTCTTCTAGGTGATCCAAACGTTGGGGGTGGGGGGTTAAAAGCTGCTCCTTTGTTTTCCCTGCCTTTTCCCCTCATTAGGATACTCTCCTCCTGCACAGTTAGCCACTTCTGGTGGTCGGGAGCAAAGTCTCATTGTAAATGCACAGCAGGATAGTGGCAAAGCTGAGATTAATTCTCCATAGATTTATATAGACCTTTCTCACTGCTGATTGCTTGTACTGTTTCAAAGGTGCGTATGTTGCCTTTTTTTATTGCTGGTTACTGACTTTATTCCAGCATATGGCGGTTGGCGCCATGACACAAAGTGAACATTTTATACTAGAATTAAAGTGGATATTTGACAGTTTCTGTCAGAAAGTTCAGAGCAAAGAATTTGTGAGACAAGATTTACTGCATATTTTATATGGGACACATCTGTTTCTTTGCTATGTTTCTCTTTAAACAGAAAAATAGCAATGAAGTTTCTTTAAGAAACAAAGGCTGTCAATAAAAAGCATGAACAGAAAAACCACATTATTGAGAATTAATTTAATCATTCTGACCTTCTAAAAATGTGTTGCTTGGAAGTATGACATTCACTTTTCCCTTTTTGTTGAGCCATACAGACAGTATAGACTTTCAAATACACAGCTACCCACATTTAAAGGTAAATAAAATAAAAATGAAAATCAAATTAAATCTAAGTATTGATATTAGATATTCACATTTAAAAGCAAGGTGAAATATTAAGGTAGATTTTCCCTATTTTTTTAGCATCTGCAACTGCATTTTAATGATGTGAAATGTGTCAAATAAACACCCCTTTTTCTGAAAATCTTATGAAACTATAGATCAGTTATACAAAGGTATACAGCAAACCTCCCCACATTTATCTATTAATTTCACTAAATCTGATACAGTTTGGCCTCTGAAGTTCAACTCAGTCTTCTTAACATCTGAATCAAAACTGAATTTGAAGAACACCTAGCAGGATCTTGTTTAAGAAAAAAAATTGTATGCATTAAACAAGAAAGTAAAAATCTTTCAATAAAATTTTTAACCAACAGTAGTATTGTTTATAAAGACTCGTATTTAGTGTAAAACCCTAAGATTCGGCTTGAGAAACATGAAGTTTAAATAGGTAGAATTAAACAATAACAAAAAATATATATATATATATATTGCTCTTAAATCACATACATTTTTATGAAGAGGCATGGGTGTCTTATTAGTTCTAATTAAAGAGAATAACAATAGAAAAATCCCTTCTGCTGAACTACATAAATTCTAAACAAATAGTATGAAAAATAGTTAAAAATACTTATAGGCTCAATACTTTCTCAAACAAAAATATTGGAATTTCTTCTACAAAATAACAAATATTTGTCAAATTATTTCATACTTCCAATGCATTAATTCTTGTTTTTACTCAAGGATTTTCTAGAACTTCAATTTATGTAGGAAAATTAGTGAATAGCTACTAATTTGAAACGCCGGTAATTTGAAATAAAATGTAAAAACGAGGCAAACTTGGACCTGGAGTATTTTTCCTTCTTACTACAAATAAAATACAGGATACTAACATTAAAAAGTTTTTTTTTCTTTTTGATTCTTTTGATTTTTTAATTCTTTTTAATGATGCTTCTACAAGAAACATCAAACTGCATTCAAATACAAGGCACTGATATTTTTCTGAGCTTGTCTTCGTGATAAACACATAGAAGAATATATTTGAGAATAGGATCTCTCAATTTCTAAATAAAAACCTGCAAACCTACTAATTTCCTTATGAGAAGATCTTGGGAAAAGTAAAGCATGTGTGANATAGCTTTACCTTCCATGTTTGAGTTCCCGTAGCAGTAGTAGTAGTAGTAGTAGTAGTAGTAGTAGTAGTAGTAGTAGTAGTAGTAGTAATAATAATAATAATAATTTTTCTTATGTTAGCCTAATTTAAGACTGGGAAAATAACAAGAGTAATTACTGCATTAACCTGATCTATTCTGGTGTTTTACATCTTGCTTAATTTCTGTTGAACTCTATGCTGGGAGCATCTGGAATTTTTTCCCTGCAGTGTATGGAAACATTTTTAAATGTTTATGTTTATGCTCAAATAAAAGGAAAGAAGAGGATATAAGTATTAGATAACAAGACCAGGGAATGTGAGTGCAGCAGCTCAGCACATCACTGCAGACTTTCTGCTTGCTGTATCTCTAGGCCTTTATTATTTATTACCTTTGTGTTTATGAGATACCTCCTATCTCTTGGAAATGGCTTTAACTCAATAGTAACAGTAGATCTATGCAAAAGACAATTCCAACTTTCCCATTAGTAAAAGAGTTAAAAATAATTGTAGTCACAGTTAAATTTTTATTTTACTACTGTTTTGATTTGATATTGTCTATTGAACCACACAAAAACCATTTCTGAGAAAGATAATTAACACAAATAATTTGTTTCTAAATTCACTATGCTGTAATAAAACAGTCATAATGAGCTTAATTCCTCTTAGTTTTTTTCTCTATTAGAACAGGAAGTCTTGAATCTTAACTTAAAAAACCTATTAAAAAAGTGAATAAATCATATGCAGGTGAAAGTAACAACATACTTTGGAATTTGGTTCATCTGCATCTATAACCACAGAATATTCTTTACATCAAATATTTAGAAGGACAACTTACTTTAAAGAATTTTCAGAAATACATTGCCAGTAAATTTATTGGCAATATTTTTTAAATTTGGAAAGAAATTTTAAATCCTGGGAAAATTTACTTCATTCACGACAAAACCAAACCAGTATCAAATTACATTACAATGAAAAATGACTGGAATTTAAAACGAAGAACAGTCAAGGAAGAACAGTCAAAGTTCCCCTACCATTATTTCAAATAGACATCATAGAATTAGCTCTCCTAATTAAACCTGAGGATTCTCTGTTCTAGTAATTACCCAATTACATGTAAGGAAAGAATTCCTGATGCATAAAGCTTAATAATTTTTAACATATCCCCTCTCCAATTTCACTTCAAGTCAATGGTGGATCAAGCCCTTTGTGTAAAACTGAAGTTAAGGAAACACACTCTAAACATTTACTGATAAACTGTACTGATAACTCCATAAACAATCAAACTAAACACATTTTATAGAGCAGTTTTTCCTTTTAGCACTATACTCTTTAACGTTTGAAGATTTCTGCTTGGCCAGAGAAGATACACTGTTGTGTCTAGTCAGCTATCCCTGCCTGTCCTAGGGCAACAGGAACCTCTGTAATACCACGTTCTGTTCCAGAGACGGCAATGCTTTGTGGAGGGAACTTTCACACTAAAAGACATTCCCAAGATGAAAAACTTCATACACATGCTTTGTACAAACAGTAATATCCTGAAGTCAGTTCAGAAGCTGAAGTCCTTAAAAAATATTTTTTGACGCTTTCAAAATGGTTGACTTGGGACAACGTTTAGATAGCTGAAAAATTCTGATCCTAAAATGTTTGATTTGATTTACATGCCATGAAAGAAGTACTGTTCCAATAAATTTCATACATACATCTCTTAAGAGAAATGAAACTTCTGATTTCTCCAAGTCCCTCAAGGTGTTCAAAAGTGTTGTAAAGGCTCTTCACAGGACAAAGGTAAATCTTTAAATATCCTGCCCTGGCATCTGAAGTATTTAGGCACAAAAATACCAGAGAAGTCACAGGAAAGGTTGAATGATGACATGAAATCAGATTCTTTTTTTACATTTTGGAGAAGTCTGTCTTTAATCACAGCTGTAATCTCACAATACTGTATCATCCATATGGTTTTACTCTGTCATTCCTCAATTTTGAGAGTTTAGTAGCAACCTGGTGCTTTGCCCTTTAACTAGCTTGAAATCTCTGAAAACTGATCTATGAATATTGTGATTATTATTTTTGTTCTCAAAACAATGGTCCATCCTGCTCAACATGCAATACAAGTTTTACTTGTATTGCTTAAAAAGGAAATCAAGAGTTCACCCCATAAAAGAATCTAATCCAGAGAGCTTCAATTTCTTGATGAAATTTTCAGCATCTAGTATTTTTGAGCATATTTCAATCATGCTCAAAAACATAAAAACAGGATATTCATGTGCTTGCACAGGTCCAAAAACTAGTTGAGAAAAAGTATTAACATACCAAAATTACAGAAGTCTACAGAGAAATTCTACATAACTGCATACCAGATTAAGCATGCTATTGTCGTAATTGGTTTGTATTATATGGTGCACTGAAGGTATTTCCAGACTTAATGGTGCAAAATTACAGAGCACAGGGGACAAACACAAGGTGAGTGACCAGTGTGACATTAGGTACTGGGGTCTCTTGAGACGAAGTGTGTTTGGGCTTTCATTATTTAAGTGCATTAATATCTCCTATCCAATCCTTTCCAACTCCTGACTCTGCTCTTTCCCTGCAGTAGTATCTTCCGTAAATGTAAACAACTGCTCACAGGTTATACAATCTAAAGTAATGAATCAGTGAGCATCTTTATTTCCTGCAACAAAGCTTTGACGCAGATTTAAATTCTGTTAGATCACTGACTTTGAATATCAGAACATGAAGACACAAAAAGAAAAATAGCATGAATATGAGACCATGCAGAAAATTCCTAAGAGTACAGCAAAAAAAAAAGCAGCTGGACTAGAAGAAAAGCCTAACAGGATCCCTGTGAAAAGCCAAACAAATATAACCTACAGTTCTGTTTACCTATAAGTCTATGGTTAAGAAAATGGAAGAAATCCAGTGGAACTTCACCGAAAACAGAGGTTACAAGGAGAATTTTTAGGAGGATGTTGAACTCCAGAGAGCTGACAGTGGTTATAGTAAAGGCATCAGTAGTTTTAGGAATAGATTTTTTAACTATCATACACATAATAATTCTGTATTAAATCAAGCGTGTTAACGCTAACATTCATTATGTCACTTAGCTGCTATTCATAGGAAATCCTTCTCTATCATGATATGCCAGTGACTTTGTAACAGCCATGGTAATTCAGTATACCACAATCAAATTGAAAGGAGGTTGGAAGGAACTGTTTTGTATTGGAGATTTCCTCCTTGTTTTCTAAGAGGAGATGACATTGCATTTTCAATTACCAGTTCTTCTAAATTACATTCATAATACACATTATAGTAGAGTGTAACCTTCCAATTTCTATAGTAAGTTGTGATATGGTGAAACTGGTTACAGTAATTTGATATGTGTTTCAAAGATAATAAATTCAAACTTTCCTGAAATGTCATAGCTGTAATTAACACCGATTTTCAGGACTTTGATATAGATAATTCTTCTCGTAGTGTGGGAGAAAATACTCATTTTGGAGCAAATTCTTGTTCTTTGAATCAGTTCATTGTCAATATTGCATTACTTAGGAGGCATATGGATGCAATCACATTCCAGGACAACTTATTTGGTGTCTTATGGACTGAGACTATTGTCTAACTACACAGCCTCAGAGTACCACAGCAATAAGGTTCTGTACTTTGCAGACTCGTGCCAATTTATGTAAATCGCTCTTTCATCTGTTTAAATACGACAATCTTTTGAGTGATGAAAACAGTTATGTCTGTCACAAAGTTTGAAAGATTAAAGTAATTCCGCTCCTGGCATATAAAACAGCGTTCCAGATCTAAACACAAACTTTGCCTGGTCTGTAATGTCATTGCTGGGAAGCATAAAAAGTTTCAAGCAAACATTATCATTGCAAGGAAGTATGACATATTTTTCATGTTTGACACTGGGCATAAATATCCTCCCACACTGTTTAATGTGAGAACTGCATATGTGTGGCAGAGATAATAAAACATCTCAGTGAAAACAAATGAAATGAAAAAGAAGTTACAATAAGTAGAACAGAAATAAAGCTTTGAAGTTAAAAGTCTTCCTATCTGTACATTTTATTCACAAGAGGAAGAATCAGTATTTGATATGCAGAGTGGATAGTCACACAATCTGGAAGAGTCTCATGCTTTGTAAGAATGGTTATCTGTTCAGAGATATATTTCTTAGCTGACAGAAGCAGCTTCATAATTGCAGGTAAAAAAAAATCTGGTCAACTGTAAGATCCTTGTTAAGTGCTATTGCTCTTCTGCTGTTGTTTAACAGACAGCTGTTACTGAAATTTAACAGTGCTCTTAAAATTATTCTTCATTTTCTTACTTCACTTGTTCAGCATTAAAACATTCAAGAGCTTTACAAATAAAATGCAACACAAGTATTTTATATGTATTTTAAAACAGAGTACAACACAAGTGGGAATACAAGTGCGTGACTTAATTTCATATACAATTTTAGAATATTTCTCCTTCTTTCTGTTAATGTTCTTCTTGGGGAGAAAAGCTGCAATTTTATTGGAGAGAAGCAAGAATTTTAAATAGTTCCCAGAGGTGTCTGGTATTTTGAGATGTCATTACAGACAAGCTCTATCAGGTAATTGCTTTGAGTAACAACTTAAAATATAATCTCTATATCTGTCTTAAAAACAATAAAATATTGTCACACTATGAAAGGAAGTAAGGGCCAATGTAGGTTTCTTCCTAGTCTTTGATGGTATTAAGATGTATAAAGGTATATCCTGTTGACTGGAAGTAAGAGAGAAAGAAGTATTATTGTATCTTGGACCAAAATGGTGCCTTGGAGTGTCCTTGATTTCTGATTCACTACTACTAAATGACATTAACATCTCGCTTTATACTTCACACACGGCTTTGAGACAAAAGCAACCATTTTGAGTGGAAATACTTTTTCTCCTGTAATACAATAAACTATGCTATCATCCCCTACATTCAAAATATGTATGTGGCTATAAACTAATGAAAGGTTGCTTTTCCGGGGTTAATACAATAGGCGCTACCAGATGAGAAGCATAAATCACCATGTATGAGCACCTATGTATAAGCAAGAATAACACCTTGGAGAGAATATTTACATACTGAGGAGCAAGCAGGAAATGATGAACAAGAAATTCAAAGTTGGCCAGCTGCTAGCTTTTATCACAGATTCAGAGAATGGTTTGGGTTGGATGGGACTCTAAAGAACATCTAGTTCCATCCCTGCTGCCGTGAGCTGATTGGAACAAGTAAACCAAGTGGTTCACAGCCCCATCGAACCTGGCCTTGAACACTTCCAGTGATGGGGCAAACCACAGTTTCTCTGGGCAAATTTTCCTGTGCCTCACCAACCTTACTGTAAAGAATTTCTTATTATTTAATCTAAACTTACATTTTCTCAGTTTAAAACCATTCCCCCTTGTCTGATACCTACATATCCTCGTGAAAAGTCCCTCTCCAGGTCTAGTAGCCTGCTTTAGATACTGGAAGGCTGCTGTAAGTTCTCCCCAGAGCTTTCTCTTCTCCAGGCTGAACAGCCCCAACTCTCTGCTCCAGCCTTCATGGCCTTTCCAATAGAATTTATTTCTTGTTTTCTTTCTGAATGGACTACCTCAACAAGCCTCTGTGGTGCCATTCAACAGACAGATGAGGAAACGCAGGTCAAAACTCCCGTCCTAGAACAGAAATCCATTTGAAAGTGCATTGGACTGGAAGCATGCCCAGGTAGCTACTGCAGCCTGGCGAAAATTATTAACAAATCACTCAGCTGTTAAAAGTGGCTTTGCAGACTGTTCCCATACGGTTGCTAAGCTTGTCTGAAAAATTCACTAGCTCCTGACATAATGCTGCAGTGACTAGTTTGGTCTATGACTGTTTTTCTACTGCATAGTCCCACAGATAGCACAGTGCTGACCTTTTCTGTAGTATACAACACACAGCAGTTGTAGCAAAGCAATTAATCTAACCAATGTTTCCCAAATGTTAGGCTAGAATTCTAAACATAGGACAATTTCTTTTTCTTTGGGATAAATCTCAACTGATTACTCTATTTGATAAATCCTTTCCTCTCCATTTTGCTTGTTACCTTGGTCACCCCAGTGTATCGTGCGCCTTTCCCAAATACCTTTGCTTTCCACTCCTAATGAATTTCAAAAACTGTTCTGTCTTGACATCAGACTACTCGCTTCCCAGGCTCTGTTCTAAATTAAATGAATTCCTGTAATAGCAGAGTCTTCATCACCAAGATGCTTTATTCTTAGAGAAATGAGGAGAAGCAGCTATGCTTATCCTATGCTAACTGCTGTGAAGCATAAAGACTTCTTCATTTTCACATTCCAATTCACGAGGGAGGAATCCAAGCCCAGATTAAAGTTTTTACGTGCTTTCTGACCTGGATCCAATGAAGAAGAATCTGGAAACAGATTTTGCAAGACACTGCATGAATCTGTGCTATTCATGTCTACATTTACTAAAATGGATGAACAACATGAAATAGACGGCAATGAGAATAAATTTATAAGAAATTAAATTAATTAATTTAATAATAAATTTATAAGAAATAAATTTAATTACTCACCTACTCCTGTATGTCATTTACTTTCTGGTTTATATTACTCTTGAGGGAATGCACAAGGAGAATAAAAAACACTATGGAAAACCCCAGTAGTTAATGGCTCTTCTAGGGAGCTGCACAGTTGCAGTAACCAAAATCTTTTTTTCTCCTTTTTGAAACAGAGTTTTTGCATCTTTCTCATAGTCATCTAATTATTATGACTTTTTTTTTGTGTGAGTTTCATATCAAAAGAGGAGTTTTCTTCTAAGAAATTCTGAGCAAGAATTCAATGAATTAAAGAGCATTTCAGACCAGACATTATTTCATACTTTCAAAGGCCTTCTTGCATATCATGGCAATTTAAATGGAAAATAATTATGAACATGTTGTTAACCACCCCATACAGTCATTTCAATGGAAATACAGTAAGTTAATACTAATTTATAATAATTAGTAGATCTCCATACTATAGGAAAACTAATATAATTTGTCGCACATAATTAGATTTACTAAAGATTATTTCAACTTTGAGAATAATCTAAGCCTTTTCCAAAAATCATAGGCATATCAAATACAACTAGTGAAGCATTAAGGCAGTTTACACAAGACGTCTTTCATGTGGGATTCACAAAGTACTTGACAAAGATTATCTTTCACTACCAAAACGAGCAAGAATCATTATTTAACATTCTGTGTACCAGAAAAGAGGAGCACTCTCTGAAAAGGATATTAACCAACTGCTAGCATCACATATAAAGTAGCTAAAGTGGGAATAGAACCCCAAGCTTCTGGCAGCTAATTCCCTTCTGAAGGCACTGGGATACATTACATCCAGTTACACAAACCAGCACTGACATCAGCAGCAGTACAGTTTATCCCCTCTAGCATTTTAGAATGTCAGTCTCCATAACACTCTCAGTGTTTTTTGTTACAACACAGCACGTATTAGATTTAATTGGTATTAATTATAATTAGGAAATGTAAACATTTCAGTATAAACAAATCAGGATTTTTTTTTTTTCCCTTACAGTATTTCCAAGTTCACATTGACTAGAAATGATGGGAATTTTGCGTGTGGGAAAAACCTCAAGATCTATGAGTTCCAGCCCTATTTTCAAGCCAGAAGTTTCAGAAAAGCATCTGAGTTTTGGATACTTGCTGTGAGCTGGCAGAAAGATAACAGACAATTTTTTCTTACATTTGCTTAAACCAGTCACAACTCTTTTTTAAACAAACAAAAGTAAAAACAGATGCTTATTGGATGTTCAGTATTATCAGCTAACTCCTAATTTCAGAGAAGCAGCTGAGTTTGCAGACATCTCTGACCCTGACATTTGTCCAATGTCTATTCTAGTGCCACAAATCAAGATGGGTTTCCGTGTTATTTTTCCCTATCTTCAGTGCGGAATTTTATAGGGTTTCCATTCTAATGCCACAGAAAGTACCATCCACCATTATAAGGATTCAAATCAATCAGGTCACTGACAGAAAAATAGAGTCAATCATTATAGTGTCTGACATTCTACTGAAGACTCATCTCAGAATAAGGTAGAATAAGATGTCAAAAGATAAGAAGTTAAATTATACAAAATTAAGCGTGTCTGATTAGATACCATAAAGCATAACATTATAAAGCAAAAGAAGAATAAGGGAATGTAAGAAAAAGTGCACAAGTGAGTAATCCAGGTGGTTTTGCTCGTTCTAGTATACAAAAGACCTCACTAAAAAGTGTCCAATAAATATAATATATAGAATTTACTGTCCCACAACAGCATGCAGGAATGTATGCTCTCTCTCTCTTTTTTAAGAAATATATATATTATTAACACATATGAGGATAAAATTTTCTGTCACACTGACAAAGATAAATATATCTCAATTTTAACATCAACAGGCATAAAGAGGGAAAATATTTAGAAGAATATGTTTTTCTATTTGAAATGATAATGCACAATGAAATTGCAATTTTATCTAAAGCAGAACTAGCCTTCTTCTAAGATCAACTGGGTATTTTTATAATATTCCATGCATAAGGAAGTGGAGTACAATAAAAAGGGTAGCTCAGCACTGCAGAAGAAACCAGTACTGGGTTGTCTTTATTTTTTAAGACTGTTTTGATATGATTCCCTCTGCTGGTTTTAGCTGTATGGAGCTAACTTTCTTCACAGGTGGAACTGTGGCGCTAAAGAACTCCTATGATGCTGTAGATTGGATTTGTGACAAAAACAGTCTTGATAACACATCCATGTTTTAGCTGTTGCTGAACAGTCCTGCACAGCATTCAGGCCTTCTCTATTTCTACTGCTGATGCTCAGAAAGTAGGCTGGGAAGAGCAAGAAGTTGGGACGGGCCAAGCTGAATCAATCAAAGGGATAACTCATACCACATGACATCACACTCAAATAAATCTGGGAAAAGAATGAGGAAGCAGGGGAGAAGTTGAGAGTTTTGATGCTTGTCTTCCCAAGCAGTGGTTATGTGTGATGAAATCCTGCTTTCCTGGTAATGTGAAATTTAGAAATGTGAGTTCTAAATAGAATTTAGAAATATTGTGGCCAGAAAGTGGTAAAATCCACTGTATTTGGCACTGGTGAGGCCACATCTTGAATCCTGTGTTCAGTTTTAGGCCCCTCACACAACTGAGGTGATGGAGCATGTCCAGGGAAGGGCAGCGGAGCTGGGAAGGGTCTGGAGCACAAGTCTGACAAGCAGTGGCTGAGGGAGCTGGGGGTGTTTAGCCTGGGGACAGGGAGGCTCAGGGGAGGCCTTATCAGTCTCTACAGAGAGCAAAGCTCCCAGAGTGCAAAGCAACATGGAGGTCAGCCTTTTCTCTCAGGTTACAAGTGATAGGACAAAAGTGTCAGGGGAGGTTCAGATTGCATGTTGGGAAAAATTTCTTCACTGAAAGGGTGATCAAGTATTGAAACAGGTTATGCAGGAGAGTAGTGGAATAACCATCCCTGGTAGAGTTTAAAAAGAGTGTAGATGTTGTGCTTAGAGACATAGTTTAGTGGCAGAACTGGAAAGGTTAGGTTAATGATTGGACTTGATAATTTTTAAGAAGTCCTTTCCAGCCTTAATCATTCTAAGAAATGGCTGAACACCTGCTCACTGATGGGAAGGAGTTGACTGAATTCTGCATTTTGCATCGCTTGTTCACACAGCTTTTGCTAAAATTGTTTAAACTGTCTGTATTTCAATTCATTAGTTTTCTTTCATTCACCCTTCTACCCCCTCTTTGCCTCCCCATGAAGTACAGCAAGCAAACAGCTGTGTGGTGCTAAGCTGCCAACTGCACAAACCACATCAGCCCACATGGGATACAGGGTGTAGTAAGGACTACACAATCTGTGATACAATTGTGGAAGACACCATTTGGTTAGACTCCTGGCAAAACCTGGGCAAAATTATTACAATACTTTTGCAAGCTAGATCAAGAAACATGCTGGAGATCATAGTGGTTCTGTAGAAATAAAAAAAATATATATATGTGTGTACATATATATATACAGTATTAATTCAATCTTGATGTTATTGTTAAACAGTAAGTGAAAATTTCGAATTAAAACCATTAGAAAGACAATGAAACTGTCTTGCAGTGACATCAAGAACTCCATTACATTTTTTGTTTTAGAAGTTCTGTGGCAAGGAATCTGCTGCTTAAATACTGTCCAAATACACTTGCACGTTAAAAATAACTCCATTGAACTCCATGGCCTGGGAGAAGGCTAAAGGAAACTATTATCTTATTTACCACTATAATTTAACTGCTGCTTTTGAAACAGCCTGTTTTCATCTGTCAAGGTATTTACACAAGACAGTCTCATGAAACAAAGTTATTAAAGAGACATTAGGGCAATCTTTATAAGAAAGATTGTGGTAATTAATAAATTATTCCAGTAATCTGAATGATCACTAATATTCTGTCTGGATGAGCAGATTCAGATAGTCCAACTGACTTCTCAAATAGTAAATTGTTGAACTGTTCACCATTTCTATGAGAAATACAATTAAATTCTTAATACTAGTATCTCTCTCAAAAATACAGAATTTGTTTTGTTTACCCAGAAAGACTGTACTCCTACAAGGAGAGGGGGGAAAGTCTCTTCCTGTATACATTTTCCCTGGCTCCAGAAGCAATGGTGCTGGCAGAAGCAGGTGATGGGGAACACAGTATGGAAAACAAGAAGGAGCAGGACTCTTGTTTTCAACAGCAACCTGCATTTACATTGTCTTCAGCTAATGTCCAAATTGTACCTTGGTTTTCACCCATTGTCTCCAGACACTAACCTGGTAAATCATTTTTTAAAATGTTTATTTCTCTCTCACACAAGACGAAAATCTTTAAATATGAACAAGTCAGTTCATAAGCTCACACTAGGAAGAAAAGATGACATGTATATATGTGGACTTTCTCTAAAAGAGTGTCTTTCACTCTTGTCTTTTTTAAGTCTTTGAAGCTTTATATTCCCTCTGATAAATTTGGTCTGTGATGAATATATTTTTCATTTTGCCTACAAATAACAATGAAGAACAAAGCACAAAATAACCAATGGGAAATGGGTGAGATCAAGGGAGTGATTATCTTTGACAAGTGATGTCTAAGATCTGTATAACATATATCAACATATATGAACATATATTAGGCCCATTAGGAACATAATCCACAGGAATTTTCAGAGGAAACAGATTCTTAATGCAGCTTACATTATGCATAACTTCACAAACCACCACACTATTTGGCAATAAGTTTCTTTTTTCAGATGTGGTTACCTTTCTGAAAGAATCCTTCTAATTTCTCCTTGAAGGGCTGGAGATGTTCTTCAGAAGACTCTCTGCAAACTAACTTCATCTGCTTTTCAGAGGCTACAAGAAGAAGAGACACATTATGAGAGAAGTAATGTACCAGAAGTAGATTTCCGCACCATTGGAGCCTACATCTAAATTTGTCACCTGAACTTACCTTAGAGGTAATAAATAAGGACTAAGGAATCCAGCAATTACATTAAAATAAAAATACAAATACTAGTCCAGCTAGTATTACTAGCTATATATATATACATACTACTGTACTAAAAAAAAAATCTGTATGTGTTTAAAGAGTAGAATTTGTCTTTAGTATGAAATTTGTTCTAAAACTCCTGCAGTGTGCTAGAGCTTGCTACTAACACAGCCTGCCTCACACACTAATTCTAGATGGTATATTTAAAGCTTTAAGGCCTGTTTCTGTGGTGAGTGGAGGATGCCTTGTATCTGGATTGATTTTAATCAATCAGTGCCAGGCATCCCACACTCAACCATTTTTCCTGAAACAGATGCAGAAATTCAGCATTACTTAAGTGTTCCATCCCCAGACCATGATATGAAACAGTTGAAGTATGTAAGAAAGTTAACTTACATTTAAGTGCAACTTACATTTAAGTGCAATGTGTTTACTGTTTAATCTATCTGCTATTTTAAGAATGCTGATAATTTCTGAAAAACTTCTTTTTTTTGCCAATGAATTTTAACAGGCCTAGAACTTCTAGTAAACTTGTGCATTCCAGTGTTCCACATTAAAGATGATGGGAGGCAGAAATCAAAATGAAATTACTTTTCATTTAGCAACTGAATTTATGAACCACTACAAGATTTTTCTTCCACAACTTTTCATTCCCAAGAAGCTAAATTTAGATGAAAACTTATTTTGGAGTTAAACCTAAGACTTACAGTTTGGCTGCATGGACTGTATTGATACCATACTGCTACCACCATTAAATGAACATTAATGTAAAACTGTGGAACCAGAAGTTGAACCTGTGTAATTAAAATGTCGCATTATTTAAATTTGCAATGTAGTGCAAGAAGTCAATGGAAGGTTGAAAATAAATGCATACATTTTACTGTGCAAGTAGTGTTGCGCTTATAACACCCTTGGACCATCAGGACGTACTGAAAAGAACCACAGCTTTTCAATTAATTGAGAGCAGAAACACATTTGGACAATTCCTATAGAAAAATACTGAAAAATATCCATTCCCACCTAAGAGTATATTTTAATTTAGCAACCCTCCATGATTCATGCAGCTTGTGCAAAATGGCCTGGGCTGCAATCTAAGTGTGTCTTTAATCTATAGTCCTGTAACTGGCAGCACATGACAAACTTTCAAATGATTAAGAGTAAAGCTAATGGGTATTTGTTTGTATGCCAGATAGTAGGCAGAATGGAGTGGTGATTTAAACATACTAGACTGGGAAAGAAAATCTTTTATTAGCTGCTCAGTTATGTGTCTTTAATAATTTAAATTAAGCAAAAAAGAAAAATCCAGAATCAGGGAAGTTTATATGACTTCTTAAGATTATTTTCTTATGATACATGCTGCTTACCATTAAAAATTCCAACTTTCTGTGACTGTCACAATACATTGATTGAAATGTGTGTATGCTTAATATTTATGTTTGCAGAATTAGGAAGAGATTTCAATCAAGCAAATTGTAACACTACTTTGGAAGATAAGAGACACTAGGATTTTATAAGTGAAAAAAATCTAGCAAAGAAACAGTATTATAAGTTTCTGACTAAGTTTGAACAGAGTTAACACACAGTTTGTGTTATTTTTTCGTTTAAACAAATCTACAGAAAATCATGAGGGAATATTTAGAAATTATTTTGGATAAATAGAAAATGATAAAACTATAGAAGTAATATAGTACACACAGTATGTTCAGACATTTGAAACACAGTAAATGCCTATGGTTCTTACAGGCATGTAAGGCTGCAACAACTGGAAACCAGTATTTCTTTGATAATATCTCACATAAATTTATATAAATCTATACAGAACCAAATTTCTATTAAAATGCATTAGACTAATAAGCCTGTAGGTACAGCAGTATCTAAACACACTAATATAGTCAAGAAAGGCATTTTCCCAAACATATGGTGTTGCTAATGCATCATCTGAAGCATTGAAAGCTTCCTGGATGCCTCCTACAAGCTCTAATAACACAAGATTTACAAAGGTTACTCAGGTAGGTAACTAGGTAACTAGGATGAACTGTTTCTAAGGTAAAAAGAAAGCACATATAAACCAACTTAAGTTATTTTTTTAAAAAATTGAGATTACTAACATTAACCTTATTCAGATGACAAAAACTACAGGAAAATCTGGATAAGAATTACCAACACGTAGAGCATATAGAAAAGAAAAATGGATTTGGGCAGTGAATTCTTAAGAAGAATCCAAACACCCCTAACAAGAAGATCAATATTTGGAATAAGGAGAAAAGAACAGTAAGGAGAAAGGCACAGAAATTAAGAAAAATGGGACAGATGACATAGAATAAGTGAACCAGGATGCTGATTAAAACTCTAGAAGTTTGAGATGAAGGAAAATGAGATGAGATACCATTTTCAAATGCTTAAAGTGATCTTGTAACAATGAAATTGAAAAAGACAGAAGAAGTCAAGTAAACACTGGCAAATTCACTATTGTAAAGCCTGAAAAAGAGATCTTTTAGGCTGAAGAACTTTTAGAACATGACCAAATTTGCTTGGGGATAGATATGGCAAGGAATGATGGAAGTGTGTTCAAAGGAATCACAAATCAGATACACGTAAAGACATACTTTGAAGAGGAAAAAGCATTTTATGACACAACTAATGTGAAGGTTTTGACTAAAATGTCAGCTGTAATGATACGTATTAAAGTCAAGTCGTCTTTGTCAAGCTGCTTTTATAATGGTGGAAGAATACCATACAACTGTATGACCTACCTCAGTTCTACACAACCTAACAAAAAAGTTTCTGGTAACTAGCATTCACTAAATTTCCCGTTACAAAATTTTTTTTGTTTAGTTGGTTTTTTATTTACTTGAAATTTAATGCTAAAAATGCCATGCCAAACATTATATAAAAAAAAACCCCTAAAGAACTGGAAAGCCGAGTTCCTTAAATTGCTTTGATTTTCCTCGATAAAAATACTATAACAGGATATATACAAATCTATACTTTATGCTTCGTTCTCATATTCACTACAGTACAAAAATTTTCTTCTTTGAAAGAAAATTACTTCAGCTAAGTTTTTATTAGAATGATTTGGAGGTAAAGGATCCTATTATGCATACCTTCTTTTAAACACTTGCTGAAAAACTGCTTTCTGAAAAAATATCTTTCTGAAATTCTGAGGAATCCGAGGGAATTCTGAGGAAGCTGACAGCTATCACACCACACATACACTTCACCTCTCACCATCTCATTCCAAAACGATCATTTGGGAAAATAAAAAACCTGTTTCAGCATTACTGAGTTCAAACAGATGCTAATCCTCCACTAATGTAACAAACTTTCAGTTCTTTTCCTTGGTATGAGCTGTACGTTAGGGAAATTGAATGTAATATGCTATTTTGAAAATTGTTTATTTCTAGATGAGCTATTGCAACCAAAAAAAAAAAAAAGTAAAAAAAGAAAATAAAGAAAATACAAGTGTGCGAAAGTATTTGAAAGCCCTCACAAACTGTTGGATGTATATCATTCTTCACCCACTACAAATCTTGGCCACAGAAATGGAAAGCATTAGCAAAACATTAAAACAAAGCTGGAAACTGCTGATTATCAGTTTGCCACTGTCTTCAGATTTAATGCAGTACTTGGCTCAAAAAGTTCTTCAAAAATCCCCAATATAAGTGAAAATATTTACAAAATAGAATGTCTCTCACTTAATGCCTATTGGGCAATAGTCTTAAAACTCCACAGACACTTGTAAATCTGTCAAAAGAATCATGGCCCATAAACAAACTTTCACGTAAAGAGCATTTCTGTGTCAATCAGACACGATTTGGAATTTTTTAAGCACCATTTTTAAAGTAAACACAAAACCAAAAATAGTTTAAAGTTGATAACAGTAAATTACTAACTATTTACTCACCAGAACCCACCAGTAGCATTTACAGGAATCAGCCTGACAGCAAAACCAAGTATCAACACCATGAATTCCTATAAACCTGTCACTGACACTATCCCCTATGAGTTATGTCTCTGTGGAAGCTGCTAAAACTCCCCCACTCCTGTCTGTTCAGAGTATGGCAGGTTATACTGCCAGGCTTGCTCTTTTGCTACAATGCAAGCATATCTTTGACAGAAGGATTACTATATGTTAATTCTTTTTCAGAACTCTTTTCTGTTTTGAAGTGCATTTGAAATCATACTGCAAATGAATTCAGCGTAGTGCTAAATAGTCCTAAATTTCTGTGATTTTTCTGTGATTCAGTGATTTTTTACAGTTCTGAAATCTGTTAACGCAGCTTGAATCTATACGCCCAAATAAAAACCTAATACATATCCAATAAAATTCATAAATTTATATTATTCAGCAAGTGCTATAAAATTTTCTCATGATGTAGTTACTTTGGTTTTTGCTTTATTAATTTTCTTGCTTCGAAACAAATTTTCAAGCTAAACAAATAGTTACTGGTGGAGATGCATGTTTACCTATTGGACACTGCTGCAGGACTGGTTATAGTCTCCTGTTATTACATGCATTTAGGTACCAACTTACTGGAGCTGTTCACATGATACTAACTGAATGCATTTTGCACTATCTAGAGCTTTTGCACTTATGTATAAACTTGCACATAAATTTTCTTTTCTAATAGAATTTTAAATAATGTACAGAAGGGAAGAGATTCATCTTCATTCTGTGGGAGCGTGATAAGGATTTTAACAACTTCCAACTGCAAGAGGCTATGCTGCTACTGACTCAGAAAAGTTTCAGAGACAGTATTTTATTTGCCCTTTTGGACACATATTGATGATCAGTTCATGTCAATAATAGAACACATGAACGTTGAAGCACTGTCACCAAAGCCAGAGCAGGGCTGACTGATACAGAAGCCTTTGAAGAAAGCAGAGATGGAAATGCCGTGAACTGGGGTGGGAAGTTTTCTAAGACAAAACTACCTGAGAAAAAGGTAAAAGGGCATCAGACTGTGGTAGCACTCTGTTCTCAAGCTTGGTTTTTATTGCCTTAAATAAAGGTCAAAAATTTAATGCAAAAAGGTGTTAGCACACATAAAACTAAATACACATTTTAATCTACTAACTGCTTGTATAGCTACTGTTCTGTGAAGATATTTTCGGCTAATTTAAAAGAAGAAATGTGCTTCTATATACAGTTATTTTATTCACACATTAATAATTCCTTTTTCTTAAAAAAATAATTTCAGAGGATAGAAGATAGTAAGCAAAAAAGTCCAGTCTTCGTCTGAAACACATTTTCTCATGACACACAGAAATAAGCATCTGTTTAGGTGCTCTAGCTATCATGTATAAATGAGACAGAAAAAATATTTCAGTGATACGTCCTAAGATGTGGAAAGTGAAATAATTTAATTAGTGGCATACAAAACACTCTGTAAAGTTGACAAATTCTGAAGGAGTCAGACATCTTGACATCATGACTAACTTTTAGAGTTAGTGATGGCATACAGAGGAACTTTCAAGCCTATATTATTTCAACTAACCTAAAACAAACTTTTTTAGCTCCTTGTTTGATGAAAGTGCATCAACATTTTATACAAATAATTTAAAATCCTTTCTGTTAAAATTGTTTCTCAAGAATACATTCAGCAAAATGAAGAAAGACTGCTAGAAAAACTAAATATTTTTCACACCATAGCAACATATTTGAGCCTCTGCTTAATGTACTTCTTCTGAAACAGTAGTTTACATTCAGGGCACCCATCAGCAGAGAAGCACACTGCAAGGGACTGAACAGTACATATAAATGATTATAATGACTAAAGCCTCATAATTTTCTAGTCAAGTCTTTGAAAGATTCCTTCAAGTGATTCCAGCACACATGATTAGTAGAAAAGTTTTGTTAAGTGTCAAGATCCAAACATACAGAACTCCACACAACATTAAGATTTGCCAAGAGCGTAGAACTGTGCACTAGCAGAATCTGCTAAGAAACTGGAACACTTCCCTTCGTTCTGAACAGTACAAAAAAAAAAGAATATTTTGAAATTGAAGAGTCTTGTCTGGGTAATAGAGAGGGAGACAACATTTTTAAGAAGCAAGAATAGTATTTTCATCAGATGAACTAAGATTTTTACTGTGCTAAGAAAAAAAAAAAGGACCTTTCAAATACTCAAACGCTTTATCACTTATTGTACTGAATGAGGGATCAGATATAAGAGAATTGGGCAACTGCTGAAACAGTTTATAGCTGAAACTGTAGAAGCCAGAAGTGATCTGCTATTTCCCTCTCTATTGCTGGATCTCTGATTTTATGCGCAAGACAGATCATAAAGTTGGACCTAATTAATTGTTCTATCAAGCTGGTAGAAGTTTAGTTCAGCTGGAGCATTCAGCTTAGATTTAAAATCATGTGAATTCATAAACTACCTGCAATATTAGCAGGAACACTCCTCAAAGTGGTAATTAGCCCCACTATTACTAATTTGTACCCCACGGTCTGAACAAATACACTTTCAGTCTTTGATACGTGACTGTCTCACTTCTAGCAGAAATCTGTCCCGTCTTACTGCATACTTCCATGAAGAGGAAGAGCTGATGTAGTCCATAAATATGAAGTTATGATTCCTCCCAACACTACTATTTAACACATTCCAAACTACATAATTCATTATCCATCATACACATTGATAGGGACAGTATTCCTCCTGTTCCCAGATGTACACTACCTGCTCCCAGATGTATCCTTCAAAGTTACGTAACTAATGCTTAACATATACACATGTATTTATTTAAAAGGGCACACAAAAAAGTGCACAGAAAACCATAAACCTGGTATTTCCCAGATTCATTTTAGAATCTTAACATACGCAGAATGATTTTTAACAAGAAATTTCCGAGAATTCTTTAGCCAAAGGACAAAAAAAATATAAAAAAAATTAACAGCATGCCATTGTTTAACCAACTGAAAGCTTTCTCCCTGTGCCTTTATACACACATGCAGACATCTGCTTTCAGGAAGTAAACTCTTCAAAAACATAACTGCTTTTCTCCTCTATTATACATCTGAATGTTTAAACCATTTAAACCATTCCATACTACCCTGTTTTATGAAAACCGAAAAAATCAATGAAATTTTAAGAAATTATCCACTTAGAAAAATTTATACTAAATGTATTCACAAATGAACCAGCGTAACGCTGGAAAAAAGTTAGCTTTATTTTAAAATAAAATCTAATGCATATATAGAAAATGCATTTTAAATGCTTGTGTTGGATCTTTCTAAATCAAAACAAACCGAAATACATCTCATCCTGCTGAGGCAAGAGACTATTCAAAAAGTGGTCAGAAAATTCTGAGAATGAAGAGTGCCAACTCTTGCAAAAAAACCCCTTTTCCTGTACAAAGCCATCCTTTGCTCATTTCCTTTCATCATTTTGCATTGCCTCAAAATAGGTAATGTAAATACTGGACTGTGCAAAAACAGTGAAACCACATACAAAACAACATGCCTCTTTTATGCTATTACCTAGAGAAATAACACATGCACCTATTTGGCTCCTCATGTTCCACCACCCAATTTAAATTTCTACTTGTTGGCACTTCCAAAATTTCAAAGAACATATAACTAACATAAAGAAAATTAAAATAAGTATGTCCTGTAAATTATCATGCTACTTCTCTGCTCCTGCTGGGAAGATTTTTTGACATGTACGTTACTCAGACATTTAAGCCCCTCTTTTAAATTGACTTAGAACATTTAATTTAAATTAGACTAAGGCATCAATTGGTTGAAAATATTTTAGAAGAGTGTGTTTGATACTTTTCGGAATACTATCCTCCTGTAATGAATAAGCAATAATCTTTTATCAAGACATAGCTATTGATCCTACAAATTATTTAGTGAGTTAATCCTCAAAATTGATATAATACTTACAATTGCCTTGATGTGATCCAGTAAACTTACTGTCTATCAAGCAAATCAAACAACAGACAAAACCCCCCAACACTGTAATCCTTGCACTTTTGATTATTACTGTATCATGATTATACTAAAGCTCTAGTCCACAGAACAGACTTTACCAAAGGCTGTATTATGTATGAACTAAACATATGATTCCACCTGAATAAATGATAACTCACCAAATTAAGTTCTCAATCTATGGATCTAGAAATCCAACAAAACCAGAAATTACCTCCATCTATTAATTGAAGTCATCAATTAATCTTTAGAACAAAACCAGTCTACAGTTAATTATGGGACATTTTGTCACAAAACTCTTTCACTCAGTTTGACGACTCTGATGGGAAAAGACATTTAGCAATTTTAAATTAACTTCTTGGAATAATACCAATTAAACTTTTCTGCCCTTGTATGCTTTCCTATTGATAAATATATTCCCTTCTAATCCTTGATAAATTCAGATGCTTTTCAGTACTTTAAATCTGAAAAATCAGAGTTTTAGTCTGCATGAACTCCTGATTTTTTCTTTTTTCAGTTTCCTCCTTGACTCTATTTAAAGCAATAGTTGCTGAAAACATCGAGAATGAGTGGCTCTTTTCAACTTCCATCCATTTCTCATTTCTAAATTCTCTTCCCTGCTTTGCAATAGAATGTGATACATAGCTACTTGAAGAAGCCCTGAATGAGAGCAGCATAGGTGCAACAGTTTAGTCTGGTCTAATCAGCCATGCCGAGAGACAGCATTGAGAGAGTGACATGGCTGGCATGGTGTTTGCTAGTCACATCCAGTCCACTGGACCCGTTTCTATGAACAAAAACGTATTTTATTATAAATAATATCTATTTATATCTGAAAAAAAACCTATTTATATCATCATGACATTTAGGAATGAAAATTAAATGAAGAACCTGAAGAAGAGGCAGGAGAAGCCAGGTATGCTCAGCCCCATTTAGAGAAAGTGGGCTGGGGATCTAGATTTTCATGTCAACTGTCTACTGAATAACTGGAGAGAAGACAGAGCCAGACTTTTTCAGGAATGCACATCTAATGAAAATGGAGCAATAGTCACAAGTTGCAGCACAGGAAATTCTCATATCGGATAAAGAAAAATATTCAAGAGAGCAATTAAGCTCTGGAACATGTGCCAAGAGAGGCATATTGGGATTTCCATCCTTAGATTCAAAACTGAGATGACTATGGCCCTGCACAGCCTAATCTAAATATGAAATTACTCTTGCTCAAAAGCTCTGGACCACAGGATCTCCAGATGTACATTCCAACCTACCAAACTGCACTTTTCTATCATTTTAAGATATTTGTAATGCTTCTGTATAAAAATCAGTGTGAAAATGACCAACACATCACTATAATTCCTCAACTTTTCATGCATAGATTTACTTACTTCTTTTTTAATCTTTTCGTAAGGATTATGCAATTTTACAAAACGGAGTTGTCATAAACTTAAGTTTTGGTGAAGTTCTCCTATTCAAATGTGGAAAAACTGGGGGTTACACACCTATGCAAGATACAAATCTGTCAACAACTAGGTTAAGAGGTGCCCAATATGAAACCATGTCTTCTGTCTTCAACTGACTATAGTATAGCAGACCCCTAAAGTCTTCTTTTTATTTTAGATTATTTCTTTTCTGTCATGCCTGTGTTTTCAAACACCTACACCCACACAGTTAAGTTCATAAAATTTATATACTGAAGTATGTAAGTTCTAAAAAAAATACTAGTATAAAAATTGTAACCAATATTTCTACCGGTGGCCATGAAAGGAGGGGAAAGTAAAGGGTATGTGGATTTTCAATGGAATCAGAATGTTACAATCTCTCTTACAGTGAATTTAATTAATTATGAGAAACAAAAGTGACTCTTGAAAATACTTAGAACAGACCTAGCTTGGTTTCCATTTTTAACAATTCAATAAATATCTTTGCTCTTTCATTTGTTAAGGTCAAGAATACAAAAAAGATATAATGAACATCACAGTATATTACATGAGGCATCTAATACTGCTTTCCTTTGAGGAACAGAGCAGCACAGAATTTTAAAATTTTATGCACTGTATTGCAAAGAAGAGGAATGAGTATGACAGATGGAAACAATCTACAGGGCAACTAATTTATTTAAAATTGTTCAACTTTGGACACAGATTAATAAAAGGATTCATGGTAAAACTTATACTAGTCTATCAAACTTCGGTAAAGTGACTTTCTTTCTGAAGATCTTTTTATGATTACACATTTAAAACATTCTGTGCTTATTCCAGAAGAATATTAATTTCAAGAATACCAAGTGGCATTGTCCAAATTAGAAGGTAAATCATGTTTGGTCATAGGGAAAGAAAAATGTGGGAATCATTCATTGCCCGAGATGAGGAATAAGATGTCTTACTATCTTAAGCAAAGCAAAACCTTTTCTTTCCATAACTCTACAGATTAACCAGCACATGTTAAATGAATAAATGTGTCTGCTTATGATACTGTGCAATATTTGAAAAACTTTGAAATACACCAACAGACCTGAAGTGAAAACCTGAGTTTACATCAGTTTCTTTTCAGTTGGACATTAAAATGGAACCAGATTTCACCCTAGAATTTTCATCTTAACCATCTAATGTTCACTTTTTTCCCCTTAAAAGCCTACATTAAATGCATATTTTTGTTTCTTATTCTTTTTAACCTAAAACACTCATGAGTAAAAGTTTTTTCTGGGATATGTTTTAAAAACCTGTTGGATTAAGGCTCTCCAAAACCCTTTTGAATTCTTGAGTCTACCTGCAGTCTAATCCCTTCAGAGTAAAATCAGCCTGTACCTTTAAAGTCTAATCTGAAAGATTTAAAAATAGCAAATTGTATGGAATGCAATCTGTTTATCTGAAAAGGATGAAAGGGTTTGTACTCCATCTAGATTTGAACTTTTGGTTCCACGGTGTCTAGGTATTTCAAACCAGAAGTTTATACCATGAGGTTTATAACAAATGACACTCATGATAACTCCATCTTTCCTATGTTAATATCCATGCTAGAAACATAAATGAATGTCTTGATAAACTAGTCAAATATATTTTTAAATACTAAATGACAACTCATATGAAAAGTAACTATCAAGATTGCCATTTGCAAGAAATGAGATTTTTTTTTTTTTTAATTGTTCCTTAAAAATCCTAGAAGAAAGGGAAGTCACTAACAGGAACATTAGTTTACTCCCTAATGACACAATGAAAACCTCTCTTCCATTTATTACTTTTGTCTCATCCCACTTCCAAGGTAATCAGCTCGAGACCACCTTAGCCAACAAACTGTGAAACAAATCCTATGTACCCTATAACACAGGCAGCCCCAGTTAATACTGTTCAAATTATTTACATCTGAAGGGCCGCGCCTGTCTGGATAGCTGGGCCCGACGCTTCTCTGGACTTCGTTTCTGCTACTCACATCTGTTTCAGCTTTAGACTTTCACTGGTATTCTGCCAGCAGCCACAACTTTTTAATGGCTACAATAAACTACAGAGACTCATCAAATCTTTGTTGTACGTGTTAAAATTATAACCTCTTCAATTAAAATTCTGATTTAAAAATTAACTAGAGCATTAACTGAAGAAAAAAATTTGAAAAGGAATCTTTGAAAAAAGACAAGTTCTTATAAAAGTGATTGTTTCTTTGTTTAAATGTAAGAGAAATAATCACAGGAATGCTTGTTAGAATCTGCATATTTCTGAGTGATAAAATACCAACATCTGAAAACATTTTCACAACCTTTTCGGTTTCACATCTCTGCTGTCATTAACCTTGTAAGTTAATTGCTTTGGCTGGCTTTAACATACACTTTTACAAAGAATTACGAAAACAACCTCAAGATAACAATTTTTCTAGATTTGCTATAAATACCTACAAAAATTTGGTTCAGCAAACAGAAATCAGGGATTACAAGAAAGCTGAAGTTTTTATTTTAGAAGATTTTAGCTTTCCCTACTTGCTGTTTGTATCTTTGCAACGTAGAACAAATACGATGTGAATGTTCCAGCCTCAATGCAGATCCTGCACAACTAAGATGTATGACAGCAGGACTACATGCTGAAAAAGTACAAGATCAAACACAGATCATGTTTCTGCAAAAACTACCCCAAAAGAGGGCAGGCCAAGGGGCTTACAGGACCAAGCGATGAGAGGAGATAGAGCACACACTTATGCCCGGGTCGAACAAACAACAACTGATACTTTCCTACCACTATTAACCTTTGAAATTATTCTAAGGATGGCAGTGACCTAATAGAGCAATCCCTAGCTGTAAGGATAAACTATTTTGTAACGGTTTTCACCGCCTTACATTGAAAAAAGTTTGAAAAGAATTATCTTGTTCAACTCTTATTATAAAAGTACTATTCCATTCTGGTGCAAACATGTAAATCTAAATATAAAAGTTTTTATGCAGATTCTCTTCCTAAACCCCATCTTCCACACAGAATTCCCTTAGTAAAGTACAAACTTTCCTGTAACAAGAAAAAAGCTTAAAATATTCAGTCATCATTTGCTGAATTTATTTTAGAAAATTGCATGCAGCACAAAATAAAAAAGAAACTGCTTGGAATACTTAAGAGAACAACCCTTCCTACTTTATTTCCACTCAGTACCTTGATTGATAGATGAGTTGGGTTTCTGAGCCCCTCTTTGTAATAAACATTTTTAAATGTTTATTTTATGTCCCAGGGTGAAAATATTTTGAACTGGAGCTTTCAATTTCCCTTTGCTCTGCCTTGGCAAGCTGTGTTTTATTTCTACATTAATAGCATCCAACTCTTTCTTGTAGCTTTTAAATTGTTGTTATACAAGTACTGAAGAAAGTATTTATGTTATGGAGCTAACAGATATCTACAGTTAAACACATAGTTCTGGAGAAGCCAGAGAAAAATTTCACACATAACTAAAGAAATATTCAGAAAGATTTCTTTAGGGGCCTTTTGATTGTAAAAGGGAAAATTACTTTTCAGGATCTCTACTTTCATTTTTATTAAGTCATGAGTTAATTTTTTTTCTTTCTAATTTATGTGAGTAATTTGTGCCACAGTGTAAAAACTCTAAATGAATCAACACTATAAACCTAATTAGCAATAAGAAAACCTCATAAAGATCACATTTTAAATGGCACTTCGTTGTTAGCAGAATAAATGTGAAAGTTCCCAGTTACCTTCTAGATCTCTCTTCAGTTTCCTTAAGTCTTTTATTAGGTCTTCAAATTTAACTTGGGAGGCCTGGAAAAAATCCTGTGGTTCTGGTAAAGGAAAAATACTCTTGTCTGTTCCTGCTTCCTAAACAAACAAACAAACAAATAGGCCATTATGAAAATTGAATGCATTTCCAGTGAAACAAATAGCTTCTTGAAAAAAATTCTCATCTGTGAAACAGTTTTAAAATTACAAAAATAACATATTTTAAATCATTCTTGCTAAAACAACATCTCATTTAAGATTAAATACTGACCATTCTGAGTATTGAAACTTCCTTTCAGATGTTGTAAAGCAAACTGCGCTCAATTGAAAGTTTGAAACAACATTAAACACACAACATTTCAGTTAATTTTATGTCAATAAAGGTTTAGATAAGGGATTACAAGTTTCTTAAAAAAGATAACAGGAATGCACATTTTAATGCAAGAAGGGATTTTATGCCAAAAGTTTGTGGTTTCACTCTCTCACAATTCATTAAAAACACACACACTTTATAAGCATAAATTGAAAACCCTATTCATGTATTTCCTGAAGCAGTTTACACAGATAAAAATACAGAGTTGAATGCTTATGTGGCTAAGTAAATACCAGGGGTTAAAGCCTGTATGGAATCCCTAAGCATATACCTTATTTTTAGCACAGTAAGAAAGAAGAATCAGAAGCAAAACAAATAAACAAACAAAACCAGCAGAAACTCCCCACAAACAAAACAAAACAAAACAACCCCAAAAAACAACAACCTGGCAACCAAACAACAAAAACCTTTTACAAGGTTCAATGCAATATCTCCAGTGGAATTTTAAGAAGTAAAGTATGTATAAATGGTATTAATATGACATTGCTGTGTACAAGCATATATTACTGAGTTTGAAATATGCATATGCCTGTATGCACATTCAGTCTGTAATATCAGAAAACTCAGAGGTTGGAGAACTAATTGTTTTGTGAATGGGGAAAGAATAATTTTATTATTACAAAAATATTAACATTTTGGTGGAGAAAGTGCAATGGATGATAATTACACTGTGTTTATTTCCTCCCAAGAAAGATATACTGTTTTGTTTCACAAAATTCCCTGATGTAAAATTACAGTATAATAGAAAGTTTGCAGAAATATTTAAATAAATTAATTAAATATTTTAATAAATTAATTAGAAATTAATTAGAAAGCACAAAAATCCCAATTTTCCCCAAAACCCCCAAACCAATAGAACCACCACCAACAGAAAACACAAGAAAAAAGAAAGAGAAACAAATAAACCCAAAAACCTTAAAGAAAGAATACTGATACAGATCTACGTATCTCAGGACTACTAACTCATGAATTCAACCTTATGTAAGAATTAAAAAAGAAGAAAAAAAAAAGAAAATCAACTAAAATTGTTGAAAATCATTGTTAAAATCATTTAATAGCAACGTTTTCCTTTAAAATAAAATAGTTAAAATTTTCCACCCAGTAAGTTTGGCTATTGCCAATACCAAATATATATATATTTAGTATATGAATGTATATAATATATATAAATTCATATACAGAGGAGTATCACATACAACAGAATGTAACTCAGAGCAACATTTCAACACCTAACTTCACTCACATCAGCTGACTCGCCTATCTTAAAATACCAACCTGTTCTTGCATTTTCTTGTCCTAAGAGAGAAATCATGCTTCTGCCTTCCAATATCATGACATCAGAAGCAATTTTACAATGTTACAGCCACCCAGATATAATAAGACAGGGTTGGAGTGACCACCTGTCCAGTCTGCAACAGTCACAGCTAATTGCCTGTGGTTCTCTCAACAACCAATGTAAAATTTTCCAAAGTCTTGAAACTTATAGCAAATTTCACACCTATTGAGGTACACAACTATTATATGAAAGCAAAAGAAATGGATTTTATTTTCCCATCAGAGGTACTATGTTCAGATTTTTATAAAGCTGTTACAAACCCTTTTGCCATCTCTTTAAGAAACCCAGCTTTGGAGAGACTGATAGAGCAAGTCCTTTACCTTATCACAATGGCGTAGGTAATATATGACGACATAATCCACAAGATTAATGCCATTATCCTAGGAGAAATTAAAGATGTGTGATTAACACTGATTCAATGTGTTAAAATGTACTCTATTTAAAATTAAATGAATTATTATTTTATATTGCTGTGAAAAATAGGATTCATAATATTAGCCTAGCATTACTGACCAAAAAAAATTGATCTTTTACAACATCAACTTCAACGTAACACTCCTACATCCAGAGTTTACTTTGGCTTTAAATGCCAGGCAAAAATACATGCAGAGAAGAATACATGGGAGAAGCTGTCTCCACATTTTATGTAATAATAGAAGGCATTAAAGAATAATAACATTAACTCAAATAACAATATTAGTCAATAATACTACTCTTAAGCATAATATCAACTAAATATTACAGTCAGCTCAGATACAGTAACGTGATCAGAATTTCTTGATTCCTATAGTCTCCATCATCTATAAGAAGATCCAAAAAGGCATAGATACTTTACATATTTTATTCTAAACATGAACTCAGATAGAATTCAATTAAGAAGTATATTTCATGCCCTGTTACCATATAAATACGAATTTTAATTCTCACTTTATGGAATCACCATTTCCATGCTCCTGCACGCAACTGTAAACAGTATTTTATTTTGTTATTTGTCATTGGGTCAGCATGGGCCAGACAAACTAAGGAAAAGTTATATATTACATTCAGCAATATAAAAGAACCATGATACAGGGAATTATATCTGGAATGCCTTTGAAGTTTTTTGGATGTGTTTTCATATTTTATATTGACAGGTATCAGAACAAACATTTGTATGTGAACGATGTCTGACTTCCTGTACAGAGCTGCCTTGTCTATATGAGAGTCTGCAGCGCATTATGTTTTATTAGTATCATACACCAGCAAAATTCTTAACTAAGTAAGTCACTGCTGTCATGCAGAAAAAGCCACCCTGCATGTTTAAGAGTTTTAGAAGCCATTACTGGAGGGTCAAAAAATCTCTATAAAAAGCAACTTTCTAAGCTCATATGACAATAAATGACTTTTATGTGAAATAAGAGGTATTTAGCATTGGCTCTTTACCTTAGCTCATGGAATTCAGCTCAGTTAAGACGTATTTCCTGGCAATTCACGAGAAGAGAGTAATGGGACAATGGAAGAATACCTTAATGTTCAAATGTACAAGACCCTGCATTCTTCTCCTTTGCAATTACAGACCATCAATTTTCTCCGAGGTTTCATGTCTGCCTGTAGCAAATGACCCTTTGAGGTTTTATGCATTTTGAAGACTAGTCTAAACTAATAACATATTTATTCTGGCTACCAGGAAACTGTAAATAACATTATTTTTTAGCTTGTCTTGCTAAGGAACAAGCCTTACACAGTTATATTTTATATCAGTTACTCCTTTTCATAACACATAATTTTGGAATATGCTTGCTAAATTCAGCCGCTTTGGAAAGTCCCAGAGATTGTTATATTCTATGAGTTTATAGATAGATAAAAGAGTGACACTAAACCTAGTAGTTCTACTGAGAAAAATCAGGCAACGCTGAGTTTTACATTTTTCTTCAAGACGGCTAGCCAGCCAACAAACGCCTGAGTAATGGGAAACTTGGCCTGGTTCTAGTTAAGCTGCTGTTTGTACTGTGTCTTGTCCATGCAGCAGGACTGGGAAAAAAGTGGTTATATGGAACAGCTGAACCATCACAGTGAAGATGAAAGTAAGAATTAGAATCACAGAATCATTTC
This sequence comes from Cyanoderma ruficeps, assembly GCA_008694505.1. Taxonomy (NCBI): domain Eukaryota; kingdom Metazoa; phylum Chordata; class Aves; order Passeriformes; family Timaliidae; genus Cyanoderma; species Cyanoderma ruficeps. The sequence goes on along the minus strand of VZDJ01007753.1, from coordinate 21,273,209 downwards.
AGCTGGAAAATACCTTTAAGATCATTGAGCCCAACTGAAAATCCAGCACTGCCATGCCCATCATTAAACTATATTCCAAAGTGCCACCTCCAGGGTCGTTGATTCCACCACCTCTCTGGGCAGCCTGCTCCAATGCCTTACAACCCTTTCAGTGAAGAAATTTTTCCCAATATCCAAGCTAAACTTCCCTTGAAAGAACTTGAGGCTGCTTCCTCTCATCCTATTGTTTGTTACTTGGGAGAAGACACCAACCCCCACCTGGTTACAGCCTCCTTTCAGGGAGTTGTAGAGAGTTGTAAGGACCATCCTTTTCTCGGTGCTAAACTACCCCAGCTTCCTTAGCTGCTCCTTGTAAGACTTGTGCTCCAGACTCTTTTATCAGTTTTGTTGATCTTTGGACATGCTCCAGCACCTCAATGTCTTTAAGAGACAAAGGACATAAATCTTTTGGAAAAAGCTTTCATTAAAACAGGTGCTCACCGAACAATTCATTAAATGTGTTTCTGCACTTGGTTAACGATGCTATACACAAGTAAAACAAAATGCTCCATAGAAACACTGTTTTGCTGATAGTGCCTTCTCTCACAAGTGCATTCCTGTGTACATGAAGCATAATGGGGAACAAAAGCTTTAAATCTGCATCTTTTGTAGTCAAGAAAGCACTTCACATAAGAAAAGTAGAAGAACATGAATTATTTATTTTATTCACACTCCCAAGTCTATACCAACATCAGCTGAAAACTATCTCCTATTCTTTGCTGCTTCCCGTATCCATGTGGTGTCTAGGTATGTTTTGGCAAAGAACGCCCTTGAGCAGGGTTTCCATTGCTTACACTACCTAACACCTCCTCATCTGCCCTACTGAAACAAGAAACAAAGTAATCTCATCTCAGAAGGTGTCTAGTCTTAGAGCCTGACTTTGATCCTAGCATGACTAATCAAAAACCAGCTAGTGCTTCTCAATTTTTGACAAAATAATTTACTGCCATCTATGAGTATTTTCTCGTGCATGCCACTCAAACTTCGTGTCCTATATCCATTTAACTGACAATTTTAAAAAAGACTGAAAGTATCTTGTTGGGTGTGACATCTCTTTGATCTCTTATACATAATTTGTTAGTGTATACAATACAATGAACAATTACTGATATTTTGTTTTTAAACCTGATTTTTAAAGAGTTTTTATTCACACAGAGCGACCATCATATAAGAACATGAAAAAAGAATGGGGACATTTACTGGAGAAGACTTGAGCAGTCTGTGCTCTCTCACTTCTCTCTACCCTACTGTAACTAAGTCCCTGCTAAAAAAAGAGACACACAGAAGTTCTTACAAAACGAGAAATTAGGTATTAAGGAAACAGAAATGTGCAGGAGAAGGAGGTGAAAAGCTAGGAGAAAAAAGAATTAAAACTGCGCAAAGCACCTTGCTTTGTCAAGTAAGAAATAAAACATTAACTTCTGACAGATGAAGGAACAACAAAAACATCTCTTCAGAAAAATTGTCTTTAACCACACGTTAGTACTTACTCTGCTTTTGACATCCTTTAGTTTGGGGAGTATTTCCAAACCAAACCCATCAGCTTGACCTCGGGTCCTATTTCCTCCGTTCATATAATTTCCAAAAGCCAGAATCAAACCCAAAATTTCCTTTACACTTTTCATGCTCAGCAAAGCCTGGAAAATGGATACTGGTCTGTAAATCTGGTTGACACAAAAATTCTAATTGCTAATACAAAATATTAATTTTATTTTTGCTAAAGGTTTTTCTTGTCTGGTTTTACCTTGGTAGGTAAGGAAAGATGAAGCTGGTACAATAATCAAAACTTCAAGAGAAACTTTTTTTAGACTATATGTCCCTAAGATACCATGTTTAATGTAATCCATATGAAGCAAATTATATGGCATCAAATACTACGTCAATAACAAAAAGATAAATGGAAGATTTCTAAACATTCTCAGAAGACTTCCATGGTCTTACAGATGTGGAGGTGGTTTATCATGAGTTTGCACAATGCACAGTCAAATGGAGATGTGCTATTTTTGCTGCCACCAGGTTAGACTCAGCCTGACATCAGTCTGGTTCTCACAGGTCTGAAAATTCACATTCCTGGATCCATACTCAATCCAGATATAAGAGGGCTAAGGACTAACTAATTACATGACTCAGAACAGAAAACAATTCTGGAAACATACTGTAGAACTAGTAAATTATTTTCAGTTACATATAAAGACATCTGTCAGTTGACAATCTGAGGCCACAGGCATAATTCTTAACTATGTAGCGTTATACACTGGATAAATCAGTTTCAGTGTGAACTCCTCAGAAGTGAACTGAAGGCAATATGGCTTTCCCTATCTCATACAACACTGATTTTTTTATTTATGCCTCCTTTGGAAATGAAAAAACAAGCAACTACTTCTATTGCAAAGAAATCCAAATGGATAGAGGATGGATACTCTGTGAAAGCAAAGCTGATTAAAAACTAATCTTCAAATTAGAAAAAAACCCAAAAACCCACTTTTCTGGTTAGCATGTTAGACCTTTAGGTCGCTATTTAATTTCTCTCCTAATTTTCACCTTGTCCTACTTTTCATAATTTATTTGTTATAATTTAAAAATCTTGTCCCGAGTCTTTCGTAGTATGGAAATATTAGGTAGAGCTTTGTCTCTTACTAAAAATTCTGCTGTATTAGAGTTACAGAAATTAATAGGTGCCATGGGAAAGTGATAAGCTAATGAACATGACAAGCATCTGCTGGCATCAACAGCAATATGCAAATAAAAGGCAGTCTGCAAGGCCCTGTACTAAGCTTGTCTTATATTTAATTTTTAGTTTATGAAGATTATCTATTACACTACTTAATAGGCAAAGTAATAAAAATCTAACATTTTAATATAAATAAATTTCTATGTACTCCATAGGACATCACACTCAATTCACTTCCCTGCTTCCCTCTTCCTTTTGCTCTTTACAGCAGCTAAAAATTTACTACACTTTTATTTCCTAAAAAGCCAGTAAGCAGGATTAAGGTTCCTCACTTATGGTAAAAAAGAAGCATAAATACTCTAAAATATATTTAAGTTTTAATTTAGCTTTCATTAGGACTTACCTTGGAAACACGAGTCACGATATCTACTTTCCGGTGCACTGACGTTATCCCCTCAGAGAAAACCGACCGGAAGATAATACACTGAGCTCGTTCTGCAAAGTTGGGGATTTGAGACAACTCATAGAGAAATCTGTGGGGAAAAAAGGACTATTAATGAATCTTTATAATTCTTCCCTGTGGGGTACAGAATGGACCAAAGCCTGCAGTGTCATGAAATATATATGCACTCTTTCCTATTTGAATCAAATCTGACAGAATTTATAATTGCCATATTCCTTATGCTAAGAATGCATTAAAAATCCTATTAATATCAAGAAAAAGGCAAGACATTAATCATTATCACATCAGTCCATTAAGTATCATAGTTGCACAGTAATAAACAGAAGACTCTCAAACCAAAATCATTCACTGGAAAAAAAAAAGGAAAATCAACATAGCACTACCTACGTACTAACTTATGCAGTTTTGTTTCTCCTAAAAATGTGCTCAGAAATACAGAACACAATACATTCCCACAAATTTATTTCATAATATAAAATGTCTGAAAGCTTTCTTCTGATTCTCAGCACCAATATTCTTTTTCAAATTTGTACCACACTTTCAATCATTTAGCAGCATGTTTTATGGGAGTACACCTAGCTGTGTGTTTAGCTCTAAAATACTTGCAGAGCATGACTGCCTTCAGTCACTGTTCAGCAAAGTAACTAAGTCTTCACCTGCTCTATATCTGTCCTCACAGGTACATATTCCTCATGACTCTATTGTAGCTTTTTGTCTTTTAACTCTTTGGTAAATAAAAATAAACAGAGGCACATTCAACAACTGTAATTCAGACCTCACAATATGAAAGCATCCCAAAGGCATGGGTAATTCCCCCTTTGCATCAAATTACAAGAGCTTGGCTAATAATGCAAGAAGCTTTAGCATTTCTTATAATAACAATATGTAATAACAATAATCTGCTCTTGGGTTTTGAATTCAGGATTTCAGAGATACACAAGCTTTCTTGAAATCCAGAAGCAAACTTGTCTTTTGCTCCAATATCACTTTAGCATCATTCTTCTAATCTCCTGCCTACAGATATCCTTGGATTCCCCTTAATGCAATGCCAGAGATTTTTTCTACCACACTGAATTTTGGGAAATTCAGTATTCAAATTTATTAGCTTGAATGCTTCTTAACTTTATTTTAATCATTTAAGCCAATACACCCCATTTTTCCAAATTATTTATTTTTTACAATAAATAATATCAGTATGTTTAAATCTGCTTTATATATTTCTCATGCATGCTAGGCTTTGCTGAGTACATAGTGACTGTTTAAGAAATCAGCAGAATTCACCTGTGGCTGGTGTGAAATACTATGTTTTAATTGGAATGTGATTTTTTTGTTTCTTTTTCTTTCTTGCCTGATGAAAAAAACCTACTGTGAGAGAAGGATCAGGGAGGCCCAGCTTGGCTCTTGGACTTAAGAAGTGGGAAAAAAGAAATGCCAAGCTGGTATTAATAAAAATGCTTCCTATTGGGAATGAATGGTATTGCCAGGAAAAAAAAAGAGGGTATTTTGCACTGTGTGTGAGAGAAACAAAGGAAAGAAAAAACAAACTGCTTCATTAAAGTTCTAACATACATACAATTAAAAAGTTCAAATTTAAAAAGTCAAATGACACATATTCTTGCCTTCCTGTGGAAAGAGAACTATTTCCCACTATCGAATACAATGTCATTGCACTGAGAGTTAAAAGAGCATCAGCATAAAAAGAAGATGTCTCCAGATTCTGGAATTCAGAGTATCCAAAGTAAATATCCAGACAGAACGCTTATAACTGAAATTTGTCACAAAAAAGAATCCTAGTGACTACAAATGTAGCTGCTAAACAAAAAGTCATACCATGAAACTATGGCTGTCACAGATAAACGACCAATTCAGATGGATAAGACTTAAGAAGAAAAAGAAACATTTCAATTTTACTCCAAGAAAAGTACAATTTTGACTTAAAACAATGACAATGTGGCTGTGACATAGCTTTTGGATGGGTTTTTCACTACTACAATTCTGGTGACCTGAAATGAACACAGAAAATATGTGTTTATATGTGGTACGTGGTACTCCTCTCTTTCAGAAACCGTAACTAAAAAATGCATTTCCTTGAAAACTCCTTTAGCCTACCAGAATCTTGCAGTTAAGGACTTGAGTGAACTTTCAAGCCAGGCATGTTGTTATGGTGTTAGTGTAAGAGAGCATTCTTGCAGAAGATGGACATGGAAGGCTGATTCTAAGAAGCTAAACTAATTTTCAGATCACATTTATCCACATTTGAAGAATATAAAATTTAGAAACAATTTTTTGGGAAAAAGATGTCTAATCCTGCAAGCTTCTAAGTATGACAGCAGAATTCAAACTGAAGTCCAACCAGAGTTGTCTTCAAAGAGAAGCAATTAGCATTACTAGGACAGTGATTATAAATTGCTCCCTATTTCCTGAATCAAGCTACATTCCAAACAGTACCATATTTTGTTACTATTTCCTTTATTAGTACTTATTTCTCAGTTGAGAGCCCTATATAGAAAATATACTACAGCTAAATGGAGTCTCTTGGAAACTAGCTATAGCATCTGCATCCTGCTAGCAAAGCCCCAAACGATGGCCAATTTTGCATATAAATCTTTAATGTGGCAAGTAATATTAGCATTTTAACAGCTATTAACATGAAATATAATTTAGCATGGTACTGTTATGTTGCTGTCATACTTAAGAGTTTGTGCCAAAGTTGACATACAAGCAAGACGAATAAAAACCATGTGTACAGAAGATCAGTGATGCCACTAAAGTTTTTTATTTGTCTGGTAATCCAAGTACGTAAAGGTCTCCTTTAGACTTCAGTGAACTCAAATCTAAGGTTTCACTACATGAATGACTACTGTTAGTATGTGCAGCCATTTGATAAATTATTTCATTTACACTTTTGTTTTGATCCTCATTAAAGACAATATATGAGGCTTATGCCCAACAGCAAATATTTTTAATTACACATACAAATTTAGCACTTTTCTATATTTAACCTTTTATGGAACTAATAAGTAAAGCACAGCTCCAACAATTCTCCAGTTCAGTTGACATAGAGGCTGACTGAGACAACAAAGCCAGAGGCACATGATCTACTGAGTTTTCAGAAAACACATTATTTTGAACGTCCAACAAAATTTACAGAAGTGCATAAAGCAAATTGTTTTCCCCTTAAGCTACCTTTTAAAAAGCTAGTTTTCTTAACCTATGTAATTTAATTATAGGGTAAAGATGGGATACACTAAGACTTGTAGAAAGAGCACTGAGGAATAATTGATAAAAAAATAGCTTTTGTCTTTGATACTACTGCTTCACTCCGAACCACCAGGCACAACTGCTTAATTTACAGTTCTTAATTATGGAACAATGATAGTATAAATCCAGCTTTGTATTTAATTAAGATTAACCTCTCTCCACTGTAAGTCACAAAAAAGACAACCTACGATAACCCTAGAGCTCTACAAGATTCATATTCTCCAGGAGACAAAATGCATTCGTATTTATTTGACTTGGACATACAGCAAACAGACTGCCAAAGATTCAAGCTCTGGAAAACATCAGCTAGCCACACAATATATCCTTATGCCCTAAGCCAAGGCAATGAAAGCCATGGATATGGGATACAAAAGCAAGCTAGTATATAAGCTTTATAGATATTTTTCTTCTTAAGACTTACTAAAGAACAATAGCCTCTCTTCATCAAGAGTAAGATAAAAGCCTCATCACCTAATATTAGCCTATTCCTTAGCATTCAGTCACAAATGAGTATTCAGCTGCCTCAAGCAAGGAGAAAAAGAAAAAAAAATCTGCTCCTCATCATTAATATTTTAATGGGAAAAAAAGGTACAAAAATACAGTAATTCTGATATTAACCAATCATATACTATCTCTATTTCAGTTCTTCCTCCCCCTACCCTTTCTTACACCAGAGACAGCAGAAAAGACAAAAACAAACAAGATGGAAATGGAAACATGATGACAGAGAGGCCTCTGGGAAGGAAGAATCAAAGAAGGTAAGAGTACAAAAGAAAAAAGCAGTGAAGTAGCAGAAGACAAAAAACACTGGTAGGCCAACATCAGAAATCAAATGTATACACAAAAATAAAATTCAGGATTACAGTTCTGTTCATAAATTCTTGAGGACTCTTTCACATCAGTCTAAGGTGTATTGCCACAGAAGGAGCAACATTTAAGTTTTTCATCCTAACAGTTGTCACTAGCCACAACAGTTACAGGAGAGGAACTGTGACATCAGTCTTCAGGGAACTTGACCAGAGTGTACAAGGTGTCTTTGGCCATAGGATCAACACATACCCTCTGTTCATGCAGCTCTTTCAAATAATTAACAACCAAAATCAGTCTGACCCTGATATGTTTAATATTAATTAATTAAATTAATTAATTAAATGCTCTAAGGGAAGGATAAGTCATTTAGAAATGTGAGAATAGGAAAAAAAATTCTTATTGATTTAAGGCCATGTATTTTATCAGTTCTGGGGGTCGAAGTTGATGTAGTAAACTCTGCCACGTCTGAAAAGGTTTTGTGATAAGGGCAAATTTTTTCATCATGCCTTGAAATACACAAGGTTTATAATTTTAGAAAAGCTCATAATTACCAAGAATTATGTATCAAAAGTGCTTTCAACATATAATCAAAGAACTACATTATATAATGACAAACTATTAAAAAAAATACTCTTACTGTTCTGGTTTATCCAGAAGCTTCAGTTCCTCCTCTTTTGAATTCTGATAATATTGCTTGATTTTCTCCAGTTCATCCTTTTGTGCTCTCTGAGTGAATCGATATAAACTAATTAGTCACTAATTAATAAAAATTTTATAAATTAATACTTTACCTCTTTGCCTGCAAGCAGCAATTATGCTTTTTTCACTGAGAAATATTTAGACTATGCAAAAGAGCAATGCTTAAATTCCATCAGTGCCTTATACGCCATTTACTACGCAGGACATCCCCCAGAGTCACACTATGTGCCCAAGTATATTGTCAAAATACTTCTTGAACTCTTGTCAGCCTGATTCTGTGACCACTTCTCCAGGGAGCCTGTTCCAGTTCCCAAACACCCTCTGGGTGAAGAACCCTTCCCTAACACCTAACCTAAATGTCCCCTGACATGACTTCAGGCCATTCCCTCAGGTCCTATCACTGCCACCACAAAGAGAAGATCTTCCCCTCTTCCCCTTGTGAAGCTGCGGGCAGCTATGAGGTCTTCCCTCAGCCTCCTCCAGGCTGACAGGCCAAGTGACCTCAGCTGCTCCTTGTATGTCTTCCCCTCAAGGTCCTTCACCATCTTCATAGCCCACCTTTGGATGCTCTCTAACACTTTATATCCTTTTCATACTGTGGCTCTCTGAAGTGCCCCCAGCACTTGAGGTGAAGCTGCCCCAGAGCAGAGCAGAGAGGACAATCCCCTCCCTTGCCTGGTTGGCCATGATGAACCCCAGGACAGGCTCGGCCCTCCTAGTCGCCAGGGCACTGCTGACTCATGTTCAGCTAGCCACAGACCAGGACCCCCAGGTCCCTTTCAACAGTTTTTCTCCAATGTTTCATTCCCCAGAGTTGCTCCATCCCAGGTGCAAAGTCTGTCACTTGTCTTTTTTAAACTTCAGGTGGCTAGGGATTGCACAAGCTTCTGATTTGTCAAGGCCTCTCTGCCTTCAAGGGAGTCAATGGCTCCTCCCAATTTAGGATCAGCACTGAACTTAATACATATTCCAGTCCTGTGTCCAAGTTGTAAATGAAGTTGTTGAAGAGCACAGGGCCTAGGATAGAGCCCTGCAGAACCCCACTAGTGACAGGTCAGGAGTCTGGTGTCACCCCATCCACTACAACCCTTTATGCCTGACCCATGAACCAGTCGCTCACTCATCACAGGATGTGTTTATCCAACATTTTGTCCAACAGGACATTTTATCCAACAGGATACTGTGAGAGACAGCACCAACATCTTTACTGAAATCCAACAAGATTACATCAGCTGGCTTCCTTTGGTCATAGAATAACCAAATATGTTGATTTGAAAGGAACCCATCAGGATCGTTGAGTACAACTCCTGGCCCTGCACAGGACGCCCCAAGAATCACACCATGTCCCTGAGAGCATTGTCCAAACACTTCCAGTTGACTGGGACCTCTCTAGATTCCCAAGAGCATTCCAAAATCATCAAGAAATGCCTCATAATGACATCACCTAGCTCTTTGAATATTCTTGGATGAATTCCATCAGGCCCCACAGACATAAAGGGATCCAGCTGGAGCAGCACATCCCCCACAAGTTCAGAGTTGACTGGGAGTTGATCAATCTCCCAGTCATGGTCATCCAGCTCAGGGCACTGGGAGCCCTTCAGCCCATCATCGGTGTTGATGACAGAGGCAAAGAATGCATTAGACTTCTCTTGGTCTCTGTCTATGTCCCTGTTTGTGAAGTGGCCATCCTCATCCTACAACGAGCCGATGTTATTTTTATACTGCCTTTTGCCATTAACATATTTAAAAAACCCTATTTTTATTGTCCCCCACAGTTCTGTCCAGCTTCAACTCCAACTGAGCTTTGCACAATCAGCACAAATTTTCTCTCTAGAGTGGCAAGCAGCACCTCTCTATTCCTCCCGCATCAGCTGACCTTGCTTCCACTGGGCATACACCATTTTTTATGCCTTGGCTCCAAAAGAAGATCCCAGCTCAGCCAAGCCAACCTTCTTCTTCGTCTGCTGGAATTCTTACATTTAGGAATTGCCTGCTCCTGTGCCCTTCACGAGGTGTTGTTTGAAAAATAATCTGCACTGATAGCCCCAGAACCTTCGTAAGCATTTTCTCAGGGGCCTTTACTCACTAGTTCCCTGAGCAGCCTGAAGTCTGTGTCTGAAATACTTTGGTGATTAACCATATTTTTACCCCACCTTTACTTACATTTTCATATAGGGCTTCCAGTGTCTCCAGATCTACTACGGAGTCATCAACACACAATATAGCTGTATAGAATACAAACACAAATTAGACACTGGAAAACATAAATTAAAACTTCAATTCTTTTTCCTGTGAAATGTAACAAGGGTTCCAACCTAGATACAGGACATATATGTACCCAGTAAATATTTTTTTATTTTCAGTATTTTATTTTTGTTCTGATGTCAAATCACAGCACTCCTGCAAGAATGTTCTATAAACTCTGTCTCAAGAGAATAGAGTTCTACTTTTTCTCTCCAATATAATCAGCAGTCAAAGATGTGACCAGTCAAGTAACGAGTTGATTGTCTAGCTGGCCAGGCAGGATAACATGAGAGCAACTGATACCAGATTTCATGTTAGCTTAGAAGGCTGGATAGGAAGGAATTGAGAGTGAGGGTATTTAAGTCTCCCTGTGTGCATGGGAAATCAGAGAGATATGCTTGTCTAGCAGCTAGCAATCTTGGTAAGTAGACAAGTAGACAAACTTTCAAGGTTTTCAACTTATAAATTTGCAAGCACAAAAGACTGTGCAACAGTTTTTAAGTTATCTTCAACAAGTTCACATTTAAGTTAGCTTTATCTAATAGAAAACTAATCACATGACAATTTACAGATAAATACTTCTCAATACCACACAGACAAGCATGATGTATACTCTTCAGTGATTAATTATGCTTCATTACTAAAAATGAGACGTCTCAAAATGTTTCCTATCTTAGTTCCAAATATTACTGTGTTTGGAATATATGATACAAGTGCTTCCAACATTTGCAAATCCGATTACGATTTAGGCAATGTACTGGAACTCTTCTGAAAACGAAATGGGATTGTTTCATGGTGCTTTCTAACACACTCTAATGTTAAATTCCAGTAACCTGAGAGATGAACAATGGAATGGAAGTAACTCTGGATGTTTAAATTTTCTGAAACTAGCTTTTCCTAAAGATTCATAAGGGGACTAGGCACAATTTTTGAACTCATGACTTACGCTTATATATTACTAAGAACATTAACCCCAAAAGAATCACGCACATAACCAGTGAGATGTTGTTAGCTACTATCTGATAACTTTTAATTATTTATTTTTAATGTATTACATTTCCTCAAATGATCCTTGACTGCTTATGAATTTAGAGGATTTTAAAAGCTCTTGCTGCATTTGTAATCCATGTTTGAAAGGGGCAAGGCACACATCTTTAAATAATTATTTAAATGCAATAAGCTTTCGCCTGCTCTACCACCTACCCCATGATTTTACATTGTGAAATCAACCAGCAGGCTAGTAAATTTTCTCTGTGGCAGGCTAATTAATTTCATTAAAAGGTCCAGTGACATTGAGAATGCTTTAAAATTCTGCCTGTCAATTATGATTCCATCTGTTGACATTACACCTAGGTTAGAAGTAAAGAATCACACAGAAGACAGTATCAATGAAAAAAGCAGTATTTCCAACCATTTTTGTCTTACTGGAAAGACTCAAAACCCTCAAGACTGTAACCAAATGTAAAAATTGACAAAAATCTTTGTTTAAAGAAAAATCCTTAGGGTCTGAATTCATGAGATTATCTCATCTCCCGCAAGACAGTTCCAAGAGTGGCACCATCTTCTGTATCATCCAATAAAATTTCAAAAGAACCTAAGAGATGAGATATCTCTTGGAAAATTAGTTTCATAGTCCAATGTATTTAATTTTTAAGATTAACAATATGCATACTGAGTTCAGAAACTTCCCCTTGTGGTTTAACTTTTATCCTATTTTACCATATTCTGGTATCTGCTTACAAGGAGAAATTTACTTGTCCAGAGCTGTCTAGAAAAAACAACTTATTGGAGGCAATATAAACATACTAGAAATGCAAAGCACGTAACTGATAGTCACATTTTTACGTACAGATCTATTATGATGACAGGAAGTAGTTGGATAAAAACCCACTTTAATAAGAATATCAGGAGTTACACACCTAGCTGAATATTTTCGCCAGATATTCATCACCAAAATGGCCCCAGAATCACAAAGTGGGTTTTAACGCTCTATTATGTTATCCATGTTTCTGTACTCAACATCAGATCTAACAAATCAGCATTGCTTTCAAGTAACATGATAAAAGTGTTTGTGATAAAACCAATGAAATACAATCTGTTAAACCACATTTTTAATAGAATTAATAATAATCAATTTTAAATGAGTTATTTCCTCTCTTGGAGAGAGCATGTGATTGTAGAAAAATACTCAGAAAATATTTTCTGATTTACTTGCTATACAACCTGTACTGCTATTATTGGCAATGCACAGACAGACAATTGCAGTTAAAAATCAAGCCATGCAGCTGTATGGATGTCAATGTATGTGGAGACACATTCCTAGTAAGTCAGAAGTACTGCCAAAATCCACAAAACCTCCTTTATTTCATCTTTATACATTTTAACTTCTTAGCCCTCTTTTTCTTCATTCAAACTGATTGAACTGAATGCCATGCACATTTGGAGCAGAAGACAAAAATGAAAACATGCAAATTTATGAAGATCAGGCCATTTTTTTGAAAACAAAGCATTGATTTTGAAAAGCTGGAAGAAATCCCCAAATTCACAGTTGTCTTCAAATTCTACTTATTCTTAAAATACGGCATGTGCAATAAATTCATAGTATTTTGTGTAAATTAGCTTGAATTGGGACAGCTTAAAAAAACCCATTGCACTAGATCAAAGAAAGTAATTATTTTGATTTTCACTTAAAGTTACAAAAACAAAACCGACTTATATGAAAAACAAAACCAACTTTTAATCATATGTATATTAACTATTAATTGTATTCATCAAAAATGAATACAAACTTTGGTATATTTTTCAAAATGCTCTTCCTGATACATTGAATTTAACCATGATACTTTACTGCTTTAAATCTCATTATACCCGGCTTATGTAAGTGTAAGTAATATAGGTGAAGTATCATAAATCTACAAAAGAGGCTCCAAAACAATTAATAGCTATTACAATATCAATCATCATCGGTGGTTTTTACTTTCATCTTGCTTTCTAGTTAGCTGTCTTCCTTACACTGTCAGTTCAGTTAGAATATTTCACCTACACCTCACAATATGCCAAAAGGAAGTAGAGTCATGCTGTGAAAAGCTGGTAATTTTATTGGGTTCCTCTACCTTTAAAAATCTGTTACTTGGCCAAGTCTGGTTTCTGAGATCCTTTTTTGCAGGGAAATTGAGGCAAACATTTTTATGTTGCCTATGGTGTCTGCTCACAAGAAGAAGAATTTATATACACGAGGATCATTAGTGCAGGGTTGCACCCATTAGGATATAATAACCGTCAGCTAGGACAAAAAACAGATCAGCATCATGCATTCAAACTAATAGGCACACATAAAAATACTTGCCAGCTACATTTCACATACTAAGAGCATTTTGAATATAAACTTATACCGAAGGCTTTTAACACACTAACTTCTAAGAAATGAACTTAACAGATTCCCTGCTGCACAGATTTTTCACATATTCTGATCAATTAAAAATGTAAAAACAAAATGAAGTGAGAATTTAAAGCATACTGGGTGTAGTCTACATACGACTTTAGAACTTAGAGCTTCAGTATGAAAAATACACTTATCTCCTGTAAATCAGCCTAAATACCAACAGTCTTAAGGCTGAATCTGATATACAGCCTCACTCCTACTAAACACATTTTGGTTAAATCAGGATTTAAGTGCTGCTGACAGAGCTTACATACACTCACCAGTATCAAACCATTTAATATGACAATTAGACTATGAGATATGAAGAAACCACCTTTGCTGCCCTCAAATGATTAAAAAAAAGTACATTATTTTAATAAAAGGAGTTTCCCAAAGCTACATTTAATTGACCTGGAGGTACTTAGTTGTTTTATGTACTGTGTTCTGCTGAGTAAGGCTTGATTTCATGGGAATGTGCAGCCCGTCATTGGGAAATTAAAATGAAATTGTGACTGACCTAGTCAATTAGAAAATGACTGTTAAATACTTGGCAAAACTGTCTGTAATATCCAAATCCCTCTGGTTAACTTCTGAAAAACTGACATGTTACCAACTTACTTAAAGGTTTTCTCCAGTATCAACTGCCATGCAACAACAAAAAAATATACATAATCAAGAAGCACCATGGACACAATGGAGGTTTAGAAGACTAAGAAAGCTTGAATCCTGCAAGAAGTCATGAACAAAAGATTCTGGCACTAATGGTAACCTACCCACAATGGATATCCAAAACAGATCCATAAAAATGTATGTTGTGAATTTTCCCCAAAAAGAGAAAAAAGATTTAATTTTAAATAAAATCGTTTTCCAACTTCTGAGATGGGCATGCAACTATTTTTATACTTCATGCATAGTATAAAGAATATATACATTACATACATGTAATATTTTGAGTAGGTGGGAAAGTTATACAACTTTGGAACAAGAGTTTAGATGTGCCATAAGGCATAACTTGCATTAAGACAATGCAAACCTATTTATATACCTTCTATGGGCTCTTATTAGAGCAATCCCAGGATGATTAGAAATACAATACTGAATCAGAATGGTTATTAGACTGATCATCAGTCTGGTTGGGTTAATCTACCGTTCACATTCCACCAATTTTTTACTCCCGCATGCTGACAATGAAGGGGAAATCATGAAGTTGAAGGAAACCAGTCAGACACTTCACGTTTAGCATTAGAAATAATCTCTATGCTAAGGATAATTGTTAAGTTCTCCCTTTTTTCATACAGGCTATATACTGTCAGCCTTGTAGTGCTACAGCACAGGTACTAGGGCTTTGGTAAATGTAGCAGCAAAGTCTGCAGCTGTTCTGTGGGGAGTCATACTGCACTTTACTACCACAAAGAGTACAATAAGCTATTAACTGTGCATCTGATGTCATCCACCATATCTCAAAGATTTAGTCCCATGGAAAATATACCAGCATGTATACCAGCGGATCATCTAATTAATGTGCTCTGACAGCATTCAGGGATATTTGACAGTGAAATATTTCCCCAGTGTACAGAAGCAGAACTTCTGGTGCCCCACAACTTCAGTGGCAAAATGCAGGTACTATGAAGGCAGGGAGGGATTTGGGAGAATCACTCTTTTGAACATATAGATCTACATTTTATTTACATCCCACTTTCTGTAACTAAAAGTTTGTGCCACAATGGTGCCAGTTAACTCTTGTACAAGGATCTCAGTAGCCCGTGGAAAGTCAGCACAGATGACATACACTGCAGAAAGGACTATCATTATGTGTTTTCCAGGGCACTGCAATTGCCAGCTACTATTTTGGAACCGTCTCAGTGAGTGGAATGTTGTCCTATAAAAAGCTGGGACAAGGACCCACACAGTGTTTTCACATACAGCTATAATCAGCATTTCCCATTTCCCACAAACAAAACTGAAACACCTCACTGTGGAGCGAGTTGTAGTATTTTAACAGCAAAGCCACACAAATAGTGTTGATCCACAAGTTTGTCTCTCAAGTTGTACTATTTTAGTTGAACAATGACAGGAAAAGACAGAAATGGATTGATACACAGATTACTTCTCTAAGTGTGGACACTTAAAAGTTTACCTAAAAAGTGATCCTCATTTCTTTTTATAAAGGTTTTAAGAAAATGCAGAGAAGCAGCCTTAAAAATAACCTCAAACCTATGCACAATTTGATTATTGCTGTTTTTCTTTTCAATATACAGATTCTATATAGCATACTGAGTCAGACAGATTTTCTGCCTGCTTCTGCTCAGGAAATGAGTAATATTAATAGTGGTCAAACAAAAAACTTTGTTGCCCTCACCAGTACCAGATTCACCAGTGTTCTCAGAATACTGATGTACCTAGGATTTGTTCTCTCCCACTGAACAAAAAGCTGAGTATTAGGACAGGTGCAGCAAGACAATGTCAATTTTCCCTGTGCACCATGTAACACCAACACTACCCAAAATAAGTATTTAGTTTTATGCTGTCTTCTTCTTAGACTCTACTCAGAAGCAGTATGGATATAAACTTCATTCTCTTAAGTGAACATGTGTGTGAGATCCCCCTCCTGAAGTGTGGTGGCTGGCACATTATCAAATGCAAACTCAAACATCTGGATGCCAGATATGGTCACTTGCTTGTTTTGCACTACTGAGTTATCTACAGAATATGCTGTGAAGCTATGTACTTTGATTTGAGAGGATAATCCTCATGATGCAGAAATCTCACACTGTTTTAAAGGAAGATGTGATTTTTCTTGCGGTTACTCTTGTTTTGTCCTTTTTATAATTTTGCATGCATCTGTATGCACAGGGCAGTTCATTTGAGAATTTCTCTACCTGTATTCCATAACTGCTACTTCACATAGACTAGTAAGTACATCATACATAGACAGTCCATTCATGTGTATATGACTTTACAACAAACATGGTCATAAAAGCTTGAAATAAAAATTAGATTTTTTTTTTCACTTTTGACTTTCTTTCGCTTCAGGTTTGTACATTCTTTGTTCTAAGAGGTCAAAGGCTATTAACTTTTCCCTGTTTTTCATGTACTGAATTATGCCATGGAAATTGGCGTGAAAAAAGAGATGAGTGCTTAATTAGTATGTTCTTAGAGGTAGCTCTTTGCAACTTCGTTGTAAAAAAGACAAAAAAACCCCAACAAGTTGGCACTCATGACCCAATGATTACATGCTTTTTTTGGTTAGGTTTCCATGTGCCATTTAGCCTATTGGGAGTTTTTTTCATCCATTGATTGAATTGATTGCATTGATTACAGCAGTCTTCAAATAATTTGTCTTGTGACAGGCAGGATTGCCCACATATTTAAACTACACAAAATACTATGGAATAAACAGACATTAAAAACAGAAACAAGCATAATTCTACTGTTGTCTTCAGAGTAATTTACATTTCTAAAAGTCCTCTCTACAGAACAATGTTTTCCCTGAGTTTTGTGAACTGGTTTTTCACCCTAGATAGTCTCTGAACACAGATTTTGATTAGAATCAGTCAGACTGCTTTGTTAGTATGTTTTTTAAAAAGTTCCACTAATGGTATTCCCAAATCCTGATGGTAGCTCCTAGCTGTTTCCATATGCAAGAAGCAGCATATCCTATTGCTGCCTTGAGCAACACATGTGGTGACAGGCCAGTCATTTGCTACCTCAGACAAGAAAGGGCGATGAGTTTTAAACTTTTCTTCAGTGACAGCACTTGTTTTGGTGTCTTTCTTCTACCAACACTCTAATTTTCGTTGAACTTGTAGGACTACATTAGCTATGTCTACAACTACAAGTAATGTAGTCTTTAGAAATGGATTTGAAGACAGCAACAGTTTGCACTATACGTGTTTCAGGGAGTTTTAACTATCTCTGATCTGACCCTGGGGAATTTAGAGCCTGGAGACTGATGGCATGCTCCTAAAGCATATATTCTCATTTGATTTGATTCTGAAGGATGTTTGTGCACTGTGAGACTGCTCTGCATTGCTCTGCAACACAAATACAGCAAACAGGACAACTGGTACATGTGATTCTAAAGTCCACTGCTGACTCAAGCTAAAAATGCTATTGTATATATACCCAAATATTTGGGTCTTACCATTCTCTTAGATACGATATAAATCGGCCAGAAGATTTCAAAAGCTACACAAGTACAGCAAACAACCGAGAGAGATAGAGATGCTCTATTTTAGTAGAACATCATGGCATGGAAAATAAAACCCATCTCTGATGATCCGTAAGAATATTACCCGGTTTTTGTAATAAAGCTTCTATCCTGTCCCTATGCTGATGACATTTCTGCCAGCAAATTATTCAGACCTTTAGTAATAGCAGTTTTTTTCCATCTCATTCTGATACCTTTCACACAATACTGGCAGGCACAAAGTTATTCCTTCTTTTCCTTATTCCTCTGCATCCCAAGAGACATCTGTAAGCCCTTGTGCTTTTAAAGTGCTACATGCTCAAAGGCTCTTTTGAAATTAATAATAATCAATGCCAGCAGCATCTCAACACCCTACCCAGTATTTGCATGTGATGGAGGGAAAACAATAGCAAAAAAGGAGACATCAACTTGAGTTGTTCCAGCAGTTGTTTTAAATGGTGAATATTTTCCTTTTCTTAATGTGAAAAAGAAATAAACAATATCCTTAAACAATATCTTTTCAAATCCAGAACATAAGCAGACTCTCAATTACCCCCGTGTTCTGAAAAATCTCTATTTCTCTACAGCTGTATTGGCAAACTCAAATAATTTCTACCAGTAATGGAATTTACAACTGACTAACCCCACACTTTGTAAAATGCCATCCAGTAATTCTCTTGCTGATTCTTACATGGCAACATCAGTTTGGGATATACTTCTTATACTGTTAATGAAGCAAAATGTAAATATTAGAAAATTATGACTGCATGTTTGAAGCCCAAAAGATTTATGTGTAAACCTTTCATTTAATTCCTGTTGGTGAACGACTTGCTTTAGAAAAAGCAGGGAACTGCACGGAAGGAATATGAAAACACTGTACCAAAAGTGTTATGCTAACTATAAAGGTACAGAAAGAATTGTATCTAAATTCAATTCTAGTTTTTAGGCGAAACTTTTACATGTACTGGAATATATTGGAAGAATTATTTTTCTGGTAGTTTAGGAGATTACATTCAAAACACATTCTGCATTGTCAGAAATCATCTGAGGGCTATGACAAAATACTCATGCAAGTACAATACACATTAAGTGTAAGAAACACTTACCTTGTTGAATATCCTTCATCTCCAAGTGCAAACTTGATATTAAAATTCCCACAGTTTGAGACCGTTTTCCATCCAGCAATTTGATAATCTAGAAAAATGATGCAAAATGACCTGAGATCAAGGGAACACTCTACAAAGGATTCAGTCACTTTTATAACAGAAGCTAATCTGTGAGGTGAATTCAATATTTCTCCTAACATCAAGCCCTTCTATTAACTAAATGTGGTAGTAAGACCTTCATCTCATCTTTGTGGTATGCACCTTAACAAATGAATTGTAAGACTGAATTCTCACCAGGTCTTCTAAAGAACATCACCTCTTACTTGTAGGATGCTATTAAGCAGGAAAAGAAAAAGGCACATCAAATATTTATTCTGGAATATGTTTTTTCCCCCTATTTATTTAAATGATTATTAAGAACTATAAAAGACACAAAGTCCTCAGTTTGTCTGGTAGTTTACATTTCAGTGTGAACAGGCTTATGTCTATTTTTTCAGCAAAGAATCAATTCCTGACCAAGAAGGAATTCTTCTTCAATTAGAATTTTCTTTTTATGCCCTCTCAACACTACTTCTGGAACTCTGGGCACTACTCAAAGTATTTCTTTTGCCCATGTCTGAATGCGCTTACTCCATACTGTTGAGACTCCACAGGGATTTCAGGATTTTTTTCACATTTGGGTACAGATATCTGATAGTGTAATATACTGATATTCAGACAATATTACTTTCTGATGTCAGTTTAGGGGAGAAGAAGAAAGAGGAGGAAGGGAAACCTTATTGTTATTTTGGCTGGTTGAAATTAGTTATAAAGATGGGGATCAGTGTAGTTCAGATGTTAGAAATGTGAAAAAAAATTTCCCACGATGTCTGGGCTATTGGTATTTGTGATTTTGATTTATTTCATAAGGAAGACATGACAGGAGCACATCACAAAATGCAATACAGACACAAGTTCTTCAAAAATACAAAATGTTCAGATCCAAGTAGATGGCTTACTTCACAGTGTTGATTTACAAAAACTATTAAAAATACTAACTTTTACACAAAATTAAAACTAATAGCTATGTTTTCCCTAAATTATATTCTTAGTATTTGAACACTATTTAATCTATATTTCTCCAATTTTAATTTTAATATTTAAATCAAAGGTGGCACTTATATTTGGATATTTAATAACAGCAAAAACTTAAAGCAACTGTTATGCCTCATTCCTGGAATACTTTTATTGATGCTCATATCAGAGACCATTAACTGACAAAATTTATACTAATTCATAAAAATGCTTCCTACCTGTGTTTTATGTGATTTACAAATATTTACAATGAAAATACCTAGTCACTCATCTACAAAAAACTAAATTTTTGGACAAACAGAGGAAAAAGCGAAATGATACTGACATTTTCATGTGAAAATGAGAAGTTAGTTCTTATTTAGACTACTGAAATCAGAAAATACATGCACAAATTGGAATACATGCTCTCTTCAACAAATAGCTGACAGATATTTTAAGTCCTTCTAGTAGGTACTCAATAGTAAACTTATGTTAAAGTAGATAGTGCATATTTTCTGTCAAAATTTGAAAAAAATCTGTCCTGAGAGTTTTTTCTGCCTATGCGTACAGCACATATGATGGATATTAAGAAATTATTACTATGGAAAGTGCTTTGTTCAAATGACAAAGAATTCAGGCTCTTTATCGCCTCAGTACATAACCGGACAAGATGATTTTCCTCAAATTTGCCTTAAATGAATGCTGTGGAAGCATCAAATCCTGTTGGCTGATTCTTCTGAGCAAATATAAGTAACTGCTTGGTTTATCATGGTCATTTCTGAAGCTTTGCATGAATTTGCTGAACTCCACAGCACATTAACTTCTTACAGGGATAATTACAGGTTTGAGCAGTATGCAATTTGTACAGCGTTCACTGACCTCCAAGCTGACCTTGTTCAGGGCAAATTCAGAGGTTGTCATAAACGCCATTAGACACGCCTAGTTTGAGGCAAAACCTTTCCAGACTATAGCTGTTGTAGACAATACGACATTTGAAATCATTGCACTGAAGTATTTGTAGGTGCTAATATACTCTCTAGATATGATCAAACTAGCTCATATCACTAAGTAAGACCCCCCCCTTCAACAATTTATGAAAAAACCCCTTAAAGACAGCCCTATATAATTTTAAAAGTTTAACCAGAGATTAATGATTTAAAACGGCAACTGACTGTACGGTCACATGCATTTTAGACAAATGTACACATGGTCACAATTACCAGGCATCAAACTGGATGCAGACTACCTGAAATAGCTTCAACCAAGTAACTGAAGGCTAGTACTTCACTCATTAGGGAGCAAAAATCGAGGACCATGACAACAGAGTAGCTTAAATTGAGCATAAAACTACTTCAAACCCATAGTTATAATGCTAAATATTACACTGGAATTTTGTCATAGATTTTTAGAATCAATGTGGAACTTGAAACACTTTGCAGTTAAAATATATAATCAGTAGTAAAACAGAGAATTTATTTTCAAAGATACTAATTTTGTCCCAAATGATGGTTATTCTGGCAAAGTCACTAAGGGGGAATATCATGAGAGTGTGAGTTCCAAATTGAGAGGAGACACAAAAAAAATCAGCACTTTTTCAGTTCAGTAAAAACATAAGGCAAATAATAGGAAAGTTTGTAAAGACTCTGTTGAACTATTTAGTCTATGCTTTTAAAAGACAAGTCACTGATCACCTCTCAGCATATTGGGACTTGCTTGTAGGTGGCAGGGACAGGTAAGCAGCTACAATCCAGCTGACACCAGCTGATGCTGCTATGCCAGTGGTGGGGTTTGCCAGCTGCTTTTTGCTTCTCCAGACTACGAATGTATTGTGATGGATGCAGCATCTTCTGTTTTAGTGACAAAATTGTGACTGCTGGTGATAATGCATTTAATTCACTAATCCAGAGCATTATTTGCTTTTTTTGGTTTTTCTTTCCCCCAAGTGTTTTTTTAATGTTATTAAGTCAGCTGATTTTCTGTACACAAGTGGTCTCATCCACATCTTTCATATCTTTATAATCTAATTTAAAAGTGAAGATATAAAGCTTAAATACGCTAATAAATTATTCTGTCACTTCCATTAGAAGGTGTTCCTCTAATGTAGCCAGAAATGTACTTTATTAAATACTATACAACAGACTTTACTGTTTTGTATAACTGCAATGTCTACATTCTGTCCAGGACACTTACTGGTGCTGAAATCTGAAGAGATTCAGTTTACTTTAGTGATTAAAAGCTAAATCCTTCCTCCTGGTGGTGCATGGATTCCTTCCATAATATTGAAATGTACTGAGAAAAGCCATAAGCTAAAAAGCTGTCCTGCACATTACAGCATTTCCCTCCATCCCCACTCACTACCTTTTACAGCAAATCAACAGCCTGGACCCATGAATGGATTGCTGAAACCCTGTTCAAACACAGCCAGACTACCCTGTACAAGACGCCAAACTATGCCCCTCAAGCCATTCTGCATAGAGACTCCAAGAGCTACCAATGAAATTTCAGAAGTTTAAGACTAGACATTATCTCTCATATTCCTATTCAAGGGAGAGCTGGATTTGACTGTTTTCCTTGATGTGGATGAACCATAGCTTTATATTTTTTGAAGTCTATTTACAATTTTGTTAGCTTGAAAACACCATTACTTTCAGCATTTTTCTGAAGTATATACAAACCTAATTGGTTAAGTTCAAATAGGAGGTATGAAATGAGCTTGTAAGAAACTTATTTCAGTATCTTTACTCCTATCAGAACTGCAAAAATAAGAAAAACCACAAAATAATTTGGATAATTTCTACATTCGACATGACTTCAGGACTTTGTGATAGACAAGGAATGCCAGTCATTTTTCTCAGCAAAGAATAAAATATAAAAAGAAAGTGAGAGTGCCTCAGAAGAGCACGCACTAGCATTTTACTACTTCTGCTTAAGTTTGAACACTGTTTATTATCTTATGCAGACAGCTGAAGACAGTCATTGTGCTCCAACCCGGCAAAGCTTCCAACACTTTCTGCAATATCTGCCCTTCTTGTGGAAACACAAAATTTATTAATTGCAATTCCTCGTTTAGTTAGATGGACAAAAAACTTGCTGACAGGCATATCCCTTTCAGTTAAAAAAATGCAATTCACTCAAAATATTGACACTCTTCGTAAATGAGAACACATGTTAATAATTATGTGAAGTCTTTTAGAGATAATAGACAACAGAAAAGCCATTATCTTTAATGTCCTCCTGCGTCTTTGAAATTATAATCATTGCACTAAAGGGCCAAAAATGATTGATGGAGTTTCATTTGGAGCATACACCTGACACAAATTACTTGACATTTGCTCATTTTTTTTGGTAAGATGAAGACAGAGTGGCATCACAAATATCCAGCTATCCAGTTTCTTGAAAAAGCATAGAAAATACTTGAGTTTTTGGGGATAAATTACTAACAAGTGCTCAAATATATTGGAGAAACTAATAAAACTTCAATTTATGTGTTAAATCTAGCAATGAGGCAACAGAATGCCATGGAAAAACTGCAGCAGAGTATTTTTTTTAAAATATCTCTTTTTCAAGATTACAGAGTACCATAGCATAATAAAGAATGAATAATGTCTTTTATTTATTTGATTCATATTCAGGCACTAAGGGACTTCTGTTTTCTTCCAGTAATTTGAACTTTTCCTGCTGCAGATTCAACCATTTCAGAATTGTAAAGAAACTATGAAATAAATCCCACCCCTTCTATATATTGTTTATCCACCTAGAGTCTCTGGGAAAGTCAGCAATCATCTCTTCTCCATTTCATGGACATCAACTCCAAATATTTATTGCATTACATTACTTCGTATAAGATTATAATGCATCTAGTCTTAATTTAAAAACATTTTTATGAGAGGAGAATTATATTTTAAATATCTAAATATATTCCATAGCAATTTGCTCTAGTATTGGGACATAACTAACATATTCATCTAGCCAGTGAATTCCTCCACCCAGAAAAAATGAATTCTATTCTCAAGACATAATATCAAAACCTCAGAATACTAATTTTTATCAGTATCTACATAATACAGTAGAACATTAAATAAAAGATTGCATGCACGCAGAGAAGATAAATGCATAAGAACAAGAGTTTCCTGAATTATTTCAGAGGGAATATAGTTGGAAAAAGATTTAAAGTTCTTCCAAAGGTGCTACATTTTCCAAAGGGCTGCATGATCAAAGAAGCATGAGCATCCACACAGTTTGCAGAGCTTCTCAACCCAGCTAAGCATTACCATAACAAACTTCAAGTCTTCAAGTATATATCCATGTACTAGGAAGGTAAACTTGACCTTTGCTTAGCATTTATTATTTTTACACTGTATCACTATCAATTGAATGCACTATACTTATCCAAAATAAGTTATTATATTTCTAAAAATAAGTAAAATCACCTTCTATGCAGTGCTTTAAGTTGTTTTACCCCTGCTGCTTAGATTCTTAATTTCCCTTCCTTTCTTCCCCCACATACTTGTCAGAAGCCTCTAGAAATCAGTGTAACCCAATAAGCCATTTCTGTCTGGCATGAATGCAACAAATTTGGGAATCATGAAAGTGTTTCCATTCTTGAAAAAAGTATAGCCAGCTGCTTCAATCCACAGGACAAGGCACAGAAAGCGGACTTTATGTCCTTTGTTTAACAGTGTCAAGATGTTGAAAAGACACTCAAAATGTCATTCACAGCACTTCTGCACTTCATGACAGTTATCAATTATATGTGTACCATTGTAAACAAACTTTCCTAAAGATCTCCAAACACAGAAACACAATTTCCCTAGCCAATTTTTTTCTGCATTCCTTTGGTATTCTTGCTCTTAGAAAGCTTTTCATAATTTTTCTTTGCAGCAGCTGCATGCACTTGATTACACTTACACTGTGTGTCCCAATCAACCCTCTCCTTTCTAGACTAAACAATCATAATAATTTGATTCTTTCCTTAGAGACTACTTCACTTTTCAACATTCTCTCTCTTCTTGACTCTTTACAGTTAACAAATTTTTAATGAAGGGTTGTAGTGCCTAAATCTAGATGCAGTTCTTAACTGAGACATGGCTGAGTAGTCTGTTTTGCAAGAAATGCTTCTTGATCAGAGTTCTGCTTTTCATTTTCAGTAGTACCAAGATTTGTTTCTCTTGTGAGCCACTATAATGCGAAGACTCTTTCTGCTGAACTATTAGTCAGTTAGCCAGCTGTACCTCATCTTATTTTTTAGGTAGCTGAATATCCTTAATTATATTAACCTTGCACTAATTGCATTAGCTTTGTGCTTATCTCTGTCTGTTAGACCAGATCTCAGGTACATGAAAGCCTTCTGAAGGATCTACTTCAGTACATTTGAAGCTTCTCGTAAATAGGTGGTGGCTGCAGAGTTAGTATTCTGCTATCCAAGATATAAGTGAAAATACCAAGGTAACTACAACGAGCAGAGAAGTCCACAGAGTTCTCAGTGTATTCTTCTATTTTGATGATGAGTATATATCTGTATGAATAGAAATATTATTGATGATATATTGGAATATTATTGATATAAGTATTCATTTTATAAAACATGTATTATATTGTAACTATATTATATATATGAGTATAAATACATATATATAATAAGAATATAAACTCAGAAGTTTCCTTTCTGAGCATAAATTGCTGAGCAAATGGTAGTGGAAAATAGACCAGCCATTCTATCTATCTTAATCACAGAATCCGTCAGGTTGAAAAAGATTTCTGGCATCAAGTCCAACCTATGACTGAACACCACCATGTGAACCAGACCGTGGCACTGAGTACCACTGTCAGTCTTTCCTTAAACACCTCCAGGGACAGTAACTCTGCCACCTCCCTGCAGAGTCCATTCCAACAGCTAATCACCCTTTCTGTGAAGAAATTCTTCCTAATGTCCAACCTAAACCTCCCCTACTGCTGCTTATGGAGGATATTTGGACATTTCTGGCTGAAAATGGCAGGTGTCTATCAGCTGTAAATAAAAAAAAAAGCACAGCATAAGGCAATTTTTTCATTCTGTGTTGCCATACAGTGTCTACTACCTGGAAAAATGGGTAAGAACAGAAGAAACTGAAATTTCTATAGGCTTTCCACAGAAGCATTCATTTCACAGCCTAAGCAAACAGATTATTGCAACTTGGTTTCACAAAACCAGTAATTCTGAGAATAAACTGAATAACATTGTTTTATCTGGAACTGTGAAAGAGTTAAATATGAAACAATTACCCTCTAATTCAAAAGATAAAACCTTACTTCCAATTGAAAAAAGGAATTTGACTGTGAGGCACTGATGTAATTTTCATTCAAGGAGCAAAGTACTGAATAACCATGTTTTAATAAGCAGACCTGCACTATCTATTGGTCTGTCATTTCCCCAAATACCAAAGAGGCAGAAATTAGTTTGTACAAGATGCTATGAAATAGGGTGTAGTTTGTGCAGAGAAAAGGTTTAATGCAGTGAGTGGGTCAGTCTTAACAGGTATCATTAAAAAAAAAGCTTAACTATTTCAAACACAACTACAACTTCATCAATGTACCTACGTCTTGCTCTGGAAGGTTCTTTTAGAGAACATGAAAACGGAATTTATAAACAAGCACATAATGACACGGCATCAGCTAAATCTCTAATATATGATGAGCCTCATAAGAGTCGTGTTTCTTAATGTTTACAGAAAGCATCTTTAACCAGACTATACAATCCCCTAAAATGTGACACTGGTACCATTTTTAAGATCAGACAAGCAGAAATTTATGTACTGAAGTGAAGAAAAAGATTCTTGCTAAAACCCTAGTAGATTTAATTGTTTGGAAAAAAGGCAAGAAATTTTGAGACCCAAATAAAGCATGAGAAACCAGAAATGAAACCAGCCAAATGAACAGCTTTCTACTGATCTACAGGAGCTCTCTATTGTTATCTACTAATAAACTCTCCTGTAAGTTAATAAAATGCCTTTCTGCTACTTTATCATTTGCAGCCCACCAAGATTGATCCACTGGAGCCAGCCTGCAGATATCAGGGCTTTCAGAGAGACAAAGAAAAACACAGGACCATCTAAGCAGGCCAACTGTCTGTAAAAGCATTCAGCTGCTACTATGAGTCATTTAACTGAGATAGGTGAAAAAACTGGATATACTAAAAGAAAATGCCTCTGTACTCAATTAAAATTTTCTTTGAATTCTAAAAGTAGATTTCTTTTTAATTTTTAAATTAATCAAACAATGGAATGTTTCACACTACTGACCACAAGTTCTGTAAATTCTCAGGGAAAAACCTACAGTTCTCATGGTTTGTAATGCCATCATCACAATCCCATTGGTTTTCCAAACTAAAGACATGGCAATACATAGAATTCTGAATTTATTTCTTTGGGAATTTATTTTTTTATTTTGTCACAGTACTTTAAAGGAACCTTTTTCGTTTCATTAATTTCAGCAAAATACCGTCGTCTTAAAATAGTACCTTTACCTTTAATAACAAAGCAGAATAATTGAAACATTGATAAAAATAAAAAAGATGGCTTTGTTCAAAAACACACTGGCTGTTCACAAGAAATAATGTGTAGTATTATACCAATTTGTTCTGTGACTATTATCCAATTCAATTTTGGACAAGCCAAGAGAAATCACCAAAAAACCACACTGCTCAAACAAATAAGTTCATTTACAAAGCAGCAAGGAAAAAACGCAATTTCATCTTTCAGTATACATGCCTAATTCTGTACCTAATTCTGGTTTGCTGTCACTCCTTTGGAAAAGTAGATATACTCCACTAATTACTGAGATTTTGAAATAAAAAGTCAACTATTTGTCCACATTAAGTACCCATTAAAGTTACAGTGATTAAATTCTTCAAAGCTCTTCAGAAACCTGTATTTCCTAGTATATAATTACTTCTGAAAAAGGTAAATTAATGAAACATAAAAATAAATATTAGAAAGAAGGTGTAAGATATGTGAACTAATGGAATTTATGGATACAGCTGCTGCTACATATCACATTCACTTCAAGCATTTCACAAGTAAAATATCTCAAAATAATTTTCACAGAGATGTTCATGCCCAAATTCAGTCTAATATTTGAAGGACTGTAACAATTATTTCATTGGTATGTATTTGCAAATGCCAGCATGTCCCCATCCAGGCCCCATTTTAAAGAATTTACTTTTTTGCATCACATGAATTTGAGTTCTATAAATTCTACAGCCTTACTGATATTTCTCATTAGCTGTTGCATTGAGACACAATACAGGGAATTTGTGGTCAAAGATCTTCTGAATGATCTGAGAGCACCAACCTGCATACATGTTTCACGTTCTATTTATTATAAAATTGCAGGTAGCAAGAACAGCCCACATGCAAAGTGCCCTCTTGTGGTTCCAAGCAGGTAAAGTCAAAGAGACTTAAAAACCAATAAATGTTTCAGTAGTTTTTGATGTGCAATCACACTGTTTAAGGAAAACAGTATTGATTATTATTCAGTTCAGAATTTTTCTGGCAGCAAATACTACTAATGGCATTTCTTCTTCCTATCTGCACATCCCAATTGGCAAGTGCCAGCTGTCCCTGCAATGGATCATGGCTGAGCAGACAATATCTGCGCTATGGCAATGACACAGCTACTGCGTAGAGCATTGGCCATTAAAGACATGATTGTCCTCTCCCTTACTGACACAACACCTTAGCTACACTGGGAAAAAAAAAATTGGCATTCCTTATTCAAAATGTTGCTAGAAGTTTTATTTTTCCAATAAAATTAATCTTAGTGGAAAAAAGGTTTGCTGGAGTTACAAATGACAGGAAATTATTATAAATCAGGTCAAGGGCAAATAATGGCCTGAAATACCGGCACGTTCAGACATGAATTAGAACTTCAGTTCTATTGTCCTATACAGTTATTTTTTCTGCCTCACTGGGATGTGGAACTTTCATTATCAAAGGCAAAAAATCTGCCAAGGTACATAATAGCCATGCATTCCCAAGCAAGAGAATCGAGACTGAATTAGCAATCCACAGTTTTCTTTCTTGCTCATTCACAAAAAATCCAAAAATTTAAAGGGAGTTTTCTCAAAATGAAAGACTAAACAGTAACAAACAAACAAAAAAAGACAAAGAAAGAAACAACAAATACCTTTTTGGCCTTGGTTTTCTTTTCGTAAGTCTCTGATAATGGTTTTCTTTTTTCCTGAGTGGTGTCTTTGGAGAATAAATATTCAAACTCAATAGTGTCAAGTATATCAGGTTCTTCCAGTGATTCCCATAATGTTGGCATAGCAGTTGTCCTATAAAGGAAAGGGTAGTAATAAAATTTCTAAACATTATGAGAAACCATAATAGATCTAACCATAATACATGAAAATCCATGATAGATTTAAACTCAAAGCAACACAAAGAGCATTCCTTTCCTATACCTTTCTTTTGCCAGGACTCAGAAAGTTTTTCTATTAGTTTTAGTTATTAATTTCAGCTATTTAGTCCATGCCTGCCAGGCTATCAAAATGCATCATTCATATTGTACCATTCTCTGTCCAATAACGGCAGCTTGTGCAAATACATGTCAAGAGATTTCTGCCACTTCAACTAGGATTAGAAGTACTTCAACGTCAGCTTTTTTTGAGAAATTCCTAGTAATCTATTTAGACCTATAAAAATAAACAATATCAGCAAATAGTGAACAAACTTTATTCAAGCATATTTTAAGAGCATTTGGGGCAATTTGCGTAGGACTTGATTTACTTCATGTTATCCACAGATGTTGAATGCTCATATTTATCCTCGCTGTAGTTCTGAGAAACTAGAGTAATTATGTGGCTTATATTTTAGGAGACTAGCCAGTATTCTGCTCCATTCAACCAACTGCAAATTTTAAATGTGGATTATCTTTCCTTCTTTTTTTGCCTTCCAAGACCAGATTTAGTTTTGGATCAGTTGGGAGCTTGTTTACACAATTCTCTAGTTTTATCTGAATCAGGGGAAAATAATATGTAGTGCTACAAACACTGTACATCAATTCTGAAAGGGCTTTGTTTCAAACTTTCAATGCTTCAGGAAAATATTTGGGACAAAACTTCTGAGTATTCTTGTCTGTTTATCAGTAGAAGGTGGGACCACTCCTTCCAGCAGATGTCACTAAAAGGCAGTGAAATTATCTGCAATTTAAAAAAAGTGATGGAAACCACTATAAAATACAAATGGCTGAAGTCACTAAACCCAGATGTAATATGTAACAAAACGGAATACCCACCATGTCAAAAGGAACCAAATTTTATTTTTCAAATTTAGGATTTTTTTCCTACTTAATATTTAACTGTCTACTATCACATATGTTTAAGGAACTTTTCATTTTTTTCTATTAGCATCTGCTGATGCAGCATATTCTGCGTCACAGAACATGCTTAGAGCTCCACAGTTTCACTCTTCCTGATATTAGTTATCATGTTAGCAATGTTAAAAAATGAAGGAATCTTTCTGGCTCTGCAACAAGAAGTCCTGGACAGCTTCTGATCTTAGTGGCAAACCCTTGAAGAAATTTCCAGTTCTAATACAGACCATGAAAATGCTGGACCATTACATCTGGTGATCCTTAGTTCATCAGAATGCTATGAATTACATCTTACCATGCAAAAGCTTGGTGAACCAGCACTATTTCAGAAAGAAAACTTTGATTTCATCGATTCAAAGGGAAGAATTACAAGGAAGTTTGTTTATGGACCAACTATTTATTCACTATGAAACAATTATGTTGAAGAAATACTGGGAAAGTAAAACCAAAATGTTCAAGCCTCCTGCTCCAAAATATTTCAATTCTGAATAATCTTAATTTTCAGAAAATTTTAATTCTTTTTAATTCTGAAAAACTAAGAATATACAACTGACATTTCACTAATCTCTTTGTTCCTGTCAGTATTTTATATAATATATTAACACCTTACAGTATTTTATTACACCAGAATAATGGCACTTTTTCATCAAAATAAATTCAGAGCTGCAAAGTAAAATAAAACTCATATTTAAATTCACTTAACTGCAGATATTTACTTCAAAAGTGTTTAAATATAGTAAAGAAACCTGAAAAGAAAATATTATTATAGTATTAAATAATTTAAATACATAATATATAAAATAAAATTATTACAGGATGAATAAACTATAATAAATAATTCATAAAAATTCACAGTATTTTACAATATATAATATAATCACACTATATAATACTGTATGCAATATTCTGTGTGTATATATTGCATAGCAATACAATATTATTATGTGTTATGACTGTAAACCATATATAGTAACATAATTTAACATATTAAAATGTTTAAATTTATCATCTTGGTAACTGCTTCTAGGCTAACGTAATTTTGAACACAGATAATGATTCGGAATTCAAGATCTAAATAATAATGTAATTTCATTATTTGCATTAATGCAAGACCCGAATTAATGAACAACTCTTCATTAAAATAAAATAGTCTGTGTCACTTAAGCATTCCCCAAAAATCCTTTCTGATCCATCCTTCCTAATGAGCTCTATAATACAGTAATAATCACAAGAAGGAAAGTCAGAATCAGTCAAATCCAGAGGAGCAGCTGAGTAGCTGTGGCAGTAAGGTATTAATGCTGGTTCAGAAAGTGTAGCTGGGAGAACTGCTTTTCTCCTGTCAGCTAAATAAACAGATAGCATAAACGAAGATTGTAGGATCATTTCAAAAAACCTGACCAAAACCTGTTTACTAATGCCTGTTCACCAAATGACCACTTACAAAGTAATCAATAAAACAGTATATTTCTTAGTAACTTTGGATTTGGTACAACGGAATACACTACTAAAACCATAGAACCACAGAATGACCTGTTTTGAAAGAATCTTGAAGATCACCTCATTCCAACCCCTTGCCATGGTCAGGGACAACCTCCACCAGAACAAGCTGTACAGTGCCTCATGCAATCTGGCCTTGAACACTTCCAGGAACGAGGCATATGCAGCTCCTCCTTTCAGTGCCTCACCACTATCATAGTAAAGCACTTTTTCCTTATAATCCATCTAAATCTACCCCCTCTATTCCACAGATCCTACTGATATTGGGAGTTGCCCCAGCTCAGGTGCAGGATCTTGCACTTGGCCTTGTTTGCAGCCCCACTACTCAAGCATATCAAAGTCGCTCGGGATGGCATCCCTCCCTCAAGCACATCTGGGATTCTATCCCTGCACTAAATCACAGTAAGGTCGGTATTATTTAAAAGAAATTTGTATCTATTTCTTTAAAGCTGTAAGAGGTCTCCATTGGTACTGAGACTTGTCCATAATGGACACTTCATGGTACAGGTTGCTGCTTATGTTTATACATATGCTTTACTATTCCTGCTCTGACAGAGTTATACACAGAGATCAGGTTCTAGTTTAACTGTTTTGAGTTTCTAGAACGGGAATCATAGAGGATGACACAACACAGTATTCTGGAGATAGGATCACAGGAAGTGATTGGAAAGCAAAAATGCAACTAAGTTCTCCCCTGACCAAACTTTAACATTTTAATTCTAATCCTAACACAGACCTAATTTAAAAAAAAATTCTTATCTCTTGGTTATCTTTTTACTTTTTAGTGCTAAATCTGGGACACACCCTGTCACTATAGTTATCCATGCAGTGAATTTTTGGAAAAAAAAAGCCCAAATAAAACATCTTTTTGCTATGATGCAAAAGGTTTTCATTTATGATACATATACTTTAAATTTAAATGTATTTTAAAACAACCGATTTTTTTCAGACTTCTAGAACTGATTCAGGTTTTTTTCCTAGAATCATGTAAATTCCATGTCTACATTGACCTGTAAGTAGCAACTCTAAGTCCAAGTAAGTGTATTTTACCTGTTATCTTGCAATTGTATACGTGTCCAGTACAAAGGCTTCATGGGACGGCCAGGTTCAATGGCA
The DNA here is from genome assembly GCA_008694505.1 of Cyanoderma ruficeps. Lineage (NCBI taxonomy): Eukaryota > Metazoa > Chordata > Aves > Passeriformes > Timaliidae > Cyanoderma > Cyanoderma ruficeps. The sequence goes on along the minus strand of VZDJ01007753.1, from coordinate 21,240,287 downwards.
GGTTTTCGAGGACCTTGGTTTGAAGATAAAGTGCTATTAAAAAAGAACCCAGACCCAGGAGGTGGAGGGGGTGGAGGTAACCCAGATCCAGGCAGTGGAGGAGGAACAGGAGGTCCCAGCCCTGGAAGGGGTGGTGGTGGTGGTGGTGGCAGTACTTGAAAATTCCTACAGCCTTCAGAAAGCGGAGGTGGCAGCGGTGGACCAGATCCAAACTGAGATGTCAGTGAAGTCGCACCCATTGGCAAAGGTGGTGGTGGAGGAACTACAGAGGACAGTGAAGAAGCAGGAAGGGGAGGAGGTGGTGGTGGTGGTGGAGGAGGCAGCATTTGTTTTGGTTGACACGACAAGACACTTTCTGATGACTGGACATTGTAATTGTCCTTATTTTCACTTTGGGCAGATATACTATGGGTCAAAGAAGAAATATTAAGCTTTTTGGGGACTATTTGGTTATTTTTCACAGCTCTGTTTTCTTCTTCACTAGGCTTTATGAAAGTTTCTCTGTCAGTCTGTATACACACATTTCGATATGCCTTTGGTGGGTTATCATCTTCAGTAGAAACACCAATATCCTTTGCTTTTTCATTTCTTCTGTTTAATTTATTATCAAGTTCATTCTTCAGATGTGCAATGGTTTCCTCAAGCTGAGCAGTTGAGACAGCATGTTCTCCACGAATATGGAATACCCTGAGTTCAAACTGAGACTGCAGAGCAACAAGAAAAAAACCCTTAATGCAAATATTTTTCTAAAGTGTTTATTTTGTAGTCTATTAAAAATCTTCACATTTAAACTATGTTCTTACATTGAGCAAAGTGGGAAACACTTCCCTTTCCCAGATCTAAATGGTTTTATTGCAAGCTATTACATAACTGGACAATTACTAATCTTTAAAGAAATGTAAGCAGGGTACGTTTCAGCAAAATATATTTTTTAAGTAAAAGTCAAGATCATCAATTTGGGCAAATTCTAGGTTGTACATTATCTTTAAGCAAAGTTAACCATTTTCAATTGAATGCAATAATTAATGGTATATTATGGGAAAAAAAGGTACCTTTTTCAAAAGTTATTCTATTTAATGTCCTGAATTCATTGCTTATTTCATTTCATAAATATGTCACATATACATATATATAAAGAGATAGCATGTTAGGAAGTAAAAAAAAGATTAAATACAACAAAGGTTGAAATTAATTCCAGATAAAACATTTAATAAAGTAATATCTCAATCTGTTAAGCGTTATCATCAATAAAATTCACAGAGGTACACATAAATTCTTTAAGTTTATCTCTACTATTAGATTAAAATTTTATTTCTTCCAGATATATTTTAATCTACAATTCAGGAAAATAAACATCAGAACCAAGAGAATCAAGAGGATTTCACTGGGTAAGTAAGTAAACAAGGAAAAAAACCACACTTTTCTTATCATATGTCAGAAAGATACAAAACATTTGGCAAAGAAACACCTCCTTTAAAAAATCCAATACAATCCAGTACTGTTATTCCAGGATATTAGATCCCTACAAGTTATTTTCTGTTATGCCATGACGCTATCAGGCAGCTGGCTGATATTACCATGATTCTTTGCAAGGCAATGACTCCCGTAAGAGAGTTTTTCATGGTTCTTTCAGGATCCCACTACAAAAGGGAAACCAACCTTTTAACATAAATAGCTAATGAGCTGTGATATTCCCAAATTCCTACAGCCACAGGAATTTACACTTAAAATTCCCAGGCAGTGCTTGTCAGAAGTGGCAACACAGCACTCCCTACTTACCATTCCAACTTGAGTATTAGGTCAGAGCTACTAATTTACAGCATTAATTAATATGCATCCAAGTCATGCATGTGAAACTCAGCATGGCAAATACAATGCAATAGTTGCGATTTTAGATTGTAAAGTGAAGCTTGACTAGATATGCAAACAAGACACTCATACTTACATGAGTATGATCAGCTTGAATTCTAATCAATTTCGTAAGATAAAATCCAAAGTAAACAATCTGAAAACACTGGGTACAAAATGTTCTTTTATACCGGCAAGTGTAAAGGTGGGAAATCAAGTTTAAAGCCTTACAGAGAGAATGAAACAGATTTGCATTGGAAACAACCCAATTTCTGTTAGTTTTATAGACTACTCAGAAAAAATATGTATAACAGAAGACATTTAGTTAGCTTTTTTCCTTTTCCTACTATTACTCTATTGGCACTCATCTTCATTATTAGCTCAATTCAACTATCACAAGATTTTCTGCCATTTGAATTGCTCAGAAATTGCCTTTCTTTTTAAACTTGGCTTACTGATCCATAAATGAGGTAATGAAGCAAGTTTGCCTTAAGGAATTTAACTGTTGCAGTTTCTTTTATCATAGTACTTTGTTCCAATTGGACATCAAAACTCCCTCACAGAACAATTTACTTTGAACGTTAAAGATTTTCCCAGCAGTAAATCTGAAGCCACCTTAAAAACACACTGTAAAACCAGCACAGTATCTAATGAAACTATTTATTACATTTAAATGGGCACAAAAGCAACTGTGTTAGTATTATAAGCCTTTCGAAATACAGATATCAAGTTTTAATTTACAATAAAAAAATGGTAGTTTAAAATCAAAATTATATTTGAGGTGAAAGAATGAAAAGCAAGAAAAAGCATAAAACTTTCACATTTTTAGAATTATTTTCTGTAACTTGAAAAAAACCCCATAAACAAGAATTAAAGCTAAAATTACTAAGCATTAGTAATTAGAAAAAAAGTAATACTTCTATTTACTAATAAGTAATAAAACAATTTTTAAATTTTCATTACTTTTCATCTCAAAGTAAGTCTTATTCACCAAAGTAAGATCACCTTATATCTCTATGATAATACAACAAAAGGGTCAAGAACATGAATATTAATATGTACTATTTTTATATATATGCATAAATTATACATACATATTCTTAATGAAGGTCTGCTTCTGGAAAATATTTCTTAAAATGAGATTAAATGCTCTAAAGTCATATGATGAATCAAAGTGAGAGCAAATATCAGAATGCAACGGTTTGGTCACAACTATTTTAGGCAAGACGAAATAGAAAAATAATTCAGCAGGAAACAAGATATTTGATGGAGGGAAGGTATGGGAAGAAGGCTGGAAAAGCAGAAGACAACAGAAGGCAGCTGAAACTAAAGCTTAGAAAGTCAAGTAGTATGCATGAATGAACATGATTTATTTCTGAAGAAGGGTATAGGATTTTGAAACCTATGAAAGAAAATTTCTGTAAAAATTGCTGTATAAAATGAAAGCAAGACACTACAAGATGTGGGAGATGCTCATCAGCAAGCTTTAGATAGCAAGGATACCAGATTTTTTTTCATTTGAAAACTTGCCACTTTGCTGACTGGTAGAGAAGCCTGTTTGCTTGCTTCCCAGCACCACTCATTTAAAAAATCTGGACTGTATAGCTACATTCAATACCAAATTAACTATCACAAGGAACGTATTTTTATTCCCTTGACCATTTCATTTTCATGCAGCAATAATCTGCGTTTTCAGAGAGTATCAAATTAAGCCCTCGAGCCTTGGTCTGTTGAGGTTCTCTGTCTTTCCATTGTATCCGTGACTCTTGCTAGTCAGCCATCGACATATTACTTCCTCTCCTGTACATACACACACACCAAATGGATACGGCTGCCTAAATTTCCATGACAGTAGAGATATATTTTTTTCCAGGTTACTGCTACAAATACCATGTTTGAGGCATGAATACTTCAATAAAGCCTATTACTATTTTCTCTTCATACTGCTAGCTTAAAAGAAAAAGCCCTAATGTGCTGAAATCAGATTTCAATCATCAATTTCAAAGTTCCTCCTGAGTATCTTAAGCCTAATCCATACAGCAATATGCTACTGAAAAAGTTGCCCTACTTTGGTACAATCTTTCTTGTATTAATTGTCAATATTAAATAGGCAAACAATATTAGGCTATTAAGCTGAAGTACACTGTTAAAATTCAGAATTCACAATAATTTTATCAGACAAGGAAACAGTCTGAAAATACATGCTACAATTCAAGAAAGAGAGCTGCAGAGTACATAGCCACAGAAGGGATTGATCAGCGGTATGACAATTCTAAGGGAAAAGGATCTGCAAAGGACAGCACACCACAGACTGATTGAGTCAGCCCTGTATTAGGATAAAAAGAATTGTCATATGCAAGAAAGTAATCTTCGTGCTTTACTCAGTACTACAAGCTGTGTGTTTTTTTCAGTTTAAGAGAAACTCTGTCCCTGTGTTCATGATCATTGCTATTGAAATTTGGGGCAGCTCATTTGGTCTTAATTTTCTAGGTTCAATTAACAATGCTTTTGTCTCCACCTCACCCTTACTGGATAATCCTCCCTTGTCTCCTTAGTTTCTGTTTCCATTGCTGAAAAATACTTTCAGTGAACCCTTAAATTTCCTTTGCAAGACGTGATTCAACTTGAGTGTTGTCAAATGCCCTTTTCTATTCTGAATTCTAAAACTAGCCTTCCTGGCTAATGTACTTCTTCTTCCTTTCTTCCACGGCTCTCTGCTTCCACCCAATACCCATTTTGAAGAGGTTGAATAAACAGGCAGTTTTATCTATCCATCTTGATAAAATGTCTTTTGCTTCCAAATTTGTTCTTGCTTGGAAGGCAGTCTTTTTTGCACCTCTGATTCTGACTAAAGAAAAGGTTCTCACCTATTTTGCTCTTCAAGCTTCACTAGTGCAGTTGCGCTTACAAATTAGTTTCTTCAATTTGTTGAGATTTGTCTGGTATCTGCCATTGAAATGGACATGACCCATTTTCCTTGGGTAAAATGAATTCACCAAGCAAGTGACCCAGCTGACTCTCAGATCCCTCGAACACAGACATTTATATTTAAGCTTAGAAGGCCTGTGTTACCATCTTCCTAGAAAATTACTTCTGTTAAAGGGTAAAATAAAAGCCACCCCTGAAAGAAAAAAAATACTCCTCTTTACTAAAATACATGACATCAGAGGATTATGCAAATATCTAGAAATACTAATACACTGTAACCTGGAAAACAACAGGAGCATTTGGATTGGCTTTCCAGTGTCTTCCTGTTCTCCCCCTTTACACCCATCTCTCTGGTGTATGCTCCCAGTCACCTCCTTTTGACACCTGCTAAGTGACTTGACATAACATAGAGAAAAAAGGAAAAATACATTTTCTGACAACGCCAACAACTCAGCCTCGGTCCCATGGGACCCAAGAAACTATGAAGCCTATGCTCAAGGAAGAAAAATTCCAAATATTGAATCAATGTACAATACTGCTATTAACCAATAAAGTATTAGATGATAAATCATAAATTAATCACAAAAGCGAAATACTAAATCCTCTCATTCATATAACCAACAGGTTTGTCTAAATGTCTTTGAAATGATAATGTGGATTGACATGGACAAATCTCGATACCAATGTGGTAGCTTTTCTTTGTGCTGTGATATGTGAGAGAAAGATCACAGTCTCATTTAATACAGTCAGTATAGTCAATTCAAGTCAATTAAATGCAATCAACTGAAGTATATTTGTTGTTGTTTCACTTCGTTATATAATGTGATTTTATGTGAACAAAAACTTTAACCATGACACAGAACTGCTTTGATATGAAAAGCCGTAGAACAATTTGTATGTATGGACAGAAGGAAAGTATAAATTTCTATAGCAATCTACATTCAAAAAACACTTGCTAACTTATTAATAAAGACTTATTTGCACCATAAATGTTTAAAAATCCTGAGAATTTTAACAGTAAAACATAAAAAAAAAGTTCTCTAAAACACTGTTCAGAGCAAGCAATATGCAGAACTTTTGCTTTAAAACTACCAAGTTCATGCTCCACTGTCAATGCCTAATACTTTTTCACTAGCGTTTACAGTGTAATGCTACTCTGAAAAGTGACTGTGTAAAAATGACACATATTTAATGAACAAAGCTGTTCTAGGTATATCAGAGACAGACCTCTTCTTTAACTGAGAAACACACACTTTTACAAGTTTTTACTCTAATTGGAGTGGAAAAATAACATATTAGGGAGAAAGTGAGTTCGATTTTATTCCCTTCTCTGACTTTTATACAGTGATTGTTACATCTAATTAGTTACTTATGCCAAGCCATGAAAATAAAAAAAAGTGGGAACAAAGAAGACACAAATTATCCAGGGATATAGTTAGTAGATGTGGATATGTTCTAGCAAAGAGGATATTAAAAAAGGAAGAAGAAAAAAAAAAGAAAAAAAANAAAAAAAAAAAAAAAAGAAGAATTTGTGAGTTGACAATGAAAAGCTCTTTTAAATATACTTTACAGCTTTTTTTCTTAATATTATTTTAGCCATCAAAGTAGTTTACACAGACAAGAGAAGAAAAATAAACTTTTCAGAGAGAGCCTCTAACTTGGTTTTGTTCATTCTAAGTAATTTAATCTTCAGTTTTTGGAAGAGTTCACACTTTTTTATTCTTCTATTGTGTTGACAAAAGAAAAGAAGCTCTTTTTTGTTGAATCTCTGTCCTTGAAAAAACATACATTTGTTTCAAATTTTAACAACAATCAGAGATTTAGCAAAGGATTTCTCCACAGGGAAAAAAAAGTTGAACCCACGCCAGTTTACATAAAATAAAAATTCCTCTCTAACAAATACCTCAACAAACATAACAATTACATATGTATATCATCATCCAGGACACATAGTAAGGATTGTTCCTACACCTCACAGTAAAAAAGTAATGACTGACCATTCTCAAACATTCCCAGATCTCTAAATATTTGTGTAGGTAATGCATACAGAGTCCAATTCTCTTTCCCATTTAAAAATAATAACCACATAGCTTTATGGAGGAAATGTAGCAAAAGCAGTTGGGACAAAAGACAAACAAACCCCCCCAGCCATTTCCTATCCATTGTCCTTACAGATCCACTAGACTCAATATGTACAAATAAACTGGCCAAAGGCTGACAGTAGAATGCAGTGGGAACAGGAATTCAATCAGGCACATGGAGTGATCCTTGGGTGTCCTAGGCAGGGCCAGGAGCTGGACTTGACGACCCTCATGGGTCGCTACAACTCAGCATATTCTACGACTCGGGGATTCTGATTCTTCAGCACTAGTGATAAGCCTACAATGACCTCCTACCTATAAGGTAACAAACACACTTCCATTTTTATCACTATCAGCAGAGTATGAACAGCCATGCAGAGCAGATCTATGAGACAGGGACACTGCAGATATTTTTTGACCAGGACCATGTATTTTAAGAGACTATTTTGTACAAGATACAAACTGTCCCTTGCATTACAGGCTACACACAGTCCTATATTCTTTTAAGCTCCAGCATCTTCTCTTGCTGCTCTTTGTGGACCTTCCATTATCTCTTAACATTTTGTGCTCTTTTCCATGCTCTTCACAGAGTGATCTCCAAGTTGCTTTAAAGTTTGCTATCCTCATCCTGATTGCCTTGTGTCTGCTCTGTAAATGTTTCTGTCAAGTAACATTAATCTAGATACTGTTTCCTGCACATACACACATCCTTCCTTCAGTCCTTTCATGGTTAAGAACTGCTATCCAACCATTTTAGATTACACAAATTAACTCACTTGGAGAACTTTTGTTATACAATACATAGCTCACGACAGCTCATCTCTAGTTCTTTTTCTACAGTTGTCCTGCATACATGTCAATTTACTCAGATCAACCACTTAAAAAGGGTAAATAATTTCTCCGTAACTTCTAATGAAATAATCAGATAGAACCTTTGATGTGCCCTTAAAAATTTCTGGGCAATCTTTCAAGATCCTGCAAGTATTATGAATCCAAATATATGGAAAAATATCTCTAATGATGGCAGTTGTACTCCACAGCACACTCCACATTTATGGACCCTATTATGTCCACTTCATCACCTGGTAAGTGATGTATTCCACTGTGGAATCTAAATTCTTCTTGTATCAAATTTATATCAAAAAGAAAATTATTAAAGCCTTGGATTCACTAAGTTCTTACCATAGGCACGTTTGCTAAACAATGTCATTCCTTGAGACAAATGATAAAAAAAACTCTAAAATGTTAGATTGAATAATACTCATTAAAGCCAACTGTTAACAATATGTGCTTAAAGGGGTAAATTTCAGGTTACTAATAAATATTAACAATAGATAATTTAACATTTTATGTAGGTTTTAAATCTTTAGTAGGTAACTCATAAAATTCCAAATAATACTAAAGTTTCTCATTTGAATGAATATTTTTGAAAATAATAAACCCATGAAAATATTCAACAGATAGAAACCAATTTAAGCCTGCATGTATCTCAGGCAGCAGTGAATTCCCAGAAAATGGAATACCACACACACTAGAATTTGCCAAAAAGCAATGTACTGCAGCTACCGGTCATGCCATGCAAAAGGGAACAATCCTTGCAGAAAGTGACTATGTGTTGGTTCTTCCTAAATGTAGGATACCTTATGCTAGGAAAAAGAAATTCTACATAATATGTAAAAAATGAGTATCCAGATAAATTGAAACCAACTTATAAACTTCTAAGAAAACCTAATTTTGTGAACAGTTTAATTGGCAAAATCTAGAAATATTGTTAAACTCTGCTAAACATTTAAATTCTGCAGAACGGAATGAGGTGACTCAGCATGCAACACACCAGTAAATGTAAATGATACATTGCGGGCAATTTCTCCGAGGTTAAGCTAATGAAAAAATGAAACCACACGATAAGCTAAGAATTAATGTCAAACTTTTGTTGAACTAGGACCAATGTAAAATGCAAACATTCCTCTCCTATCACAAACTTTGTAGTTACTATCCTACTCTGCTTCTCACTTGCAGTTGTTACCTTAGTCTTAGGACAGCCTCAGTTCCCATGTGTGTACAGATACAAAAATACTAATTCCTCTTCTCTGTGGTGTTCAGAAAATCTTATGCAAGGAGGAAAAAACCCCATAAATAATGCTAATAAAATACTTTAAAATACAATATGTAGAACTATAGATTGATAATTAAAATTCTATATTAATAATTTGTTTAGATGATATATTTGAGGTAAGTTGCAGTATTTCTCAACTGCCAGGGAAATTACATGAATCATTATGTGGCGTATTTTACATCTGGCACATAAAATGTGAAAACAATGCAAAAAATGGCTGAAAACAAGACGAAGATGAAGTTTCAGTGACAAAAACTACAGAGGCAGTATGGATCCAATAAGAAAACTGATTGTAGTAGAGAGCAAGTTGTCTCTGATGTTGGGAGAATGTTTTTGGACACCTAACAGCTTTTTTATTACTGTGGCTGATTAAAATGAAAAGCTCTACTACTAAAATGTTCTTTTTGATGAGGTTTTTTGCCATGAACTATAGACCTTGCAGTCCAGTGGGATACAAATCCTTTGATCCTGTGCAGTCACATAAATTCAAAGTCGTAAACCAACATTGAATTTGATTTTATTAGTGTGGTTGATGTTGCCAGAATTGTAATGCAACCTTGTTTTTCTTCTCTTTTCTTCCTTTTCTTTCAGGGAGGGAATGGAAAGGAGAGTTTACTGTCAACATTGCTTCACCATATAAAGAAGTAAGTTCTTTGGCAACCAGGCTACAAGATCAGGCATTATAACAAAGTAATACTTCTCAACAGGAATTATTCAGCCAAATAGAGCCATGAGAATAAAAAAAGGTAACTCAATAGTTTTAGAAACTGACAATTTTCATTCTTCGTAATGAACATAATTTTTGTCTAGAAGTTCTAAGAATTTTTAGAGATGATTACCCTCTCCACCAAAATAGTATTCTTATATGCAATCAAAACAAGAAAAAGAGATCCTACACAGATAAACAGAAGTATAATATCAATTATGGAAATGACTCTGTGTAACTGACACACCTACTTTAAACTGACATATACTACACACTAATTATGCATCACCACACCACTCTAGTCATTCCCATTATAGAATTTAAAAAAAAAACTGTACGTGAAAATATCTTCGAAAAACCAGCTTCGATCAACTACTCAAAAGGGAGCAATCAGAACAATCATAATTTTATCTCTTTCCATCACTGTTTCCATGTAGTGCAGCTATGTAGAAACATTCTCTTCTACAGAACTCATTCAGTGAACATGATGGGAGATATCCCTCACAGAAGTTAAAAACTGAATAATGAAAACACAGCAAGCTTTTAAGACATCTGCATTACGTGTGCTGAAGCTGAAAGTTATGTAAGAGCAAAGGGTGGACCCTCAGAAAGAGACACAACATTAGTATAGTAAAGGCATGATAATACTGACTTGGAAAAACAGATTCTACACTTGCTCAAACTGCAAAATTCCTGCAAGATGAGCCACATGTCATTTTGGTCAGTTTCCCTCAAGTAGTCACCAATGATACATCTTTTACAAAAAACTATCTTGAGATCCTGGGATCCAATGTATAGTTGCAAAGTAAGTTAAAAATGAACTGTGACTGAACATATAGGCAAATGTAAGCATCCCAATAAATCCATTATACCTCAAGTCTGTGAATAATAAGATTACATGCCTACCCTAACACATTTTCTAAAGTCCAGTTTATACTTAAAACAAACTTAATTAAAACTTATGACAGTGGAAAAAATGTAATGAAACTACTTATATACAGATCAAATCTTGACTAATAAAGCAAGGGAGAATATCGCCCACTGACCAACCAAATAAAATCCAATACTGAATGGACTGTATTCATTCCAGGATACACATTCTAGGCAAAATTGCCCACATATAAGTTAAACTTGTATTGTGATTCCCAGACCCAAATCTTTGCAATCTATCTCCTACCATTTTCTGTCCTAATTTCCAAGCTACCTCTTTTGCCCTTAATCTTGCCAGCATAGTATCTCAAGACTGTATGTCACAAGGACTGCCAGTCCTAGTATCTCTACTCACTATGTTTTACCTGAAATTGTACCTTTCATATCTCCATACATATGTCCAGTTCTTGATGTCTGCCTGGCTGTACAGTGGGTTTTCTTACACATTGCCTAACCATCAATAAGGGGGTCAGGAGACAGATTTTCATTTTGAAAGCACCCTCTGAAGGGTGATCCCCACCTAATCAGGAGTAACTTGTGGGAACCATTAACCAGTGGAACTTTGTATTGACCCAGTGTTATTTTATAACAACTTTGGTGGCTTAGTGGAAATGGCAATTGAAAGTTTGCTCAACACCAGAAAATGTAATCAATGATCACTAGATATGCAAAGTCAAAAGCTTCTAAAATCTGAACCTTACTGAACGTGAGAAAAAATAGCTTTATCTCCAAAATTTTAACTTCCAATTTCAGACAAGATTTCCCTTCATCAGCAAAATGTTCATCCTTGGCAAACTTGTCTCTGTTCTAAAATCAGGAATATTAGAATCAGAATTTTTAAACAACAGAATATTATGTATTTAATTCAAAAAAATGCCTTAAAACTACTAGATTTAAACAAATATCTGGTGTAGTAAATTTCAAAGTGCAGATAATTTTGGCAAGAAAGCATGGAGTACATATTTTCAAAATCAAAATGGTAACTTTGAAATTACTTATTTTTTAATGGCTTTTATAATTCAGTGATGACACTTCAATTAATTTCTCTTGTATACAATTGTTTCCTGTGTTACATAGGTCTTCAGTATCTGTGAAAATAAAATGTCACCTTGCTCAAAGTGTGTGCTCTATCTTATTGTGCTAACTGCATAACATATTTACTTGAGGCAAGGTGATGGGATAAATTAACTTCCATAAACTATGAAAAATGCAGCAGGTTATAATGAATTTTAAGAGTTTTGTTTTAGCCCTAATTAAGCAAAATGTTTTGTAATGTGTCTAAATTTGAGCAAGAACTCAGTCTTGCTGAGGCTTTAATGCTATAAATTGCCCTGCTCTGTGCACATTTTAACCATGTACTACCATGTCCATGTGCTGAAATAAAGAGATTTTCACTGTTTTCAATACTGGGAATATGGTTTGTGGTAACTTCTTAAATAAACAGGAGAATCCTTGGATCAACATGTGGAATTAACAGTATTCTGCAGCTGACATGAAGTTTAAACAATCCAATCTCACAGCGAAATTGCACTGAAAATAACAGAATGGCAATATGGCAAGTGGCCATATTGAAAAAAACCCACAACACAATGAAGGAACAATCTTCTGGTATATTCAAGCTATCTTATAAGAAAATATTAACAATGTAAACATATTGTTAAAGGAAAATAAGGATGAAAAGCATACATTGCATCAAATATATGACAAATAGGAAGTCAATGGAGGAAAAGAAGGGTATTTGCTTATTCTAAGTATCAGAGCATAGCAAGGATGCTTGTCATTAAGAATTTGACTGTAGACTATGATTTGAATACAGAAGTTCTAGTGTGGAAATTTTTAAAACATTAACTAACCACTGAACTGGGGAATATCTTCACACAACAAGAAGAATCATTCCAAGCTTCCTTTCTGAATGAAGATGAAATTGTCAAGTGGTTCCAAAGAGATTAATGCTGCTTTGCTGTAGAAAGCTACAGTTTTATTGTTCCTGTCCTTTGCTCCCTGGTCTACTTTACCTTCTCTAGCACTGGCTATACAAGTTTTTCAGTACAGGAAGATTTTTTTTTTTCCTGCTGGGACTTTACTATTTTAGGAAAAGCAAACTTTAAAGACAATGTTGCTGCCACTGTCTGGGAGCCTCAGATGTTCTGAAATCAGTATTTTAATACAATTTCATAGAAGTTCAGTCTCTTTCTTCTCATAACTTTTATGCTTTTTTCAGTCTTTACATTTTTTCCTCTCGTGCATCACAGAGGCTCTGCAGTGAACAGGGAAAATTCCTTCAAGAGGACAAAGTAACCAAGCAGATTCATAAAGGCACACAGTACACACACGGTGGTGTAACCATACATTTAGCAGCTGAAAGACTGAAACATTTCAAGTTAGGTAAGATTAGTATCAATAATTAACCACAAGCTGAGAAACCTTCATCAGTTCACCACATGGAAATGCTGAAAAGCCCGAACAGCTCATTAGGAAAGACTGACTAATAAACCTTTGCTGACCTTGGCCGCTCCTTTGAGCTGCAACTCCACCAGAGAGAGAAACATACATGATACAGATTTTCTTCTATATGTGCACGCCGGAATACAAAAATACAACAGAGAACACTCCAAGCAGCCAGTGACCTTATGGATGCATTTCATCTTGTAAAAGTTAAAACAACAATCTCAGCATCCTGAAGCAAAATCTTATTACCAAAAGTCAGCATATGTCCATATATATTCAAAAGTTTTGGGTTTTATAAGTAGTGTGGCATATAAAAGCCCTCAACACTATTCATCATTGGACCTCATATCTTAATGCTAGAGTTCAAAACATAGTGACTTCTGATAAATCATGATATCCCTGTCCCATGCAAGAATTCACACATGAGCACACAAAACTGAGGGAAAAAAATATAAATCTTTTTCTCCAGAAAGGTATAATAAAAATCCTTAAGAGCATCCAGGTCAGATTTCTTTCAATTTAATCTGCTCAAAAGTATTCCAGTTTGTTGTAATAGTCTATCTATAAAAAAAAAAAAAAAGATTTAGGCAAATTAAAATACTGTAAAATGTTTTGATTTGGTGTTAAAACATCCAATTTGTGATGTATGCTCTGAAGCTGAAATGAAGTTATATTTTACATCTAAGTAAAAGACATTTTAAATTGTCAAAATAAAAAACTGAAATCACCCACTTCTATAAAGAGGTATTTGCTAAGAATTGTGGCACACAAGAGCTTTCAATACTATTCACCATTGCCTCCCACAGTTGAATTAAAACTTTCAAACCGTTGCAGAGAGAGGCAGCACCTTTTGTTATACTCACGTTATAATTAAAGAGCAATGGAAGCATTCATAAATGGAAGCATACTGACCATGAGGGAAAACAAATGGGAAAGTGAAAAGATAAAGAGACAAACAAGGACATAATGAGACATGAAAAAACAGATTTGTAAAATAATGAAATGGTCATCATAGAGCTAGAGCTTTATCACTTAATAAAACCTTAAATGTTTTTATGCCTTTGAGGTCTCAGTACAAAATAAAAAGAAAGGATCTTTAAATTATCAGAGAATTTTGACTGGTACTATGACTTTTCCTTTCACATTCCTTTTTCTTCCACATTTTTCCATGTTTTCTGGGGCACTTTGAGGCACTGGTCTTTAATCTCAATTTATGATATGAAATGGTTTTCAAAGTTAAGGAAGTTCTTCTGTGAAAAGGAAATTACTTTCTACCCACTTCTACATTTCTGCTCTTAGAACCTTCACAAAAAAGCAAAAATGCAAACATTACCAAGGAGGCCACAAAGGTCACTATGAACACCTCATGATACATTCTTCTCTAAATGAGGCCAGCTTGTTCTTTCTTAATGTCACGGGCAGCAAGTACACATTGGGCAGCTTTATACCAACTGCATTACCAGCCACTATTTCTTAAGTTTCAATAATATGTTTACAAGTGTGATAGATGCCAGTATACAGGTATTTCTTTCTAAAATTTGCCATGAGATATTTTAAGAAATGTAAAAATAAGATTTCATTATATAATATTTATTGAATAATTTATAAGCTAGCTATAGTTAATTTTTAATCAAATACCTTATTTGATTTTTCTTTTAATATTTCTTTTAATATCTTACTAGTATTTCTTACTCTATATTATATTACATGCATTATGTGATCCTATTATGTAATACAAAACCCTGAAGATACTAATATTCTCAGTTTGGAAATATATAAAAGATCTTGTGAGCTGGTGGAAGCCTAACAACCTGTACCACAGAAAAACACCCATGCACAGGGTACAGGGTCACAGGACAGCTAAGGACTTTCCTTCCATCTTCAAAAAGCAGTATGAAACTCCCACGTAACTAAAGATGAAGGGATATTTAGTACTTTTGTTCTAAAGGGAACAAGAAGACATTAGGGCAAAATTTAAATTTTTACTCATTTTACCAGTTTAACTTATGGGAAAAAAATATGGTGCACCCTTGTGCAGCTATGCGTTGGGTTAAAAACGAAGCACTACCTACAGACTACTGCCTTCAAATAAATTCCTTTCTTTCAGAAGTCAGTAGTCCATTTACATTATTTTGATTTATGTTGCTGTCATCTACTTAGTTGGTTATTAGCTACTCAAGATTCGGTTCTGCTGCACAAACATTATGAAGGCGTTGATAGCTATGACTTTTCGACTGAGCAACTTCAATTCTAGTTTCATAATGTACAAGATAATTTCTGACCTGAAACTAAAACAGATACACAGACAGTGGGCAGGATGTCACTACACTCAGTTTAGAAGGAAGTATCAAATGCACACACATTTTTGGGAACCTTTTCTGAAAGGCTCAGCTGACATCTAGTGGCAAGAGCAAGGAAAGCAAAACACTTAACAGTAGAACAGAAATTGTTCCATATCTTTAATATTCAGTATTTTGTAAATATTAAGTGAAAAAATCAAGTAATCCTTTGAATGCAGCAACAGCATTACCCTTCCTAGACATTACTTTCATGTGGATTATTCAGTTGAATTATAAACATTAATTAACCCTTCAAGAGTTATGTGTTATGCAGTAAGAGACGGTACAGATTTATCAGTAATTGACTTGGTGTAATCTTAATGAGTATACACGTAAGTATATACGTGACAAAAGCCGATCTCAAGTGACATCAAAAAAAAAACAAAGCTAAAAGTTTTAGTGATAACATAAAGACGGCAGAATAAAATGCGTTACAGCCATTCTCCCTCCTCACCCAGTGGTTGTTGTGCATCTTTCAAGACTGCTACACTCACTGCAACTTCAGTCTCATAGATTCATCACCAACCTCTACAAACTAGCAGTACGTGTAAAGCCCTGGCTTCACTCTGGGTATTCTGTATGAAGTTTATAGGAAATTAACACAGTGATAACAAATATTGAAGAATTAAAAACAATCTGAAATTCCTGTTCACATGCTCAAGAAAAAAACCCCTATAAAAACAAACAGTACAAAGCACTTTGTAATGCTAAAGAATAAACATATCACTCACTTATAAGCCATTATACAAAGGTTTCAAGGGACAGAATCTAGATAATATTGCTTACTTTCACCTTCAGCAGACAGTTTAATAATATTTTGAGAACCTTCCTGTAAATATACCTTCCAGAACTTCTTAACATTTTTCTAGGCCTTTTAGGAATAACAAAGACTAAGGGTCGCGTTCCTACCCTTTTGCAGAGAAAGTATGATAATCAGACCTTCCTCATAAACATCAGATACAGAATTTGGATCAGTTTGCAAAGAGCTGGCTGGGAGAAATTCCTGTCTGTAGATTCCTTCAGTGCATAGCACAAAATCAGAGTTAACCCAAGAATAGTTGTGATACCTACTATCATATTTTTCTGCCACACCCTTAAAGAATAAAATGCAACAAATGATTGCATTAAACCATTAAACAATTTCACCCCCCACTATATGGTCCCATTGAAATTTTATAATGTAAATTTCAATACTTCGCATTATACAATATGATCTGCCTAATGACACAGTTAATGTATCAATGTACTGGATTATCAGAACTCCTGTGTTAGTGAATCTGTTTGTTTTCCATTCTATTTTCCCTAATGGTGACAAAGGAAATACTGAATGTTTTGCAACTGATGACCTGTATACTAACAATTTAGCATATGAACCTGTATTAGAACATAGTACAGCTATACTTAAGAATATATCGTAACTGGTGGAAGATGCTGTTCATCTTAACTAGGGGTGATCACCAAATTCAGTTATACTGCCATTTAAGTTCCTGTTTTTATGATAAAAACACTTTCTTGTAATACTTCATTTTACTTACCACAGCCAAGGGAAAGTGAGTTCTAATACTAAACTGTTATTTGATTTTGATAACTAGTTGGTCAAATTCACACTTTAAAAGAGGAGACATCAATATAGAGTGCTCAATACTAAACTTCAGAAAGCCTCACAGATGCTTATTTTCCTGTTAAAATTACAGAAAACCGCTTCTGCAGAAGTATGTTTCACTGAGGTAGAGTAAGTAGTTAAACACCAGTACCAATGTAAAAGTACTGCACTGCTGTGTTAGTGGGAAGAATGTAATAGAGCAACAATAAGGAGAACTACAGAGAGGACACAAAATTGCTTTTGGACATCATTTTTGAGTGCAGGTATAGATTTTAAACAAGTTCATTACAGCTGAGCTGGCAGCCAACTGAAAACAACTTCTAGAAAGAAAGAATTAAATTCTTAACATTTGATAGAAAGTGTATGTTTGCACCATTTAAATCTGTAAAATCCAATAGACAGGGAAAGAAAGTAAATAATTACAAAAGTATACCTTTAATGTTTCAATTTCTTCTTTATGTTCCCTCTTTAAATGCAGAATGGCAGCTTGGTACTCTGTAGAAATAAAAAAGTACATTCCCTTAGAGTCAGACAACAATACACCATCTTCAGCATAGAATATTTCATACAACACCACTAGGTCCAGAATGCTGGTTTAGGCTCTCAAATAAATGACCTTTTACAGGGGTGATGGGAAAGAAAATCTGAGCACAGTAATTAGTATTTTTTTCTAAGACCACATGACCAGATTTTTCATGGTATTTCTGAGGGAAGAGGATAAAGCAGAAGCCTTCCATGCTGAGAAGGGAAAACGGGGGAAAAGATACAACTGACTGAAATAACAAAAGGAAACTTTAGTTTTGCAGATAAATGCGGAACTGATAGGATATTATGACATGCACATGCATGCACACAAACCCCCTCACCTGAATTCTAAAACAACATGCATCAAATACAGTGATTTAAATGGAACTTCAAACAAACAATCACTACACGCAGTCAAATTGGATAAAATAGCAATCACAAATACAAATGAAGACCTCAAAAAGTACCAAACAGGGAGAGATAAAGAATTCTTTCTCTTAATTCTATCATACGAAGATTAGTTACAGAGTTTAAGTACAGAGTACTGTGCATGAGATACAGGACAGCTCTGCCATTTAGCGAGAATATAACAAAATCCAAAGGCTGAAAGCATGAAACTGAAAGCCAGAGAAATATAAATAAGCAGTGAAAAAATGAGGAGGCCAGGCATTGATCACACAGGTTTAGTGATGGCATAGATTTACCAAACACTAGGACCACTAATACTATGGTTCCCCTCAATTTGTACCCTGACTGCATTTGGCCAGATGAAGAAAGAGAAACCCCTTCAAAACACTTGTATAAGGCTTTAAGAAACCTTAAGGGAGTTTTTTTGTAAGACACTGGCCCAGGAGGTACAGCCCTCCTAAACAAGTGACTAGAATTTGTTCTTAAATGATCAAAGTCCCTATCAAATGATCAAAGTTCTTAAATGATCAAAGTTCTATCTGCTTTCAAATCAATATTCATCCAAAAGCGTGTTTCCAGTGTCCTGGCTTGGCTTCTGCCTCCTCAACTAAATCCTAATTTAAGCAAGGCTTGAAAATAGCCCGAAGAATTTAAATTTTACTGTCAATGGTCTCTAAGACTAAGGAACTTTTATGATCCATTCACCAGACGAACTAACAAAATAGCATGAAAGTATCAAAGTATGGACCGAAGTACCAGATCAGTAAAATATTCCAGTGTTTAGCTGCTGTTTTTTTCCTTCCCTTTTCTCTTCAGAGCACATGAAGGAAAGAGGAAAGAAAAGGTAACTTGATCATCACCCTGAAATCTGCATGACATGGAAGCTTTTGATACAAAGCTATTCTTTCCAAATGCAGGTGAAGTTATGTTCAAGCAGCTGAATTGATACATAAAATCAAAAGAGATCAATATTTTACAAAGCACAAGAAAAACCCCTTGGTGATTCCAGTCAGTATGTATCTAAACTTCTCCTTGCCCTCTAACAGGTCTCTACTTAGAGCTTTCCAGTAGGGGAGAATTGCCTGACTGTTCTGCTGCAATCACAACTGGTTAGGTCTAGAAACTTTTAGATTTTCTGCTGTTAATTCCTTTGCCTGGTTGATATTCCCTCTGGATACAGGCTCTGCATATCCATTCACCTAAACAGGACTTAAACCAGTTGCCTCAGGCTCCCAGAAAAAGATGTGATCCTTCTCGTACCTCAGCCCCTTAAGCACTCAGTTTGCAGGGCACAAACCTTACGAATGTCCTGACTTGAAGTTCAGCTCTTTAAGGTCACATGACAATTGAAGCAAATAACAGGCTTTGAAAATGCCCCTCACAATCAGTTCTTAGTTTGGCTAACAGAAGGATACAGATCTATCTTAACAAAAGATCTACTTTCTATGCAGGATTGCCCAATGATTAAAATTCTTTGAGATTTGGGAAACAGAGTCATAATCCACCTATGCTGACATAGACCTCTACCAGCACTAGAAGCAGATTTTTCACCATGTCTACCCATTTCCAAGCCTCTGTTGCTGTTTTTTTTTATGTTCGCACAAATGTTTGTGCAATTAGAGACTGATGGAAGAACCCCCATAAATGAAATCTGACACAGCCGAAGAATTTAATTTTTTTTTAACAATTAAGTATATGTCATTGTTGGCACATGTTTCTCACTGCTTCTAGCTGAATGTTCTGAAACAAGTTCTAAAGATTGTTTTGTTTAAGCTTTGTTCTCCAGCAGAAATAAGACAGAGAGTAGCAATTCTTTTACTATTTACTTATTCCTTAAAAATATGCTTAGAAACTACTAAGTTATAAGAATTAATAAATCAAAACTAGTTTCTTAAAACACTGCTAGTGCATAAAAGTCCATCATAAACTGATATAATGTAACAGATTTACTAGATTGTCTACTATGACATAAGCTGACATTCAACAGCATAAGCTTCTTTTGGTTCTTTCTACTGTTACATTATTTTTAACTAAAAGAAACTATCTATTGGATAAAAGCTGACACCCTGCAAAGTACTTTAATTCTCAAGCAAATGTTTATTTTCCTGTACAAGATATTATTATGAAAATCACATCACGATTATGTTGTCTTGCATGATCTAAAGTAACTCATGTCTATTCCATTCGATCTTATGTGAGGTCACCTTAATTTAGTATAATTGTACACAGATGGTTAACATTTTAAGCAAATAATCTGCATACAGAGATGCCAATCAGAATCATTAAAATGCTGAAGAATTTGACCAGAAAAAATAATTGCATTCATGTAACTCCAAAAATCAGTTCCCTGACACTGGCAACAGAATGATAAAGTTTAATTATGAAGAGGGTTGAGATGCTGCTTAGAGTGGCAAAAATCAAAACAGTAAAGTAAAAAAAAATGACATTTTAACAGAAGGAACTATACCGGGAAAAAAATAGAAGCCAGGCCTTATAAACTACTGAATTCTTAAATTCTATTTAACTTAAAAAAATAAAATTCACATAGACTACACAAAAAATCCAGAAATACCAACGTATCACCGAGTGATTTCTCTAGATTAAAAATTAACAATGACAGAATTTAAGAAATCTTATATGGCTCTGTGTAAGCAGCCTGATTCCCACATAACCACTGTAACTCATCTGGTCTCCTTAGTTAGGACACATGAACACCTGAGGGCAGCTCAGGCACAAGGGTGCAGATGAACCGCAGGACCCCACTCCCCGGTGCTGCCATACCTTAAGGACTTTCCAGACTGACATGGAAGAAAAGCTTCTAATCACAAACCACAGAATGGCTTAGGCTGGAAGGGACCTCTGGAGGCCATGCGGTCCACACTCCCACCTCTCCCAGAGCTGCCTGGCCAGGACCATGTCCAAATGCCTTTCAAAATCTTCCAGGAATCTCCATCCTCCTCATCCTCTCTGGGCAACCTCTGCTAGTTTCTCAGTCACCTTCACAGTGAGAAATCATTTCCTGATGTTTAGCCAGACCTTTCTTTGCTTCAACATGAGCTCACACTGATCATGACACCATGCACCATCTGGCTCTCTGATTTTTACACTCTACGTTATAGGTCCAAGCTGATCCTTGTGTCACAAGATGACTCTTTACCTAGTTTGTCGGGGGGTTGCATTTTCATAAAATCAAATAATCATTAAGGTTGTAAAAGACCTCCAAGATCAAGTCCAATCGTTAACCAAGTATCTCCATTATCATTAAACTGTATTGAGAAGTGCCACATCTACTTAATTTTTGAATACTTCCAGGGTTGGTGACTTGTTTCAATGCTTAACATTCTTTCCTAATATCCAAAGTGAACCTCTCCTGGTGCAATTTGAGGCCATTTCACCTTATCCTATCACTAGCTGACTGGAAGAAGAAACCAATCCCCAGCCACCACCTTCTTTCAGGTAATGAGCAATAGCATCTCCCATGAGCCTTCTTTCCCCCAGACTAAATAACCCAGCTCCATTGGCTGCTTCTTACTGGACTTACATTCCATATCCTTCATCAGCTTTACTGCCTTGGACACAAACACTTCAATGTCAATTTTCTGAAGCTTTAAATTCTTTTATTATGACATAACAGAAGGCTGATTGTACAAATATCCTGTTGTACTTGCCTGGTCTCCAATCGGCCTGCAAGAAGACAGTGGCTGTAGGGCACAAATTTAGCTTCCCCTTAAGCAGATATTACTATTAAAGACTTTTGAGACAAATTAGATAAAAATCAGATTGCAAGTGCTAAGTGCTCCTACCCTGAAAAATGACCATATGCAAATTAGGATTTTGTTACTGAGAAAAAATTTAAAGTGTCACTCCTTTACAAATAGCATTCAGGCAAAAAAGCAAACAATCCCATTGCAAAGATTCCACTTCAAAAAGCTTGGAGTCTCAGTTTTCATTTACTACTTCTAATTTACTACTTCTTCCTTTGTTTTGAGAGTATGCCATCCCATAGATCATGTAAGCTGTTGCTCACTTGGGCATATTCTTTACTTTTGCAACCTGATGCGTCCTGCAATCAATAATTATAATCCACTGAAGCTAAAGCGAACTTTCATATAACTCAACATTTTTTTCTAAGATAGTCAGATAAAGCAGAAACACATTAAGAAGCCTTAAACAAGTATTTGTTACATTTGATGATCATTAGCAACATATTGTAAAATGTTTCACTAAAGCATTTCTTGAAATTAATCTGAAAGTTGGCAAAGTACACAGGAAGCTGTATAGAGGCCTCAGTGAAGACGAAAGATATACAGCGACATGACAATGCAAAATTTCCTTTTTCTATGTTTTTGTTGGAAAAATAAATCAATTATTCATTGTAAAAAAAAAATCTACTTACTGTGAAACTTAAATTTCCATTCAGGTCTTTCCTACTTGTACTAACTTTGTATCAGCTGCAAATTCTCAAGTCTTAACTTTTCCAGTTCAATGCTATTATTTCATTCTAGGTATGAACTTGTTATTTCAGTTTTTAATATAAATTTTTATTTTAATATGTAATTGTTATGATCCTGTTCTTCACCCATTGATACAGTCAATATTAGAAAGTATAACTTCCAGTCATGCTATATTTGGTTCTGCCTACATGCAACTGCAGGAAAAATTAATTCTAATTAGTATTTTATCTGATTTTATAAAAATTACCTTAGCATTGACCATTGCGAAGATGGAATCAGTGCAAACAGGATAACCTTCCTTCCCTAACTGTCATGTTTGGTATCAGTCTGCTTCATGATTTTAATGTAGGTTGTCAATATAGATCATATAAAGATAACACTGACTAAAACAACATCAGTCCATCAGGAAAACATACGATTTTCTTTATCATTAGGTACTACAACATTTGAAATAATCCAGTTAAAGCCTGGAATTAACATCTACCCAAGTAATGGGCTGCAAGAAGGAAATAAAACTGTTTTAGCTAACTACCAAGTGCATGGAGGAAGTAACTCTGTGTCCTGTAATTTCATCAAACACAGTATGCAAACAGATAAAAGAATTGTTGTTGAAGCACAATGGAAAAGCTGAAGCAGCAACCCCAAACAATTAAAAATGGGTGAATAAGGAAGATGGACACAACGAGAACAAAGAGCTTAAAATGCTGTATGGCATCAGACATAGAATTTTTTATAGAACACAAACATCTACTGTGTGAAACAGCAGAGTATCATGCATTGTGAAACACTGGACAAATGCCTATTACCTTTTAGACATCAACATCTGCTAGAGTAAAAACTGTACAAATACACAGAGAACATTAGGAGTATTTAGGTATGACACCAGAAAGTTTTATTCATGTTCTCTTGAACAGCATTTTTTAAATTAATAAGTACCTGGAACCCAGAAAGTTGACAGATACCAGGACTTACATATGGGGAAAAAAAGTAATGCAATACAGGAAAGCTGCTTATCTTAAGTTATACAAAAAGCACAATCTTTTCAATCGTTATTGTACTTCATGAGTTTTAAATTTAAACACAAAGTAACTTGAAAAAAAGGAAGATATATTGGGCAGATGGGGCTCAACATACTGGACCAATTTTTAAAGCAGTGCATTTTCTAAAATTTTGGTCCTAATCTTGCAAACAAAATGTATAACATGGGACTGGTTGAATCTACACTTAATAATCATAAAAACCAAGTATCTAAAACAGCAGAATATTCTACCTTTCATAGGCTTTTGGTATCTGAATATGAACAAGTCCATCAATATTTACTGCCCCAACTGTTCAGTTTTATTATTTTCCCTGACCTTTTAGGATAAACATAGTCTCCAGGCAACAAATCTGTAATTTCTGTGAGCCCATTTGGGACTAAATTTTCTGCAGAGAAAGCTACTCAGCTTTTAAAACACTGGAGGGCTAAGGATATTGAATGGATGGTTTAGTTTCAGCTGACTTTAAAACACTCTGAATGCCCAAATAAGTGCACCTCTAATCCTTTTAGTTACAAATTCAGATGATCTTCAAAATTTGAACCATGTATCTCTATGATCAGTATTGTTAACTGTTCAGGAAGTTGCATAGGAAGAGATGAGTGGTACGGTTTTATTTCTCTGTTCCACAAATAAGTCTCAGATGTTCTTTACTTATTTGTTCCATTAGGATGAAGGGAAAAAACATGAGATTTTTATGGGACAGGCAAATACAATTTGTCCACTGGCCTGGTTTCCCAGCAGGCAGAAAATGACACAAGTGGCCTCTAACTGTAAGCATCTAAGTGTTTCTACAAAATTCTGCACTACCACCAAAATCCTTTGAGGAAGAGCCCACTGTGGGTGAGATTTAGGAACCGTACTCCCCAGTTCAGTGCCCCCCACCAAGACTCTCCCAAATGACACGCTGCTTTCTTGGTCCACCTCTCCCCCTCACTTCCCACTGAAGCAAGGTGGAGTTGAGAATTGGAAACGTCAAAAACGAAGATCACAGGTTGAGATATGAACAGTTTACTGGAAACAGCAATGAGATAAGAAAACGGCAACAATATTAATTACAAAAGTATACAAGAGAGAGGGTGATTCACATGCAAAAATGCTCAACCTAGAGCCTGAGACAATGAACAATGGAGAATGGCTTCCCCTCTCCTGCCATGTTTTTTTCACCAGAAGCCAGAATCCCCTTCTCCCCACCCCTAACAATGATGTAAGGTGGTATTAAATAACATTAGGGTCCTGGATGAAACTAGGACATGAGGGAAATAGAAAATGCTTGCAATTGAATTGTGAGGGAGAAAAATGTCTCAGACCAGACTGCCTAGAAGTCCACTTCATGGCAGTTTACACAGACAATATAACTTTCCTAATCTAAGATCACTAATGGCATGTGCAGGGAAATTCTAACAAGTTCCAATATAAGCTGCTTTAATTAATGCAAAATTGTCTTAACACTGTCTTATTTCCTAAGAAGTATCCATGCAGCTGTGACAAACATGATTGTACTGTCATTATAAAACTTCAAAGGGAAGAGAAGGGCTGCAAAGTACTTTAGATTTATTTCTTCTAATATGATGTCTACTCACATCATCATCTAAATGGTGTTTTGTGGTAGAATTAAGGAGTAGTTCTTCAGTGACATAATGTAAGAAGAGTTTATCCTGGTCATAAGGTTTGTTTTTAAATCTTTTTTAAGAAAATCACACGGAATCCTCACCAACATCTAGTATTCCTAACTCAATTACAAAAAAGGATCAAAAAAAAACCCCAACCAACCTTAATCCTTACAAAGTTTTAAAACAGCAGATTGCTTTTCTGTAATTCTATGAAAAGCATGACAACAGGAAATTACCTAATGAATAAACACACACAGAAAAATATACATGCTTTGAAACATGCCTTGTTCAGTTTTGTCATTTACTTCAGCAAACAACTGCAGAAGTGATAAGTTACAGTAGAAAAAAAGAGGAATACTACCAGAAACTCCTCTTTTAAAATGTGTTCCAACTCAGCTTCATTTAGTTATTACATGTTTTAACAATAACTGCCCATGTCTGGCAGTGTTCAAGGCCAGACTGAATGAGACATTGAGCTACCTGGTCTAGTGGGAAGTGTCCCTCATCCAGACAGGGAAGCTGGGACTAGATGAACTTTAAGGTCCCTTCCATCCCAAACTATTCTATGATTCTATTATTTGATAATTTGAAAGAGTTGCTTAAAAGGAGCTTCTGAGTCATGAACATTTGCTCAAAATGTCTTTCTTAAGCTTCACTTAAAATCCAAAAACAGCCAACGCTCTGCATATCCTGCTCTTGGTGGGTACAAAACTGAACAAGAAAACAAAGACACAGCAGGTGCTATAAGTGAAATAAACTTAAAAAAAACATGTTAACATACTTAGTTCTTTTTCTTAAAGGACAATTAAACCTCCTTTTCCTTCAAAAGACATCCCTACTGATTCATTACTGGGAGGAGTCCCTGCCCATGGCAGAGGTGTTGGTACTACATGATCATTAAAGTCCATTCCAATCCCTGAATATTCTATGATTCTATGACCACTAATGACATTATCAGTTAGTATTTAATTAACCCTCACATGGTTGTCAGTGGGATTTTACTGTATTTCTTGGTCACCCTTACATGTGCTCTTGTTTTGAATAAGGATCAGCGTATGTCCAAATAGTTTTCCATAACTCTAATATTAAAGATCTATCATCACTTTAATTTTCACTATTGTCTCTGCTCCAAAGACTTTAGAAAAAAAAACCACTGCCAGCTTATAACATGTCTAACGTGAGATTAAGAAGAAATTAACCTAAATTCCACTCACCTTAGTGGGACGGTACCCATTGAAATCGCAGTACCATAAGCTAGAATTCTGAAAACAGTTCCTGACCTATTATACAACTTCAGTAGTCTTACCAAATTTTTAGTTCTCAACAGTAGTAGATATAGCAGACTCAGCCTTTACCACTTCTATTCCACCAAGGAAAAATAAATACTACCTTTACGGTAACAAGAGAAACCAAAGACTAGACACAGACAGACAACATTACATTGTTCCACCCACCTGGTGGTCCCTCCTTGTAAAGCTTTAGGTGAGCTAGAGACAAAAGCATAAGTGAGATTGCATCTAAGCTTCACTCAGGGAATTTGTATTTTACACTCATTAGCTACATATTCTAGCAGGGAGTCTTCCATATCCCCTGCTTTTCAATCATTACTAAAAATGTATAACTCAATCAGTATTTTCAGCTCCCCCTTATATTATTTTGTCTTGCAAAAAATTATCAATTGCTTGTGAACTGCCTAATTTCTGAAGTGTTGCTAAACACTAGCACTGCCTATCAAATCAAACCAAAATCAAATAGCAAATATTAAATAATTTTCTACCATGTAAGAATATCACATGGATGTTCCTTGGTTAACCATGGGCCACATGCAGTAACACCATAAAAACAAAGCCACCTCTGTAGTGGCCCCACTACCAAAACCAGGCCACTCAAACTAAATACACTTGGAAATATTTCTATAAAGCTCTCAGCCTGATATATACACAGACTATCATATGCTGATTTTATTCATTCTCCAAGACTTACAATTGGAAATAAGAATCATGCTCACTCATTATTGTATTTTCATGTGGTGTGGTAAGGGAAAGAGACCACAACAGACCAGAAAGCTTAGACTTTTCTGAGAGATTAATTCCATACAATCTGATTAGAATACAGAAGTTTGGGGTGGGAACACTTTCAAGAATTCCTCATTTTATTTTTCATTTCCAAAACAAGAATTTAAAAAAGAAAGTTTTAGACTGTGCAATAGCAGTGACTGATACTGCTGACATATGCGACACACAAAATATGCCACCAGGTGGCAGAAATAAAACATAAAAACAAAAAACATTGCTGATGATTAATAAAGTACGAGGCACGTTTCACAGTTTTGCAAAGAAAATACAAACTAAAGCATGCATGCTTTTCCTAATGCATAGAAAACTGCACATGAAATAAAATTTGGATGTTTTGGACAACATACATAATCAAAATGTCTAATGTATGTTCAGTTTTATCATCACACAGAGCTTATCTAAACACAAAGCAGCAACAGTGTTTACAAATACACTCAAAACATGCTCATGAAAATCTTGTAATACTGAGCATGCTGCACCTTTCACTAACATTTCTAAAAGAAAAGATACAAGCATTCACTTGTCAATCTGATGACCTGAAAACTCAATCTACAACCCCAGAAATATGGGATAGGGTGGGTCACAACGTTTCAAAGGGAAATTTTCATTCTTCAAAACTGTTGCAAAAAGTAAGTACACACATTCAAATATTATTCAGTATTATTCTATTGTGTTCACAACTGTGCTATGCAAGAATTGCCTTTTCTTCTTTGGCAATAAAGCAATTCATCTACTTAAATAATTTTAAATAAAATCCTACATGAAAACCTTTCCCACAGAAATCTCCATAACTCACATTTCAAGTAGACGGGTTACTCCTCAAACTTCTCTGCCATAATAGCAAAACACCATGTAGAAAGCAGAAGCTTTGAAGTTAAATGACCTATATAGCCACTTCTGGTCAGTACACTCTTTTTTGCAAAAAGCCATACATATTAAACTCAGTGTGTGGAAACATGCAAAATACTGTTAACACAATTTAAAAGTAATTAGAGAACAAAAGCTAGAAAAGTTGAGTACAATCTACCTTTCTTGAGATGTACCACACCCTGCAGTATAAAGAAAATCATTCACTCATAATTGCGCTGGTTCATTAAATTTCAGAATAGTGAGGGTTACTTAATGTTTTCTCTCTCAGTGGTGACCCTTGCTCCCATTTTCAATACTCCCCTTTACTACCGCATTTTCTTCCTCTATTTCCCTATGTAGTTCTCATCTTTAACCAACAGGTGTCAGAAGGGAACCTACTCACCACAGCTACACCTTTATAATTACTTTTTATTTATTTTTACAGATGTATTGATGTGACCTTCCAGGCTTTCTCAGGCTACAGTCATAAACCAGCAGCAAATTTTCAGGCTTTTCATTCAACAAAAATACACCTGAGCAACTTCCAAAATCTAATTTGTTCAGTTTTGGATTGGTTTTTATGAAGCACAACTGCATTTAAGAATCCTTTTATAACTAGGAAATTAAAATTTATTTATGCTCAAAGAAATTCACAAAATTACCTATTTTTAGGGAGAAGGGAATTGGATAAAACAATACTACATGTTGTTTTAACATGTGATTCTAATCCTCTTTCCCTCAACCCCATTCCATCTAGTCCTACCTGTCCTCACTTCTTTACTTCCCACTGAACTCTTTTACAGACCCAAAATTCATTATATGTAATGCCAAATCCACAGACTGGGAAATGAGCAGACATCCTTCACTTCAGCTTAATTTTTATTTTGGTTTGGTTTTATTTGTTTGGTTTTTTGGTGTATTTTTTTTTTTTTCATTTTTAAGACAAGGAAGAACCCTACGAACCTAAAATTTCAAACATTCTCAGTACCTTAAAGATTCCAGTATGGTGAAATTCTCTCAGACATGAGAAAAGGAGACAAATGAAGAGAGGGACTTGTGGAAAAGAAACAGCCCCAAACAAGCCAATAGTCCAGTATCCAAATACCGTCCAGATATTTAAATAATATAGAGGACACCAGAGTAAACCTACTACAGGACACGAAGTATCTTCACAATATTCATTGAATTCCTCAAGAATAAAGGAACTGTATCCACAAAATACCAGCTTCCTATGGAAAAACCCGCAACCCCCTTGACAGTCTGTTATGGAAATGAGGAAAATAGTTACTCTTCTTTCTGATTGCAAAGCAGTATAAAGCACTATTCAAAAGCTGTAACCTGAGTAACTTATCTGCCTGACCATTCCTCAGCTGTGAGGGGTTACAGTTACAGTTCATTTACCTGATAGCAGAAATGAATAGTTTCTCTTGTCATTTCACCCTCCCACAAAGGCAACACTAGAGGTACTGCTGCTGGGGACATTCAACACTAATTCTTTCTCAAGAAATGTCCTACTTCGTATTTACAAAACCAATCTATTATAGGATCACGCTCACCAAAGCAATACAGTAAACAAGTAACTCTTTAGCAGCAAACATGAGGAACAGATTTATTACAGAGTACATGTCTGTGCCACAGCATAGGGAACAAACTTGGCAGGGCTGATAATGAATTTACCTAAAAAGAAATCCAAAAAGCAGTTCTAAATGCAGGTGCAAATTTTCAGAAAGCATCATAACAAGTGAACAGTGAGACAGCAGAACAAGAAAGAATTTTCAGTAAAACACAGAGGCATTTCTGTTAGGGCATCATATATTTTGAAATAGAACCATGGAAATAAAATACAAAGTCATTCTTCCTGTGTACACAATTGCTCTTTCACTGTGTTTCAATTATATAACAATAATCATCTTGTAAAACCCTGTGACTGTTTTGGGTCTTTGCAAAATTGGATTGCTCAGGTCCATAGTGCAGTCTATATTTCAAAATTAAAGCTACAGTAAAAGAAACAATTCACACAATTTGCCTTCATTATATTCAGGCAACAGATTAATCTTCCCACTAGGAAAATATTAAACTTAGAAATCAGCTTTCTACTTCGAGTGGACTAAAGCTGCTCTGTATGCAAATCTTAAGCACGCTGGTATCCATGGCTACATATGTGTGTATCCAGATATGGCTTTGGATACTGTAAAACCTGTCCTTGTCAGCAACCTGCTGCAAAACATGTACCCAGACTCAAAATCAGTAAGTCTCCTAAAATTACTACATTTTGTCAGAGACTGTGCATAACAAAAATAAAGCAACCAGTTTTATTGAAAAACTGGAGCGCAACTCTTCTTCCATCTCAAGCAGTCTTCCTTGTAAAAAATACATCTTCAGTGTATGGGAAGGCATGAACATCTCATCCCACAGCCTTAAGTATAGTTACCATTCTGTAACTGTGAGATTGGTCTGGGTTTTGTTTTTTAAGAATAAAGTTTTAAAAGTCAATATTCTTTCCTATTCTGTATCTCTATCTAATGCTAAGAGTCTGTAAACAGAAATGGAATTTAATTTGACTTGAAAAATAGGTCAGAATTCTCATCCTAATTTTACGGATGGATAAACTGAAACTTGGAAAGGTTCCCAAAACTTTCCTGAAGCCATTCCAGAAAGTAGCAAAGGACTGAAAATGGAACACAAACATCTTAACAACAAATATTAATAATTATCCACAGATGTCCTTTTTTCTTTTTTGTTCCTGTCTCAAGAGGTACAGTATGAGTGTCAGCTGAGGTGGGGAGGGAAAAGCAGCCAATATTTTTGTTGCTTGATTATTTTTGAGCATGGTTTCTTTAGTATTTTCAAAGTAAATCTTAGCATACAGTGTTGCAAGATATTTGAAAAAGTGACTGCTGTAGTGATCAGCACATATACAACCTCTCTGTGGTGGTAGAGATTTCTGAGCAGCATTATACCCAGTACCTTCTAAATCCATAAAACTATAGCTTTAGCTATCATAAATAAGGGGAAAATATGACATTGTTACTCTAGAATGGCTACCAAAATCTGACTTGTAATAAAACCCTCAGCTTCTCAAAAACAGACTAGTGTATCTGTCTGATTATGAACACCGAATTACATGCACCTGTCACACTACACAATAAATGCAGTAAAACATTGTAAAATAATTTACAAAAACTTTAGGCAGTCTGAGTTCACATCAAATTGATCAGTGGTTCACTCATAAAAGCACTACCTTGAAGCAATTGAAAACATCCTGTTTGCTATACTGCTGCTTGATCTAATCCACTACAGTAAAACCCAAACACCACAGTGAAATGAAATAAACCTAAATTACTTTTTTTTTTTTTTTTTTACTTGGGTGAAACCAACTGCTGGTAGTCACTGTTAGAAGACTTCAGGACACTTAACATCAACCACTGTCTTCATTTTAAAGACAAACACAAACTGTTCTAGACCACAAAGGAAGCTTATGCTAAAGAAAGATAAGAAATCATGCCCTTATCTCTCATCTTTTCGCTCCAACCATTATGCCTCTCTTTCTCTCACATAAGGTGGTTATTCCCTTCATTTACATCCTGGCCATAAAATGATTTTCTTGCTGGGAACTAAGAGTATAGGGGGATCAAGGATTTGATATATTTGAGACTTAGCAATAAACCTCTACCACTATTTTGTATTTCATTCACCATTTACCCAGACACGTTTTGTCTAATAAGACCTTTATCAGACACCTCCTGATTTTCTTACTTACCCTGGAAACTGTGCTTAGATCATCACAGACTGTTATAGAAATTGTGGCACCATAGAGACAGCATTACCTCACTACAGATTTAAAGATGATGAACAGACAGACTGTGAGAAAATGAGGTTTTTAAATGTTAAATACAGACATCTGAATCAAAAAGAAAACACTGAATGAAAAAACCTCACTAAATGGATTAATTTTGTAAGTGGCTTTTTTAATGTTTTCTCCCACAGAAATGTCAAATACTTCTCTCTCTCATTACTCTTTACATTTCTGTTTTGCTAAGCAAAAGACTACACTCCCTCTGTTGTATATAAGAGAACTAGTTTGATCCTGAAGGCTAAAATGGTAATGTTAATAGGAATAACAGAATCTGTCTATCTACCAGCTTAATGTGGAGACTGTTCTTCAAAGTTAAGCAGTTTTATGAGCCGCAGAACCCACGTCTAAATTCCCTTTCTGGGACGTGTCTGCAAGTTCTGACCTAGACATACACAGTAGTTGAGACATTCATTGTATGTGGATTCAATGTGATGTAATATCACAGCTTAATTTCTTCAGTATAGCCATGAATTTGTCTCCTCCATCTGGCTAGATATTTTCACCACACATAATGGCTGACATTTCTGCCAGTTAATGCTTGAAAACATGAGAAGTCTCTCCAAGAATTACGGAGAAAAAAAAAACAAACTTAAAATGAAAGCAGAAGAACAGAAATTTAGGACCAAATATATGCAGAAAAATGTCTTTGATTACATGGAAATTATTTCCATGGAATAACTATAAATTGAAGTACCCTTTTTCTAGTCTTCCAGGACATAAATGCACTGTAGACTTTCTGGACTTCAGCTACTTTAGAGACACTTCAAAGAAGTTCCAGTTTCTCTAGAGAATCATGCAAGAAGCTCAGGCTAATTATAGAGAGCCAGTTGACAACACAGTCACTTGCTCTATGGAAACACATGCATTAAAGAATTAAGGAAACATAAGTTAAACCAAAATATTGCAACATCATTCATTGAATTCAAAAATTACCAAGTCAAGATTCGGAGACTGAAGGAGACAATGTCATGACTGCACAAGCAGTTATCAAATACATGAAAAAAAACTGGGGCTCAGTTGTATCCCAAACTTCTTTCATTTCTAATATTCTTAACAGGCCTAGTTAGCCTCACACACGTGTTCCTCGTTATGTCCATTTGCTTTTTAGTTGGTTTCCCACACATCAGGCCAGACTGTGAGCCTCAGGAGGGAGTTAGCTACTCCTCCAAGCTGCTGTGAGTCATTGTGATGTCTGCTGCGTAGGCCAAATTAAGCCTGAATTTCTTGCTTCCACTAGGCAACGAGAACAATGAGGAAAAACATGACAAGGAGGTGAGAAAAGATCAAAAAGACAGGAATACTCTCCCTCAATATCCCTACCTTCCTATCATAGTTGTCATAGTGCACAGCGATGAAGAAAGAAAATCAAAGACACACTGTAGAATTGCAAAAAAGATTACTGTATTCCAACTTTCAAGTTTTCAGCATTACTTAAATCCTATGTTATGATGACAAATGAAAAAAACAAACCATGCCAGCTCATAGACTATACACATATTCGTGTACTTTCAGAAGTACAAAGATGAATGTTGACAAATTTATCCCTGGATGTGAACATGTATTTTGTCTAAGCATAAAATAAAGCTGGGCTAAATGAATATTTACCTAATAATTCATCCTCTTATTACTGTCTTTATATAAATTCCTATTGTTTTGGTAGATGAAACCCTTAATCACAGAAATTAAAACACTAACATAAATTATTGACTGAAAGTTAATGAAACAAAGCAGTTCACCAGTTTTTATGATATAGATATTCATCTATTTAGGAACATCAGTGGAGGAAGACTGGAATCACAAACATCCCTGCCACACAATTTTTGAACTCTGAGATCAAGAATATTTCATTTGATCTTAGTAGTCAGGACAAGACACTGAGGTAAGAAATAGGGGTTTTGGTTTAGACCAGTCAATTTAAATAATGCAGATGATTTACTTACATTATGACTTATTTTTAAGAAGCCCACTTTTAAAAAGGGGTCAAGAAGGTTCTAAAGTATTGGTGGCTGGGAGAGAATTTTGGATGCGAAGGGACATGAAGGGAAATGACAGTATACACATGCACTCTGAAGGTACCTACTACTGTCAGAGAGGAGATTGCGAATTTAGAAGTTTTTCTGTGTTGACACATTTATATTCACAAAAAAACCCCACAAACCCCAGCAATAAAAGCAACACTGAATACAAACCCTGTTATAACTGTATCATCACAACTCATGAACAGTACCTGGCTTTACTTGTAGGAGACTCTATAAATTCATTCCTGTGCATAATGCTTTAAACAGTCACACAAGTCCTCAGACCAGCCAATGTAAGTGATCCACCTGAAAGAATGGCTGAAAGAACAGCTGAAAGAAACAAACCTGCCAATCTTTGAGGCACATCTATAACTTTAGGGCAGTCTTAACATATGTTGCAAACATAGACTTTGTCTATTTCCTTTAAAAGCACTGCTTGCATCTCATCCCAGCTGAATCACCAGTGGTTTGTTTTCATTCAAATCTCTCTGCCAGACGCTGGAGCAACTAATGAACTGCAGAATCTGGTCTATAAAAATTTGACTTAGCAAACAAACCATCAACATGTTGATGACACTGCCATCCAAAATATCACAGCAACAAGAGTAACAATTTACACAGGCTCTAAGCCAGTCTGTCTTTCCTATTCAAATTTCAAGAAAGCATGACCTAATTTCTCTAAAAGTAGTAAAATCTGGAGCTTCTGTTAATTCAGTTTTCTTTCTTTATTTAAGCATATGTTTTTCCACAGATGATTACAGTGATTAGAAGGAAAAATATTTGTTTGGGTAAAATTAAATATAGCAAGCATATTGCCTATAATAAAAATCTAAGAGTAAGATCAACTTGCCAACAGCTGAATACCTGTCCTGGTCATCTAAGTAATAGACTGCCAAATTCAGACCAATCAGATGGACTATAAATTCAATTCTATATATTAAATTCAATTCTACATACTAGAAGTATGTTGTTTCTGTCAAAACCTAGTTTTCTCCATCTTCCAACAACTTTCACACTTCCAGTATTATTCCCACTTTACAAAAAGAGAAAGATCTTTAAAGCAGAGAAAACTGAAAAAAGAGGGAGAAAGACAACAATAAAAAGCAATAGACAGAACAAATAGGAGTACTGTTTCTCAAATACAGATGGATATCCACTGGAATTAGAAAGAACCACACAGCATTACCCTGAACAATTTCTCACAGCAAAGTAGCGTAAAAGCCTTTTTTTGAGTTCCACTTAATACTTTCTAGGTGGTATTTTCTAAAATCTCCAGGTATCTGAAGAAGAGATGGCCTATTGTCTTTCACTTCCATATTTCAGACTATTCCTCAGTTTATGGCTAATTTCTAAATATCAAGAACGTCCTGTTTTACATTCAAGACTACAAATTTGAACCAGAGATGTGGTGGCTAAAATAATCACTCTCTCTCTTGTAAGTATATTATGTAAATATCTAAAAACCAAAAAGCCCCAAGAAATATTTTTCTGTGGAAAGCTTATCTGATAATTAGCGTTGCACTTTGGCCATACCCTTTCATACGCTTGCATAGGACAATATATATTGTCCTGTGGCTAGCTATAGAAGTGGCGTGACTGGATATGAGCATTCCTCTGTTCATACACGTTGCAATAATGGTGTTGTTTTCATTCTGGACAGTATCTGAAGAAAATCTGCAGCCTGACCAGAGTTCAGCACGGAGCTGCCCCCTGCACCAAAGCATCAGAAAAGGCAGTCATGTTTCCACGCATTCACCAACCTGTTACTCATCTGAACAAAATCCCAATAGAAATAAATAACCTAATTTATCAAAAAAAAACACTTCTTTCCTCATGAATTTGTCCAGGCAACTTTGTAGATTCCAACACATATTTAACCATTTACATTTAAAAATCAGATGCAGAATTAACAAGTAGCAGTAAACCACACATACAAAACATAAGATCTGTTTTTCCAGATAAGAAAATACTGTGACTTATCACCATCTCTGTATTGAACAAGATTAAAAATGTCAGAAACTAATTTCTGCAAATGCTTCACCTCTTTGTTTTACCTGCTTCTGTGTACTTTAATCCTACTTTTACTTCTTCATGATTTGCTTTTGGTGGTGGCCAGACAGTCTGGAGTCTCCCTGGAGTCTTGTCGTCTTGCTCTGAGGGACTCAGGTCAGGCTGTTAAAATTACGCAAGAAAAAAATTAAAGTCTGCAGTATCAATTGATTCCAAACAGCAACTGCCATGCTCAGCTCTACACATGTGCTCCAGAAAGATTATCTGCCTTATTCTACTGATTGAATATGCTCAGTTGATTGGAAGGGACACAAATAAATCAGTGTAGAAAAATTTTTTTGAGGAGGCAAGTGGCATAATGCATGCGACAAACAGTGATTTGTTGAAACCGTTCACATCACTGTGGAGAGCTGTCTATCCTTTGGTGAACCACAGAGGTGGTCACAAATGCTAAGGTTTTTTCCTGTATCTTTCTTCCACAGTGAAATATTCCAGAGTGTGCTCCTCTTACAAGTAAACATTAGAGCAATTCACCTAAGACATCATTTGACAATATAATTTTCTGGAAGCAGAGCTAGTTCATGAAATTCCTGCTCCACCCCCAGCAGATTGCTCACTCCACATACCAGGTAATACTGTCACATCAAAGTAATGCTGCAGCTGTTAATGGGACTGCACTGTCAACTGGAATGCTAAAATAACTCTTTAAATGGGGAAGGGATGGAAGGGGAATGACCCACTAAACAAGCATTCTTTTAGAGGGATTTTTTGGTGGTTCTTTATATCGCCAGTATTTCTGATTTACAACACGTTAATACAAGTAATTGCATAGACAAAACTGCAACAAGAGTGAAACCTTCTATGAAAATGGCCTTAGAAACGGCCCACAGGAGCAAGGAGAAGGAAAGGCTAGACCTTTGGACTCTGGCTTTGCCCTGAGAAAATACAGATTTGCACTAGACCGGACATTAAGCAGACATTTACAAAAGCCACTCCTGCTGACTCCTGTGCCTCCTCCCTCACTGTGTGTGATGACAGCTTCCCAAATAAGTTTGCTGAGAGCCACAAGAACGCTGACGCCAGCACAGCGACTGGTGTAAGCAGGAAGAAGCAAGCCAGGAATGGGAAGGGCACACACAGACTGCACTTGCTGTACATTCCACAGCCAATGAATACCTGTTTTCTCCTCCCCACAGGTAGTTTACTACAAACTGGTATTGTCAGTCTACCCAAGTGTTGGCCAGGATTTTTTTTACTTTTTTTTTTTTTATATTATGTAAGAATAGAAATTTTAAAGAGAGTATAACCAACACAGAAAATTAAGTTAAGTAGCTTCAGGTTTAATCCTGAAATTGGAATCCTTCAGGTAACTCCCCCTTCAGCCAACAATAGTCTCCTGGGCTGATTACATCTGCCAAAGATGTGTTTGTAAGAATTTTGGGTTGGGAGAGTGCCAACCCAAAGGTTACTCATTTAATTAAAGAGTTCAAATCACATTCTAAGTAATTTATGATTGTATGAAAACTTTGCATTGATTTTTTTTTTAAATATCTAACTACATCTCCATCTGCCTAACAGCATTAATCTTGCAAACACTTATATTAATCAAAAACTTGAGTTGGCTAATTGGAATCACTAAGTTACACCTGGATAAGGTTAAATGCTTATCCGTATTTGAAAAGCCAGATATATCCATGTAAACAAAAACAAAAACTTCCTGTTCTATGTCTTGAACAAACTGAGCTGAAAATCACCTCAACTTACTGTATCAACTCTTACCAGAAAATTATTCCTACAGGTAAAAAGAAATACTACTTTTAAAAATAAAATACTCAATTATAGAAAACAGATAAATAATTAACAGTTAAATAATACTACAGTAAATATCTGCAGCACTGAACTGATTTAAGGCCATAATTAACATATGGAGAACTGTTATGTAGAGATCTTTTAAAATCAGAAACTGATTTTTAAGTTCACACTTCTAATTAAGAGGCTTTTACTGCCACCATCACTTGTGGCCGAATATTGCTTCAACTGCAGATGATCAAAAATTCTGACAAATTAGCCCCAAGATTTCCTCAGCTAGGAATCCAAAATTTGAGATTGCCAAAAGAAGAGCAATTCTGACACTTTGCTCTTAAGTCCCCACCAATAATATTTAAACAAGAAATTATTTTTTAATCCTTCTACTTCCAGATCTTAGGAAGAAAAAGTAATTCAACCTACAGATTTGTCTGATGGTCCATCGCCTGGTTTTGATTTTGACCTTTCAAATACAGCTTTCAAGGACTCTTTTTCATTTCTCATTTTGCGTTTTAGGGCTTCCAGCTCTGAAGTATCTGCAGTTGTTTCCTTCTTGGGAGGTCGCGTGAATAAGGCTTTAAAGGCATCCAGAGCAGATTCAGCAGGGCTTGATTTTATCTCCTCAGAGGGAAATTGTAGTTCTCTTTTGCTGGAGGCTTTGTTCTCTTGAGCTTCATCACTGTCCTCGGTCTCCCCAGAGTCCTCAGTTCTATCTTCATTCTTGGAGACATCTATGTTTAATAAGTGCGAGAGTTGTTCTAGGAAAGTGGGATTTGCTTTAGGTTCAGATGATTTTTTTTTAATGGTCAAACCTGATGCAATACTGGATTTCTTAACAGGCTGTCGTAATTTAAGCAGAGCTAAGTCGTTCTCCCTTGGTTTAATTTCTGTAACAGTTTCCCCATCTTCTGTGGTCAGTCCCTTTTTCCTCACACGTAGTCCACTAAAGAAAGCAGGCAGCTGGAAAGTCTTTTCAGCCAGTGCTGTTTTTTGGAGTGATATATTGTCAATGGAAGGCCTGTGTTCTCCACCTGAAAGTTCTTGAGGGCATTCCCCTGTAGCAAGCAAATGAGTGAATTGCTCATCCATTAACATTTTGTTTTTTCCATTGGAGTCATACTGTAGAATACCGTCCAGCTCTTTTGGGAGCTGCTGAGAGAATGGCGGGTGTAACTCAATGTCATCTGTATCCACAGTGTCATCACTGTTGCTGTGCCCTTCTGATTCTGACTCTTCCTTATTTTGATTGCTATTGTCCAAGGCCTCAGCAGACAAAGCACCATTTTTTAGCCCATATTTGCTTGCAGTGTTCTCATCGGTGTCTAGGTCCTTATTCTCCGTGTCCGATTCTGTGTCACTTGTTGTATGAACCAAAGTACCTTGCACAATAATAGCATCCTTGTCCTCATTGTCCGATTCAGACAAAGAAGTCTGAACAAACCTCAGATGCTGAAGAAGTAATTCATTTTGGTCAGCTAACTCCAGCTCCAGGCCTGCTTTCCTGCCAGACATTGGGTCAGCTTGGCCACTGGTCCTATCCACGCTGTGCCGATTTTCTGAGTCCTCATTACATCCATTATCATTCCTCTCATGCCAGGTGGTAGCGTGAGTATTTATATTGCCGTGCAAAGGTTGAAATGCTTTAAGCACTGTTTCTTCTTCGGGAGCTGTAGATTCAAACTTAGTTGCAAATCCAAAGAGTGTTTTCACAGAAAATGTAGTGAGTGGCTCAGGGTCGCTTTCTGCTGCGTTCTTCAGGTCTAAAAGCTCACCACAGTCAGGCATCCCATTATGTTCTTCCATGTTGCGTGAAGTTGAGAGTAGGTTCGCTTCCAGCAGCGCTGCTGACTGCAGAGCAAACTCTTACAGCGCGCATTCAGGCTGCCGGCGGGGCTGGCTGCCGGCGCCGCAACAGGCGGCCCGGCCCGGCCCGGCCCGGCCC